>OW152828.1:8163631-9363631 GCA_933534255.1 Iphiclides podalirius
GTGTCGAGTGCAATTGATTCGATAACGCGACAAGTATTTGTATAACCCATGGATAAAATTATATATATTTTATCTATGGGTCTGATCACAGTTACTAAATATAACAAAATCTAAATTGTTTATCTATGTTTGTTCGCTTATCAAAAGAAATAGTATTTTTGATTATTTAAAATGAGACTAAGTGGTTGACGAATATAGTTTTTTTATGTCATTAAAGATAGTTCCAATAACAAATAACAAATAATGTTCATATTATTATTAATATACCATGTTTTATGCTATTAAACTATTATTATTAAAAAATACATTTTTTTCCCCTCAAAGATCGCAGGCACGTATATTTATGTGAAAAAGGATCATTACATTATGAATGTTTAAAATGTCGGCGCAGGTGGTGCAGCACGCGATGCGCATGTGCGTGTGGTGGGCGCGTGGGGGTGGGGACGCGGTGGCGCTGGCCTGGTCGCTGCGCCGTGCCGCTCCGCGCCTGCTGCTCGACGACGCCGAGCCCGCCGTGAGTGGCCCTCTCGCCCCTTGCACTCTCGCCCCCTCGCCTCCTCGCCCCCTCGCCCCCTCGCCCCCTCGCCCCCCCTCGCCCCAATTCTCCTTTGCCCCAATGTCCCCCTCGCTCCATCGCCCTCTCACTCCCTGCCCCTCGGACGGGAACGAAACGTCTACGGAGATTTTTTGCAGTCATTAGATGATTGTTTTCGATTGAACCGATTTTATGTCATTGTTTGACGGAAATAGATTCAACCATTATTTATTTTACTGTTTATTTTCTGACGTTTCGAATTCTTTATAGCGTTCATGCTCACGGAACGCGTTTACCTACTATGTTGGTTTGGTTCACAATTACAGTAAGAGTTGTGCGGTTGTGACTTGCTACACCTATATGTCAGATTACGATCTCGGCCCAAATGAAATTACCATTATGGTTGTATCTTTATTTGTTTGCTTCCTCAAAGCTTTGCCATCCATGAAATGATTTAAATAAAATTGCATTGGTTTAGCTACCATGCAGTCCCATATTGATATCATTAGTATTGCACCTTGGACCCCGGAGATAAGTCAAGGAAGTCCTCAAAAGACTACTAGAAAATTTATAGTGAGAGAGGTATTTGAAGTCGGTTTTGTTTACTGATATTTTTCTTTTGTAAAAACCATGCCCTTACTGTAGGATAACTTTATCCTGTGCCTCAAGTACGTTTTACATACACAAATTTCACGTAGACAAACACCCAGATCCGAAACAATCGTCTGTTCAAAACAGTTGTCCCGCGTGGGAATCGAACCCACGACCGCCGACGCTGAGGCACATACCTTGACAACTGCCATGGATTCATCATCTGTGTCTGTAACGGGGGTTGTTATTTTATCTCATTAAATCTCAATTATACGCGCAGGTGCGCCGGGAGGCGGGCAGCGCTCTATACCGGCTGTGCGCGGGCGGCGAGGTGGCGGTGCTGGCGCCGCTGCTGCAGCTGCTGCTGGAGCACCTGCCACGCGCCGCGGACATGCGCCCCCACCACCCGCACCACCACCACCACCACCACGAGGTAGCGCCACGCCCCCACTTCCCAAGCTGCAATGTTTAGTTTGTAAATGAACTGAGATGACATTGAAAGTCGGCGTTATGGCTACCACTGTGTGATTTATAACGTTTGTGTTGAGCCATTTTCGTTGCTAAATTATTTTGTTTTATAAATTTACTAGCCGTTAACCGCGGCTTCGCCTGCGCGGTCTAAGGTAATTAACAATGAGTTTTTTTATTATACACCAGAATTATAGGAAAAAATTCTGCCATCTGCAAGCTACACAGATGGCCGAATTTTTTCCTACTTAATTTTCATTACTTTTCATTACTATTACTTAATTTACATTTTACACAATATATTCATAAATTATAGCCTGTGTGTTATTCTGATGTATAAGCTATATTATTGTGATTTGTGACTGTCTATGATGACACAATATTATCTTTTAAAATATCATTCATTAACTGAACAACGCAGCAAAATTATCGAGCTTTAATTTTAGACAATTTAAGAGCTTTAATATTAATATTATGTGTTGAAATCTTAGGTCGTTCATCATCATGCCGAAGAAGGTAAAGAGCCCTATGGCCCTGCGTGTCGAGACTACTTCTGGCTAGTTTGCAGGCTTATAGACGGACTACCCGAAGACTTTTTCAAAGGTAAACATTGTATTAACCTTTTTTTTTAATTAAGGAAAAAGGTGGTTTGTTATACCATGACCATTTATAACGTCAGTAGGCATCGTATTTGCCGACCTCATCGCCCGTGGCTCTATATGAGTTTTATTTAACCTATGCGTTAAATTGTAACTTTTAGATGGAGCCACCTCCGAAGATAGCGGGGCGCCGGATCTGAACGAACTGTGTGAGCAGATTCACGTGTCGCTCGAGAAAAGGGAGATAATTGAGAAGCGTTCGGAGCCGTGCACGCCCGACGACGGGCTGTACGGGCAGCTGAGCCTGCTGACGCATCTATTGAAGCACCCGCTGAGGTTCAAGACCTCCGAACAAGGAACAAGGACATTAGAAATGGTGGGTTGACACATTTTAACCTGAACACGTGTTTAGGCATATAATAATTTTCACTTCCCAAGCCAAACTTTATTCAATATAGGCTTGTTTTGAGCTCTTATTGAACGACAAAAGCTACCACAGGTTCACTAAATTAGACCTCTCCAGAGGTGAACCAGCAAGGAATTCTGCGGTCTTGTTATCTTTTGTTAATTATATAAATAAAAATTAAAGAAGAAAAATTTAGGTATAAAATCACAGGGAAGTGCAGAGCATGAATCATTTCAACACATCCTTGTCCTCAATGTATTCTTCGACATTATAATAGATCCTGTCCATTATGGTAGTACACTAATATTATTGTATTAATTCATAGCATTATATGCATGCACCATTTGTGATTGCTACCGTGTGGTAGCCTAGAACATACGCAAAGTATGTACCGTTGTCAAGCAAGTACGTTGAGAGAAAGTCGAGAATGCAATTAAAAACTGTTGTAGATCGAGTGTTTTATGTTGTCTTACTGTTAATGTTCTGCAGGTGTTCGGTTTCCTGTTCGACGTGCCCAATCCGGAGCAGAGGAACCTCCCCAAGTGCAAATCGCAGAAGTCCCGCGCGGCGGCTTACGACCTGCTCGTGGAATTGGTTCGCGGCGCGCCCGACAACTATATGGTGCTGCACAATAAGCTCATGGAGCACCATAAACCGGGTAAGACGACATGAATCATTTATAATTATAATGAATAATAAAAATAATAATCGATTTCGTACCAATCAGAGATTGAGAATTTGTTTAGAAAACAGCTTATCGGTGATAAGTAATTATAATTATATTTATTGTAGTGTTATATCTCTACTTAAATTCTAAAGAGATAGAATTCGATTTGTTATATCTGTTTATATAATGAGCAATCTCTGCGCGTTGGTTATGGTACGGTCACGCAGTAGTTTCTACAGTTGCACCAATGGACATACTTCACCTCACAGACTTCAAAAACAACGGGATTAACATTGTCCTCTCCAAGTTGCGCCTCAGAAAGCTTTTCTATGTAGATTGTAGTACAAGTAAAACTTAAACACGCTTCTAGGGTAGGGTAGTAATTAAGTATTACAAAGTTTATAAGTATTGGATGGGTATTTAATCTACCTACTGCGCCGGCGTTGCGTATGGCTTCCTCTTACGACACGTTGTAGGAGGCAGGCAAAAACTTTGTTATTAGATACAGTCAAAAGAGATTCTAAAAATTTTTGGGCGCTTTTACTTAATCGTTTTTGGGACAAAGATTCATATCTAGATTTGCTTACCCTTGGAGAATGAGAGCTAAGCTGTAAATTGTTAGATTTTGTCTATCAAAAAATTCCGACACTTTTCCTATTATAGTGCCTATGTGTGTTTACGAGAGTATTTTCATTGTTTCCTGTTCCCTGTTATGTACATAGCGTAGGGAATTTTGCTCCAAGCATATAACGCGTGGGGCCGACCTGGCTCAGTCGTCTGTAAGTATTGCTTGAGTGGCATGCGTAATGTGGCGCAGGGCCGCAGTCGGGCTACCCGTGGGACTACTGGCCGGCGGAGGAGTCGCGCTCCGAGTGCGGCTACGTGGGGCTGACCAACCTGGGCGCCACGTGCTACATGGCCTCGTGCATGCAGCACCTGTTCATGATGCCGCAGGCGCGCGCCGCCGTGCTGGGCGCGGACCCGGCCCACAGCCGCCACGCCGCCACGCTGCACGAGATGCAGCGCATGTTCGCCTACCTCATGGTCAGTGCCCCCACCTACACTGGCGAGGGCTACAATTTTGTGTGGAAGGGGTTGGTTAGGAAGTCCCCATGACCACTAATGTATGCGCACATAGGATGACATTAATTAGCACGGCAAAACATCCAGATCCGAAACAATAAAATGTGCTTTGGCAACTACGCCACTTTATCAAGGACTACATTCGCCCGCTCGCCCAACTCGTGGTCAGTCGCCCTATCTGGGAGGCTACAGTAGCCCGTTCGCCTACCTCATGGTTAGTGCCCAATTGTGAGGCTATAGCAGCACGTCCGCCCACCTCACGGTCAGTGCCCCAACTTTGAGGACTAAAGTAGACCGTTCGCCCACTTCATGATCAGTGCCCCAATTGTGAAGCTATAGCACGTTCGCTCACCTTATATTCAGTGCCCCCATATGAGGGGACTACAATAGGCCGGTCGCATACCTCATGGTCAGTGCGCAGCTCCGTCTGTGAGGACTGCAGTAGCCCGGTATAGTCCACCACGCGACCCGACTGCGGATTGGCGGACTTCACATATCTTCGAAATATTTCTAATTTTGGTGTTATTTCGAATATATGCAGGTTTTTTTCACGATGTTTTTCTTCACCGCTGAGCACGTGATAATTCGGCACTTAAAATACACAACTTCATTAGTGCTGGCACACTGGGATTTGAACTCGGGTTGCTCGAGTATATTGAATTAAAAGCAAGCGCCCGGTCACTGAGCTATCACAGCTCAGGGGCTGGGTCTCCGGTAATGGAGAATTATGGTTACTTCTAATTTAATCCCGTCTTCTGCGAATCCTTTTGATTTTTACTCGGTGCAGTTCGAATGCAAGCGCGAGCATATTGCCAAATTTCATTGGCAACGGTAGTTATTTTAACATCAGGTGAACAATGCTTTGAAGTTTGGTACCTTCTCTAAATTAAACTGTTTAAAGGATTTTATCGTCATATTGATTTTAAATTCTTTTTCGTTTCAAACCCTTTCCTTTCCAACTATAACAATGTAATAAATAATAAAATGATAAAAAATCATTTTAGCAACGTGAGTTCAAATCCAGTTGCTGGCACTAATTGTTGATGGCAATTTTGTATGATGATTTGTTTCTTGTTCATTGGTGAATAATAATAGGACACCTTTCTATATAAAAAAAACAGTCTATCAGGACAAAACGTTCATTGTTTTATTGGTAACATATTTTATGTTATATATAAAAAGTTATAAAATCAATAAAATAATGATGACTTTTTTTTAGGAGAGCGAGCGAAAAGCCTACAATCCTAGAAGCTTTTGCAAGGTATATCAAATGGACCATCAGCCACTGAATACCGGCGAGCAGAAGGACATGGCGGAGTTCTTCATCGATCTCGTCTCCAAGCTTGAAGAGATGACGCCCGAGCTCAAGAAGCTAGTAAAGACCTTGTTCTGCGGAGTTCTCAGCAACAATGTTGTTTCATTGGTGAGTATCACTAGAATTTATAATTATTTATAAGCATTTCTTAGGTATAAGATTGGGTACAACCGCCAATAAGTCATTGACCCTAAACATGCGAAATGTTGGATTGCATTTAAATTTTATATAAAGATATGTATTTTTCGAGTTATTATTTTTCGTAGTTATTTTAGGAAAGAATTGACTCATAAACGTAAAAGTAGGTAAACGAAAATAAATTGATATGATAAAGGTGATATGTTTCGGGGTGGTGCAACGAGAAAGATGTTGTGGTCTTTATATATACATATCATATGTGCAGCTATAGGATATATACACAATGTTTATCTATAGGACCCCGAATCCGATGTAAGGCTGAGAGTTTTCATAAATTTACTTATTGAAACTAATTTCTAACAGTACTACGTTATATGTTTAATTTTCTTAATACCTTATATGTTTTTTCCACTACGATAGGACTGTTCGCACGTGTCCCGTACGCTGGAAGAGTTCTACACGGTGAGGTGCCAAGTAGCGGACATGCGGAACCTGCACCAAAGCCTGGACGAGGTCACAGTCAAGGACACCCTGGAGGGCGACAACTGCTACACCTGCTCGCAGTGTGCGGCCAAAGTGCGCGCCGAGAAGAGGTAAATATTTACATAATAGTGAATTATTTACATTATTATGCTTATAATAGAAGGGTCGTTATGGAGTCCAAAGAATGCATTTGATTTTTTGTTATGTACAATCTCCCTCTGTACAGAGGATGACTTTGTCCAGCGGTGGGACATATAATTATAACCTGTTACTGTACTTTTACAATCTCATGCACACAAGAATAATGTTATTATTAGTAAATTATTTGATATAGCAATTATATTAATTTTTATATTATTCTTTACATTGTACTCCTATGTCCGTCAACAAATTTGATTTTTTTTCACGATCCTTTTGTACTTGCTTGCTATCTTAAATGTTTTTCAATCAACAATTTTATTTTTTAATACAACAAAAACTTCTTCGAAAAGGGCGTGTTTCAAGAAGTTGCCGCGAATCCTATGCTTCAATACTATGCGGTATACATTCAACATGCTGACGATGCTCAAAGAGAAGGTCAACACGCACTTCTCTTTCCCGATGCGACTGGATATGTCTGGATACGTCGAAAAACACCTGATGCCGGCACAGTACCAAGGTATTAATTAAATATTTTTTGTAATATTTTTTTACTCTTGATGACATTACACCCTAGTGCAAATGTCCGACTTGAAGGAACATGTTTTGTATCAATATGATTTTTTTTTCTTTTTTCAATTTTAGAAGAGAAACGAAAGTCTGAGGAACTTAAGAAAGACGGTGAAGGAAGTCCGAGCGCAGAGAGCGAAGACAATTCCGAGTTTGAGGAACATTACGAGTAAGTAAAGGCTTATATTGTGCGAATAATATATACAAGTATTATAATATATTTGATTATTCACTCATATTCATTTATAATGGCTATATAAAAATTCAAACGTAAAGTCATCTTCATTTTGTGATTTGCTCAATATATTCGCTGTTCTAAATCAGAATCCAACGATTGATGTTACAATTAAAATGAAAACGTTAAATTTTAACGTTCGTGACATCGACTCTGCCAGTCCCAAAGTAGATAAAATCAAGATACGGTTTTCAGGAATAAAAATTACGATGAGCGGTGTCTCCTCGTCATCGCCGCAGAATCTACAGAATGGACAGTCCCATTGTAACCATCTTTAGAGAAGATGGCAAGGGTACTGGTGGTTCACGTGATGTTAAGTGATAACCGCCGCGCATAGACATTTACACAACCCGTTGTGTCTCAGATGCGTTACCACATTCTAATAAAGCGGTCCCCGTCTACCTCACTCACCAGACGAAAGGCAGACGCATGACACTTCCACTTCACGCCGCCCCACTGTGAAGTTGTGGTCACTTACCCGGACGGATCTGCCCATTTATGCCCGATTCCAATATTCAACGAACGGCCTTTAGTTACATAATGACTATGTAACTAACGGCCTTTCGTTGAATATAGGAACCGGGCGTTATGCGACGGCCGAAGCTGTTGCAGCCCTACCACAGTTAAACCCACAGAGCATTTGGACGGGGGAGTAGTAATGGGCGCAACTGTCGCGGCAGGTACGAGCTGATCGGCGTGACGGTGCACACTGGCACGGCGGACGGCGGCCACTACTACTCGTTCATCCGCGAGCGGGGCCGGGAGCGCGGCAGGGAGCAGAGCGACCGCTGGCTGCTCTTCAACGACGCCGAGGTGAAGCCCTTCGACCCGGCGCACATCGCGGCCGAGTGCTTCGGCGGCGAGATGACGGTGAGCGACCCTTTCGTGTGTTATTTAATTTTTTTTTATTAAAAAAAAAACATTGACCGAACTCTATCCTGCGCTGTAAGGAATTTTTACAAACATAAAGCTCACGCGAGTAAAGATCACTAACACCCAGATTGGAATCTTGTCACGCATTACTCAAAATTCGCAACAATGTAGGAAATACGATGAGATTCGTGTCGATATGGCAAACGGCTGTTTAGTGGCTTCTGCTGGCGAAAATCCGGAGGACTTCGTCGCCGTTCGATCGTTCATTTTTATACAAATTTAAATGAATTAACTTACTTATGAGTTTTTAGGTATGAGAAATATTATTATATATTTTATTTAATAACATTCACCTATTATCATCTTAGTAAAAGTAACAGCCTATACATGTCCCACTCCTGGGCAAAGGCCTCCTCTATACAGAGGGTATCAGGGCATAGTCCTCACATATTTTTCGAAATATAAATTTTTTTGTTATTATTTCGAAAATATGCAGGTTTCCTCACGATGTTTTCCTTCACCGCGGAGCACGTGATAAGTCAGCACTTAAAGTTAAAAACTTCATTGGTGCCGGCACCGGGGATCGAACTCAGGTCGCTCGAGTATGTTGAATTAAAGGCGAGCGCCCGGACACTGAGTACGGCTTCTTAGTACATTTAAGTAGTATCATCTTAGTACGTTATTATAATGCCGTGTTGTATATTGTTATAGTAACGTATAAATGCTTTTTTATGTGTACAGAGCAAAACCTACGACTCCGTGACAGACAAGTTCATGGACTTCTCGTTCGAGAAGACGAACAGCGCGTACATGCTGTTCTACGAGCTGAGCCCTCCGAGAGCGCAGCGCGCGTCCGACGGCGCGCCCCAAGACGAGGCGCAGGTTTGATCGATATTCTGGGGTATTGACGAGCTAACGTGATTGCTTGCAAGAAAGTGGACATGAGCAAACCTTTCCCATACTATGCCTTTTTGGGGTTCCGTACCCTAAGGATAAAACGGGACCCCTATTACTAAGACTCTGCTGTCTGTCCAATATTGAGACAGTTGATGTTGCCAGTTTCACAGATGATGTATTTCTGTTGCCGCTATAACAACAAATACTGAAAAAAACACATCCGATACAACAGACATGATTTTTTTGCCATTTTTATAGACTATGGTACGGAACCAACTAGCACTTGGCCTCTTTTTGTTGCTCAATCTGTTTACCGGTCAATGTACGAGCATGAACGAAGCAACTTAAACACGCCTACCCGTTCCAGTCGTCGACGGCGGAGGAGTCGATCGCCAGCCCGTCGCTGGAGAGGCGCTGCGGCGAGAGCGCGCCCGCCGCCGACCTGCCGCCGGACCTGCTCAAGTGGATCTGGGACGACAACATGCAGTTCCTGCACGACAAGAACATATTCCAGCACGCGTATTTCACGTTAGTTCGACGTAACGCAACGCTCCTCTGCAGAGATTTTTTTATGGTGGACTGGACTGCACGCGGACGAACACGGAGATCCGAAATTATTATCTGTGGATCACACAAATAGTTGTCCCGTGTGGAGATCGAACCCACAAAACTCGCTTACGAGGCCAATACGTTAGCAACTTCCTTTTTTTATGTGTTAAGGTCGCCAGAGAGCTGGCCGTTCACCTGATATTAAGTGATAACCGCAGCCCATGGACATTTGAACACAATATGCGTTGCCACCATTTATTATAGTGGGCCCCGGCCACCTCACTCACCAGACGAAACGCAGAAGTGTGACACTTCCACTTCACGCCGGTCTTCTCTGAGATCGTGGTAATGCCCATTCGTGCAACAGCCGAAGCCGTAAGTGGCTGAGAGATCTGTATTACTCCCAATTTGGTCGTTATTAACGATTTGTCGTTTTTTCACTGACAGGTTTATGGGCCAGATGTGCAGCTCGGTGCCACAGTCGTTGCTGACCCTCAGGCCCGAGATCACGGAGGTAGCGGCGCGGCTGTCCACCTCATTTTTCATCGAGACCTTTATACACGCTAAGGAAAAGGTGATTTCTTGTTAAAACATCTGCAGTAATGTTTCTTATTGCTTTTTAGGAACATACCTCACACTAGGAGAAAACAATACCCTCCAGAGACATTTTGACTCGGTTTCTGAACCGTTACTGTGTCACCAGTCAAGCTATGAAATTATTATTAAATTTTCTTGCCAGTAAAGCATCGCACAGTTATTATTTGCAATTAAATCTTCACAAGCAAATGGCATTATACATTTATTTTTGGAGTTCTATCCCTTGATTGTCCGATGGACTATAAACGTACCCTCTTCTTCGGTAGTGGTTAGTACTTCTAAATATATTTGATTGTCCCTCTGACTGTAAACATGCCTTCTTCCGTCCGCGCTTGATGTATAAAGGACTTTCAACCTTAGTCTGAGTGTAACAGAGGCTTAATGTTAAATATTTGATTTGCTTTTGCAGCCGACAATGGTGTCGTGGGTGGAGCTGGTGACGAAACAATTCAACGCGTCGGCCGCCGCCTCAGAGTGGTTCCTTGGCCATATGGCGGAAGACACGTGGTGGCCGATGCAGGTCTGTTGCATTTTTATCAGGCCCCCTCTAATGTTTTGATGTGAAATTTTTCAAAATATAATCTTCACGCTAGTTAGACACTTTAAGTAATGAATAATGAATACGTTAACACGTCGAAAATACATATTTATAGTTTTTTTTCTAATTGACTCAAATCAGTATTGTCATAACTTATACTAAATATAAGCACATCATTAAAATTTGTAGAAAACAATGGCACATCATGTTTTGCTTCAATAATTTTTAGCCTCTAGGTTGTTGTTTCATTACATTCACGAGTAAAACCTTTTTATTTTAGGTTCTAATCAAGTGTCCCAATCAAATGGTTCGTCAGATGTTCCAGAGGCTGTGTATGCACGTAATTCAAAGGCTGAGGTATCTTTTTTTTGGATATTTACACTATTAAAATTTACACTATTAAAAAAAACAATGTAGATAAAAGACGTTAAGATTTTCGTCGGTGTGGCAATCAGCCGTTTAGCTCAGTGGCTAGTGCGTCAGGCCGCGAATGCCGAAGACGTGGGTTCGATTCCCACAGCGGCGACAATCTTTTCGTACTTTTTCTATGAATTTTAATATTTACACTATTATTTATTTTATATATGAGAAGCAAAGTTAAGATTGCGCGTATTGTTTCAGATCTAGTCATTGTGCCTTGTACCTTCAGGGCATGGAGGAAGACGAGGATAATAGTAAATTGGGAGAAGCGAGTTGTGTTACTAGGTTTATAAGAATGTTGTTATCTTTGGTGAGTATGCGGATGTTTGATGCATAATTGCTTATTTTGTGTATTTGGACTTTATCACTCCTTTATCCGAAAACATTTAATAAATTATGAATATAATAGAAAAATATATAATTTTATTTATTAAT
Organism: Iphiclides podalirius; assembly: GCA_933534255.1. Lineage (NCBI taxonomy): Eukaryota > Metazoa > Arthropoda > Insecta > Lepidoptera > Papilionidae > Iphiclides > Iphiclides podalirius. The sequence continues at coordinate 8,175,169 of OW152828.1, forward strand.
TTTTTTAGTGATTCACATTCTTAAAATTTTCATATAAGTACTAATGTGTATTCTTAAAAGTATTATATTAATTTAATGTATTTTTATGTCAAAAGATGGAGAACGGTGCGAGGTCACACCTGCGTCATTTAACGGAGTACTTCAGCCTTCTATACGAGTTCAGCAAGATGGGCGAGGAAGAGGGCAAGTTCATGCTGAGGATCAATGCTATTTCAAGCATGGTCAGCTTCTATCTCGGACAAAACTCCACAACGGTAAAAATGTTTGAAATAATGTTAATGAAGATATTGATTCTTGGCACTACGTACTTAAACATAATCTCATAATTTCTCAAAACTGTTTTTTGAAATAATGATAGCTATTGACAATTTGTTTAAATGAAAGGTAAAGTGAAAAACATAAGTTTTTCATTTTAACGTTCTTCAAAACCTTTAATTAATTAATTCTTATTACCATTCGGACTGATCAAGTGATCACTTAAATTGAGCTCAAAATGGTAAAATTTTTGTCAGGTGATAGATCGTATTGATATTACCTATAAATTAAGCTATAAAAGGTTTTTTTCAAATTCAAATATTATACAGATTTATATTCAATATAGAAGCATTACACACACCACTGACCTGCAAATAACTTGGAACTGTAGTTAAGCGTCAAAAAGTTGTTATCGGTTGCCATGGTAACGCGTTTGGGTGTCGCGCATGGCACAAATTCTCTGCCGCCATCTTCCCCAAAAGAAGTATCTCGTCGCAGGCGGAGTCGCCGTCGGAGGAGGCGGGCGGCAGCGGCGGCAGCGGGGGCGGCGCGGAGAGCGGCGACAAGCTGCGGCCCGGCGCGCTCGACAAGATGGTGGCGCTGGTGGCGGGGCTCGTGGAGCGCTCGCGCGACGCCAACGGCCACCTCGCGCTGCCCGAGCCGGACGCGCGCGCGCTGCTCCACGCCAAGGTCGGTCGCGGCGCGGACAGCGTGCTAGCGTAGCGTCGGTAGCGTGACTCGGCGCGAACGGCGTGATGGTGCACTGAGGCGACGTGATGACGCCGCCCGCTGTTACCGAATGATGGATTAGGCTAACAGTTTGGAGCTTAGAGATTGCGATTGTACTGTTGAGCTTACCCATGACGTTGCACACATCAGACGAGCGCTAATATGACATTAATATGACAGTATTTAAGCCTTTACGAAACGCAGAAGTGTGACACTTCCACTTCACGCCGGTCTTCTCTGAGATCGTGGTACTGCCCATTCGTGCAGCAGCCGAACCCGTAAGTGGATGAGGAATCTGTATTACTCCCAATTTGGTCGTTATTAACGATTTGTCGTTTTTCACTGACAGGTTTATCATGTCACTGACATGTGTCGTGGTCAGTCAGCGCTTTATGCCGCATCCCTTAGCCATTAAGTTGCTAATAAAACAAGCGCTATCATGACAGGAACATTACAGCCTTTAAGCTTTTGTTGCCCATGAAGTGACTTATATAACAGGAGCGCTATCATGGCAATGCTGACAATAGCTGAAATTAATTCTCTTTTTTCTTTGCAGGGGTTTCCCTTTATTTACCAACAGACTCGGGACTGTTTAAACTTGCAACAGACACGGTCACTTATCTTCGCACTGTGCCGATGGAACGAGCCCTTAGCGCAAAAGATCGTGAACATGATCTTTCAAGCAATCGCTAAACATTCAGAGGTGAGTATATCAAAAGAGTTTCATAATTATTTTTCTGTCTCTTTTCGTAGTTAAAAATATAATTTACCAATTAAAGAGCTAAGATGTCATAAATTTCTTCGTCAAAAATGAGCAAGTCGTGAACTTCCGTTTCATTCATATTGATCTCTCTACTAAGGGGTAACTTAGTCAGTGTATTACACGTATTTAGCTAACTTTTTAACTTCCACTTATTGTCTCGCATATGGCAAATGGAATCCTAGAAGCATCCTAGCATATTGTCCATTTACCTACATTATCCTATCGCTTTGAATTAAGCCCATATCTCTCTATCTCTCTCTCTCTTCTTATCTCTCTATTTATCTCTTAATTGTTTTATTTAAAGACACTTTTAAAACGGATGTGTATCTCGGCAGAGCTGCGGCGCGTTGTTCAAGCTGCTGACGCTGCTGGTGGAGGGGAGCGGGGGCGGTGCGGGAGCGTCGGGCGGGCTGCCGTGCTTCACGCAGCTAGTGCTGGCGCGGCTCTGGGACGCTGCGGACGTGTGCCCGCACGCGGCGCTCGAGTGGCTCGCGCTGCAGGTGCGACAGGGATGCTAGACCGACATGCCGGTTGTCGGCGCGCGTGTTAGAAAGAGACGGTGGCGCATTTGAATAGCCCCGCACATCTAATGCAACGGCCATGTTAAACCCCTGTAAAGAGAGACGGTGGCGCATTTGAAGCGTCAAAGCTGCTCGCACTTCTAAGCCTAATAAAACTTCAATCACATATCGCAACTATTATTACAATTGCAGTCGCGCGACTAGCTTAGATTAGGGTGGCGCACTTCATTCCATTAATAGATCCCAAGGAGGAAACATAATTGTTGCTTTTGCTTTGTTGGTTCTCCTGACTCCGTGACTGTCGCACAATGTGAAAGAAGCCTTTAGACGACGAAGAGACAAATTATACAAAACCCTATTTTCATGAATCCATTGTGTCAATCGCTCGTCCTCCATTTTGATTTTGTTGCCGCGGCTTCCGTGATCCTTCAAAAATATCGTTGTCAACGAATATGTCCTTGATCTTTGGTATCGGTCTCGGCGTTGACACTGAGACTTGAGAGGAGTGTGTCGTCAATGACAGTGACAAGTGGAGATGCGTTCATAGAGAGTGCCGGTACTGTGTCGGAACGCAATGAAATGATCGCTCCAGGCTCTTTCAATTGGACTTTTTATATTGTATTTAGTACAATCATGTCACACAATGTAAAACATGTTCACGCAGTCAAAAAAGGTAAAAAAAGAAGTTTCCGGCTGTTCTCAGGTCCAATGGCTTTTCTTTTCTTTACCGATTGTATTTTGACCACCAGTGAGTGTAATGGTCCTATGTTGAAAAGAGATATTTGAATTTGAACCTTTGCCGTCGCGCATCGTGCGCAGGTGCCGCGCAACAAGGCGGCCCACGCGTGGGCGCTGCGCACGGCCGAGCGCTGGGTGGAGGCGCAGCTGCTGGGCGCGGGCGCGGCGCGCGTGCGGGCGGCGGCCGCCCTGCTGCTCGTGGCGCTGGTGCCGTCGCAGCACTTCCGCGCGGGCTACGCGCGCGCCCGCCCCCAGCCGGCGCCCGCCCACCACCACGCCAAGCTGCCCGACACGGCGCACCACGCGCTGCACCAGGTGAAGCGCCGCCCGCTCATTTTCCACGTGGCAGGCCAACGAAAGGCCGGCGTGATTTCTTTTTGGGCTGGATGAGACACTGTTGGCTTAGAGGCCTTTACAGTTCCGACGGACGCTCCATGGCTAAGCTCCGGTGGCTAAGCTCGAGGGTCCTCGAGAGCAGGTCTCGGCTTGGGCAGTCACGCAATACGCGTTTAGCATTACGATTCGAGTGGTGGGGGAGAGGGCCGGACCTCTCGGTAGCTATTATCTGACTGGCAGGCCGGCGTGAAGCATAGGTGTTATAATTCTGCGTGTTCGTCCGGTGAGCGAGGTAGCCGGGGCTCGACTTGTCAAAAGGTGGCAACGCATCTGCAAACCTACTTATACAATGCTAAAAATCTCGTTGCTAATTTTAAAGAGACTGTGGACCTCCATCAACTAATAACCGATATCAAATTCGATTATTATTCAATTATTAATAACTTATTTATACCGCGACATATATGTTGATAATTTCTTGTGTTTACGCGATTACATATTATAAATGAAACTAATTTTACGGATTTATCGCGTTTCTTTTAATTTTAGTTTCCGAAGTTTCGAACATTTAACACGGGACAAAAAACGCGATAAATCCGTAAAATGACTTTTATTTATAACTCCAGGTTTAATATTTTTCTACTGCATTCCCATTCACAATCAACTTCACGTGGTAAATCGGTATCAAATCCTATTGGTAATAGTAAAATTATTTATTTGCGTACTCTGTTGAATATACAACAGTTAATTTACTGTTGTTGTGAGCGAATTCCTTATTTTCTCCCCTTCATTGAGTCTGTTTTACAACTTGTTAACAGGTGTACACTATGTTGTTGGGCAAGTTGAAAGCGGCGAAGAAGTATACTGACATCGCCGTACACGGTACGATGAAGCTGACTGCGTACTTCGGGGTCATGTCGTACTGCGTCGTCAGCCGGGTGGAGAAGCTAATGGTCTGTTTAAAACATCATAAAAAATATCGTGTGAGCGTCCGTGAGATTTGCTAGAATCGGGAGCTGCTCTTTCCTTTGGAAACCCTAAAGGGGCCCCCTGAGCTTCGGTGCACTGCACCACCCTACGATAGCTACGCACAGACGACCCGATTGGTGTAGTGCGTAGTTATACTGCCTTTTGCGCCAGAGGATATGGGTTCGATCCCCACTAGGGGGAAAATTTTGTGTGATGAACATAGTGTTTTTCACTGCAATATTTTATATATTTATTTCACTGATCGTACAGCGAGGAAAGTAGTTTTCAAAAAAACAGTATTAAGTGACTCAATAATAATAAAAATAATTTCTTTATTTTCTCACCACAGTATGTATCACGATAGTATTTCAAAAGATTGATGTGCAAGTTAACTTTTCATATTGTGGGAGACTGATGCACCAAACTAAGCTCAAGGCTCTCCTTATAAATTTGACAGTGTGTTTGCAGTTCAAAAGACGTATCTCTCAAAGATGTCTGCAATCCCAATGTGTTGGCTATCGCGTTTCAGTTCGGGCAGTACTTCAACGACCTGTGGGAGCTGTACCACCCGGCGATCTCGGAGCCGTCGGTGGCGGTGCACCCCAACAAGCAGGCGCTGCTCACCTTCTGGCACGCGGTGTGCGTCGACTGCCCGGAGAACGTGCAGCTGGCGGTCGCCAACCCGCGCCTCACCAAGCACATCGCCTTCAACTACATACTGTACGTCGCACCGTCGCGCGTCGAAACGAACGAGTCTATTAGTAACTAGCGACCCGCCCCGACTTCGCACGGGTGCGATGTATGATACACATAAAGCCTTTTTTTATGTGAAAAGTTGCCAAGCGAGCAGACGGTTCACCTGATTTTAAGTGAATACCGCCGCCCATGGACATCTGCTACACCCGAGTGTTGGAAATGAGTTGGCCACCTTATGGAAATTGGGCTCCGGCCACCTCACTCATCAGACGAAACGCGAAAGTAATATACGTCCACTTTACGCCGGTCTTCTGTGAGGTCGTGGTACTTACCCGGACGAGCCTGCCCAATCGTGCAACAGCCAAGGCTGCTGCGTGGCTCTACCACCGAAAACCTTCCTCTTGAATCACTCTATGTATTAAAAAAAACGCATCAAGATCCGTTGCGTAGTTTTAAAGATCTAAGCATACATAGGGACAGACAGTCAGCGGTAAGTTGTAAAACGCTGATTTTTAGTGATTTAAGTGATTTTTGCCATTGTTCCATGACGAAACGCGAAACCCTCAGAACACTTTTTTTTAACATGAGGTGAACCGCCTGCTCACTTGCCAACTATAACATAGAAAAAAACTGCCCCGCATTAGCCAACTTCAAGCCAACATTCAAATTGACACCGAAGACATTTAATTAACTAGGAAATAGCATATGTCCACGAGCGGTGTTTATTCTGATGGTGTATTTAACATGAGGTGAACCGCCATCGCTTGCCGTCTCATATGAAAAAGCTCTTTACGATGCCGTTACAACGCGGACCACGTAACTAGGAAGTAGCACGGCCTCACAGTGGCAACGCATATGGAACCCCACGGGTGTTGCAAGTGTCCATGAGCGATGTTTACCATTTTACATGAGGTGAACCGCCATCGCTTGCCATCTCATATGAAAAAGCTCGTTACTATGCCGTTGCAGCGCGGACCACGAAGACGGCGAGGTGGTGGCGTACAACCGGGCGATGCTGCCGCCGTACTACGCGCTGCTGCGGCTCTGCTGCCGCCGCTCGACCGCCTTCGCGAGGAGCCTGGCGCAGCACCAGAACATCCACTGGGCCTTCAGGAACATCGCGCCTCACGCCCACCTCTACCCGGGCGCCGCCGACGAACTGCTCAGGTGGGCTCGTCTATGCCAGTCTAAGGTCTATGGAGCGTTATTTATTTATGGAGATTTATATATGGAGCGGTATTTGTTTAGATATGGTATAAAAAGTGTTGACAAACTATTATACAATTCCATCATATTCCTCCATTTCTTGTGTACAAATGCTTGGACATACAAGCGTTAATTAACATAAGTTCACATTCCAAACTTATCATAAGTATTATTTTGCAAATGTCCATGGACGGTGGTTATCACTTAACATCACCACGCTTGCCACCTTCTAACACAAAAAAAAACGTTGTTAATGTTATTGGCTAGGTTTTCTTTACGACCGGACCTACTACTACGCGGAACTATGTCCCGTATTGGAACCGAACTCACAACCCCTGTATACCCGTCACCGTCACCGAGTCATCTATTATACAGAATATTGCTATTACTAAATCAATGTTTGTGCTGTCGTTGTTTATTTATTTCTCAACTATTTTCAACGGTCCAGGCTGGCGCGCATTCTCGCCGCGCGTGGCGGCAATGCCAGTGGCAGTGGCGGCGGTACCGTTGACGTCATCGACAGCAGAGAGGCCGCCGCATTCAGGCGCAGCACGCTCTCCGCTTACTTACAGGGTAAGCGGATTCGTCGACAGCTCTCAGGATTCGCAAGTCGAAGTGGCAGTTGGCAGGTCCACTGCCACTTCATCATCAGCGGCATAGCTCGAAGAACTGATGACCGATGGGGAGTGAAGGTTGTCGAGTGGAGACCACGAAACGACAGACGTAGCGTTGGAAGGCCTCCCTCTAGGTGGACCGACGACATCGTAAGAGTCGCTGGCAACCGGTGGATGCAAATCGCAGCCTCAGTGTTCAATAGCGCACTTAAAACACGGTTAAAAAACAACAGTTTTACGTTTTTCACACAGGTTTAAATGGAAGAACGTGTTGGACGACCTTAATATCGGCGTTCTGCACTTTGGTCGAGAACGAGGATGACAGGCTGTATGTCGTCTATAACGGCGGCTTGCAGATGACCTTCGAGGTACGTTAGTTTTTTCACAAATCAATAAAAAACGAAGAAGAAGAGAAGAGAAAGTTTTTTCAAGTATTGTACACATTGTTCAAGCTTGTGCCAGTAAGAACATAATTTTAAAAAATATCTCGACTAATAGAAAATAATTGTACTAAAACTATACTAAGATCAAGAATAACGGAACTCATCGTGAAAATAGTTGGAAAGGGTAGTTACCACACAATATGATACAAAACGTTTTCATTCATAAAATGCATATATTTGTATGGTATATACTAATATTCTAAATGCGCAATTTTACGTTTAAAGGAGGTTTTTATTATTTTCATCCATAGAAAAATTACTTATATACCTAAAACAATGAAGGTGAAGTTGCGAACAAAATTTATTATTAAATATTGTATGTAGGAAAAGTCTAGGTGTAGCCAATTAATCGATTACAAAAGATATTAGGTGGAAGAAGAGCTAAAAGTATAGGTACTTTTATATTTCATCGGGAGTGAGTTTACTGGAGGCGTACTCTCTCGGCGTCTAGGTACATGTGAGGTTGCGTTTGCAGGCTTAATTAACTCAGGCTGATATTTTCGCTTTCAATTAGTGGACTGTTAATATTCGAGTCGGACTCACGCAAGATGTTTTCCGTTCCCATTATCTATAAAAACGGCAAAAAATCATGTATATTGTATGGCTGCCCCACTTAAATTTAGTATTTGTTTTTATAGTGGCAACAGAAATACATAATCTGTGAAAATTTCAAATGTCTAACTATCACGATTCATCAGATACAGTCTGGTGACACACAGACACACGGCGAGGTCTTAGTAATAGGGTCCCGTTTCACCCTTTGAGACGGAATCCTAAAAATGTTTGTGTGTGCGTGGGTATAGTGTCGACTAGTTACATTCCCACCGCTGGGTCGCAGGCGCTGCACAGCCTGCACGCGGTGTACGTGGAGGGGGGCGTAGGCGGCGTGGGGGGCGGCGGCGGCGGGGGCGGGGCGGTGCGCGCCGAGCTACGGCCGCGCTGCGCTGGGCGCGCGCGCTCTGCCGCACGCTGCGCACGCGCCGCGACGCCAAGGAGGCGCGCGCGCTGCTGCTCGCCTGCAAGGACTGGCCCGAGTGCGCCCGCCGCCTGCTCACCATGCTCAACCTGCACCAGCGGCTCAGCCACCTGCGCCTCGCCGCGCTCGGTGCGTCACTCGCTTTATTACTCTCGTCCTGTACATCATAATTTTCATCATTTCGACTATTAATAATGACTTTCGGCGCTTCGCAGGCGTGCTCCGCGAGCTGGTGCTGATCGGCGGCGGGGCGGCGCTGGGGGCGCTGGTGCCGCTGGCGGCGGGGGCGCACGCGGCCGCGCGCGGTGCCGCCCGGCCCCGCCCCCGCGCGCCTCACGCCGCGCACGCCCCCGCGTCCCGCACGCCAGCGCCCCTCGCGCCCGTCTACCGCCCCTACCACAAGTTCATCGGTGAGCCTCGTTTTTATATAACCGCGCGACGCTACAGACCCGTCTACCGCCCCTACCACAAGTTCACACACCCACGTCGCCCTAGCTACGTTTATTTATGTTTAAAATCAAAAGTTTGGTTGGCAGGCGGTTCATGTTATGTTAAGCGATTGTGGCAATCGCTTAACATCACATGAACTTGCGGGGCATTGCAAATGTCGCTGGGCGCCGGTTATCATTTATTATTGCCGGCTCATTTGCCATCTTCTCACATAAAAGAAAATTCTCCGGCTATGTTAGCTATAAAAGCCCTTATATATATACCACATATTCTTGTGATTGTAGACACGTGCTGCCGCGTAGCGAGGAGCCAGCGCTGCATGTCCGAGCAGCTGGTTCTGCTGTCGGCACTCTGCGCGCTCGAGGCGGTGCCCCTCAAGTTCAACTACTTCGCCGCCTTCTGGCGCGACGTCGCAAACACGCCGGTAACCCATCACGCTAACTGCTCGATCGTAGGCGTCGCTAACACGCCGGTAGCACGTCACACATCACGTTAGCGGCTGCTGAACATACAGCTCTTAGGAATTTGGTAGTTTCCTAAAACTTTACATTAAACACTTAATATACATTTTTAAAAATTTTTATGGTGCTAATCTCTGCATTTAAGATTGAACATTAAAATTTGTATCTTTTTGCAATCTTTTCTTACTTTTTCTACAAATTTTACAACTTAATATACATTTTAATAGTGTCATACTTGTGCGCATCAATTAATATCAAGGTAAACCGCTAGCTAGATAGCCACCTTCTCACATAAAAAAAGAACGCTTGAAATTGTAGATGACACAAAGCAAACTGAATGCCGATTATTTTACAACTGAACAAAAATTATGAGGTATGCAATTGACTCCTTAATCATGTCAAGCATAGCTCGGACACAGGGATAGAAAAATAAATAACACGCCTTTGAATACGGATCAGTCAAAAATGTGCAGATAAAACTGTCGCCAAATTTGTAGCCGCTGCTAGGTTTCGAACCTGTGACTCCCGTAACATTTTCCTATGATGATGAGATGCTCTAGCCACTAACTAAGCTATTGACATCCTCACCACGCAAGTCTCGATAGAACTAGAGAAAATGTGTTCCCTTATGTAATTTTTTTTATTTTAAACTGACTGATATTAATTTTCGTCGTCATCAACCCTCAGTAGTTGAACCCCCGTCATCCAACAATCAGTAATTCATTAAACGTGATTACATACTATTGTGTACTATATTATTTCCGTCCGAATACAAAGTAGGCGTCTTCAAGGCAAGAGTGAATAGGTTTCTATTGAGCTAGCGCGCTTACCATCAACGGCTGCATCGCCACATACCATCAGGTGGGATGGCAGTCAAGTGCTAACCAGTTTTGACTTAAAAAAAAAATTCCCCCTTACCTGATCATGGCACGGTTGTAAGACAGAAATTAAGGCGCTGTATGCAGTGAATTTTTAACTATTTGGGTGGTGAAGTATGAGGAAGCGGAGGAGGGGTAACGCTGCTTAGAGGCGCGCAGCGCACGAGTTTCATCGACGCGCTGCTAGACCAAGTCATTCATTGCTTAGTGTGTATGTGTGAAGTGATGGGCCGTAGGATACTTTCGAAAATGTACACAGATGATCCCTTTAATATCTTTTATAGACCATGATTGTATTTTACTTTTATATTATAATACGAATAATAAAAAAACAAATAAATATAAAGTATGAGAAAGCAATCAACAATTTTAGAAAATCTTCCTGCTTATTATTATTTTTTTTAATTAAATGGAAAAGGAATTGATTAAAAGTACATCTTAAAGTCAAATAAATTAATAAAGGCAAATTACTAATAATTATTATTTTTTATTTTTATGGTTTATATTGTGATTTTAAAGAAAATTTTTGCAGAAATTACGAATACAACTTTTTTTATTACATTTTTTTTGTATATTAGGAATTTTAATTTATCCTTTAAATGTTCAAGACTTACTATGTTATATTACTTTTCCAACTAAAATAAAATTTAAAAAACTATCGATAAAATCCTTATTTGTATCAATAAACGACAGCAATTATAACTAGAATCGAAATTTTGTCACTTTGCACAGACCTCGCGTAGCCTGTTCGTCCGAGCGTCATACACAACGGTAAACTATTGCTGTAGTCCCAAGTTCAAACCACTCATCGAGTGGAGTTGTATTTTTTATATTATTTTCACTTTTAATTTGTTAGCCAACTAATTATTTTCTTTTCATTTTATAAAATGCCTCAATTTGGGAAATATACAAATCATAAAATAATTATTTTTCGTGTATAAGATAAATTTTTGTTTTAGGGTGAACAATTAAATAAATTAATAAAAAAATAGATGACGTTAAAAAAATTTAATACTAAAAGTTGGTTTATTTACTGATAGATTGTTCTCCAACTTTTTCAACTTTAAACAAATACAATAATATTTCGTTGTAATTATTTATGAAAATAATAAAATCCACAATAATTAAATGGTAATTAAGAAATACTTCCAAATAATAAAATCAGCAATAAGTACAACAAAAAAAGGTTTACGGATTTGAACCCAATCCATAAAGAATGATGGTCCTATACACTGTATGTATAGGACTGATAGACCAATCAATCACGACATAAGACATTGAAATTATGCTTTAAATAAATTAATTAACATAAATACGAAATATGTGAATATATATTTTTTAGTTTCGTGTTTTCGAAGGTCTAATAAAATTAAAACTACCAATAATAAATAAATACGAAAAATATTTCGTAATCGATGAGCAGCATAAGTCCATTTAGCAAGGCGCCTCAGCACTCAGAAAGCGCTGAGGCGCCTTGCGTGTGGAGTTGGAAGAGAGCCGAAACAACGCCGCGGTGGCGCGGTGTTTGGGCCATCGTGTTCGAAGTAATTTTAATGAATTAAATTAATATTTACAAATATCTTACTTCAATCAACAAATTAAGACAACAGTCCTTTTTATTAATATATTCTACACCACTGATATTAATTTCATCAGGATTTGTTCATTTATTATATCTATTTTTTTATTTCATTTTGACGTTTAGAGGTAGGTTCGTGATTTTTTTCTATCGAGAATATGTTTTGAAAACAATGGTCCATTAGAATGTAAGATCAAGATTAACATATATCTTTTTTGCTTCTATAAAATGTATAGATTTTATTAAAAAAATTTTTTGAAAAACCTATTTTTACTGCATACAGCACCTTAACTTATAAGTTCATTTGTTATGAGGAACATTTAAATTAAAATATTTAAATTTATTACTCAATAAAACGATACATGTAAAATGTAAGTACGAAACTATTTGAACCTTCGAAAATGTCACTATAGTAATTTCGTCTTTAGATTAAAACATTCCTAATCTTCCTTCTTTCATTTTTTTTAGGCGGATGCTAAATTGGAGGAGATGCTCCTGGAGTGCAGCGTGGTAACGGAGTACGTGGACGCGGTGCTGTTGGACGAAAGGGATTCGCTCGAGGACCCCGCGATATACGAATTTATGCAGCACTACTACCCCAAGGCTAGTCTTACAACATGAAAATAATTCCAAATGTATATTAATGTTACGCCTGAGAGGTCTGACGAAAATACTATGTTTTAGGCGTATTAATTGCATCATATACTAATTTATATCTAAGCATATGTGGTAATTGGGTAGAGAATCATAGACGAAAAACTTCAGTTACTTGTGCCTTTTATTACATTAAATTCCGTTGAACGTTATTTATAAATTATCTTTCATTCATGCGACAAAACTATAATATTATATTGAAATAACAGTTAATAAAAAAAAATCACGAATTTATATTTCGACTTTTTAAATGCATGTATACACAAGTGTCGTGTTTTTTATTTAACTCGGATTGATTGTTCATCACATAACTCATTCATAAAAGGTTATCCTGCTATATAAGCGCGGGAGACGTCTCGGTTGCGTTTTGAAATACAATATCCATTTAACTAAAAATGGATGCGAAAAACTATGGATGAATCAAATATTTACGTAAAAATGTTGCCTCGCGTTAAAACTAATAGCAATAAAACGAATGCCCGAATTGGAAGTATGAATGGTGCATTCCCAACACTCGAGCGAGAAAAGAGATCTGTTCATGTGTGTGTCTAGACGTTAAACTGAGCTTACGTTTAGCTGTGCGCACTGAGCAACTCGTCGGGCTCGCCGAGCGGCGCGTCGAGCTCGTCGGCGGCGGGCGCGGGCGCGACGAGCTCGGCGGGCGCAGCGTGCGCGGCGGAGGCGCTCGCCGACGAGCTCGCCGCGGCCGCCGTGCGCTCGCCCCCCCACGGGCTGCTGGGCGCTACACGCGCGCTCGCCCTGCTGGCGCACCGGGCGCACCGCTCCGCCCCCTTGGCCCGCGCGCTGCAGCGGGCGGCCGCCGCGATGCAGGAGCGCCTGCTCCGCGCCGCCGGTCGGTGTCGCCCCCCCCCCCCCATTCCGCCCCCACTCGGGACTCGCGTGTCGATGGCCGGCCCGACCGACCGCCTATTTTATTGGTTAAAAAATGTAAAACCACTTCGTCGATTATGTTAGTCAGCGGCTAACTATAAATCATTGTACTGCAGTAATGAGCTTTCACACAGAACTTGGTTTGTTGATATACTGTACCTCTAATGAGATCCTATGTTCCAAAATTCTAAAAATTTGTAAGCACTGCTAGCCGTCTTTCTTCGCGACTAGAAGCCCGAAAAAGTGAGACGTATGGTTCCGTTTTTGTCACTCTTGTAAGCTAATTTAATTGGTATATTTAACTTCTATAGACCGTCATTTTCTTTAAATTTCTAACTATCATTTCTTTCCTTAAAATTATTATTTTTATTATATTAGTACACGCTTAACTTCAATACACTTATAAAATAATTCAAATAGCTACGCAGTACCCATAGCTACCAGTCACAATCCAAATCGATTGATTTCTCATTCTGATGGTTTAGTTTACATACTTTTTTTTATTAGTCATAGTGATCTATTTGCTTCGATGAAAGCTGCATAACTTTTAATGCTTCGCTAACGTAACGCACCGTTGCGCCGCAGACGAGGAGGGCTCCGAGCCTGAGGCGGACGTGGAGACGGTGGAGGCGGCGCGCTGCCCGTCGCGCGACGGCAGCGAGGCGGAAGCGGAAGCGGAGGCGGAGGAGGAGGCGGCCGACGAGATCCCCCCGGATGCGGACGAGTCGCCCGACGACGAGCCGTTGCCGCAGCACGAGCGCGAGCGCGACCGCCTCGCCCACCTCACGCTCGCCGTGCACGCGCTCGCCGCCGCCGCGCACCGCCCGCCAGACGGCGACACGGACGCGCCCTAGTGCCCCCTCGACCTGCGCCTCCGCCCGCCCACGCGGTAGTAGGCCCCGTCCGCCGCGAGAGCGAGACGACCTATCCGTTCGTCCCGGTCGCACGTGCAACGCCGCCCGCTCCAGTGTTGTGACGTCAGTCGAGACGGAACGCGCCCCAGAGCGGGACACGCTCATCGGTCCGTCTCGTTAGACGCCGTAACTCTCGTAGCGTTTCGTAGGCGGCCGGTGAGGTGAGACGAGTCAGCCAGATCGCTTCACGGCGCATGGCCTACAGAGTTCAATGGGGACAACTCGACGGTGGCTGCGGCTTTGTGAAATTTTATTTCTAATAGTGATAGTGTTGCCCGGAAGATTCGGAAACCGTAAAACCTGTCAAGCAATAACGTTAGCAGTTCTATGTAGTGTACAATAACGTAATAATTTTGTATAACGCGCAGCGACGTTGATGCGTGAATGAGTGGCAGCTTCAGATACAAAATACGTTATTTGGTTGCTTACATATAAATAGATTGAGCTATAGGGGGGTGCTTTGTAACATAGATAAATAACTTTCCGATAATATTAGTACTAATATTATTTGAAACTTATTTTGCTATAAAGTGTTTAATGTACAATGCATATTTTTGAATTCTATGTATTTCAAAACTTTTTGTTTGTAATTAGCTTGATTTATAGCGATTTGTATAATCTGTACACTAATTTTATATATTTCGTTATAATTCATGATTTGTTTTTGTACCAGACAGCTAAATGAAATTCCTTTCTGTCTTATTTTGAACAAATTATAAAACTCCAATTTGAAAGTTCCATCAATTTGTAGAAATTCCGACGTCAGCTTTCACGTCGGAATTTTAACAAAATAGGAGTTTCCTTAGACTCGCTGTTTAAGACACTCTGGTCTAAACATATATTATTTTTATAAATTAACAATGGGTCTTAATTGTTATGTGTATGAAAAGGTGGTGAATTGACCGAAAAACTTGATTATTATTTTGAAATCCACACTGCATTTCTAATTTAAAATTAGAACCTTAAATGAACGTTTTCTGTGCTTTTTATTTTATATTTAATTTCAAATATATTTCTAACCGAATTTAGTGACGACGGTTTAAAGAACTTTGAAATGCATATTTTAAAAAAATGTAGATCATGTGCTATGCTTCAGTGGATAGCAAAATATTTCTCTTTATAAGCGAAATATTCTAGAAGGGGTTAGACAAAACTGAAGCAAGTATGTAGTAGCTAGTTTGACGCAGCTGGCTCAATGGTAGCATAGTTTTATGTTTGATTTTTTTATACATAGTGTAAACAATGATAGCAGAGCCGCAGCCAGGAAATATATGAGGTCGGTGAAACGATTTCTTGATAGACTATGATTTTTTTTGTATTAAACAATTAACCCAGTATGCAGTGTATTCATCACAACTATGCCTTAATGATTATATGTTAATAGGTTGATTACATGGGAATTTATTATGAACAACCGACTCAGACCGCCTAGAAAACAATTCCTGGCTACGACTCTAAATTCAAAAGCACCAGAAATACATAATAAATACCCATAGCTATATTAATCATAATATTTTTTTCTTTCGCTTCAATTTTGCCGCTTATTGTCATTTAAGTGAAACATGTTGTACGCATTAAATAATACGGTCGTTAGCCACGTAAAAATTTAGAATCATCGTAGCGTTTTATTAATTCGTAAAATATGTGCAGTGTACTTATTTTCATATTTAAATCCTTTTCCTCTATACGCGTCACATTGTTGCGGTAGTAGGCATCTAAATTATAGTTTTGATTTGCTTTTATTCAAAACACAATTTTAAAAATTGTATTTGAGACTGTTTTGAGTTAATGAATAAATAAACTTGAATATTTAAGTGAAAAAATTAGGTTTTTATAGAAGAAATTGATGTGCTTTTAGAAGTTAATTTAAGTATCCACATATGATTTACGTATTTGATCCATAGTGGGAATCTCTAGCTTGCAACATCGTGTAGTAAAGTTACTAGTACTTTTTAAAGCTCATGTTTAAATTAATTATCTCTTTGTTTGCTACAATATCATTTGCGTGTAAATTACGGGAAGCAAGTTCCCCCAAAATGGAATCTATTCAAAATTGTTATTACGTTTCGGCTGTGAGAGTTTCGTTAGTGTAAGATATATAATGTATATCCTAAGTAATAAAAAACCGCAACTGTCAGTGTAGCCATAATTATATCACAATTTTGTACCTACTCTAAAAATGTCACCCGTCCAACCAACTCTCTTTCTCGGAATTTGTACCACTGTTGCACTGCACATAGTCCATAATTGGCCATCGCGAAACAATTCAAATATGACTTATATAAACATAATCTCTGAACTTTATTTCAAGTTTAAAATCATTCCATTGGCACATATCACTTTAGTAGTTTTGAATCCTTAAAAATTCTGATTTATAAATTTTGGAAGATTAAAGACTGTGTGCAGGATTAAACCACTAGGCCAGTATATATGTATCTACTTTAATATGAATGTATAGTAAAACCTTTTGAATGTATTGTTGTATAATAATTCCTTCAATAACTTTCTATATATTTAATGAATGTTCTCGGTGTTTAAATTCAAAGTGCATGCATCCACGTCTCGTTCCTTATATTAAATTTGTAGTTCCCTATTGCACTACAATGCACAATATTATATGCTCGCAATATTTTAATTTGTTGGATGTATTGTTTTTAGTTGGTCTATTAAAATTAATATTTGTCGATTTTCTTTTCTCCTTTGTTTACAAGGCTAGCTATATAAAATAATAAATCGCCACGAGGATGTTTGCAACCATTACAGAATACACTAATTGGTTCATCACCACGGCTCTACCGACCACATCACATTTTAATGTACATATATCAATCAGTTATGGGTGCGTCCATTTCTCTTAACACCATACTAATTTTCATCCATCAAAAAATTACTCATTACTTTAGAATACTTATTGTGTATGAGTAATATGTAATAGTTTCAAAAAGTATGAATCCTGCATTTGTACAATTTGGTAGTGTTAAATGGATAACGGATACCATAGAATTCAGAGCAATAATGTTTTCATAATAATTTGTATTTTACTTATTGAATAGTTGTTATTACAGTCACATTGACTGTATCCTAATATTGATGCAGTGGCAGTCATTGGTCGATTAACTGAAAAGTTTTTGATATAATGTGGTGCTATCGAACTGTATGGAGCAACTGGCAATTGTGACAAAATGTGTGTTTAATTTTGTCCTGATTTTAGAGCTTATTAATATATATACCCTAAATTTAGCTATGCTGTAATTATCTTTTTATTAATTCTAAGGTTCTATTTTTTTTTATTGAAAAGGAGCACTATATTATGAATGTAATCTTTCTGGTGGTATCACTATCAGTGCCCATTTTAGTTTGCTTTTAATGGTAAATGATTTGAATTTATGTATTATATTTACATTTTAATTACCGGAACTAGAGTTTCGGTGGAATATAACTGTGTTATTGTAATTATTTTGTGAAATTGATAAATACTGTAAATCGGACTGGAAAGCCAAAGTAAACAGTATTTTATAAATCTTTTTTTTTATTTGATCCAAATCACAGTTTTGTTAAGACATCTTTTGTTTATTAATGGTAATTTTTTTCTAATACAGTTTGTGGAAAACCTCTTTAAAATTTACTTAAACGAATTTTTATAATACAGTTTTAAAGTACAGTCATTGTGAGAAAGTAAAAGGTGAATAAAGAAAAATCCCTTTGAAGTTATTTATGTTTTTCTAACAAATATAATTGCTATATGTCTTCCTAAGTTAACTTATTTATTTGTAAATAAAACAAACTATACATTTAAAGTATACTCAAATAATAATTTCTTTTAAGTATATAGTTGACGCACTTTAGGGGAGGCTTACATTCAGCAGTGGACGGCAATAGGCTGATATTGTTGTATTGTATATAGACTTGTGTTCTATTATAGCAGTTTCACTTTAACTGCAAAACAAATGTTTGTTGAAATATATAAGTAAAAACAGCAAAATAAATTATTTTGTCATTAATAAAATATAACTAAGGAAAGATCAATAGTGAATTTCTCCATTGATTCTACTTTTAAGATCATACTAATACATTAAAAATGTTTTGGAGAATATGAATGAAATTCATACATCTAATTTACTTTTTATGCTGGTTTATTCGGTTTCTTATTTCTACAGGAAATTTTTCAATTGAATTTTTAGCACAACTAAAGCAAAACAGTTTGGTATAAAAGATGCTACATTCTTTGCTTATGCATACAGTTTCCTTACATATTGCACAATCTGCTCCTAACATAAGGATTTCTCCTTTGCCTGGAGGGCTAAATGGATCCTTCATCACATAGCTTGGATATTTAAGAATTATGTTTCGCGAAAAGGGAGGCCTGGTACCTTTGTAATGTACCTTTTCACTTAAATTGCATGATTTACACTTAAATTCACAGCCATCTTCTCTATTCTCCATATTTGAGTTTTGACCTGTTTCATCCATTTCCTGAAACAATTCAAAACACTATTCCTATTAATATTTTCCTTTGCTTTTTTGTGTTAGTTATTTTATATGTTTAAATATACTCAAATCAATCAGTACATATAAATCGTTCTGAACAAATGGTTTAAGGTCACACATACAGTGATAAAATACATACTTTTCTTTTTATTTTCTTATCCCCATCATTATTAAACAAACCTTAGCTTTGTTCTTTCTTAGTAATTTCTTTAGGCGCTTCAATTGGCCACCATGATGGTTTTATTACCTCAGCTTTATAATTCCCGACATTCAATACTTTAGCTTCTAAAGCCTCTTTGATTCTTATTAAACCTATACCATAGTTATCCACAATGCCCCTTAATTTGCCTAAGTTTGATTTGGCTTTATCTTTAGCTGTTATTACTGTATCTATTTCAAATGGGTCTTTTACACTTTCACTAAATTTCAAGGGCATCATTCTTTTTCTCACTACACCAGTATGATGGACCCTAGCTGTTACCTCCTGGCCAATATAACACCCTTTGTGAAAACTAACACCATGAAGGTAATCACAGTTAGCTTCTAGAGGAAAGCTTACTGCAGGTGGAAGGTCCTCAGCTCCTTCACTGACACCTAATTTATATCTTAAATATTTATAACCATCTTCAGTTGTTTCCACTCTGATATCATCCCCAATAATATCTGCCAATAGGCTGTTAGCTAATGTTATTGGAGATATAATTCTAAAACCTAATTCGGAAAGTCGAGGGTCCTTATATATATGTACATTATTTACTTGAGTATTAGGTGCAGTTGGAGATACTAACACCCACAATTTTATCTCTTCATTCACATCTTTTATTTCCAATTGCCTTCTCAATTTGTACATTTTCAAATGTTTTTGTATATCGTTAATTATACTCGTATCGCATTCAAGAATAAAAGAGTCCTCCCATTTATGTATTACGGTATCATACAAAACCCTGCCTTTATTATTAAGAAACATAGCGTAGAGAGACTTAGCGTTTTCTTCGAAATGCCGCATATCGTTTGTAATAAGCCCTTGTAGAAAAATTGATGCATCATTACCTTTTACTTGCAATAATTTTCGACTTTTAAGCGGATACAAAATTGGTTTCGATATTTCATATTCTTGATGAGTATAGCGTAAAAATTGGAAAAGAATATGTCTTTTGCATAATAAAGACTTTACCTGTTGAAATTTCATTATAAATTTCACTATATTAGCACTGTTTCATAATCACAGCTTTGTATTTTTTGTGTTTCATAGAATTGTTGTTTTAAATCTTTTAAGTGTGACCAGATTTCATTTGACGAATCTACTGCTTGTCGAGGTTAAAAACTACTGAATTTTACCAAAAGAGAACGAGAAAACACTAAAAATCTATTATATTTTTTGTGGTCGTGTTGAAACCTAAAAACATGAATGTTTTCTTGATTAAACGATAAAAATAACAAAGAAACCGCCATAAGTAAAGAAACCAATGGTTTTTTTAAAGTTAAATTCTAAATAAAAATATAATTAAAAAAATAAAATGAATAAAATTAAACTTAAAGTTAAGATTCTTCGTCTTTATGTTGGGTAACATTGTCATAAAGCTGTTTTGAGTCCATTAACTTGATCATACTTCTGTCACGATCAAATCTGAAATCTCCTACATCCTCCTTCCAATTAACCCCTTGTAACCCTTCGTTTCCATGCATTATTGCAGCAACATTCTTATTATTAAATCGATTTCAATCTTGATTTTTAATCCTATTAATATCGGAAAATATTCTTTCTACTTTGGCGTTCGACAAAGGTAGTATCGTCATTTGCTTCACAAATTGGGACAAATTGCCATACTTTGGTTTGCCTATTAGCATCACAGATTTGGCTGACTTCACTCAAAAATTTAACCACCATCAAAGTTTCAGACGTCTAATTGCAGTTGACAGGGAATTTTTTTTTAACATAATACGGGTTCAAACTACAGTAGTGCGTAAGTTGAAAGTATTAAAAAAAGTTTTAACAAGAATAATTAACTAAGAATTACATTCCACATATTAACGTTAGTAATTTGCATACCTGAGAAATGCCGGAATATACTGTGATATTTATTATATGCTTTGATGTAGCCATGTGTTCCTTCAAAGAAGCCAGTCTACTTAGTACTTCACAGTTGCATGCTTTACAATGAGCACTCGTAGTATAGTGTTTATACCTTAGATTTACATAACCAACTTTTAAATGAGGGATCTTGCTCCCATTCATCGCGATATCTTTGTGTATATTTACGTTCCATTTTAAACTCGATTATAAAAATTCTCAATAAAGGAATTCCCACTAGTCTATCACCCCGCATTTATCTGATAAGCCAAAAAAGTACTAGAATAACTGAAAAGCGTGAATTCTACTAAAATACACCAAATAATTTTTATACACTAAATTCTGTGGCCAGTACCTCAAAATCTACCAAAAAAGTAGAAATCTACTAAATTTGGTGACGCTGATTATGTCAACAATGTCACTGTCAACAGTCAGCTGTCAGTCAGATGAAGATAGGGTTACCAATTTCTAAAAACATTTTTCAAGCAGATGTAAATAAAAGTATGTAAGTAACGTAACAGACGTAAGTAAACTTTTTTTATAGTGTAGCTTGCTGTTATCTTTTAGCCCGGTATAAGAGGTTAGGATGTCCGCAGGCAGATGACTCGTGAACTCCACAAGTACGGATAAGATACTTTAAAAGAATCCGAGGACCCTTCGCCTGATCGTGTCATGAGATAAACAACTAACAGGGGAGGGGCCCCTGTTAGTTGTTTATCTCTCATTTGCAGGATGTTACAGTGAAGCTGGCGATCGTGTCGTCGTGCACCGGCTAGCTACGTTGTTCACCCGAGTTTATAAGTCGTCTTCCCGCGGACTTCTTCCACTGAAGCTGTCAAAGCTAACAGAAAGCTAAACCGGGCTAACAGAAAACTACATCTACAAGAAAAACAAGAAAACTACAAAAAGTATACTTATGAGTATTAACTTATTTACGAAATCTTGGAAAGTGTAAAGTACGCACACGATGATGACATAGATGAAGTTACTAAAATGCAATAGAAAGAACTTAAGAGATGTCGAAATTTTCGAATCCCGCGCACCGAAAATTGTTATTCACCTATCTCCAAAAAATCTAAAAAGTTTTAACTTGAGTGCAGACTATTTTTATATGAGAAAGTGAAAAGCGAGCACACCGTTCGCTTGTCACATTCTCATTCATGATAAGTGATAACCGCCACTCATTGGCACTTGTAAGACCCGTAGGTTTGTAGAATATGGCTCACTCACCAGTCGAAACGCAGAAATATAACACTTCCACTTCGCGCCGGTCTTCTGTGAGGTTGTTGTACTTACACGGATGGACCTGCCCATTCGTGCAACAGCGAAGGTTGTTGTGTGCCCTACTACAGTGCCTTAGCACTAAAAATAAAATTAATGCTAATCAAATATAAAGTGGCCTGACGTCAGAAATCAGCCCTTTAGCTACTAAGCTAAAGGGCTGATTGCCAGACCAATGAAAATCTTAACGTCTTTCGAAATCAGAGTTGAACCGCCTAATTCGCGAATAGCCTTGTGGAACCTCGCTGAATATTTAATTTTTTTGTTAAAGATATGTTTATAACGAATAATATGTTTATAAAGAAAAAAAAACAGAATCATATCTCAATTTATTATTCTTATCATGTTTAATCAAATCCTTTAGTGTAGGTAGCCTATTGTTACATAGTCTTAGATTTGAATTACAATTTTTGATAACTCAAACGAACTATTTTACATCATCATCAATGATTTTTAAGATTAGAAGCATCGTAAGAAACATGCATAAATAATTAAATTATAATTATTAAAAATATCTTGAAAAACAGGATTAATAAAACCACATAACTAAATAAGTGTACACAACTTAAAAAGTAATAATAGTATATAAAATATGCAATTATTAACATTATATTTCTATTTATTTTATTAAAAAAAAAAATGTTATGTTGACATCTTAAATTACTAGGTATTACAAAACTTATTCAGTTATTAAATGCCATTTGTCTAAATAATATACACAAAGTCATTTACTGCGATTTACAAATTGATTGTTATTTGAGCCCTAAATATTCCTTGGCGTTTAACTTTTTCAAATGTAACCCTCATTTAATTGAGCAAATAATTGTAGCAAATTGTTTCGTGTAAATTTAATTATTGTTAATCGTCAAAAGGCAATGGTCGTGATCAGTATATTGATAATGAAGGTCATTAAATTAATTCGATTAAACAATACTCATTACATAATGTTTATGCTAACTAATTTACAAGCATATTGTAAACGTCAATTTGTGTTTCGTAGCATATCAAGTGAAACGAATTATATACAACTATTAGGATCTTTCGCCAACAGTGTTATAGAGTAAAAATTGAAAATAGCAAAATACTTTAAATTTTGTAAAATTTACACATTCAGATGTTATGACGAGTTTCAGTTTTAGTACAAGTAAATAAGCAACAATTCCGTTCACAGTTTTATATCGTCGATTGCGGGGAATTTGTCATTTCGATTGCGACCTCTCGTTGGGCTTTCTTAACGGGTGTGACGTCTGGAGTGTTCACTGCGGTTTCCTGGCCTGGCTCGATGGACGCCGTCACCAACTCCGTCGTGGCAGTCGGCTCCGACCTTAAGGAAACGTTGTCCCTCGCCGTTAGGGAAGTCCGGGTCGATTTTCGGCGTTTGGAGGTTTTTCTCAAGTACGGTGTCACCTTCTGCGGGTAAAAGTGACGTGTAATTGAGTTGAAGTGGTTTCATTTAATTTCAATATCCGCCCAATGTATAAATAAACGTATCGGTCGGTTAGTAAAAACGTCTCGCCACTATCTTATTCATTAATATGATGATGGCAGATATATAATATAATTAAAATAATAAAATTCTACGGTAGCTTATACAGCGTGTTGTTACAACCGCGACAATAAATGAACACACGTTTTAGGCTACTTGCCAATAATCATAAAAAATATGAAACGTTAAAAAATCCATAATTAAAAATATGTATTTTTCAAACAAACTAATTAAATAAAAAAGAAACAAAATTTGTTACACCTATACAACTACAACTGACTGATTCATACTTTAAGAGACTTTTTCATTCGTTGCCACAGCGTCGTATTACAAGTCTCTCCTTCTAACAGTATGTTTTATCTCTTTTAAATTCTTTCAACCCATTCATATGCTTTGTGAAATTTACAAATGAACTTTACGTTACAGTTTTATACGTAAGGATGTTTTAAAATTCTTTGTTTTGGAAAATTTAATAACTCGGTAAATATTGATGTTTAAAGAATGTAAATGCTTAATACAATTTTAAAAAGTTATCCTCTATATGTGTGTTTATTTATTGTCGCGGTTGTAAAGACACGCTGTATATATCAAATATAGGAGAGGTAACAAACTCGCACATTTTTAGTGTAGAGTTAATTTAGAATGAGAATAATAATTATGAAACCTAATTAAAATAGTTTATCAATGCTCAGGGCTCCATAATTAAAATTTACAGCTCTTAGTTGTTGTACATGTATATCACATAATATGCTTAACTTTCGGCCAAGAACGGATTTACATATAGTTAAATTATGTATGTATAATTAGGAACAGTTTTAGACCAAACAATATATACTAACATATAGAAAATTATATGCTACTAGCATATAACTTTGTATTCATAGAAGACAAAAACAAACTAATAAACAAAGTTAAAATTTAAATCTTAAAGCCGTGCAGGCTAAAGCGCGCGCACATTGCGTGTGCGTGCGCTTATGTATATGTACTCGTATATGTACTTTGCCTATTTATTTTATTCTATAAACTAGTTGCCTGGACACACTTCGTTCTTTTTTTTCTAATAGTATTAAAACCTTCCGAGGACCTTAAGAAACATACCAAAAATTAATTAGCTGAATTGGTCCAGCCAGTTCTTGAATTATGCGCTTACCAACATTCATTTGTATTTATTAGATTTACGCTCGTTTTGCGACGATCATCACATCTACGACATCTACGACGATCAGTGCTTCAGAAACCGGGCGTAAGAAGATTGCATTTGACAAAGCCAGTAAGAAGGTTCTAAGCGTGCCTGGTTGGGGTCGCGCACGAGTCGGACGGCGGTGCGGCGCACCACGAAGTCCCTGGCGGTGAGGCAGCGCGCGAGCAGCAGGGCGGCGGCGCAGGCCCAGCTCGCCCAAACGCCCGCGCTGGCGGCCCGGGTCGCCGCCGCCCGCCCCCCCAGGCCCCACGCCGCACCCGCGCCCCGCTCCACGTAGGCGTTCGCGCTCGAGCACCTGTCGCGTTAGACAAATTAAAGAATTATGTACGGGTATTTGTCTGATGAGTCAAAAACAATGTTATTAGGCTTATCGTCAAGTAAGTTACGTTGACTACCCGCGCACAGCCTACTCTTAAAAGTTTACTCTTAAAGTTATTTTTTTTTTGATTATTTTTATAAAGTTGCCAAGCGAGCAGACGGTTCACCTGATGTTAAGTGAATACCGCCGCCCATGGACATCTGCTACAGCCGAAGGTTGCAGATGCTTCGACAACCCTTTGGAGATTGGGCTCCGGCCACCTCGCTCATCAGACGAAAATATTATACTTCCACTTTACGCCGTCTTTTTTTTTTTTTTTTTTTATGCGAAAAGTTGTCAAACGAGCAGACGGTTCACCTGATGTTAAGTGAATACCGCCGCCCATGGACATCTGCTACACTCGAGGGTTACAGATGCGTTGACAACCTTTTGAAAATTGGGCTCCGGCTACCTCACTCACCAGACGAAACGCGAAAGTATTTGTCATACTTCCACTTTACGCCGGTCTTCTGCGAGATCGTGGCACTTACCCGGACGAGCCTGCCCATTCGTGCAAAAGCCGAGGCTACTGCGTGGCCCTATCACCGTTAAATATACAGGTATTTGTCATCATCATCATTTCAGCCTGTTCGAGCCACTGCTGAACATAGGCCTCCCCCATAGACATGGTGTTTGTCTAATTAGTCTAAAACAATGTTATTAGGTTATCGTCAATCAAGTTATTTTACTACCCGCGCACAACCTACTCGTAAATTTAGTTTAACTTATTCAATTTATTTTTTATTTAGTTTTATTTTTTAGTTTTATTTGTACAGTCATGTGGTGTATCTTAAATCATCTACTTAGCTTTAAGGCACTCTATGCAGTAAAAATAGGGTTTTCAAACGTCTGTTTTTATCAAAATCTGTACATTTTATAGCAACAGAAAAAATATGTTAATCTTGATCGTACATTCTAATCGCCCATTGTTTTCAAAACATATTCTCGATATAATTATTCACTTTTCATCAGGTGAACCGAATGCTCGTTTTGCAACTTTTGACATAAAAAAATGAAATGAAATTAAATGTAAGTTTAATAGTAAAAACTCTCACGTAGTGGTGTTGGTGATGTTGAAGAAGGCGGCGCAGAAGTCCTGGATGCCGCCATTGGTCTGGATGAAGCTGTGTCCCGTCAGACCCACGAGGATCAACGAGAAGAGCAACGCTGGTACCAAAATACGCCACGGTCTCTGCAGCCTAGGTGAAAGAAGTTGGTTGTTCAATATTTTTTGAATATATTAATAATTTTTCCGTATAATTGGACAATGAATAAATATTAATAATATGATGATGAGCTTTTTTTCAGCGTAAGCTTAATAACAATTTCAGTTCTATTGGGACCTTATACTAGGCGGTGTCTGTTCAACGGATAATTTAGAACAATCATTATTTACAATTTTTAACTAGTTTTTCGCCCGCGGCTTCGCTTACTTTTAAGCCCTTAAATAAATATCTTTCAACAATTTGCAAAAGTTTTTTACAAAATAGTCTATTCATATATTTCATTTAAATCGGTTCAGTAGTTTTGGAGTGAAAGCGAGTCAGACAGACAGACAGAGTTACTTTCGCATTTATAAAATTAGTATGGATTAAACAATTCTTCTCCACCAACTATACTCTACGCCAATCGGGTCAATGGTAAGACAGGTTCGAAAATTTTGAATTCTTCAGCTCTTATCGACCCATCCCCCTTTTCTTAGCGGATAAATTATATTGTGTTCGAAATAAATGCTACAGAACTCTTTCTTGTTAGAATTAGGAAATGTATTTCATAATTCTAACAAGGGACGCAGCTTTAGCATAAACCTGTTGTTGTATAAGTTGATGTCTTCGGTGATATAAGTTCGGGAAATTCAAGGAGGGGGTGATCTTACCGCTATTAGATAATATGGAATTTTTCCTCAATAAACACCTTCAGTATGCTCTGGAGGCGGTCGCCTCCTTTCTATCCAGCTTTACTTGGTTCAGGAATTTCTTTGTAAGCACCTGGTCAGGTCGCACTGAGACACAACTCAGGCTAGGCTAATATTATATAGAGTAGCGCGTACTTAGAACATCTCGCCACATTGCAAGGCTGACTCTTTTCTTATTCTCCTCTTTTGAAGACATCACTCCTGTCAATAAGCTGCGCTGGAGCGGTGTTTAAACGTCGACTGGATCCGGAACAACTATTTCTTTATCGCTACGTTACTACGCGTTACCCAGATATTTATATCCTTACCCAGATCTCGAGTGGCCACCGCCCGGGCACATGGTGAAGAAAGTAATCCACACCGCGGCGAAGATGGTAGACATGACCGGCATATATTCAGCGAACTGGCAGTCGTTGTCTCGCGCGAACAGCGACCGGGACGTGTCTAACATCAGGCGGTGTGTCTCGTTCCCTGGGAGAACGTGAAACATTAAATGAAACTTACACCTGATACGACGACGACGACATTACTGAGTAAATTAATATAAGTAACTCTATTGTTTCGCAGACACCATATTGAAGTAGTATAATTATATAGCATAAGTAACTCCGACAACTGAGACAAATCTAATGACACCTCATATGTTGAAATCCTTCAAAAGTGTATATAGGCTGTAGACCTAGCAAAAGAATTATTTACACACATACGTTTGGAAAACATTACCACTCCAGTGTCGGTTAAAAAACGTGTGTGTTTGGGGAATACTTAGCGTTAATTTTCAATTATATTAAAAATACGAAATACAATGTTCCTAACGCCGCGTGGTCCCTACCCCTTGTTGCTAACTAGCATCTGCTAGAAAGAAAGACGCCGATAATTGAATGGAAGGCACTTACTTACATAACGATGTGTTCGTCTGTTTACTCTTATGAGGGATGATTGTTAATGCTATACTCGTTTCATCAAGCTTAATACTCCCAAACACTATAAGTTAACCTTGCCGCCGAGTACCACGATATACATAAATAGAAACGTTCCTTAGTTTACCTATACGTTTCTAAATTAGGGTATATTTTCAGAAATTAAGAGTGGACTTGAGTCAGATTTACGATTTTTATAGGACCGAATGAGAATACGTTATTCGACGGAGATGATTATCCGTCTCATATTGGTTGCCATTTAACGTAGCTGCGAAATAATTTTTTTACGAATCCTTCAAAAAATACGTCTTCACCTGTCAACATGGTAGCGTTATCTTCTTCGACCAGTACGTATTGATGATTACTAACGACGTTTGTTTGTCTTTTAGTATTATTACTATCGTTTGTTTCGTTTGCAGCGATAACTGCATTCGGCTCTGTAGCAACTTCGACAGGCTTGTCATCTCTTTGAGCACCGCCCGGGGGCTCCTTTAAGCTGTCGAATGTCGCATTAATCTTGTCGGCCGTGTTGTTGGGAAGTTCGAACGCGCGGAACGCGAGCTCACGCGGTGTCAACACACAGTTGCCGTCGATTAGCTGCATTGTGTTATGGAGGAACACGTAGTTCAGGATGCCGAATACTCCGGCCACGGAGTACAGCACCAGGTGCCATGCTGGAAGATATATGGAAAAAAATTAAAAATATCCAAATTAGAAATCGGTTAAAATGTTATTATTATAAAAACTCTTTTTTCTTTTGGGTTGGATGTGCCACTGTTGGCCTTAAGGGCCTTTACAGATCCGCCGGTGGCCGGGCGCTCGGGGCGCCTAGCCTGAACCTCAGTTATTATTATGGTGACTAGGCTTGAGGGCTACTGAGCGAGCCTCGGCTCGGGCCGTCACAATATAATTAATCTCACCGGTTTGGGAGGCCGTCAAGCTCTTAGGGCGTTTTGGCGGATGCTCAATGGAGTGACTATGCTAAAGGGCCACTGAGAGGGGACCTCGGCTTGGGCTGTCACTCAATACCCGTTTAGCATTCCGGTTCGATTGTGCCCGAGAGGGCCGGACCTCGGCTCGATCGGTAGCTATTATCTGACTGGAAGAATTTCTAGATCTATCATTACTACAACTTCCTAAAGCGATGGCGCTGGGAGAAAAAGTGGCGGAAGAAACTCCAGAAACGCTAGCATTAACTGGGGAAAACTCGCCAGGTACGTGGCGGAACCTAGTATGTTAGTATGTTTGCCGCACTCGCCGACGAGTGCGGTGTGTTCTTGTGTTTTATCATAACTTTTATATCCTGTCGATGGCGATAGTCATCTCATCGTCCGGGAAGTCGCGGTCTTTGGCAACTGCGGCGGAACGTATCTAGCGGTATAGGTCTGTAGGTGACGGCACCTACAATTAACGGATTGGAAAACTCATGTATTAGTACATACTAGAATGAATGTTTATACGTATCTATATATACTTGTATATAATATATACAGCATGTCGTTACAACTGCGACAATAAATGAACACACATCTAACGCTACTTGCCAATAATTATAAAAAAATTCAAAATAAAAAAAATTTGTTGCCACAGCGTCGCTTTACAAGTCTCTCCTTCTGTGTTTCATCTCTTTTAAATTCATTCAACCCATTCATATGCTTTGTGACCTTTACAAATGAACTTTACGTTATCGTTTTATACGTAAAGGTGTTCTAAAATTGTTTGTTTTGAAAAATTAAGAACTCTGTAAATATTGATGTTTAAAGAATGTAAATGTTTAATAGAATTTTAAAAAGTTATCCTCTATATGTGTGTTCATTGATTGTCGCGGTTGTAACGACACGCTGTATTACGAAATTTTTCATTTCGATTTTCATTAATTTCCATGGAATTTTACAAACAATAGGAAAGATAATAATTTTGATAAGATTGTGATAAAACGATTTTCTTACGTGGTGATTTGTGTACCTAGTAATAAAAGATCACAAATGCCTAATTAAAATATGTAAATTAAAGTAACAGCCTATACATGTCCCACTGCTGGGCAAAGGCCTCCTCTATGCAGAGGGTATCACGGCATAGTCCACCACGCGGCCCCACTGCGGATTGGCGGAGTTGACACATCTTCGAAAAATATTTTTTTTTGTTATTAAAATATGTAATTATAACTTTTTCACTTAGTTTTTGTCTATACATATATGTTTAATTAAGAGTACAAATATGTCTAACTAAAATAATAAATTGTTGAAAACCAACTTACATTTTGGGAAATACGTGTTAAAGTTTTTATCTGTCGTTCTTTATCTTAGTAGGGCATCACTACAACCGTTTAATTTCCCTTAGACGTTATTACTCACGGCCTTTAAATATGCGAAATGAAACTAACAACTATCGCTATATAAACGAAAACCTTGACGACATAAAATTTACAATAGCATACACTTTGATATTGGTATGCCATGAAATATCAAAACATGAAATATGCCATGAAATATCAAAACATGAAATTGCTGACATTTAAATTAAGCCGATAATAGGATGAAAGTCGATCCATAGGGTTTTATTTGTGTTGCCAACTTTAAAGATCTTCTGTTACCTCATTCACCATTACCTCATGCCAGAAAGGTAGAACTAAAGGGAAAGTTAATATCACGCCGCCTTCCAAGAGTTGGTCATCAAACGCCGGTCGATGGTTAAATGTCATCAAATATCTTAGAAACTTTAAAATTAGCTCAAATCAAATACGATACGAGAAAAAAAGAAATTCATAGATATTTAAAAAAAAATGCGGATGTATTAACTTTGTATGTTCAAGCATGGAAATCGTAGTGATTATCGTTTTGTATTCAGTTCGTAAACAACTTAGCATTACAAAATACCGCTGACCGAGGAAAGTGTCGTATAAGTACCCACAACTTCGCGATACCCAAGATTTTATCAACTCTGATACCGTGCGACTTGTGCCTTTTCTATAACAGCTGCTTAATTTCTCAGGCTAGTTCTTTCTCTGAACGTGACGTCGACACGACATTCCTCGTGGAAGGATTTAAGCTGACTTCTTCGTCTCGGTTGGTAGGTTACCTATCTCAGATGATCTTTGTCCATGTGCATTTTATGTCCGAGTATCTAATGCGTCTTCACAGTGCAAGTAACGTTATCCTACCGGAATACACAGTTGCAATAAAAAGAAGGTTAAAAAGCTGGATCCTCCGGATTCAATAATAATTGATAACTTTTAAAAAAGATAGTATGTTAAATCCATATGTTGGCTGTTATAATATTGACTGCCAAAAACTCGGCGAGTATATACATATATTATGTACATATTACATATTATATTCTTGAATGCCATTTTAATATATTTATCTGGTTTTGACTAGGTGTCTACACAAAGAAACAAATAAATAACTTAATTTATGTGGAATAGGGTCTATTCTATTTCTGATGAAGCGAATCCTTGCGACAGTAGTCTTGGAGTAGACATATCTCCTACTACCCCTAATGTAATAATAGCAAAAAAATCAGGGCCAAGTTTAAGACGATACAACTACCACGTAACTCTGTCTAATCCCTCAGACAGAAGCTATTTGGAAATTTCCGCTCAAAACGAATAAATACAAAAATAACATGCTCCCATGACGATGTTACACATAATCAAATCTTCATTACCATTACAATATATTAAAAAATTATTAGGCTATGATCTTATTTGATTTGTTTGTCGGCGACATCGATAAAATATATCATAACGTATTATGTTTAAGGTTCACATTAGGGTATACACGCCGATGGTGTTACTGTTTCTATATAAAAACGATGACGGCATTTTATAGTGTATCAAGTGCTTATGTTTAAGTTTTGGCCTTCAAGAATTGTTCGGAGTGCTGGTCCGAGGTCGTTTAAACAAAATGTATATGTATTTTAAACGATAAGGTACAAAACAATCAAGCGAGTTATATATATATATTACACTCTATAAAATATACACCAGGATTCATGGTGTTTACAAAGGCAAGTGCGTGTTTTTTACATTTATATATGTAACAATGCCAATTAGATGAGGTTAAAATCCTATCGATTTCTTATACGGAGAATTTTTTTTTATAAATTTAACAACTGCGGTGGTATAAAAAGGCATCAAATATTAGTACGGAGTTCGGTTGATTTCCTATTTACATTATTAAAATACGAATATCTATAAAATATACTTATATTCTGTAACTGTGTCATATATGCCAAGGGTCAGCAATATTTTAGTAGTTCTGAAATAAGTTTTTTTTTTAAATTTTGTCTAACTTTTTAGCGTATAAGTCAAATCCCCGGCGTTTCCAAAACGTTTCCGACTCCTGATATATGCAAATTTGAAACTTTGTCAAATACAAAATGAAATAGCATTACCTTTCCATGCGTTGAGATATCTAGAAGCCCGCTCCTCCAGCTCGCAGTTGTCATAGATGAGGATCGTCATCGTTGATTGTATCGTTCAATCCTGGAACAATATTATTACCTGTATTTTAGTACACATTTTACACCTCAATATTACCTAGTCTTTGTCATAATGGATGTTTGCTCTTTCAGATCGTAGACTATGTAGAGCTTCATCGAACACAGAGCTCGTGGAAAAGTACGAACACAATAGACGCTACCTGAGCAGTCACGCATGTGAACATGCGTGCAATAACATGTAAACATGCGTGCAATGACAAAGTGAGGGGATTGCCGGCTTTGGGCTGTGGGGTCCCTGACATCCACCAATAATATGATAGAGCCTCGCAACAGTTTTGCTTCTGCGTGAATGGGCAATTCTGGGAAAGTTCCAAGGCCTCATAAAACCTTCTGCGTTTCGTCTGGTGTATGAAGCAATGGGGGCCCACGTTTTTAAAAGGCAACGGGTTCACATTTGTCCATGGGCGGCCGTTATTACTTAAATTCATATTGTTTTCTTGATTTTACGCGAATATTATACATATTAAATGAAACTACTTTACGGATTTTATCGCGTTTTATATTTTAATTTAAATTCCCGACGTTTCGAACCCTTTCCAGCGTTCATGGTCACGGGACAGACTAAGTTGTTAGACGTCTTGATGTCATAGTTAACCCCGGCTACCGTCAATTATTTTGTTTATTTTTATTCCGATCCACGCAGAAGGAGCTTATGGTATCTTGAGGTCTGGCAGTGTTGGTGTGCTTGGATTTAATTTTATAAATTATGGGATCCCAAGCAGATGATAAGCTCCAACCATCTTCTCTATTGAAATTAGGATGTTTCTTTATTTCAATAGCCTCGCGGATCATCCTTGGAAGGAATCGGTATTCTTTTGCGAGGATTTTCGGTTGATCAAATCTAATGTAGTGGTTGGGGCGGTCTAAAATATGATCACAAACTGCAGACTTCTTCAACCGTCTTCACCGTCGGTGCTTCACGTCAGCTATGTGTTCTTTAATTCTGGTTTTAATTGATCGTTTTGTTTGTCCTATGTAAGAGAGCCCACAATCGCAGTCAAGCTTGTACACTCCTGGATCTTGTAGAGGGATATTACACTTGACAGATGGTAAAAATTGACTTATCTTCTTCGGTGGCTTGAAATATGTTTTAATTGAAGCACGCTTCAAGATATAGCCAATCTTGTCAGTGACTCCTCTGACATATGTCAATACAGCAGGCACTCGCTCGGCTGTGGCTGGTTTCACTCGGTCACTGTGACGCAGCCGCGGGATTTGGAGCTTGTTGTCTCGCAGCACTTGCTTGACATTGTGTAGCTCAGCGGCCAGGTGTTCCTTGTCACTATACGCTTGTCGCAATAACGCCGCGAAAAGTCCCGTACGAGCAAATTATCTGCAGTGTAGAGGACTGTCTGTATAAAAATAATATCGGTAAGGAAGATTCGGAGGCCATACGCCAAGACATATCGTCTACGTTGCGTCGCAGTTCAGTGCCGAAACTAAATCTCCCTAAACGTGAACTAAACGCGTTAAATAACCTACGCAACAATACAGATTTAACGATCCTCCGCGCGGACAAAGGTAACGCTACGGTTGTTATGGATACGTCAGACTACAATTTAAAAATTAAAGAACTTTTGTCGGATGAAAGTACATATAAAAAGGTCAAAAGACCCCACAACAAAAACACTTAAATTAACTAGCGAACTCATAAAGAAACACTCCGAAAAATTGAGTCTGGACGTCAATTCGATAATACCTTCTTGTGCAAAACCCCCAAAATTGTATGGGTTACCTAAAATTCACAAAACCAATGCTCCATTACGCCCAATTGTCAGCCAGATCGACTCACCAACTTATAGACTGGCCCAACATCTTGTTAAGATCCTCTCACCACTCAGAGGACATACAAACTATAATGAAACTATGGTTAGCTTTGACATACATTCTTTATTTACATGCTTACCTATAGAAGATTGTATCTCAATAGTTACTAGAAAGCTTAAGGAGAACAACATGCCTATAGAATATGCATTACTGCTCAAACATTGCCTCACATCTGGCTATCTATTGTGGAAGAAAGAATTCTACATACAGTTGGATGGTGTAGCAATGGGCTGCCCAGTATCTCCCATTGTCTCAGACATATTTATGGAAGACTTTGAGGAGAAGGCCCTTCAAACAGCACCCGTTCAACCTAGATTTTACAAGCGGTATGTAGATGATACTTTCACAATTTTACCATCAGACAAAGTAAATGCATTTCTAAACCACCTCATTTCCTTACACACTAAAATTACATTCACTATGGAATTAGAGACATGAAACTCCTTAGCCTTTCTAGATGTATTAGTCATCCGAAATCTTGACAACACCTTGAGCCATACTGTGTATAGAAAGGAGACCCATACAAATAAATATTTAAATGGTGATTCTCACCACCACCCTTCACAGTTAGCTACTGTTGGTAAATGTTT
The DNA here is from genome assembly GCA_933534255.1 of Iphiclides podalirius. Taxonomy (NCBI): domain Eukaryota; kingdom Metazoa; phylum Arthropoda; class Insecta; order Lepidoptera; family Papilionidae; genus Iphiclides; species Iphiclides podalirius. Next base: position 8,209,882 of record OW152828.1, read on the forward strand.
GTTACAGAGAGCACGAGGGATCTGTGACAAGGAACACCTGGCCGCTGAGCTACACAATGTCAAGCAAGTGCTGCGTGACAACAAGCTCCAAATCCCGCGGCTGCGTCACAGTGACCGAGTGAAACCAGCCACATTCGAGCGAGTGCCTGCTGTATTGCCATATGTCAGAGGAGTCACTGACAAGATTGGCTATATCTTGAAGCGTGCTTCAATTAAAACATATTTCAAGCCACCGAAGAAGATAAGTCAATTTTTACCATCTGTCAAGTGTAATATCCCTCTACAAGATCCAGGAGTGTACAGCTTGACTGCTATTGTGGGCTCTCTTACATAGGACAAACAAAACGATCAATTTAAACCAGAATTAAAGAACACATAGCTGACGTGAAGCACCGACGGTTGAAGAAGTCTGCAGTTTGTGATCATATTTTAGACCGCCCCAACCACTACATTAGATTTGATCAACCACTACACCGATAAGGATGATCCTTTGAAATAAAGAAACATCCTAATTTCAATGGAAGATGTCGGAATAAAAATAAACAAAATAATTGACGGTAGCTCCTTCTTCGGGGTTAACTATGACATCAAGACGTCTAACAACTTAGTCTGTCCCGTGACCATGAACGCTGGAAAGGGTTCGAAACGTCGGGAATTTAAATTAAAATAAAAAACGCGATAAAATCCGTAAAGTAGTTTCATTTAATACTTAAATTCAGTTGAACCGCCAGCTAGCTTACCACCTTCTCTGTTATGATTGGTAGTGCTACAATTTCAAAATTCACGCAAGGAGTCGACGTTTTCAATACAACTTTAAAAGAAATCTTTCACGTTACGTCCACTGTGCTAGTGAATTACAAGGACGACCTTTGCAATGCTGCGGTATTATTATTATTTTTTTAGTTATGATATTAAAAACCTAGTTACACACATATTTATTTAGAGTACGGTATGTAATAATTAGGTTTACATAAATATGTATAGTATCTAAAGTTAGGTTTTTACACAAATTACTTAATTTTAATTATTGAAAAGGAGGCCGTAAAATAATACAATTAAATTACCACCGAAGTTGTCATGAGCATATTGATTTTAATTAATTACTACTATAATAAACTAATACTACTATAAAAATGGTATTCCTTTTGTCCCTTGACGTTTCGCCAGTCACCTTTATGGACTAAGTCATGAAATAATGTTTTGATAACTAACTTTTTAAGTACCTAATAAGGGTTTTAAAATGTTCTATGACTCTTTATCTACCTTACTCGCTGTTAACATGACTGATCGATGGAGAATCAAAATGTACATACGTAGACTGTATTTCTTATATAGACGTTAAGTTCAACAGAACCAACTTCAATTTTTGGTTTAATTTAAATTTTTCATTTAAACATTTCACGTTATATACGTCACATATATGAACACAGAAGTTAACCTTGTTAGTAGCAAAAGCAGTGTTTGCTCATCAGCGGTAGGAACTTAATAACCGTTTTAAAACACGCGACATTTAACGTGATTCATTATAACTGTGATTTACTACGAATAAATAATGATAATGCCTTTGGTGTTTGCTTGACTATTCTTTGAAGCTCATTTATTTTCCAAGGAGTCTATTCAAAAACATTAAAAGGAACTTTTTTCTAAACTGATTATTTATAAATTCTAAAATGTAGATAATACTCAAAGTGGGCCAAAAAATAAGCCGTGATATCTCAGTGTCCGGGCGCTCGCCTTTAATTCAATATACTCTGCTCGAGTATATTTATATATTTATTGTATTACCTGAGTTCGATCCCCGGTGCCGGCACAAATGAAGTTTTTAACTTAAACTGCTGTCTTATCACGCGCTCCGCGGTGAAGGAAAACATCGTGAGGAAACCTGCATATTTTCGAAATAATAACAAAAAAACAATATTTCGAAGATATGTGAATTCCGCCAATCCGCAGTGGGGCCGCGTGGTGGACTATGCCCTGATACCCTCTGTATAGAGGAGGCCTTTGCCCAGCAGTGGGACATGTATAGGCTGCTATTTTTTTTTACTCAAAGTGAATACAACGTGCTAAGACCAATCACATTAAATAATATTGCCAATACAAATGGTACGACTACTGACTAGAAAAGTAATAGGAGGCCACGCATATCGAAAGTGAAGTATCCTACGGTTTATGTGTGATCTGGGATACCAGATGATATTTTAAATATTTGGCCAGTTTATTATTAAATATATTAAACCATGATAGCTGAGTGTCCGGGCGATTGCTTTTAATTCAATTGACTCGAACAACCCGAGTTCAATTCCTGGTGCCGGCACCAATGAAATTGTTAATTTTAAGTGCTGAACTATCACGGCGCTGAAGGAAAACATCGTGACCTGCATATTTTCAATATAATAACAAAAATAATCCGAAATATCCGCTAAACCGCAGTGGGCTCACGTAGTGGGCTAATTATACCCTGATACCCTCTTTACAAGAGGAAGGGAGGCCTTTGGCCAGCTGAGGGACATTTAAAGGCTGTTATTTTACTTTTATTCCTTTTATTTTAATAAAACGATACAAGTCGAAGAAATTTAAAATTGCGTATTTATTTATTTTATTTATTTATTTAAAATTTATTGTTTACCCCTCAACTTAAGGCTAAACAAAAGGCAAACTTAATGCTAATAAGCATTCTCTTCCAGTCAACCCTGGGAGTAGAGAAAGTTTGACGCAGGTGCAAAACAAAATACGCGAAATAAATTAAAGAAAAAATAAATAAAGAAAACAAAAAAAGCTAAATAAACTAAAAAAAAAAAAAAGCTTTACTTTATAAGATAAATACTATACATATAATCATAAAATACATATAAATTTCCATACATAAATATTATATATATATATATATATATATATATATATATATATATATATATATACATATGTAATACATGTATAATAATATATATACAAAGACTAACATAAAAACACAGGATAAAGTTGGTGACTCTAACAATCGGCAAAATTGGCATAGTCACATCGCAGCATTTTCTTAAATGATACCTTGCTTGGCGAGTTTCTGATGAACTGAGGCGAGGAGTTCCAGAGTAGTATAGCCTGAATAGTAAAAGATTTATGGAAGAAACCGGAATGATGCGTCGGAGTACAAAGTATTCTACTAGCTGAGGAACGAAGTGTTTTATCGTGAGTTAATGAGAGATATTGGAATTTTTCCTTTAAGTACTTAGGAGAAGCAGGGTCATTAAGAATAGAGAAGAGAGTAAGAAGAATTCTAGAACTACGTCTTTGACGAATAGTAAGCCATTTAAGCTGGCGACGATATTGAGATATGTGATCAAATATTTTTATATGAATGGAAAATAAAACGCTATTGCAGTTGTACATAATACAATAGATTATGTTGTAAAATATTACAGAGTTCAATCAAATACTTCAAAAAAAGCAGTAAAGTCCGTTATTATAGCAAAATGTTTTATACTTGCCATCTACTGTTTGTTGTCCAAGATTTACATTCTATTTGGAAATGTGATGTAATTTGATGGCCAATTATCCTATCTCAGAAAAAATATTATAGATATTTAAGAATGTTTTTTTTTGTTACATATTGTTATTTTTTCGTGGTGTACAATAAGTTTGCAACTAAACGTATACTAAATATTACGCTTGTTTTGGTTGCAATCAAATGGATTCTATACCTCTGTAGGTTCTTATTTATACAATAATTGTTCCTTCGTTGATTTTTGTACGAAACCTATACAAATAATCTTAATGAATATTTACAATTATTACATAGAACTCAATAAAATGGATTGCGAGAATATTGCAAATTTATTTTCTTATGTTTTTCTACATGTCCGTATTTACCAACATTTCTGTATAACCAAAAAATCTCCATTCTAAGTGTCATTATATGAATTTTTGTTTTGTTATTCAAGTTCAAGATGTTTTCCCTTCAGGCAATTATAGACAAATAGGTATAATTAAGATTTTCGATATTGAAATTGAACGCGCTGACGTATAATAATTGGTAAGTAATAACAAACCCACTAGCTGTAGTTTTAGTTGTAAATATTATTTAACGCTTTGGCTTTTCGCCACAATAGAACTGGCCGAAAGCCAAATTCGGAACCATGATCCAATTTTTCAGTAAACGAAATATCATGACTCATCGAATAACATCTCTGTTTTAACTGAACGTTTAATATACAAAGGTTACTTATCCCGTAACTCATCGATACTGTGTTCTTTTTGATGCTAACATATTTATTATTTATGACATCAGAGATTACCAATCCTTATAATCCTGAATGCTAAGATACTAAATACTGAAAGTTGAGATCAATCTGTTCGGTTCCGATTCAATGAAATGCATTTCGGAGAGTACGCCGGTAACCAAGAATTAAATCCTGCCGCCATCCCTAGCATTCTACGATCGGTTGACTATAAGATCAGCTGGTAATCTTTCATTTATTTCGGAGCACGTATACTCGAAAACGTTTTTTTAAATAATTTCTACATGTGAGGCTTTCCTCTATACAGCGTGTCGTTCCAACCGCGGCAATAATTGTGCACACGTCTAACGCTACTTGCCAATAATCATAAAAAATATAAAACGTTAAAAAATCCATAATTAAAAAAATATATTTTTAAAATAAAGTAGTTAAATCAAAAAGAATCAAAATTTGTAACGTCCTATACAACTACAACTGACTGATTCATACATTCAGAGACTTTTTCATTCGTTGCCAAAACGTCGCATTACAAGTCTCTCCTTCTAACAGTATGTTTTATTTCTTTTAAATTTATTTAACCCATTCATATGCTTTGTTACCTTTACAAATGGACTTTACGTTACACTTTTATACGTAAGGATGTTCTTAAAATGTTTGTTTCGTAAAATGTAATATCTCGGTAAATATTGATGTTTAAAGAATGTAAATGCTTAATACGATTTTAAAAAGTTATCCTCTAAATTTTGGTTGTAACGACACGCTGTATATATAACCGTTACCCCCATCGCCTTCTCCCTGCACGTAGTACAAACAAGTTTAAAAGCCTGCACATGGGCAAAAACCAAGGCTCCGACATTTATATTAAATAAGAATTTACCATGACGGGCCATTAGTGATAATTAAGAATTGATTAACTAAACAAACAAAGCCATTACATTTTCAATTTTTATTTGAATCCGACTGTATTGGCATTTTTATATAAAAGGGAATCCTTCCTCACAATAATTCATCGGAATTCCTTCAAGAAGTCACTTGTCGATCACCATTGTCGTGACACTATTAGGTGCTGTGTTCCAGTCCATAATTGTTATGGGTCACAGGTCTTGGTAGTCAGCAGTAGATTAAATTGTCAAGGGTTAAAGATCGGTGTACTTGACAATGTTGTTAAATGAAACTTTGTTTTTTCTCGTCAATGTTCCTTAATTTTTTCTTTACTTTAATTGTAAGTACTGCCTACTTTTTTGCTTTATTATTTTGCACTGTATATCACAAAAATAATATTTATGTAGCCTTTTTAAAGTTCAGCAGTAAGTGAGCACGCGGGGTAAATATAGCTGCAAATGATGTAAATACATTGCTGCCAATCTTCAAGCGTGGCCACCAGCTATCGAAACTCCCCTGACGAAACGTCTTATTTCAGTTCACATCTGCCCACTCGGGCAGTAGGCTCTTTCAGAGTACACTCTCTTGTTGATTTATAACAGCAATTGGTACTGAATTGAACTTTGAAAACTCATGGAGTGATCAACTCGTGGCCTAGGGCAACAATAATATATACGCTTAAACTCCTTCTTTGAATTTCTTCTTCTTTCTTGTTTATATGAAATAGGCCTCTGCCAACGTTACATTACAAGAGAAGGGTGTTAACAAAATGAAACTGTGTGCCGTTATTTTAATGGTCGACAAGACCTTCCACCAATCGTATATCTCGACATTCGACCGTAACCATCGTCGTAAACCATTTTTATTACTCAGAAAGAAGCCAAAAGTATACGTTTCAGTGACGCACCACAATCGTAGACAGTTTCCATAATAGAAACAGTCTATCGTAATTAAATTTTAACTCGTAAGGTAATTTACAAGAGGTTAGGAAGATATGGATAGCAATATCGATCCCATAATATTCACTTTTTAGTTTTTGCATTGACTTACTTGACTTATGGTCCTGTTTCCTTTATTTTTTATGTTTACCTGTCCTAGATGGGGCAGAGGGCTTCCACAGTGCGTCGCCATCCCGTTCGGTATTGAGCTTTACGCTTCAGTTCGCTCCACGTCTTCCCTATGTTCTTCGCCTCTGCAATGATCGTCCGCCGCCAGGTTTGCTTAGAGCGGCCGCGCTTACGCTTTCCTTGGGGATTCCAGTCTAGGGCTTTCCTCATTATGTGATCAGGGTCCCTTCGGAGCGTGTGGCCGATCCAGTTCCACTTACGGCGTTTGATCTGCTAGTCGATCGGAGTCTCATCGCAGCGTTCCCACGGTTCTGCATTCCTTGGCGACTCTCGAAGCGATGTCCTCTTCGGTTCCTCCAGTTTCTACACTACCGAGGTAAGTGAATGTGTGGACCCTTTGCACAGCCTCTGAGCCAATGAGCAACGGCAATGAGCTTGTCGCCCCGCATCTCGTTTTCTGGGTCTTCCGGGTTTGATTTTCAGTCCCGTCTCCTTTGCCTCTCGTTGTAGATCGTCAAGCTTGCCTTGAATGTTGGTGCGTGTGTGGCTCAGCAGGCATAGGTCATTAGCATAATCCAGGTCTTCTAGGGCGCTGGATAGTCCCCACTCTATGCTTGTTTTCTATTGTTTTGTTCATGATGCCATCCAGAACAACAAGAAACAAGAGAGGAGAGAGAAGACACCCCTGTCGTACACCCGCATGAACCGGTATGTCGTCCGAGACGAGGCCGTCTTGTATTACTCTACAGGAGTACTCCCCGTAGATGGTCTTAATCATGTTTGTGATTTTCTCGGGCACCCCAATTTCATGCAATCGGTCCCAAATGCAGCTCCACCTCATCGTATCTAAGGCTTTTACGAAGTCCACGAAGGTCAATTTTATTTCGCTCTGCCATTCTGATGCCTGTTCGAGGATTATGGGCAAGGTATTGATCTGGTCTGCACGGTCTGATAGGTTGGAAACCAGCTTGCTCTTTGCGCAGAAGATGTTCAACGGCCCTCGACAGCCTGTCTAGGATAATCTTGCAGAGTACCTTAGATGGGGTCGAGAGCAAAGCAATGCCTCTCCAATTGCCACATTCACTAAGGTCTCCCTTTTCGGGCACGGTGATGAGAAGGCCTTTATTCCAGTCGTCAGGTATCTCTTCGGCTGACCAGAGGTTCCGCAAAAGGGGTGTCAGCACGTTTGCAGCGGTAGGTACGTCAGCTTTCAGCATTTTCGTCAGGTCGACTCCTGGGCCCCTCCGATCGGGTTACCGCCTTGACGTGGCGGAGGAGCTTAGTATCCGTAGCTTGGTCACCCACGGCCTGTGGTTTAAGGCCGGCCCGATAGGGCCACTCCGAGTGGGCTCATTGAGCCCACTCTGCATGCGTGCTGGAGGGTGCAGGGGACAGGTCAAGGGTGGTAGAGGTGGAGCCACTCTCCCTGTCTTCTGCTACCGAGGAGGAGCCGCGGGCGAACAGGAGTGTCGGTATTGCGTTGACCGCGCTCCCTATCCTCCGCGACTGCGCGGGGCTGCACCGCTGATGCAGTGGTAAGGCAAAGCAAAAAAAACCATATATTTACATGAAGCAAAAAAAGGAATTTAAGTTTCTTAAATTTTACAGGGTCTAAAAGCCTTGTGCCGCCACAATGGAAGTGTTATTATTTTAAAATGTATTATAAGCACAAATGTTATGGAGAATGCCGAGTGGTCTTTACAAGTTTTGATTAAAAAAAACAAGAAAAATTCTTATAAAAGTTTAAAAATTAATTTTCTAAGGTCTTCCGACTAAATATCGCGTAACAAATAAATCGAGCACGAATTTTCAATAATTGTCAATATCTTGAAAAATAAAACAAATATATTTAGGACTCGGCAATGTACTGAATAGTAAAGTTTGTTGCATATGAATAATATAGTTAATAATTGGAACCAGTATACTTTTTTGTATCGACAGGACACACAGCAGTTAATCTGATAATACCAAGTATAAATAAATACCCATTAAAAATACATAATCCGGTTAACAATTGTCCTCATATCAAAATATTCTACCATTTAACACACCAAGTAATCTCGTCAAGAGATGACGCAATGTGTTATTTAGCAATGGGCTTAAATTAGCATCCGCTAAGTTGAACAACCACATAATTTTTGTTGTTACTTCAACAGTATTGTTTGATAATAGGGTACACATATCTGGTAAGAAAAATATATACATACGTTAATAAAACGAGAAAAAATTAAGCTTTTATAGTGAAATTTGAATTTTTTTAGTAGAATAATTTAAAGAAATAATCTAAAATGAGCAATATGCGTATTTTGTGTAAGCTTATTCGAATTACAGGCGAAATTGTTTCTGCTTTGCCAATGAGACGAACAGAAATTGCATTTTATTTTATTCGAATTGATTCTTACAATATCTTAGAATAGTATGTTCTACGATTAAGCTTGTATTAATTATTAGTATTGGGTTTATTTTAATAGGATATGGTATTTAGGTAAATGTTTTGAAAATAGTGTGTTTCAGGTATACAGAGATTTTGAAGTAATTTACTGTTTCAGAGTTAGAAATGTACATTGTTATCGTATTGATAAAGTTTTTACAGTATTACATCCAGCCTAGATTAAAGAGCCAAGTCAATCCAAAGGGAGTGGTTCGAATATATGCATATTTGAAAACATTATTACGTCTATTATTATTACGTCTACAATCATATTACGTCTACAATCATACATATACGTAACTTGGTCTACGTGTACTTAACCCCTGACCTCACCTCTTGCTTAATCTGCATAGGTAATAATCTTATTTCGCAACTTTTGCCTGATATAAAATGATCTTTAAAACCAAAAGATAGATTTAATGCAATTACAATTCTTCAATGCAATGCTTACATGAAATTATATGGATGAAATTATTTAAATGACGTGTAGGTTATGAAATTAAATAAAATCCTTTTAGTTATACAAAATTAAAACAAAGTTGTAGTTCCAAACATATCTCAATCAACGAAATGAGTACGAGACGACCTTGTTACAGTAAAAATCTACCATGTTGTACCATATTTTTGCAAGGTAAAAATCTTGTGAATTCACATTGCGAAAGCCGGTAAGTCAAAACATTCAAATAAAAATCATGCTAATACATTACACAATAAGAGTTTTTTGGCTTTTCCTAAGTGATCACATTATCAACAGCCGTTTGAATCTTATAGGCAATGCTGATTGAAATATTCTTATACTATTCAATGCTGAAAATGAACAACTTTTAAATCTTGTTTACTTCTAGGTCCACCGAATTTAAACTTTGATTTGAATGTTAGTTAATCCGTGATAGCTCAGCGTCCGGGCGCTTGCCTTTAATTCAATATACTCCAGCAACCTGAGTTTGATCCCCGGTGCCGGCACCAATGAAGTTTTTAACTTTAAGTGCTGACTTATTACGTGCTCCGCGATGAAGGAAAACATCGTAAGGAAACCCGCATATTTTCGAAATAATAACAAAAATATATATATTTCGAAGATATGTGAAGTCCGCCAATCCGCAGTGGGGCCGCGTGGTGGACTATGCCCTGATACCCTCTGTATAGAGGAGGCCTTTGCCCGGCAGTGGGACAGTGGGGTTTATAGGCTGTTACTTTACTTTACTTTTTAATCAGTATAAGAATCTTATTTTCCGATACCAAACGTTGCGTTGTTATATCAAACTATTGTCACTTCTCCCGCAGCCTTGGGAATATTCATTTCTATGACACGATCGGTGTGCTCTGTGACCTTTTTAAGGCGACCTTTCAATCACAATGTAGTAATTGTTCTCGTATACTCCTCTGTTACTAAAAGAGGAATTAATCGTGTACTGATAAATGAGATTTAGCATAGAGTTACTGTGTTTGTAGGGATGTTCCTCAAGGATGTATTTCGGCAAAATTTATGTCCTTGATTTTACGTAAATTATTAACACCATGTTCGTAAGGAATATTTTTTTTTATGTGAGAGAGTGGCAAACTAACTGGCGGTTCACCTGATGTTGGTGCTAACCACCGCCCATGGACATTTGCAACGCCCGCAAGTGCAAATATCACCGCTTATTATTTAGAATTGTGAATTCGTTGTGTCTATATTAAAATTTAAATCATTGGATATCTTAAATGTTATTTGTCTAACCATAGAATATTTCGTAACATATTTTCATAGTTGGGTGTATCATGAGAGACTAAATTGACATTGTCTGGAGGAAAAAACTACCGGTTACGTGTGAAAATTCGAATCTAAGATCTTTTTTAGTTAGTTTAATGTTTGATCTACCAAGGGGCATCATAGTTACTGAGTTTTTTTGTTGATAATGTCTAAAAACAAAATTCAAAGCCCTCTGACTACAAATACTAATACTTTACTTAGTTAAAGCAAAGAAAAATTTTGGTTTGTCCAAAGTTTTGGTTTGTCCGAGGGTACGCATTGATACCCTTGGCGCTTGACTTATCCACATAAAACATCATGAGGGGGAGTTCACGCATCACATTGTTCAAAACCGGATTTACGAAGAAAAGAATTTGATTCTCCTGGTTTTGTTTCACTAGTTCATTGATTACCCTTGCCACTTTCAAAGTTATTTTTTGATAATTTAGAGTTTCTTAACTATGGTGTACAGTACGGCATAAAGTGTTAGTAATTATATATTTGATTATTACTAGAATGTGCTTTTTTGATTCCATTGGTGTCGGTTCCCCTGGTGTTTTACCAGGGTAATCAATTCTTTCCTAATTTCTCTTACAAAATCTTTAATTTTTATTATTATCTTTATTATATTATTTGGAAACAACTTCAAACCGAGACATCATAACACCTTCACCTCAAAGCGTTAGTTGATAGTAGTAAATTTGTTTTTTAATTTTCCATTGTTCAAATGCTGCAATCAAAAGACTGATTAGTTTAAATTGCAGATAAAGCATATAATTAATATAAAATAGTGTATAAATTTGACACTCCTGCCACCTTTTATTGACCTGCCACAAAAATTTTTAAATTCATATATTTTCGGAACGAGTCTACTTGGATAAATGTGTGTACAATTATATGCTATTTTTACAATTACTTTTGGATTCAAAAATAAAGAATAATTAGATTAAAAATCTGCCTGGGGAATCATCTCAATACGCCCGATTTTAAGATACATCGAGTTATTCGAAGATAAATTTAAATAGACTTGGTATCGCAAATGAATTGTGAACATAGATTAAATATATTTTAACAAGAATTGAGCAATTTCTTGTTAATAAATTCAATAAACTTCCATTCCCCGGTTTATCAATGTTTGTTTCGATTGTTTATCATCAGTAGAAGCGCTTAATGTCGAAATATGTACTTACCGTTTAGATATTTTATACAACTAGCATAGTCATAATAAAACAGTGTATAAATTTCTTAAAAACTTTACATTTTTATCAATAAATTGGAGAATTTAAATTCACACAACTCCGACTGAATGCTACAAAATTACATCATTTACTTATATTCTCACAACACAACGACGTCTATATCATGCCGCGCCACGCGTTTACTGGCAGTGTCAGAGTAAAACCTCAAATAGATTACAGTCCTAGGAAGCTAGGACCTTTTGGTTATAAAGTAAGCGTGTGGTGGAACGTGTGTTAGGGAGGAAAGAGAACACTATTCCATGGAAGTGTATACGTGAAAAGGACGTCTAAATACTCAGCTTTTCCGTCGAATTTTGCGTGACGTAACCGCCGCATGATGTCATACAACTTTGCTGCCATTTTACGAAGGCGTCCCGATGTTTTCATTGTGTAAATGTAAACCAAATAAATAGTCTACTACTGAAATTGTATTAGAAAACGATTGTACCAAATACCTAAGTTGACCTATATAAGACTAAAATAAAATTATTATTTTCCTTAAGTAAGAAAGATCTGCCTATTATTATTATTCTCGGCAGATAGGGATGGGTAGTTGAATTGCAAGTTATTAATAATCTGATTAGTTATCTACGATTTCTCGATAAACTGTGTCAAAAAATATATGAAACAAAAATAATCAAAACAACAATTGTTCGAAATGTATCAAATTTATGAAAAAAATAATGAAATTGGATTTGACACTACCACGACACACGTGCTATAATAACGAAGGTTAAACATAAGCAAAGATACGGCTTTAAATGACCTACTCGAGTGCTGCTTATTATTTTTCTTCCAGCTATTTAATAGTTTTAGAGGATGTAATTAACTTCGTTATCATCATCATCATCACCATCATTTCACCCCGTTCAAGTCCACAATGTCCAGGAGTTTTTGTGCTGACCGTCAGGTGTACCGTTTGCTCATTTCTTTCGCGGCCCCATTCATAGAATATCTAAGATTCAACGCCAGCGCCAGCGTGAAGTTGTACATGATCCTTTTTTTAGTCAGTAAAGTGACTATTACACCTACATTTATTTTAAGGATTTTCAACGTATGTACAAACCCTCAGGTGCTGTAGATGTCCATGACGGCGATAGACACTTAGCATCAGGGTTCTAATCCCTAGATGATTTTTATATTACAAACGCAGAGAATGTGGTGTAAAATGTATGATACGACACTGAGATTGTTGAAGAGTAAACGAATAATGAAAAACATTATTTTCTTTATTTATTAAATTCGTAGAAAATTAGCACTTAGTTGGACCCGAATAGGGTTTATATATAATACTTATATACAATTTACTAGACTAGCATCATCGTGTTATTTGTATAAATAGCATTACATAATAATCACTGTATATAATAATAATTTATTAATACTGACCTAATATTGTATAACTTCGACAAATCTAAGCTTGTATATGCACTTAATATACACCCACATTGAAAAGTAGTAAGCCGTTCATAAATATTTACATAATAAACAAGAAATAGATATAGCCATTTCTATAGAAAATTACCAGCATTTAAAGGTATCCTTAGCCTAAATCACATCAATTTCCATATAGCATCATTCAAACTCATCGAAAGGCGATATAAGAAAACGCTGTCCAATTTAGATCCCATCTAGCATAATTAACCAGTCTTCTTCTCGGCAGCTCGCAGCAGAGGTCAGCAGAACACGTACGGCCTCACGCAAATGGGGCATCTGTCGGAGGTCGCCAGGCATCTACGCAGGCAGTCGGCGTGGAAGAAGTGGGCGCAGGGGGTGACCCTGGCCGACTTCATAGAGCCCAAGCACACCGCGCACACGTCCTCGAGAGTGGAGAGCTCCTCGGGGGTGGCCCGCCTAAACTTCGCCAGGGAATCGCACGCCTCGTTCATCTTAACGAGCGCCTCGCCCAACCTATGCCGTCCATGCACGAACACGCACACGTAAAAGACAAGAACCGATAGCCGCCAACGCTCGTTCCACGCCAACGCGGGCACGAGCGGTAGCGCCAGTGCCGTAGTGACCCCCCTGGCCCATACGCCACAATAAAGCGCCTCCATACCCTCCAGCCGTTCCAGCTTCATTGCCGACAGGAGTATGGGCCACAATTCTAAAAAGGTCCTCTCTGTCAGAAGGTAGTAGGTGCCGGTGATGGCTGTGTAAAGCGCCGTAGGTCGGAAATGCTCCAAGCCCTGCTCTAGTCCAAGCGTGAGCAGGATGAAGGTTATGGTCACAATGAAAGTGACCGCTTTGGTCCACTCGAGGACGATCTTCGTGGCCGACATGGCAAGGTGCTTAACGCGGGAGTGTCTGGTGACGTTCACGTATGGCGACCAGTCTTCCTTGGTGCATATCTCGCGAACGTAACTGACGGAGTACGTGATCACGTTGTAGAACATGAGGGAATAGAGGCACGTCAACCGCCCTTGAGACACGAAGAGGCGATCGCAAGCAGTAAACACCAGTAACTGTGAGAGAAAAAAAAACCGTATTAATGACCGTAATTATTAAAGTGATCACCTTGAAGACGTCCACTTAAACGAAGGCCTGCCCCTAATAACGCCACACTGCAAGACTGAAATAAACATAAATTATAATTTAATATAAATAATACGTGGATTTGGTTATTTTCCACACAAAACAATCTCCAAAAGGTAAAAGTAATGTACAAACTGTTAAAAAAATCAGCCACTTCATTCGGGGTAAAGAAGAAGTATTTTGCTTCCTTTTAGAAGTATGGTGACTTAGGCATAAGAAGGCAATTCCCTAAACGGTGGTAAATATCCATGGGTGGCGGTTATTAAGTACATCACTTCGATCTCAACAATATGAATCACCTACTCTTTTGCCATCGTCTCTTAATAAAAACGACGTTAACCAAAGAAACCTAGCTCTGATCAACGAAACAATTCTGATGCTATCAGAATTAGGTTATTGTTGAATGCTATCGGCAGTGAAAAGCCAAAATTTTTTCGAGTAACATTTTTATATTTGAAGCAACTCAAGAGGGTTTAATTAAAATTACGTCTAGCTTTTTTTACCTGGCTGATCATCGTTGAAAGATTGCTCATTTGCAAGAACAATCGCTCGGCACGTTCCAGAGGTGAGTAAGCAGTCTTCATCACTCCCAGGAGACGGGCGCAAGGCGACCGCAGTCTACGCGCGACCTCTGGTAGCAAACATTTCAACATTTAAGAACTTAGTAGACGAACCTTTCGAAGCTGCACTGAATGCAACTGGCAAAACCTTAAACGGCCCGAACGAAATAAATAATTACAATAGTTTTAATTAAAAACTTGGTCGAGGCGGGTTCGATCCCGCAAGGTATAGATTGTTGTTTCGAATGTATGTCGGTGTTTCTTTCATTACCATTAACAAGTAGAATATAATTTAAAAAACTAACAAACCCGACTGCGTTTCTGTGTAATTTTTTATTTTGATATACCCAGTGTCACTCTTACAGTAAATACGAATCTAACGACACCTCTCAAGCCGTTCAGGCTGCAGAGCGTGCCAAACAATTATACATACAAACATATATAAATACATACTCTCGAAAAACATAACCCTCCTTCTGGCGCAGTCGGGTAAAAAGGAGAATTTTATCCTATTTAACGGTAATGTTTAGAAGAAAATGGAATGGTTTAAATTTTAACGAAGATGTTTCAAACTGAGCATTCATCATCCAGAAAACAGCAAGTTATAGTGTAAACTCATCGTCATCCTACATAGCATCGTAGATGGCATGTTCAATCTTTTTTTATACATAAAAAAAAATTTTCGGGACAAATTTTACACAATATTATCTAGTCCCAAACTAAGCAAAGCTTGTACTATGGATGCTAGGTAAGTAATAAATATACTCAAAGGTACTTTTCTTTTGTAAATAAATACTTATTATAGATATATAAACACCCAGACACTAAAAAACACTTTGTTCATCACACAATATTTTTCCAGTAGTGGAGATCGAACCCAAGCCCTCTGGCGCAAGAGTCAGGGCGTATTATCAACTACGCTAATTGGATCGTCAACAATATAAACAAGCAAACAATTTTATCCTACTATGCGTGAAAGGATGTCATCTGTCGTTCATAGGAATATTAATATCAGACTTTGTGATTTCTCGAAACAAATAATGTAAATCGAAAAAAATATTCACACATCGAAATGTGTGGATATATACGAAAGTATTATTACCGACTTAACAGGCCTCGTTAATCAAAATATTTTAGTATACATCCATACTAATATTATAAATGCGAAAGTAACTCTGTCTGTCTGTCTCGCTTTCACGCCGGAACTACTGAAACGATTTAAATGAAATTTGGTACACAGATAGTCTAGAGCCTGAGAAGGGACATAGGCTATTTTTTAATTGGAAAAAGTGTTGTAAATGGTTGAAAATATCATTCTTAGATAAATATACCTATATATTTCTAAAAGAAAGCTAGTACGAAATATATATTGATGACTCGGTGGCGCCGTTGCTAAGCGATTAACTTCGGCGTCGTGGTTCGTGGGTTCGATTCCCACACGGAACAAGTATTTGTGCGACCCACAGGTAATTGTTCTGGATCCGGATGTTGCTTCCCAAGGAGGATTGACGTCAGGCGGGCGGTCGTAAAAAACATAGCCAAAACCAGTTACACATGTTGTGCCAATCCAACCTAGGCGGGATAAGTGCAGGAGGATGATGATGATACATATGAAATCCCTAGTTAATATCTATACAGATAAATAAAATTGGAGTGTCTGTTTGTAATATTAAAATAACCGCTTTTTACTAAATGCATATGGATGTATACACGGTACATAAACCAAAATAACATTTTTTACAATTTCTGTCTGTTTGTTCCAGGTAATCTCTGAAACGGCTGGACTGATTTGGACGGGACTTTCACTGATGTAATTGTAATTGACGTTTCCTGATGTAATAAGGAGTAACTTAGGCTACTTTTATTTTAGATTCTTTTTTTATTTTAAATTCCAAATTTTAGTTATAAATATGACTGTTAGTTTATCTGCTACGCTTTCACGCCAAAAATAACCAACCGATTAGTATGAAACTTTGTACACATATTCTTATATTTATTATTAAAAAGGACATAGGATTATTTTTATTAAAAAAAGGGTGTATGTACTTATGTACACGCGTTAGAAGTTATACTTATTTGGCGTAACAAGATAAAAATCGTATCAAAAATTTTATCTTTCGCCTTATTTTACGTTTGTAGCTAGTAGTATATAAAAAAATGTGAGCATTCACACCTTTTAATAAAATAATCATTCACCCTTTTCTTACAAATCCGTGAGATTTCCATTACGAAATCATTCAGAGGTCAAATTTTGCCTGAAACCGGAGGCGGCACTGGCCGTAACCTTCAGCCGAATGTTCGGTCAAACGTCGGCTTCGATCCCCGAATGTACATAGTGACATCTGACCTATCCTGTAACCAACTCACAATAAAAATTATCTCCAATAAAGACTGTTGAGCAACAGTCCGAAAGCACGCAGAAAGCTGCGTAGGCGACCGGCACCTGTCATAACTCATCTATTCGTTTTTTCCGTTTCATAGAATTTTTTCACTCATTTGCATTAAAGAAATTTTCTTCTTATATATTTTTAAGGCAAAAGCGTAACAATATCGGGAAAGGATTATGCGAAAAGTAAACAACTCAATGGAAATTAAGGAAAGATAGTATAGGTGAATTTATTAAACTTCTAATTTTAAAATCTAATGCATAGCTGTTAAAACTTTAATTTTGGCCTAAAATATGAATGGGAGGTGTTTTATTTTTTTTTATTTTGTGCGAAAAATTGTCAAACGAGCAGACGGTTCACCTGATGTTAAGTGAATACCGCCGCCCACGGATAACTACCATACCCGAGGGTTACAAATGCGTTGACAACCTTTTGAAAATTGGGCTCCGGCTACCTCACTCACCAGACGAAACGCGAAAGTATTTGTCACACTTCCACTTTACGCTGGTCTTCTATGAGGTCGTGGTACTTACCCGGATGAGCCTGCCCATTCGTGCAACAGCCGAGGCTGCTGCGTGGCCCTACCACCGTTAAACACCGGTGTTGAAGAAGAAGTTGTGAAGCTTACACCGGTGTTTAACCGGTGTAAGCTTCGTTCACCAGATACAAATGTAATACAGTGTTTTATCCACAAACAGTAATAATGAAACACATTCTAATAATGTAAAACTCTTAAGGGACGCACTCGTCCCAAAAAGGTTAGTCTCGTTCAAATATAACAAAAAACCGACTTCAATCAGAAAATTAAAAACCTTAATAAATACTTATGATCAAATATAACAATCAATGATTGACCTCGATTTCTCTGGGATGCCATCGTCAGATCCGGGTTTCATTACCATGGTACCAACCTTGGGATATCACCTTTCCGACAAAAAAAGAATCATCAAAATCGGCTCATAAACGACGATGTTATCCGCGAACACACATAAATATATATATATATATATATATACGGTCGAATTGAGAAACCTCCTCCTTTTTTGAAGTCGGTTAAAAAACATAATGATTTTTGTCCAACGATTAGATTTTTATTTAACGAATAACGTATTTAACAGTAAACTAAACAGTGTGTGTATGAACGGCCTCCAAATTTGAGGGTGGCATTTGAACAACGTGTTTTCACCTACTTCTTCAAATAGAGAAAATCGTTACTTTTTTATGTGAGAAGGTAGCAAGCGAGCAGGCGGCACAAGTGTATGTAGTTGCGGTGTGAGTGATAACCGCCACCCATGGACATTTCACATTTGCAACCCCGTAGGCGTAGGGTTGCTGATGCGTTGCCACCTTTTAATTACGTAAGTGTGCCCTGGCAGCCTCACTCACCAGTCGAAATGTAGAAGCAAAACACTTCCACTTCACGCCGGTCTTCTGTAAGGTCGTGGTTCTTACCCGGACGGACGGGCCCATTCGTGCAACAGCGAAGACTGTTGCGTGGCCCTACCACTAATAAGGAACTTTCTTCTACATTTATTGATGGCAAAATGTAAAACGCAGACAATACTAAAAATTAATACAACCTGAAACGAGCAGTCATATTAAGGCCAAAAACACTAAAATCTAGCTTTTTACCAAAAGTTTATTTTTTAAATACCGCTTAAGTACGTAAAAATGATATAAAACAATTAATGAATCATTAATATTTTTTTTATATTATTATTAATATTTTAAAGTGAGTAATAATTTTAATGACACTTCTTAATTCACACCTCTTGGCAGATCAAGACTTTTTGCCTGAAATTATGGACATAGAACAAATATTATTGTATCATTAAAACTTTAATTCGTAATTCAAATGATTTTGTGGCATAAAACAGTCCGCTGATAAACGTCTGTTATCCAGCGCATAATTTTCTTAAGAGAAATGTTTAGTATAAAAGATCAACCCTTGTCCAAGAGAAACCAGTTCAGATCATCCCTCCACAAGCAACAATAAGAATTTCCTCAAATCTCTCTGGTAAGTTTGATAATTCAAATTTTATCCACGTTAACTCCATTTTAATGTTATAGTAATTCTTATGAAACTTTTATACTTTGCTCGTATTCAACACGGCCAATACTAGTAAATGGGTCAGATTTCATGAAGAAATCGAAACGTAAATAGAAAACTGTGTATTAGAATATCCGAAATTATTTACGTTTCGTTACTTAATTAAAATTTTTTTCGTCGTTACTTAATTAGAAATTTATTTAATTAATTACGTTTCAATTTTAATAGATTTGCCGCCAACGAGGGAAAACGCTCTATTATTGTGGCTAAGATAATGGGATAGTCAAAAGTTGAAAGACGTGAACGATTTAAACGTAGATAATGTTTTATTAGAGCTTATTTAAACAAAAGTGAACTCTCCTCTTCGTTTTAATATTCAAGTAGACAACAGAATAATTACACAAACCACAAAAAAATCCACTTGGCTACCATTATCATATTTATCTACTTGAATCTTGTAATCATTTTCAATTGGCTTAAGTTTGAAAATAAATTCGATAAGTTTTAAAAGTAGGAAAAATTACACATTATAATTGTGTACGTTAAAAAAAAATAAAAATGTATTAACGTTATCTAACAAAATGTTAGATTACAGAATTCTATGAAAAAAAGCACAAAAATTATTATGATAAAATTAGAAAGAAAATTACGAAAAGCTTTTTTCGTTATAATTTGATTACGATTCGATCGGCAGCGGCACGGTTGTTTTTCACGTTGTAGAATGTTTGTAGAATGTTGCGGACAAAAGGCAATCACCGGAAAAACGTACTGCTCGACCACATGTTTTTGTTTAGATACAGAAAATAAATATGCGCGATTTAATGACGCACGCCCACTGGCCGCGGGCCAGTTTCCGTTGCCTCATTCAGCTTCACACCGGCAATGACCCGACAAAAGGCGGGAACACGAACGAGCAAACATAACCAAAAACATAGGGAACATGAGGAATTGACCCAAACCGAAATAATGGAGTTCAAGTTATAAATATAACTACTTTAAAATTTATAACTAATACCTTATAATAATGAACTTCATATTTATCTCAATGCTCGCCAATTGGAAGATTACAATTTGCCTTTATTTGAATAGGAATAACTTTTTCATTTTTACATCATAACAATGCCGATAACTTAATGTATTCTCGAAAGTGATCATGTTCCTTAAAATGCAACAAATATGATGAACGCAATAGAAAGTTTGGCTCATGCATCATGTTCAAATGCGTTTCATCAAAATATTTATCACTTGAAAATTGATGGTGCAATAATATTAATGTTTTTTGTATGTGTATTGCTCTGTATGTACGTCGACATTGGGTAGCGGTTTTTCATCTCCAAGGTTAATGTAGGATAACATCATTCTGTTTGTAGAGGTGATTTATAATGCCCTGATCTGGAGCAACAAACGTAAGTCACACAAGCACTTGACCTGGACTGGAATCGAAGCCGCTACCAGTGGTAACGATGCCTTTAGCGTAGCAACTAGGCTGTCCGTCCGTCCGTCATTTACATCATTTTTATTTATATAAATTTTATGTTTATTTCTAAATCAGATGTAAACGTATACAGAATTTGAGAGTTAAAAGATTCGACAAATAGAAGAATAATCGATTCTTCTTGTATGAAGATGGATTTGATATTATACCTTCTCTAATATTTTGACGTATAATGGAGGCGTCAAATCGGTTTCCAGAAAGAAGAAACCAATTTGGCACAATACGTTGTTTACTAGCTACGTTTATACAAAATTTGTTTATCCTACGCACTGATGTTGGTATGACGTACCTACTAAAGATACGCATTTAAAAAAAAAGTTAAATTAGTCATTGAATTGAAGATTATTTTCAATAAAGAATCAGGTTTTTTAACCTTAGATATTTTTTTAATATAGTGTCGATAAGGCGGCGTGGTAAAACTCCTAGACGTTATTATAATGACGTGCATTTACATACCTTGGGCGAGTTTCACAACAGCGGGATACCATCTTGCTGGGTAGCGGTAGTTAGCCGATATCAGAACGGGCACCACTAAACAAGTGTAAGCTGCCATCAACCAAGCCCCACCTAACGCAACCAATAGCCCTCGCGGCGCCCAATATGGCAGCAGAAGCACCAAAGATAACAACCACACTGAAAGAAAGATTAAAACTTTCCGTTCTTAAATTTTGTATGGTGCGCAAATTATTCAAAACTCACAAAAGATCATCAATTCAGATTAATAACCAAACAGATAAATAACTAACATCAATTCAAAGTTAAACAAAGGTATACACAAACAGGTAAACTTAAAATTAGCAAAGCAACCTTGATAATGAAAATATATATTATCGTCAATAGCATTGAAAGAAATATTTCCATGCGTTGTCCCAGTACTTCCCCTTTAAGGCATAATTAAAATTAAAACTACGTACCAATGTTTGCAATCTTGTCTTCCGATTTCATCGTATGAAACTTCGAGAAAGAATCACTTCTTATGCGGCTGCGCACTCGCGAAATCATACCCATTATGAAGCTTATATTTCTTCTATATTCTAATGTATACCACTACACACACTAAAATAATGTTTTCTCAATATCAATGTAGTCTAAGATGTTAAAATTCAAAGCTCGTTGTATTAAGTCTGTATCCTATGAAATCTCACACACGAATGACAACAATATGCGATTTACTCTTGGGCGGGCGGCCCATGCGCAGACGTTTTGTTTTCTTCGTACGTGCCAATTGAATTTATTTATTTTAATTCGCATAGCCAACTTCGAATCCATGTCGGAAAGACGTATTGAATATTAAGAGAAATGAAATTCGGATATCTCGTAAAAGACCCCTGATATACAGTTAATAATGCGCTTGATGACGTCACAGTTTAAATATAATTTAGAGCCAGTGACTTGAAGTACAGGAGCCTCTTGAATTTTATTGCCCACGCCATTTCCATTTTTACGACTGTTCCTCAATTTATTTACACACGCGTGCGTTCTTTTAAATGTTCCCTAATTTTTTTTAGATTAATCCCTGCACTATTATAAAAAAATATAAAACGATAACTGTATTACGTATGTATTTAATTATATCCTTCTAAGATATAATTAAAAATTTTAAGAAGACCACAAAAACAAATTAAAGCAAAAACATCTGATTTATTTTTTTATCATGATGTCCAATGCAAGGTAGAGTAGAAGCGTTCACCTTACGATTTTGCGGTGAACCAATAAATGATCCCAAATATTCAAAAATACGCGCATCGCACTACTACTATTTCTTCAAAGTAGTAGTTTATCAAAGAGGCGGGAAAACAAATAAGCGGAATAGCTAGACATGAATGAAAAATACAGAATACGAAAAAAGTATGATCACTCAGTATACAAATAAACTCATTTATTGGCAAGGGTAATTCTAGTAATTCTATCAATAAAATAACCTAGTATACAAACGCGTTACGAACAATGTTACATATACCTAACTAAAACACTGATTGTTTGCTCTAAATATCTAATTCAATATTCCGTTTATTATCCATTTTATACCAAATGTATATATTTTTATTGTAAGATTTTGTTGCAAAGCCAGTAGCTTTATAATGTTGTTTATTCCAATTGAGAAATATTTAGTTATACGAACTTTGTACCTTTTCACTCTTTACAGATTTAGCTCGTCTAATTTTGGAACATTTAATAGTTCATTCATGAACATTTGACGTGTTCATTGAAATGTTGACTCTTGGGGTATAAATAGAGACTGACTTGCTATGAAATTTTCTCTTGGATTTTGAGGATAAGTTTTATGAAACGTTTCACATAAAATTCGAAAATATTTTATTAATAATCATACTTCATAATAACCTGATCTGGTAGACGCTATAAGCATTTTATGATATTAAAACATGGAACTTGAAATTTCATGTATGCAAACGATATTGTTAATATTTAACATATTTACGGATTTCTCTTAATAAAGAAAATAGGAACGACATATCCTTGATGACTTTTCTACTACACTAAACTTCAAACGTCAAACACTTCACTACCCTCTCAACGCGACTTCGCCTATATTTCACCTGTAAATTATGGCTTGGATTCCAAGCCATAATTTCTAAAGCTAGGTTTCAATTTTAGAAAATTGTCCTTTTATCCCTGTTTTCAGGAAATGAAAAATATCATTCGAATATGACGGTAAATTTCGCCGCAAATTAAAATGTTATAATAGCTCGGTCGGTAATCGGGCGGCCCCAAAACAGACGGCCGTGGGTCGTGTCACGATCATTTACACACTCTTTTTTTTATTCCAGATTTCATTACTCAGTAATTTGTATCTAAATGTAATTTCCAAAATACACGATTTACAAAAAAAAAAAAAAAAACAAACGGAGCAAAGCTACCACGTCCACCAGGTACTATTTCCTAAACATTCGATTTAACAAAAGACCATCAACTAACCGAACTTGCCTTTCAATATAGTCCCACAAATATCCTTCCTACATTTATTATAAAAGAGAAATCTATTTCATAATGGAAAATTCTTAATCTACTTACTTTTCTAGGGGAACCGTTCTACATCTTCAAGAATCTTTGATATCTTCAAGGCACTACATAAAGTCTGCTGCTCGAAAACAATTTTAGGAAATCCGTCATATACTAATAATATAGTATGTAGTAGTTGTGGGTTCGATCCCCACTACTGAAAAATATTGTATGATGAACATAGTTTTTTTTCAGTGTCTGGGTGTTTATACAGCGTGTCGTTACAACCGCGACAATAAATGAACACACGTATAGACGATAACTTTTTAAAATTGTATTAAGCATTTACTATTATTCTTTAAACATCAGTATTTATTAAATTTAACAAAACAAACATTTTTAGAACAACCTTATGTATAAAACTGTAACATAAAGTTCATTTGTAAAGGTCACTAAGCATATGAATGGGCTGAATGAATTTAAAAGAAATAAAACATACTGTACATAAACATACTTAGAAGGAGAGACTTTTATTGCGACGTTGTGGCAACGAATGAAAAGTCTCTGAATGTATGAATCAGTCAGTTGTAGTCGTATAGGATGTTACAAATTTTGTTTCCTTTGTATTTAATTAGTTTATTTGAAAAATATATTTCTTAAATTATGGATTTTTTTAACGTTTCATATTTTTTTATGATTATTGGCAAGTAGCGTTAAACGTGTGTTCATTTATTGTCCCGATTGTAACGACACGCTGTATATGCATAATTTGTATTTATTTACAACAGAAAAGTATGATTATCAGTTATCTAGTGCCTAAAATACAAGCGTTGCCTAAATTGGGACAAAAGAACGTTGTGTAAAAATGTGTCCTAAAGTATTTATTTATTAATTTATTGTTTATAGTAGCTTTTGCAAGCCATATAGTATTCTCCCTTAGAATTTCACCTAAAGATATTTATTTACGTTTCATTTCAATTTATCACTTTTCACTACAGAACTCCGAGGAAAATGCACCTTCTTCCCTACTTCCTGATTATCGCCGGCAGCGTATGCCTGGCTCACTATAGAGGGGGATACGAGAGTCACAATCTGATAGAGCGTGAGGAACCTCATGATAATCCAGACGGGTAAACATTCCTCGTTGTGTTTTTAGTTCTAAGGGATTGCAATTGAGTAAGGGGTTCACCTGATGTTAAGAGAGGACCACAGCCCATGGACACTGATAACACCTGTTATGTTCCAGCAGGGTTGTCAAGCACTAAGAGTGTGCGGATCTGGACGTACCGTACTCACGAACAAGCTAAGTGAATACAGGGTGGCTTTTCTAAGTCTATCCATTTTTTTAAATTGAATTCTAGAATGTTACTATGTTATATAAAAAAAAATGATCAATATTTTTAATCACTCGTAAGTAATTAATTACATTCATTTGAACTTATCTCAAAAATTGCGTGTTTTATACGCAACTCGTTTATTTTACGCGCGATCATTCATAACTAACACGCACACATGTTCGTGCACAGTAAAACTTAGGTATTTATGAATGACTACCGCATTGTTGACAATGCGGTAGTCATTTCGTTCTGTTTTTAGGGAATAGAATGGCATTTTTTTGGAAAAAAAAACTTTGTATTTTATTTCAATAAACGATTATACTACCGAGTTTGAACCTCTTGTGTAAATTATAGTAATTAAGTAGTGTGTAAATTAGGGCACTTCTCAAAAAATCTCCCTGTATACTTCAAAACGGTTTTCTGTAAGTTGATATTATCTCCCCGGCAATGTTGTTTGTGTTTCAAGATCTGTTATGTAAGTTGTTACCGCTCCACGACGAGCTCACTAGAAAGATGAACCAAACGCTTAATATATATATGTATAACGCTGGGGATCTGTACTCTCTGTATGGACGTTATAAAGGTTTCATATGTCGTTCTCGGGATAAGCATCCAAAAGTCACTACGGTAAATCCGAATCGGAAAATCTGCTTAGTCGATGATGATGAATGATGAAAATGATCGATGAATAGTACTTCCTACAATGTTCAAAAGTCTGGAATAAATTAGCATTAAAAACTATCAACTTCTTTAATTGTGGTATAGCCATATCAGTTTCTGCTGTTGGATAAATGTTTATACCTTGTTAAATGTTTTTTTCTGGTGAGTAAAGTATCTGGGGCGAACCGTCTTAAAGCTGGCACCACAACTGAAACCCTACGGATGTTGTAGATATCCCATGCCGCCTTCGCTCATAAGAAAATGATGTTTAAGTACGCTTTTACCAGCTTTTTAAACAACTAATTTCTTTGTTTGTAGAGACTCAACATCTTGGTTCTAATACCCAAGATTTTGAGTCTCTAAGTCTTATCAAAAGTACAGAAAACTTTATTGATGCATTTTAATATATTTTTTTATGTTTTTAAATAATATAGGGTCCTCGTTGAATGTCCGGTTTGCGAGACTACCAGCTTACTACCTAGCCGCGAAGAATGCAACATTGTGCGTGGCAACAAGAAGTACAAGAAATGCGAATTCGGAACGTACATCAACGAGGTTTGCGGCAACCGACGCGATTGTTACAGGGTACTTATGTATTCTTATTTCATATAATAAGTTACAAACATTAACTTTTATTAGGTACTAGTTTTGACTACACGGACGGCGGTAAATCTATAATAGTTGATGTGGTCTCTTTCCAATCGCCATTATGCGATGTGTACAAGTATGTCGCGTTTTCTATCAGAATGTACTCTCTGCTGTAAATAATGTGATTCTTTTCAAGATCATACTATTTATGTTCTTATCTGTAAAGTTTGCTTTAATCCACAAGAAATACGCAATATAATTTGAAAAAGCACATGTCACATGATATAATGTTATTTCATCAAGAACACCGGCCCGCGGCAGTCCTCTGTTGGACGTAGGTCTCTCTGACTCTGAAGGCTCATTATTTAGCACGATCTTTGACTATGCCACCGGCAGCCTCGTGCAAATCTTGATTACATCTTTCCTGACTGCCTTTACTAAGATGCTCTACTGAAAAGCATTAATTTACATAAACGAAAGCAGTATTCTTATATCAGACCCAATTATTTACCCGTTGCAAATAAGCAAACGCACTTTATGCTTTAATTATAATTAAAATTTCATTCAGGGCCCTGGACAACAGTGTACTGAGAAAATGGGGTTCGACGTATACGGACAAAAATGCGCCCACGGTTATTATTGCGACAACACCTTCAACGTTTGCACAGGATTGGGGTACACCATTGACAGCCATCTGCAATGGCTCCTGAACTACGTATATCGCTACCCGTTACACGATGAGAAGGACCTAAACAAGCCTAAATCATCAGTAATGATAATCGCGTGAGAATATAAAAACAATTAACGTAACATGGAACCCACCGAACTAATGCCCTTAATTGTTAATATAATATAATATAACAGTAAGCATGCACCATTATTTATATTAATAAACGGTAAATTGGAACACCGCATAATATTTTTTACTAACACTTAATTCCCTAATCCTAATTTATTTTTAAGTGTAACGTAAGTAACAACTTTTTTATCCAGCAAGTTGCATGCATACCGCAACTAGGTTTTTATGGATATCATGTTGCTTTGAAATAAAATTTTAATTCATGAATACAAACCATTTACAATGAACATCTTTTTAAAAAAATTAAAAATTAGGTAGACGGATAGGTACTTAACAGTTAACCTTTGTCATTGTGATTAAAACCAAAGAGCTTTCTTGTATTCTTGTATTAACTGTCTGTGTTATCCGGCGGGACCCCCGGCGGTGGGTCCATCGTATCCAAGTCCTCTTCGTCGACCGAGTCGATGAGAACGTTTCGCGGGCGACGCTTGTTTACGTTCGCGTTAGTGTCCGGTTGGTAGTTTGCTGCGCTTACCACCAGAGGGTTGGGATGATGCTGGGCTCTATCGAAGAACCGTTTTGTCAAATCTTTAAAATGTGCGCGAATCGTCGGGAGTCTGCAATCGCTGTGCATGTCGACGTTGCGCTGATACCAATGCGCACCGGTTGCGCGGCGGATAAACTTATTTTGTACTATTTGCAGCTTGTACAAGCGAGTAGGGTGCGTGTGGGCGAAGATCATGCATGCGTAGGACATAATAGGTCGTACGCAGGTTTTATATAATAATAATTTGTGCCTTAAGGGCATTTTACTTTTAGTGTAAGTTAAATTGTGTAGCCGGCCGGAGACGAACGCGGCTCTATTACGAACGTTATTAATGTGCGTAGTAAATGACATACGCGAGTCGAAAGTGACTCCTAACTATTTGACCTTTTTCTCCCAGGGGAGCGGTTGGCCAGAAAGGGATATTTGCCCCAACTTTCTGCATTGGCGAGGACCATTATAAAGATGTGACGGGTAGGTACTTCGTGTGAAGTGAATCGCCACACTCTTTTCGGGATTTATTTCTATTCTCCATTTGCGGAACCAATCGCCGAGGCGGTCGGCGGCGCTTTGGAGTCGAGTGGTTAGTATTCTAAGGTTGCGGTGTAAATAAAAGAGCGCGGTGTCATCCGCGAAAAGCGCGAGATTGACGTGGGGGTCTTTGGGTATGTCGCTCGTGTAGAGCGTAAAGAGCAAAGATGAGATGCAGGAGCCTTGTGGTACGCCGGCCGTGAGGCGGCGGCTTGTAAAGCAAGCCGTTGTGTCAGATTTTGTCGAATGCTTTTGCGACATCGAAGAAGAGAGCCCCTGTGCTGATGTGTTTGGGGTGGTTTAGGCCTTTAAGGATGTGCTCCGTTAGGCGGTATAGCTGGTCGGGACAAGAGTGTCTAGCTCGAAAGCCGAATTGTTCCGTCGGCCGTTGGAAAAACACGTGCTCTTTGAGCCTGTTTAACAAGAGCCGCTCGTAGAGCTTCCCCAGGCAACTGAGGAGGCTGATGAGGCGATAGCTAGAGGGCTGATTAGCTGGTTTATTCGGCTTGCGAATGCCGATAACCGTGGCTTGCTTCCAGTCGTCCGGAAAGGAGCAACTGGAGAGAACGGTATTGAAAATGGTCGCCAGTGAACAGATAAGCGGCCCAGGGAGAGCTTTGAGACCTTTATTACTTATATTATCTGGGCCCGGGGCGGATTTTGGCTTTAAATTTTTAATAATATCTTGGACCTCTTCGGGGGTCTCTGAATTTAAAAGTTCGCCTTCCGGTGGAAGCGCAGCCCTAGTCTAGATTACGTGGTCCGCCTCCGTTAGGTGGACTGAATCGGTGTGTTCGCGCGATGGCGTACATTGCTGCTCTAGGTTGTCCGCAAGGCATTCGGCTTTTTCGGAGTCATCTAGGGCTACTGAAGCGCTATTAGGTCTAACTAACGGCGGTAGAGATTCGCGGGGGTCTGCTTTCAGACTGCGGGCCAACCGCCAGAAGGCGGTGTGCGATGGCTCGATGTCCTCTAGGAGAGTGTCCCACGTTGTGTGTCGGTGTTCCGATACACGATCTTTGACTTCTAGCTGAAGGCGTCGAAGTAGGGTTCGGTTCGATTCCGATCGGTATCGGTCGAAGGCGCGTTTGGCTGCATCTTTCTGTCTAATTAGTAGTCTTAGGTCGGAAAGTTAAACCGTCGGTCGCCCGACAGTTTCACCGTCCATTCCGAGTCTGTGACTGCGGAAGTAATAGTTTCTCGGAGACTCGCTATCGCTCGATTTGCGTCATCGAACGTAGCTATCGTCTCGGGTAAGTCTACTAAGTCCTGGGGGTCCAAGGCCTTGAGTTTGACCTCAAGACGATGCCAGTCCACTACGGATTTGGTCAGAGGGACCGCGCCGGCGTTCTGGCCCAGTTTACACAGGACGGGCCTGTGGTCTGAGTCTAGTTCATGGATTGTCTCTATCGACTCGATGTCGAGCGAGACCTCCCTGAATAACATGATGTCTAGGACACTCGGTGACGCGTGTTGGTAGTTGTCCACCGTAGGATACCTAGTGGGAGTCGGGAGCGACTATGCTAAAGTTTAGGTTATCGGATAAGCTAAAGAGATGCTTTCCGTTGTTATTGGGGATGCTGTTGGTGTCCCATGAGCCGTGTTTGCAGTTTAGATCTCAATCAGTTCAGATGCAATTATCACGGAAGGGCCTAAGTTAAGAAGCGTATCTAGGTCGCTTTGAAGTAAGGTTCTATTCCCCGAGAGGTAGGCTGAGACTAGTACAAGCGGCCTGTGGCCGGTGAGCGCTAACCTACACGCGGATGCCTCTATTTGACTTAGCTCTGGAATGTCGAGCGGGCAATAGTGCAAGGACCGTTTATAATAAATTAACGTGCCTCCCAGACGGTTTGCTAACCGGTCGTGGCGGACAATATTGTAATTTGCGATTCTGGGATCGCGTACACTAGGTTTCAAGAATGTCTCTTGCACTAGAAAAATATCTACGTTGTAGTTGCGAAGGAATTCCGCGATTTCGTCCCTTTGACCCTTTATGCCGTTTGCGTTGAAATACGAAACAACCAGAGCCCGAGGTTTTGCTCTACCTGCGGTTGTACTTCCCATTAAGGTGTTTTTATGGGTCTAATTAACGACGCGGCGGAGCGCGGTTTTATTGCGCGGACTATTGTCTTTTATGGTTGGCTCGTAAAAGCCCAAAGGGCTTCCACAAGCGTTTTATGTTGGCAAATTGCCCTAAGGCGGTCGTTGCCAGATGTGGCGGCCGCTATTTTAGCGGACAATACGGCGAGTTCCTGCCTCTTGATCCTATCTAATAGGCTGCAGATGTTTGCGATTTGCGCGAATGGGTCGTCCTTGTTTTCCGCGAAAACTGACGGAGTTGACTGCACCTGCGGCCGCGACGCCGTTTGAGAGGCGGGCAGCTGTTGTGCGATCGGTCGTGAGGCGACCGGGATTACCGGCGTGGTTACCTGCGCGGCCACCTGGGGTTTCGCCCAGGCGTTAGTGACGGGTACGGGCGCGAGAACGTATTTAACGGGCGCGGGTTTTGGCAACGTAGATTTCGCGGGAGATTTTCTCGCGGGAGTTTTCGGGGCTTTAGCGCAGCCTCTATAACTAGCCGGGTGGCCGGTAGCGTGACAGTTTACGCAGTCCGGTGGATCTGCGCAATCTTTTGGCCTCGTGCACTCGGTTGTGCCGTGGTCACCGGTGCATTTGACGCACCTAGGGTGAGCGAAGCAATTATTGGCCGTGTGGCCAAAATGTTGACAGTTGTGGCACTGTGCCACAACACCTGATTTGCGCGGGGCCTCGATGACTAAGTCACTGAGCCCACAGACCCTCTTTAGGTTGAAGATGGCCTTACCTTCCTGGGTAGGGTCAAGTTCAACCAT
The DNA here is from genome assembly GCA_933534255.1 of Iphiclides podalirius. Taxonomy (NCBI): domain Eukaryota; kingdom Metazoa; phylum Arthropoda; class Insecta; order Lepidoptera; family Papilionidae; genus Iphiclides; species Iphiclides podalirius. The sequence continues at coordinate 8,240,763 of OW152828.1, forward strand.
GACCATGTCTATAGGGACGCGGGTTCTGGGGTGCCTAAGACGTCGCACTGCATGTACGGGGTATCCCTGAGTGCGGATGTCGACTTTAGCCTTATCGACATCCGACTCTTTGGGGACGCCCTTTATTACTACCCGAAGTTTACGCTCTTCGGGCAACGAGTAGGTGTGAAAACCTACCTTATTTTCGCGTAAATACTTGGTTACGTGGCGGAAACCGTCTGTTGTGTCCAGGTATACGCGGATACCCATGTGTGTATTTTTTGACCGGAGGTCGCGGATGTTGTGGCGTTCAAACCACGAGCATACTTGATGCCACTTTGCCTTTTCTTGAATAATTATTGGCGGCGGTGGCTTAATTTTTCGCTCGGAGGCGAATTCGGGTACCAATTGGGCAGCCGCGGCTGCCTTTTTGGCGGGCGTTGCGGTGGGATGGTTAGATGGGGCGGCCTCGCATTCGGGGTCGCTGTCAGTTGCAGGGCGTTTTTTGCCCTTTTTGCGCGACTTTACGACGGTGAAGCCGTCGGCGTTCGCGTTATCAGCGGGGGTCGTTTCGACCTCCATGTCCGAGCCGCCGTCCGATTGTGAGTCGGGAACGACATCGTGGAAGGGGGCCGAAATTGGTTGCGCGGAAGGCGCGTTGGGTTCGTTCGCGGCGGCGGAAGTCGACGCGACGGGCGTTACTAGTGTCGCAGAAGGCGACTCATTAGCTTTAGGCGCAGAGGGCACCGGAGATGGCGGTGAGGCGACTGCCGGTGAAGTCGGGTTGTCACTAGCGTATTCGTCGACGCGGCGTTTCTCCGCGGTGAAGGCGAGAAAGCTGCGCCACATTTCGGGGCATCGTTCGCGAATGAATTCCTCTAAGAGGGAACCCATAACGGCGCTTGAACCTTTGGGGCTTGCGCCCCGCCGGCGTGTAGTTTCTAAATAGGCCTCCCCACCTTGCGGCAGGGAGGTGTGTGTGCCTAAAACTAACAACTATTTCACTTGCGCTTTAGTGCGCTAGGGTGGGTACCTAGCTGTCGCCTATCGCAACAAGCACACAGTTATTAAGTAAAACAATGCCGCCTCTGAGGCGAGAAGTGTATATGGAATTCTACTTACAGAACAGGAACCTGCCTACGAGCACAACACTACACTAACACTAAACTGCAGCACTGCTTGCACAAAGATTTAATTTGCAACCGAAGTTGCGAGTAGCGTCTAATTCGGGTGGCATGAGCCCTCCGTCTTAGAGAGAGGTCCGTTCCGTACGAGAGCACGAAACGGAATCACCAAAAAGCATGTACCGTAATAGAGGATGAAATAAAAAAGCACATTTTTTTTATTTGTTTAAGTTTAACGCACATTTTAATTATTTAAGTCCTGACATAACAAAATGCCACAATCATAGAAAAAAAAAATCTGTGACCACGGTCCAAAGAGTACATTATTAATATAAAGTCATCTGTCCCTTTCGTGAGACAGCGCCATCTCTTGATGCGGGAACGAACTACAAGTTCAGATGTTTATAACCTGTACTAATTAACCATTTTGTTTTCACAGTTGAGAGCTGTATTCAACACAATACAGTTTTCAATATAGTGTATATAAAATTTATTTTATTTATATTTGATAACATTTTATAGAAAACTGTAATTGGATACAAGCTTGCTAGATGTTACTTTTGGATAAAGTAAATAAAATACAGAAATATGTCTTGCGGACTCTTTCGTTTTTTATAATATTCACTCGCTATTTTTTTATAATCTTTTTAATGAATGATTTCGAGTCTGGTGCCGTTTAGTAAATTATTTACCTTAAATTATTTTTGACTATCCAAAATCAGTAAATTTCCTCCAATCGATTGAATCCATCCAAAATCCATTTTAAATCAGTCATTATCATTTTCAGGTGGGAAAAAAAATGCTAATTTGCGTTGCAGTCTTTACCTGTAAATACAATATAAATGTTTTGCCGAAACGTATAACAAAATAAAATGATGAATAATGAAAGATAACCGAATAAAATACCAACTGCTGAAAAAAAACTAAAGTATTTCAAAAACCTCCTAAAATCCACTGTTTTCAAAAAAAAACTTCCTAAATGAAAAAAGTCACTTTTTTTAAAACTATCTTACAAGCTACAATAACTATCGGAAAATTTAATTATCTGGGTAATCAAAACTGTTTTATTTAAAAATTAACTTAATTAATATACTTGACCTTGAACATTGTTTATTGACTTGAAAAATATTTATACAAATTAAATACATTGTATTGTGACGTTATAATAATTTTCATTATTTTTAAGAGTCAGACTGAGAATGAGCTAACTCCATACAAATATCAAATGTATGGACTGAAAAGACCGTGCCACGGTCTATTCAGTCCATACCGTTTAGTTCCGTCCGTCGAAAACAGATGGCGTTGTTTTAAATGCAAAACTATTTTAACCTTGGTACCATTCAATTAAAAATGTACTATTATTTACAATTAATTTACTATGAAACAAAATTTTATTTTAAGTTAAGATAAATTAAAAAAATTATGTTTGGTTCTTATTTTGGAGAAAATTGTATTTTTTAAACAAAAATTATTAATTTGACAAAAAAAAAACACAAAATATAATGTAAGAGTATTGGCAGCATAAGCCTATGTAGTATTTTAAAATGTTCCCCCATAAACTCTTATTGCGAATATACGGCTACTCAAAATATATTAAATTCATTTAATAAGTAATATAAAATGCTAAATGGTGAGAAAATTGCCATCGGATATGTTCAAAAATATGGAGCTAAGTGGGAAAAAGACAATAAGTTTAAAGGTAGGTATGTTTCATTCAGATCGTTTATAATTGAATGATACTTATTCCCATTATTTATTGTCTGATATTTAAAAGTAATGAAAATAATTATAACACAATAAAATGTATTTAATTCGTATAAATATTTTTCAAGTCAATGAACAATGTTCAAGGTCAAGTATAATAATTAAGTTAATTTTTAAATAAAACAGTTTTGATTACCCAGATAATTAAATTTTCCGATAATTATTCTAGCCTGTTAGATAATTTAAAAAAAGGTGACTTTTTCATTTAAGAATTTTTTATTTGAAAACAGTGGATTTTAGGTTTTTGAATTTTTTGGAGTTTTTAACAGTTATGATAGACATAGACATAGAACAGGTAACATTGATTACTGCGGCCGGTTATTATTCATTTATTTTATTCGGTTATCTTTCATTATTCATCATTTTATTTTGTTATACGTTACGGCAAAACATTAATATTGTATTTACAGGTAAAGACTGCAACGCAAATTTCCATTCTGTTTCTCACCTGAAAGTGATAGTGACAGATTTAAAACATGGATTCAATCGATTGGAGGAAATTTATTGATTTTGGATAGCCAAAAATAATTTATTGTAAATAATTTACTAAACGGCACCAGACTCAAAATCATTCATAACAAAGATTATTAAAGAAAAATAGCGAGTGAATATTATAAAAAACGAACTAAAGTTCGCAAAACATATTTCTGTATTTTATTTACTTTATCCAATGGAGGGTAGAATAAGGAGGACCGTCTCGTATGGGGGGTTAGTCGAAAAAGTGTCCACTTGTAAACAGCAAATTATGTGTTCCGTTTGACGTCCGAAGTCTATTATGAGAGGGCATCGCCTTTTTCTTCGCCTTGTCGCTAGAAGTCGCTACTTTACCGTCACGTGACCGCGCCTTTGGCGCCACTAGCGGCTTAATCTGGAACTAACTTTAAACAGCCGCAGCACAGCAAGCCTCCGTTTTGAAGTCATTGTTGCGTCGTTTTTCAAACCGCATGGTCGTTAGTTTTTCATTAAAATCAAACTCCCTTTAATTTTGATTTTACTATTTTATATTAAAATTTTAAACTTTCGAGATTAAAGTAGAAAGTTATTCGATCCAAGTTATTTAAAACCGTTACGTAAAATTAAAATGGGCAATGAGGAGAAAATTTTCGAACCACCCGCGGATATGCGTCGCGATCCCGCGCGTTTGCAAGAGGATGCGGCCGTATCGTCGTGCGATTCGGGGTCATCGAGTTCAAGTTCGACTTCGAACGAGGATGAACATCTGCCACCCAAGAAACGGCGCCACCGTCGTGACAGCCGCAGTCGATCTCGCGACTCCATGCGAGAAATGGAACTAAGGTTTGAATATCTCTCGCAACAGTTGGTGAGTCACGTTAATAATATTATGAGCGCAAATTACGCTGGCATACAACCCAATTCATCCTTTTCCGTCTCTGTGCCGGCACCTGGAGCGAATAATAATGTATTAGATGATCCATTTTTACTACCCTCCGGAGCAGTTAATGATATTGTTGAACTAGGTGTTTCTGTTAAAGAACCGACCGTACCAAAAGCAAACCCGGACAGGGTTTACTAAGTTGGCTTCTATGCAAAGGTTCGACTCCCCAGACTGGAACACTGTGCGGTATACCGAGGCCTAAAAGAAATATGCTGCCTTTCCAGCGTTCACAGAGCTCAAAGTAAATGAGGAGTTGAGACATCTAGAAGATCCGCATGCTCCGCATAGGTGGTTTCAGATGGAAAGAAGTTTTGCCGCTTTGTCAAACGCCTTTTTGGCGCAGAATGAGTTTGTTAATTTAGCGCTGCGTAATTTGATTGACTGGTCTACGAAACCAGACATGCAATTAACTTCATCTTCAATATACCATAAATTGAAGGATTTTTTTGGAAATGAATCTGATTATAAAACCGTTTCGCATGACATTCTACAAATAATTTGTGGAAAACGGGCAGAGGTTTTAGAAATGCGGCGAAAGGCGCTTCTTAAAGGATTAAAAGGAAATTATATAAGAGAAGATATGGAAAAAATTCCGCCCTCCATAGATTACATGTTCAATCCTCAGGGTTTAACTGCTTATTTACAAAAAATCGGGAGTATAAGTAAATTAGACAGAGATAGTGTGGCACAACCTAAATCTATAGTGCATTTAAAATCGCCAGGTCGTTGTAAATCACCGGTAGCTTCTACTTCTCGTGACAAGTCCGTTTCCAACAAAATAAACAAAAACCAGGAAAAAATAGGAAACGAAATTTTGACGAACACGACAAAAAGAAAAAGGGTGGGCGAAAGGATCAGCACAATAAAATTAGGCACAAGTGACTCGAGTCGGTTTTCCGGCGGCTGTTTGAGACTTTACCAAAAAGTATGGGCCAAATTGGAACCACCCAAAACAATTATAAAATTAATTTCGGCTGCCCGAATACCTTTCAGCCAGACGCCGCCATTAATCTTTCCAACATCGGAGATATTGCAAAGATTTCAGACTCCGAGTTCCGTAATAATGTCTTCAGAAATGCAGGCAAATTCATGATTACAAACCGAATCCTCGAACCAGCACCTTTAACTCCGTCGTTCATATCCCCACTTTTTATCATAACGAAAAACAACCGAAAAAATCGCGTGATCTTCAATTTGAAGGCCTTAAATCAATTTATGAAACCAAAGCATTTTCACCTGTTTCATCATCACAGAATGCAAAGTTTTTTACAAACGAGCGATTGGATGGTGAAGCTCGACCTAAGTCAAGCATATTATCATCTGCCGATAATGCAAAGTCACCGTTGCTTTTTACGTGTCAGTTACCAAGGCCGGTTGCTACAGATGACATGTCTACCCTTTGGGCTTGCAGCGGCGCCGAGAATGTTTGCAACTGTCAGAAATTGGACTGCAGAAATATTACGCAGGAGGGGTCTTCGCCTGGTGATATACTTAGACGATTATATAATACTCCATCAACACAGAGAGACGCTGAAAACTCATGTTCACGCACGACATGTTAGAGTTTCTCACAAGTCTAGGTTGGAATATCAACATGGAAAAATCTATACTCAGCCCGACAAGATCTATAGAGTTCCTTGGAATCGTCTGGGATACGCAGAACAACACCAAGAGTCTACCTCTAGACAAGGTGAGGAAAGTCCGCCAATATATAATAACTCGCTTAACAGCAGGCAGTTGGACCCTCAAGCAGGCGCAACGCCTCTTAGGGTATCTCAACTTTGCGACCTTCATCACCCTCCGGGGAAGGTTGCATTGCCGTACGCTGCAGCGCCACAGCAATCTTCTACGAAAAAACCCACGCCGGAACAGTATGTTCAGAGACGAGGTACGAAGAGAGCTAGAATGGTGGCTAGACAATATCGATCAGAAGACTCAAATTCACCCCAGAAAGTTACCAGTCAATTACATCGTAACAGATGCCTCAGACATTCAGTGGGGAGCTTTAGTAAACAGCAACACACTGAAAGGCAGTTGGCATTGCAATCTAAAAGAGATGTACGCAGTGATAGCTGCCATCTCGTCACAAGCGAAATTGTAGTATCGTATATAAGGAACGAGGGTGGAACAAGGTCTCGAAAGCTTTTGCAGTTGACCAAACACCTCCTGAAGCTCAAGGACAGCCCGAAAGTTGTACTGTGCCCTCACCACCTACCGCGACTGTACAACACGGAAGCCGATCACCTCTCGCGCAATCGCGCCGGCTCCGAGTGGCATCTTCTGAGCAAGGGAACGTCGAAGGTATTCAAGCAGTGGGGAACACCGACCTAGACCTATTCGCCTCAAAAGACGCCCACGTTGTGCAAAGGTATGTTTCGCTAGACTTATCAGACTCGAACGCTGACTTTCACAACGCTTTCAGCAGATGCTGGATATACGATTTGGCGTGGATCTTTCCTCCACCAAGTCTGCTCCCACGGGTGCTACACCATCTCAACTCTGCAAAAGGCAAGTTCGTAGTCATAAGCCCCAAGTGGAAGAAACCTTTTTGGCGCCCAGATCTGAAGAGCCGCGCCCTGGCACGTCCCATGAAAATACGGAACCTGAGTGTATCATTATTGGACACGGTCACAGGTAGCCCTCCAGCTCAAGTGCACAACCTACAGCTGGAAGCTTGGCTAATTTCGGCTAGGACTCCTTGACAGCATCTTGGTCCCCTGAAGAAAAGCAGCTTCTGTCGATGTGTTGGAGGGCTTCTACACTTAAAACTTACACCCCCATATGGAAAAAATGGTCACAGTGGTGTAATCAACATAACCTGAACTGTCGGCGTCCGGCACCTGCCGAAGTAGCTCGATACTTAGCAAAACTATTTCTTACTGATAGACTCGCATACCGTACTATTCTTGTGCATAAATCAGTTCTAGCATCAGTTTGTGAGACACTATCCGATATTAAAATATCATCGAATAAGTTGGTTAAGCATATATTAAAAGCAGTGTCGGTGGCACGAAAACTTCCACCAAAATTGCCAATATGGGATGCAAGAATTGTAATTCAGTTCTTAAAAAATACAACTCCGGATTTTCTTAGTCTATATGACGTTTCGAGACGTACGGCCACAATTCTTTTGTTGGCCTCGAGTCGTCGAGTTCACGATTTGACTCTTTTACATTGTGACTCTAAACATCTGGTTGATCAAGGGGACTCAATAACCTTGCATCCTGTATTTGGTTCCAAAACTGACTCAGCATCGTACCAACAGTCTAGTTGGACTTTACTAGAATCACCGGATAGAAATACAAATCCTTTGTTTTGGTTAAGAAAGTTGATTAATGTATCAAAAAATATTAGAGGTTCTCTGACAAATTTATTTATAACGACTAGGGAACCTCGTAGACCAGCTACAGCTGTCATAATAGGTGGTTGGGTAAGGCGAACTCTTTCTGAGGCCGGAATAGAGGCTACGCCCGGAAGCTTTAGGTCAGCAGTCTCATCTTTAAACTGTCTTGAAAAGTACCCTATAAACGATATTTTAGCTAAGGCTAACTGGCGTCATGAAAATACTTTTAGAAATTATTACTGTAAAGATGTTGATGATAGAGGCCTTAACAATAAGTCAGAGAAATCACTTTAATTAATGTTAATTAATGATTTGGGAAATGCTTTTATAATTTGTTATTAAAACCAAGAAGTATATTTTAGAATTAAATCAACCATGCTGTTGATTTTATTTCTTAGGATTTCTTTATGAATAAAAAATAAAGAAGAATAAAGCAGTATAGAAGTATAGAGAATAGTTTGTTTTCATTGTAAAATCAATATAATCACATTGTTGCTTTTATTATGCAAGCCACCAGGAGATAACAAACATGTCTCTCATAATGGACTTCGGACGTCAAACGGAACACATAATATAGAAATTTTACCTTAAAATAAAATTTTTATTATGTTTCCTGAGACGTCCGAAGTCCAAATAATGTCTTCCTGGTGTTACACTCATACCATCATTCATATCATTATGAGTCGAACAATGACTTCAAAACGGAGGCTTGCTGTGCTGCGGCTGTTTAAAGTTAGTTCCAGATTAAGCCGCTAGTGGCGCCAAAGGCGCGGTCACGTGCCGGTAAAATAGCGACATCTAGCGACAAGGCGAAGAAAAAGGCGATGCCCTCTCATAATGGACTTCGGACGTCTCAGGAAACATAATAAAAATTTTATTTTAAGGTAAAATTTCTATATTATTCTTCGAACTCTCACCGAAATAGCGTTAGTGTAGTAAGTGGAAATTATATGAACTTAGCAGTTATAAGCAGAGTGAAGTGTGCTGGGTTGAAAAATTTAATATTTCTCTTGACTTCTGTAGTTAAGAAATATGCAGTATTTAAAATCTCAACTATTTACGTAGTCAACTGTAATTTAGTAAATAATAACCTATGAAACTCCTGAAACCTGAAATAACGTGCATAGTGATTTGCTTTTTATTATTATCCTACTCTAATAATTTGTGGCGCTCTATTTAAAATTCTTCCACTTGCTACTATAGCGCCACCTTAATTTGCTCCCTTTCAACGGACACTTTTTAATACACTGAGATGGTCCTCCTTACTTCTACCCTCCATACTTTATCCAAAAATAATATCTAGCAAGCTTGTATCCAATTACAGTTTTCTATACAATGTTATCAAATATAAATTAAATAAATTTCATATACAGTATATAGAAAACTGTACTTGAATACAGCTCTCAACTGTAAAAACAAAATGGTTAATTAGTCTATGTTATATACAGTTATATATTTTAGTTCGGTCCCGCATCAAGAGATGGCGCTGTCTCACGAGGAGACTGATGACTATATTAATAATTTACTTGTACTCTCTTTGGTCCTAACTTTCGGCGAAAGCATAGATTAGGACATAGATACTGAAAGGTTAAAAAAAGGGGCGAAAGGTTAAAAATCTTTGTCCAAGAGCAAGACGTGAGTGTCTGCAAATGTGTCCAGAAACTTAGAGGGTTTCTATCAGTGAATTTCAATAACGATACAAAAGATGTTAAGGGATGCAATGTATTATACATATAAACCTTCGTCTTTATCACTCTATTTGAAAAAACCGCAACAAGATCTGTTGCGTATTTTTAAAGATATAAGCATATATAGGGACAGACAGACAGCGGGACGACTTTGCTTTATACTATTTTTATGATGTGATAATCTTCACAGTAAAATATTACAACCGTATAATTTTAATCTATATAATTTCCCTCAATCTTAAATGCAAACAATATAGTAGGTAGCAGTATATTAATTAAATTTAGGATTTGCACTATGTTCGCGCTGTATTAGTTAGAAACCGTATCCTCTGTGTAACGCGTCTAGACGGTCGGCCAACTGAGCTAAGCGGTCGATATCTTGATACGCCAAATTTTCTACAATTTTCTATTGTTTACTTTGCACCTAACCTATCTAAACCACCAAATAATAATAATGATATGGCGCGGTAATGTTATGTATATTTTAATCAGTGCTCTCTAAATTTTTTATGTGGGTTCGAAATTCAAAATGACCAGATGGGCTAACCACAATAACCCAACGGGGTGCAGGTTGAGTGTAGCTAATACAGATCCACATAAGAATAACAAGATATATAAAGATCCCTAACAATTAAACTGTGAGAAAATATGACATTTTTCGTCAAATATAACAATGTTTGTATTATGTTTTAAAGACATTGTATCGGTTATGCCATCTTTGCTCATATCACTAATCCACAAATGTGAAGAGAAACAAGTGTAGGCGTTCGCGTTTAACAAATGTTTTTTTATTTTTATAAACATTTGTACACAATCATGTGTCTGGGCTGGGACCGGCTTTAGAAAAAAGAAATTGTCTCTGACAAGGGATTTCCTCTATCTATGCTATATCAATCAAATTCAATCTTCGATCGATCGGCGACATTAAAATTAGATAGCAGCAACAGATTGACAAAACATTGAAAAACGATTTACAATTTTAAACCACTGATATCTTTCATGTGTGAAAATTATTTACATCTACTGAATGCTTACAGTATGATATCTTTATTGTCAGTCATTTACTTGCTTGAAAACATATAATACTCTTTTTTTAAATGGATGACGGTGAGTTAAGTTTAGCTCTATTGCTACTCCCTTTTATAATAAATAATAAAATTTTCAAGTTCCCATGTACCCACTTCAGTGCTCACTACATTCTTATTTATTTTCTTCATCAGAAAAGGTTATTAAATAAACTATTGAAGAATTTAATAACCCTTTTTATTATAACGTTTTTCATTAGAATACTTGTAAATTGTGAAAAAATAATTTCAGGCAAAATGTTTTGCTATGTCTGTGGACTGATTGATGAACACTATGATGAGGATTCCTTAATACATCACAATGCGACGCCAAAACATATCTGCAACAAAATATTGCATGCATTTAAGCAGAGAAAGTAAGTCCTTTCATTGATCTTTAATTGAATGCATTTTGCACACTTATTATTAGCTTTGCGTATACTGTTTACTGAAATACTTTACTGGTACCGATATAATAATCTACTGATATACTTGTACTATTTACTTTTTTTTAGAAAAGTACCAAAACCAATGATATTCATAATGTAAAGATTATGTATCTTTTTATATATTTGCTGTGAATTTATAACATAATTTTCAACTGCCATCTATGCATGCAAAGACATAATAATATATGAAATTTAATTTAAATAATTAAACAGGAGATACTTCAGTAAAAATCGAGATGGTGCCATTGTGCTGGGTAGTGGAGAATGTGTGTCCGAGATTGATGAGGAAAGTGAAAATCTTGAAAAAACTGATCATCTAAGAATACAAGTTGTGGTAATTATTTTGTTCCTATAAACAACCTGGATATGTGTGTAAAATTTAAAATTATGAGCTATTCATAAAGTTTATTGGTTTTTATAACATTGTGTTAAACACATTGTCTTAAAAATGTTAATAAATTTTGGTACCAGCAGACCAATCCTCTTTATATAACAAGTAACAAATATTTAACAAGTGAAATTGTTATCTAGAAAGAATACTGTGACCTCTCATGCTTTAAAAATGTAAACCTATTCCAATCATTATGTAACAGCCTATACAAGTTACAATGCTCACAAAGACATTCTCTGTACAGATGGTATAAAACCATAGTCAACCATGCAACCTCACTGTGGATTGGCATACTTCACATATATTGCAAATGTTTCTTTTTATCATTCTTTCAAAACCGCATGTTTCCTCACAATTTTTTTCTTAACTACTGAGCATGTGATAATTTAGCACATAAAACTAACAATGTCATTGATGCTGGCACAGGTTTCTAGTATATTGAATTACAAGTGAGCACCTAGACACTAAGCTATCATGCGGTACAAAAGCATCATGTTATGAAAAATAATATATTTCTTACTATTAATAGATATAATTGTATTGTATATATACATATAATGACAAGTATTAATTTCTTAGTACAACTGATTTTAAGACTTTTTAATTTAAATAAGCATTGTCTAATAACGCAACATTTATCTTTCTTACTACCGCTGCAGTTAGAGTTTAAATTTAGGCCCTAATAATAGTGATGAAAAGTAAAATTGACATTTTTCTGACTAGACTATTTTGGTGACGAAATTCAAGTTTACCACATGCCTCGCGTAAATACTTTACGCGAGGCATGTGGCAAATTAATGCCCACCCTCGGTGTGGGTTCCCAGTTTCCTCATTAATATAGAATGCAAAAGTATAATATTTCCCATAAACAGTGGTTGTCAGTGAGGTAGTTATATTTCCTGGAATAAGTTTGTCCAAATTTGTCACATCTGAGAACTGAGAATCTGAGAACTTTTTGAATGAATCTATGAAATTTTCAAAACCAGAAAGAATATTTTGTTTTTGTTAAAAATTGACATGATTGTGGTAAAACAACAGCTGGAACTTAACTGCTTCTCCACAAGTAAGTAGTAAAAAGTGTAACAAGAAGAAAAAGTGTAACAAGAAGAAAAAGTATTTTTTTTTCTGTGCCTCATCTGGTGACTGGGGCTGGCTACTTATTATTTTGATGGCATGTCTGCAAGGACAAAGGACTAAACATACTTGAGTTTTATATATATCTATTGGCAGCGGTAGTTATTCATTAATTAATTATTTAACATAAGGCGAACAAAAATTGTTATATTGAATGGGCAGGTGATATGATAAAAAAATTATTTACTTTACCATGTACACTTATAATATATGTACAATTAGTACTTATTATAGAATTTGGTACTAATCCTTTAATTTGAAAAGTTCACCAAAACAATATGATTTCTTAAGTTTAATTTGTTATTCACTTTATATTTGAAGTTATACTTCTTTAGATGCATTATGAAAAAATTTTTAGACTGAAATTTTAAATTGTGCGTGCATCATTTTAACACAAAAGTAACACCTTTGAAGCTGCCCGCTAAACCGCTTATTTTTTTATAATTGGCACAGATAAAGAATGTGAATGACATTTTCATAATTTTATTATTTCTATTTATTTTTTCTTTTTTGTTATTTTATTGTAATTATTTATTTGCATGAAATTAAAAACTATTTTTAATGCAAAGAGGTGTAACATCTCACGCGCGTACGTAAGTACGCGCACCCATTTTTTACCAATATTTACTAACAGCACCAACTTTATTTGCAGGCTGAACCTAACCAGAAAGTTAAATTTTCATTCACTGTAAGAAATGACCTCCAAAAAGAAGATTTGATGATAGTCGGAATTATTTTAGGTCACCCACAACCACAGTTTGTTATGAGTAATAATCCTTATGTATTTGGTAAAGATCCCCATGTGTTGGAAAAAAGTAAGTAATTTTTATATATAATTTCATAATTTATGATTTTTACAGTGCTGCACAGAGAAGAATCACAACATTGGTAATAAATGTGCACATGATGGGAATGGATTGTTTAATTTAAAATAGATTTTCAAGAGAGGCCATTAATCAAAGGAGAAGAAATATAAATTAAAAGTCATAAAAGTTCTTCTCTTTCCACTTTTGATATTTTGTTTTAATTTACTTGTGACTTCAAGAGGTACAATCAAAATGCTATGTTACAGAGACTACTTTAGTGGAGAAAATAGTTGTTTTATTTAAATCTGCTGATATTGGACAATTTGAGATGCCCATAATATTTACATTTAATAGAAAAAGTGATGACAAGAATATTATTATTGTACGAGAGTTGGTAAGCTTAATTTTGGTTTTCGAAATGGTACCAAATTATAATTTTGAGAAGGAAGCAAAAGCAGCCCTGCACTGGTACAGTCAACTCAACAATTTTAAAGCAATTTCACATGCATATAATATTAAAATATAAAGATACTCAACAACTCGACAACTAATAGTTTGTCAAGCTTATTTCTTTTTCTGGGGTTGATTTTGACTTGGTTTTAACAAAAATTATTTTGTTATTTGGTCAAACCGGAAAACAATTATTATATTAGGCCTAGACAATAATTTTTTAGTTCATTAGTCTGTTTTACAAATGTATTGATGATAGCAATTAATTAAAAAAACATTTTAACATTCATAAACAAAACTAAAACAAAAAGTTAGCTAACTAATAATAACCGATAATAATAACATTTTGAGTAAGACTGTACTTGATCAGAGGTGTGATAAAGTGTGTGTTTTATACATTGCTTTAGCCCAAACTAGCATAAAATTGCCCTTTGCACCCTTCTGACTCCCGTGCACACCCAATATTGGCCATAGCGCCGAAACCTTAGTACAAAGTGATTTATTACATTAAATAGTATTTACTGAAATATATAATTAAATATCATGTTTATAGATTGTCTCTGTGAGTGAGGAACACATTATTTACCCACACATAAAAACTCCCTATACCAAAGAGGAGTGGGCTAGACCAGATCATATAGTACAGTCTTCAAATCTTATGTAAATATTATTTTTTTATTATAATTATGTTCAAGGTAAATCTCTTTTTTGTTCTTTCTTGTGTATATGTAACAACATATATTCTTTTTTTTTATTTTAGTCCTCAACAGACAATGTTCAAAATACCAAAGCTCTTAAAAACTCTCTTACCATGCGGTATAGAAGAGAAATCATTGGAAAAAATAAAAGCACCTCGTGAAATTAAAGAAAAACTACAGCTGTTAATTATTTCCGTTAGGTAATTATTCATTGAATTTAAATGTTGTTCTTAATTTTGCACAAAAGTATTATAATTAGAGAGATTATGAAAATGAAATCTTTTACAGAGCAATTTTAGACACTGGACCAACAAAAAGCAATTACATGAATTTTTTTCATCATTTACTATGGTGGGAAGAAATTATTGCTAAAATCAACTTGAAGGTATAAAATGTGTTTTTTTTTTCAAGGCCAAGCATGCATCTAATATAGCTGATATAAACCATTTGCATACAATGTTTTAACTTCATAAAACATGCATATGTAAAGCTAAAAGTAGTAACACTAATCACTTAACATTCTTCACTTCATTCATCATTACTTTTGAAAAAAAAAAAATTCAATTTACACACATCCGATTGGGATTCACAACTCGACATGCTAACTTAAGCTTAGAGTACTAAATAAAAAAAGTTGTATGCAAGCTGGTACAAGACTCATACCACATTTACTGCTTAGTGTACAGCGACTGCCTTACAAACAAAAGCTTCAGTGCCAGTTTTTTCTGTTTACATGCAAGGACTAATGTCATCAACAAATTTTATTTTTGCTTGTACCAATAGAAGTTATTTCATTGCAGAGATACAACATGTTCAATGTGACAATGGAGCAAAAGAAAGATGTATTCTTCCTAGAAGTGCCAGGGTTGGCAGAAAAGAGGCCATCCTTAATGCGTGGTACATATAACTTTATTTCTTAACTGTGTTCTTGTAAAATAACTTATATAAATATTATGTATCCCATATACCTTAAAGTTTCATGACTATAACCGAAAGTTATTTGTCATTGTCCAATGAAATGTGTGTAGCACAATAGTTAAACATAGAACTCATACATATCGGCATACTATTTAGTTTTGCTTGAATTATTTGCCATGGTTTATTATTAAATACTGCCAGATATTATGCACTTCTAGTCACCTACTGTTGCATCAAGCAATGATTTATTGGCATGTGATTTTATTAAAATCAATTTGCTCCCTATTGGTACTTCACTTATTAGTGCATTTTCAAATCTTTCAAGAATACTGGGAGTGTTCACAGCATTATATAAAGATTAAATTTTATTTAAACACTTTGTTATTGTGTATTAGGGCGTAAATCGCCCTTAAACTTTTTCAGAAAAACCACACGTTTATCGTACAAGTTTTGGGATAAAATAATATATTATCTTGTAGGAGACAGAGTGTTTATTAAACCACGTGACAACCCTTCGATAGTATTCGAGAGCAGTGTGAAAGACCTGAACGATACTCATATCCAATTAGGGAACATGGATGATGCGTAAGTTGAGTGTTATTGCTTATACCAAGAGCCATGGATGCCAACTTAGGAGTTTTCTTCCTGTAAATAATAATTATTAGAAAAAATTTACAATTTAAGTTTTTTTGGAGGTAAATTTAAACCAAAACATACTAAATGTTTCTCATTTCAGGGGTTATGATTAGAGTTTATTGAATTTAAGTGGGTTTTTTAATTACTTTAGGAGTTTTTTTTAACTGTTGGTAACACTAAAGAGCACTCAGATACGGAGCTATAAGAATATGGATGTGTTTAGCAATTTTTAAGTAAAAGTTATTATGAGCATCCTAGAAAATCAACTTTATAATGTATACAGACAATGAAATTATATTCTCTGTAGCATGTTGGTAGCGCGCCCAAAATGAAGCCACGAAAATGCATACCAATTGGGATGTATCGTTCTTAGTTCACATTAGTAGTGCGGCGAGTAAAACGCGGTGTCAAAAATTTTAAAATAATAAAAATGCCGTCTTGTGTCTTTAAAAGATGTACCAAGTACACTCCATGTGCCAAGTATTATGTCCTCCATGTACAAAGGATGTACCAAGTAGACTCTAAAGTTAACAAAAGTCAGGGGATCTCGTGGTATCATATACATAATGCAATACTTCGATTTATTTGTATATGTCAATAATTTCCCTAATATTTTAAGTTGTAGGATAGAAAACAAAGAAAGCTGCAACAAATAAATTTAATAAGAGGACTTTAAAGAGGGATGCACCTCCAGACATAGACTAAAAGTCCAGATACGAATGTCGTAGGCAGTAAAGTCACCGTTATTCCACAGTTTGGTTTTTCTTTTTTGTCTATTAATTAATAATATGTAGGTACTACTGATTTTTATGTAATAATTAGTTAACTATAAAATTATTGAAAAGGTACTCAAATAAAACTTTACATATTCAAACAAGTTATTAAAATTAAGTAGTAAGCGTAGCATGCTAAGCTAATTATATATATATATATATATATTATTAATTTTCTCATGACTTCTTTTTCTCCATTTAAGTTTCTAACTAAGAGTGGAATGCATTCATATGTAAATAAAGAAATGAATCTGATCAGACGTATTAAAATTTCGCATCTTGAAAACTTTTTAAATTCCAATATAATTGGCTCAATTTTTGTACATTCAAAGCAATATAATTTCCATTCCACTCATAAAAATAATCCCGAAATAATAAAAAAAACTGTGTGAGACACAAAAGAAATAAATTGAATATCTTCCAAGGTATAATTGTATTTTATTGTAAAATGAAATATTTTTTTCTTTTTTATAGTATTGCATTTCTTACTTATATAGTAATACATAATACATAGTATAGACTATAAAATATCACTGGTTTACAGAATATAAAATATTTAGTACTTTTTACTTCCAAACTGTTTATTTTCTCCATTTTTGTGTCAACTATTTAAAATTGGTAATTTAAGCCTTGGGCTTAACTATTGTAAGTGAACTAACAACAAAAGTAGTTGTGATTGTAAAAGTTCATATGAGCTGTCCTACTTAATTTAGTATAAAAATTACATAAATTTAACTTAAAAATTAGAATTTTGTTTCGGTGTAAATTGATGGATTTCTTGTGCTACTTGCTTCAGATTCCAAATGTACTCTCAGAAGGGCACTTTGTTCGACATACGCTTTCTTCTGTCCCGAATGCAATTTGAGCGCATGCACACAGCGGTGAACTCCATCTTCTCTTCTAAGCAAGAATGTAGATTGTTCCCTGAGGCCCCAAAACATAAGGTGCCCGTACATAACATTAAAAAGTAAGTGCAATTAAGAAAAATCTAACGATCTTATATTTAAAATTCGATGTGTGTGTGTGTTCGTATTTTGTGCGCTGCCACACTGTTCATCCCATGCAATAAAACTTTGTGAACTTATTGCTTGCACTAAAGCGAAGGTTGTAGCTTGTGGGTGTATATATGTATGTGTTTTGATTCTGTTGATGACGAAATTATATTCTACTGACTGTTTAAATCTAATTTTGCTTTTATCTGTTTAGTTTACGCATGCTCTGTTTAATCCTTGAGTTTAGAAATAAAATAATTTTTAAAATGATTTAAACTTATACCATATTTCTCAAATTTATAGTTGTTGTTTTTTTTTTTTTGGTAAATATAAATGAAATTATCACAGGTTATTGCCTAAAGCGAATAATGCTTGGTATTTGTATTTTATTTATTAAGACATCTTCCTTTAACATCTCACTGCTATGCAAAGAGGATTTTAAGACGGGCTGATCGTTAAATTGCGCCACCGAGCACACCTCAACTACTGTTTTTCATATCAATTATGCAACATTTAACTCCATATTAGCTAGCTAGACAATTTGCTATTGTTTCTTTTATCAATTAGTCTGATTACTTACTCTTAATATTATAATAAATGCTGCAAGTCAACTAATTAACATGAATTGATAGCTTTCCTTATGCCATACCTTCTTGCGTAGTGTTGAAGAAAATTTTTATTATAGCAGGGATTTGCTAGACTAGCGTCTAGCGTTACTTTTGCATTTTATATCTGCCCAGTGCTATGAAATTAAAAAAAAAGTAATTAAAAATTAACTTATTTATATATATTACTTAGTACTAGTTTCTACTTTCTTTAGACCTTGCACCAAGTCTTGCCCCTTTGGCTAAAGCAGCAATGCTCAGCAAGGCAATTCCAGGAGTTCTTCAAGTCGGTCAATCAGCCTAACCCTATTTGCCATATTTTTATATCTACTGAAAAAGACTGAAATTATAATGTTTATATTTCTAGTCTCTAGTTTTAAGGCTTAACTAAAAGTTGTAGTTTACTTCAATATTATAATAATTGGTCAAATATTTAGTTGCGAGTTCAAAATTCAAGGAAATACTAAGTTTGAGTTCTTGTTAGAAAGCATTATATATTTTTTGGTTTGACAACTTATAAAAATAAAATAGACGCCGCAGAAGGATTTAGTTTTTGATTAACACTTGAATAGAATTGATGGCTATTTGACAGTATAGAGGGCAAAATGTGCATATTTACGATCAGTGAATAATAAGTAAGCGATCAGTTACGTAATACGAATTTTTTGACATAGAGCAAACGATCGCGCACAATTGTCGCTGATCGCTTGCTGGTTGCTAATTTGAGCTGATAAGGCCGCCGAAACAATTATCTGGGGGACAGACAAACATTAGTCCCACGAATCGAACGACACTAGCCAATAGCTTAGCGACTGCGCCATCGAGTCATCCTTTACTATGAAACATACTTAATTCAATCTTGCTTAGTAGGCTGGTAGTTGCTTAGTAGAGCCGCGATAGCTCAATGTCCGTGCGTTCGCCCTTAATTCAATATACTCGAGTTCGATCCCCGTTGCAGGCACCTATGAAATTGTTAATTTCAAGTGCTGAATTATCACGTGCTCAGCGGTGATGGAAAACATCGTGAGGAAACCTGCATATTTTCGAAATAATAATAAAAAATATTTCTAAGATATGCGAAGTCCGCCAATCCGCAGTGGGGCCACGTGGTGGACTATGACCTGATACCCTGATACAGAGGAGGCCTTTGCCCAGCAGTGGGACATGTATAGGCTGATACTTTACTCTACTTTAGTAGGCGAACTGTACATAGTAGATCAACATCGGTACATAGTAGATAGGGCTCGAAAGCTTTCGTAGTGAATTGCTTAACTGAAGCGTAGATCCTGGATCCTGGATGTTGCAAAAGAGAATGGTGTAATGTGATTGTCATGAAGTAAGGTGACATGGGTAATTGTTAATTCCGGTAAATATTTGACTTGACACTTCCAGATTCTACAATCCGCTCATCCGTGGGAACACGGAGCAAAGATCCGCCGTGGAACACATACTCGCGGGCTCATCAGGGAAGGCGCCGTATATTGTATTTGGCCCACCCGGCACTGGAAAAACCATGACCATAGTTGAGGCTATTGTACAGGTGTGTACGTATGAAAACATAACCTTACTTCGGCCCACTAATCATAATGTTTGATGTGTTCATTATTTCGATTAATAATCCTAAAACAATGCTTATTAATCACCTCCAATGGAAAATAATGTTGTATGGGTATTTATTAACGTTCAAACATTAACTATTGAACCTTTTACCGGAAAAATCTTTTAAACAGTACCATCTTTAACTTGATCGCTGGTAACTGTGAATAAGGAATATGCACGCGACCTATAAATGTAAATGGTTAAAAGAGTTCACTTAAATTTCGCAATAAAAGTTGTAGAAGTATATAACTTTTTCATTCTAATTTGTCAATCTTTGATATTTTTTAAACATTTAAATGCATATTCCTTATTGTATGGTATTCATAACATTATAACAATTAACTGTTTCTGCTTCAATTATTAACTGTTTTAACAATTCCGACAGCTTGTTGCCCGTAATCCCAAAAACAGGATAATGGTGTGCACCGACTCCAATATGGCGGCGGATCATATCGCTGTGATGTTATTACAATACAAAAAAGTATTGAAAGTTAACGATTACCTCCTACGTGCAAACTCGCAGGCACGGGAATGGTATGTAATTTTAATTGTTCAATCTTTATATGTAAAAATTTAGTTTGGTTGATAGCCGTTAGATTGATTTGATATTTGTTCACAACATAGCTATGGAACAGGAGAGTTTTTATATCTTACTCTTTATTCCGAAGTTCCAACGTCAAAATCATAATCGGGTTCAGCTAGTCATCAAATAAAAAAATAACGAATCGTTATGATTTATTGTACACAAAAAATATTTTGTTTAATGAAACTACTTAACACGGATGCTGAATTTCAGCCTCCACAGTCTCGATACGGATCGAGGCATTTTCGTCGAGAAATATAACCAACATTCAACTCGATAAAATGTCTGATATAGTTTAATTTAATTTACTTTTCTTGGCTGTCTAATATTAGTTTTTTGGAGATGAGAAATAATTTGCGAAGGGTCGTGTCGCCAAAAATAATCCCCGCAACTGCTGGAAGTAAAAGTGCGTTCACTAATAATAAAATCGCACACTGCCCCATTAATTGCTCCTGTTATCGTTACATGCCTGTTTCCGTTGTATGTTCCTCCAACGTTGGCTCGGTGTAACGTGTAATTTTTATTATATATTTGTTTTGTTGTTGACATGTTTGTACACACGCTGGACGCATCGGTTATGTCTGTGATATCTTATTATCGTTTAGGGGTTGCCCATTAGTCACCTGATAATTTTTAACATTTTAATTATTAACTATTTATTTATTTTTTCTAAACAAAATCAAAAAAGGGGGTTCACTCTCCCCCACTTTGGCACCTTACGTGATCAATGGACAATCCCTTATTGGATATGCGTTTTTGTCAATTGATAGAGCTGTAGTTGCTTCCGGCCAAATCAAACCCTTCACCATTCCCAAATGATTGTAACAAAATTATCGTTGTCATGTTCATAAATCTGCCTTATTCAGTCGCTTCCTTAAATATAATATTGATTGCATAAAACATTATATAATATTTTTTTTATATATTTTTAATAATTTACAAACATATTTAGGCAGACGTGAGATTTACTAATACTATACTGAAAATCTTTAGTCTACTTCTCTATTTTTGGTAAAAAAAAATAAGTTTAGTTATTAAACTAATGGCGTGGCTACAATATGAAACTTGAGTAATAATACATAGAGATCATTATCTCGTCATATATCCATAAATTATAGTTTGGTCTTACATTTGTATTTGTGACAGGTCCGTAATGCCGTCAGTACTAGTGCCAGTTTCCAACGGAGCCAACTACGAAACTTTCTACACAGTGAACAACGCGAAAGTCAGCAAATACAGAATATTCGTGACCACTTTACTCCACGCCGCCAAATACGGATGGTGAGTTAACTTTTTTGGTGGTGACGTCCGCTGGAGGCGGTTTCATGAAAAGAAGACCGGTTCTTTGACCGGTCCTTTTTAATAATGTGGGCCGAGGCTGCCTCACTCACAAGACGAAACGCAGCAGTGTAACACTTCTACTTTACGCCGGTCTTCTGCGAGGTAGTGGTACTAACCCGGACGGACCTGCCCATTCGTGCAACAGCGAATACTGTTGCGTGCTCCTACCACAGTTCTTTCAATCTGTACCCACAGGTTGAAACGCAAAGGCGACCAAAAGCTGCAGATGACGCATCTGTTCATCGACGAAGCGGCCCAGGCCTCGGAGCCGGCCACTTTGGTGCCGATCACCGGGCTGCTGGCGCCCAGCGGCCAGCTGGTGCTGGCGGGGGACCCCCAGCAGCTGGGGCCCGTCGTCTTGTCCAAGGAGGCCAGGATCAGGGGACTGAGTGAGTGTTCACTGTACCCGGATCGTGTCTAAAGCTTTTGTTTTTGTTATTATCTCGAAATTGCGAATTTCTTCACGATGTTCTACTTCACCGCTGTGCACGTGATAGGTACGTCAGTCAGCACTTAAAATTAACTGTTTCGTTGGTGCTGGCGTTGGGATTTGAACTCGGATCGCTCGAGTTGAATCGAGTATCGACTATATTGAAGTGAGCGCCCGGACAATGAGCAATACATCGTTTACTTTACCGCATGCCGAATACTTTTGTCCGCAGAATATGGCCGAATAGTATTCGGCGTGTGGCGGAGGTATAGTAGGAACTATTCATTGCTAGTCTAGTAGGCTCATTTTTGCTTTTACAGTATTTTTTTTGTTGTTGAAGCTCTTCTTGATCCGTGTGCGTTAACTGTTATTTTTTACATTGTTTAGAAAAAGGACGACGCCAATAAAACACCCATGAGTAACCAGAAACTGTTGAATACAGTTATAGCGGTAAAGACACCGCGTGTACACAAGCATATTTTTTATGTGAAAATTGTCAAGCGAGCAGGTCGCCGCCCATAGACGTCCCATCTACAATATCCGGTGACTTGCATACTTAAAAAAGTGGGCTCCCGTTACCTAACTCACCAGACGAAACGCGAAAGCTTTGCACGCCGGTCATCTGCGAGGCCGTGGTACTTCCCTGACGGCGTCTGCCCGTTAGTGCAATAGCTTTCGCTGTTAGAATATTAGATACTGCTACATCTAAACAATAAGTAATTAAAAATCGAAAGTATGTTAAACCACAGGGGGGACTCTTTACCGAGGAGGTCTTTGTCCAGCAGGGAGGGTATACAGCGTGTCGTTACAACCGCGACAATAAATGAACACACGTCTAACGCTACTTGCCAATAATCATAAAACATATGAAACGTTAAAAAATCCATAATTAAAAAAAATTAAATTTTTTTTTTACTACTGATATTTATTTTTACCTTTATCATGTATACAGGGTGGCTTTTCTAAAGATGCCCAAATTCATACAGGAGGTTTTAGATTCGGTAGTATAATGGTTTATTGAAAAAAAACTTTTTTTCAAAAAAATCCCCTTAAAAAACCTAACCCGTTGGACAATGCGATAGTCATTCATAAATGCGTTGTATACTTTTGAAACAAACTTGTGTGCGTGTTAGTTATGAATGATCGCGCATAAAATAAATGAATTGCCCATAAATCACGCACTTTTTGAGATAACTTCAAATGAATGTATTTGTATTTAATTACGAGTGATTTTAAATATTTATCATTTTTATAGAACATTATTTGTGTCTATACAGCGTGTCGTTACAACCGCGACAATAAATGAACACACGTCTAACGCTACTTGCCAATAATCATAAAACATATGAAACGTTAAAAAATCCATAATTAAAAAAAATTAAATTTTTTTTTTAAATGGGGCAAAAACTGAGAAATGCCGCCCACGTCCACTGATATTTATTTTTACCTTTATCATCTATACAGGGTGGCTTTTCTAAAGATGCCCAAATTCATACAGGAGGTTTAGATTCGGTAGTATAATGGTTTATTGAAAAAAAACTTTTTTTCAAAAAAATCCCCTTAAAAAACCTAACCCGTTGACAATGCGATAGTCATTCATAAATGCGTTGTATACTTTTGAAACAAACTTGTGTGCGTGTTAGTTATGAATGATCGCGCATAAAATAAATGAATTGCCCATAAATCACGCACTTTTTGAGATAACTTCAAATGAATGTATTGTATTAATTACGAGTGATTTTAAATATTTATCATTTTTATATAACATTATTTGTGTCTAGAATTTAATTTAAAAAAATGGTTACACTTAGAAAAGGTATAATTTCAGCTATCTGATGTCCACTAATTGATTGACATTTGAAGAAAGCCTACGTAAGCCTTCCGAAAATTTGCTGTTTCTTTTGCACGGAAAAAAGAAAACGGGAACTTGTATAGTTTAAAATAGTAACGTGGCAAACACGAGGTGGAAAAATTACAATTTCAAATAAAGTTGACAAATTCTGTAAATCTGACAGTTTAAACTCTAAATCTTACATTTTAAAACTGTTAGTTTTACAGAAATGTAATATATACTATGTGATAATGCAATTTTTCCACATTGGCGTTCTAAGCCCGAGTTAAGTTACTATTTCTTTATTTCAAAATATAAGCGTTCCTGTTTTCTTTTTTCCGTGTGTGTTAAGCCAACTTATTTACAGATATATAGCGTGTCGTTACAACCGCGACAATAAATGAACATACGTCTAACGCTACTTGCCAATAATCATTAAAAAATCAATAATTAAATTTTTTTTTTTACAAACAAACTAATTAAGTTTAAAAGAAAACAAATTTGTAACATCCTCCTATACAACTACAACTGACTGATTCATACATTTAGAGACATTTTCATTCGTTGCCACAGCGTCTGATTACAAGCCTCTCCTTCTAACAATATGTTTTATCTCTTTTACATTCATTCAGCCCATTCATATGCTTTGTGACCTTTACAAATGAACTTTACGTTACAGTTTTATACGAAAGGTTGTTCTAAAAATGTTTGTTTTATAAAATTTTATAATTCGGCAAATATTGATGTTTAAAGATTATAAATGCTTAATACAATTTTAAACAGTTATCCTCTATAAGGTTGTAACGACACGCTGTATATGCGGTTCCTATATGCGGTTTCTTGAATTCTAGCAGTGTGCGTCCTTAATCCACATTTGTCTGCAGGCTTTGGCGGCGCCCGATCCGTTGAGCAGGAAGAGCATCCTGAACCTGCCCGGCGGTGACCGTGCCATTGTGTTCCACGCCGTCAATTCGAGGGAGCAAAGGATGGGGAACGCACCCAGGTGATGAACGATCTCAGTTTCACAGATTTCCCAAGCAGTTTCACACGTTACGCAAGAAACTTATCTGATACTAATAGTCATTGCACTGAAAGTATTGTCTTCTCGTTCGTGTCGCAGTCAAAATTGCTTTCCGTCCGCTCCTAAATATGCAGTTATGCTCCTAAATGTGCAGGTATTGTCCAACTGTGCAGTTATACTCTCATATGTGCAGTTATGCGCCTAAATGTGCAGTTATGATCCTAAATGTTCAGTTATGCTCCCAAATGTACAGTAATCGCCATCATCGTCGTCAAATAAATTAAAAAACAATAGCGGCGGTTATGACTAAACATCAGGTTAATCGCCAACTCGCTAGAAGGTGGCAACTTTTCACGTAAAAAAGTTATGCTCCTAAATATGTAGTTGATAACTTTAAACGTGCATGTTGCTATAAATTTGCTGTTACGAACAACGACGTCGTTGGTTTGAGGTCTTCATAACACAACACACTCGAAGCGAAACTGGCGAAACCAACACACATTGTACACAAGGTACACCCGCGTTAGACGTCATGGTCCCTTTCGACGGTCCGTAGCCGAAAATCCATTTTAAATAATTTTATCAATGTACCCATGTCCACATGCGTCACTCTGCTTAAGTAGCTCTGCGTAGATCAAGCTCGTGGAAACCTATTCATCCCACGATTTCATGTGCCCGATAAAGCTTATACAGAGTGGCTTTTCTAAAGGTGTCCAAATTCACACAGGAGGTTCAGACTCGGCAGCATAATCGTTTATTGAAATAAAAACAAACTTTTTTTTTTCAAAAAAATTGCCATTCCATGCCCTAAAAAACAGGACTTGTTGACAATGCAGTACTTAGTCATTTATAAATGTGTATACTTTTGAAACGAACTTGTGTGTGTGTTAGTTATGAATGATCGATTGAATATAAAATAAATGAGTTGCCCATAAATCACACACTTTTTGAGATAAGTTAAAATGAATGTATTTAATTAATTACGAGTGACTAAATATTTATCATCTTTAGTATAACATTATTTATGTCTATAATTTAATTTAAAAAAAAATGGATACACTTAGAAAAGCCTCCCTGTATAGTCTACGGGCTGAAAGCGCTAACATCGAGACACAAAGATTGCTTTTTTTTGGTGTCATATATTTGGTGGTTTTATTTTTTTTTTAATGTGCGAAGGGTGCTAGAACAAGCTGGCAGTACACCTGACGTTAAGTGACAACCGCCGCCTATTGATGTTAAGTGACACCCGGTTGCAGATGGATTGCCACCTTTTGATAAAGTAGGCTCTGGCTACTTGACGACGAACCGCAGAATTATACCACTTTCACTTCACTCGGGTCTTCTTTGATTTCGTGGTACTTGCCCGGACGGACCTGCCCATTCATTTTCGACTGCTCTACCACGGTTAAAATAATAAATTATTTTATTAAGCGTTTACACGATTTTCGCAATAGAAGATTCATGCTCAATATTAGAATAATTCCAGTAATTTAATCTCCACATTCAGCCGCTGTATTGTCGCTGAATACAAGACGCTGTTAAACCTTTTGCGGAACAATTTCATACGAATATACATTTTATTATAACTAAACATTATATAATTTACGTTAACAGCTTGGAATCTGTACGACATTCGCAATCGATTATTATTTTCAGCTTCTTTAATGAGAAGGAATTGGAAATGTTAAAGAAATACGTTAAAGCTCTTTTGGATAATCATCAAGTTGCTGCCAAGGATATAGGAATAATTGCACCGTACATTCGACAGGTAACCCTGAACAAGTTTTCTGACTTATTTTATACCGAAGAGTATACATCATGTCTCTGCTTAGATATTTTTATAAATATGGAATATTTTTTTAATCTCTTTTCAATGACTGATTCAGGTGTATAAAATGAAAAGTTGGCTCACTAGTATAGATCAAAAAGAAATCGAAGTTGGTACTGTAGAGTCATTCCAAGGTAAAGAGAAACGGGTGATTCTAGTCTCCACCGTCAGAGCGAACTGCCGGCTTCTTGACTACGACGCGAAATACGGCCTAGGTTTCTTAGTGGACGACAAGGTAATTAAATAAATATACTCAAAAGGCTGAATTCTCCACCTTAAGCTGTAGAACATTGATATTTTTGAAGTGAAAACTTCTATGGGCATGTTGGGGAGTTTTGGACGGGGAAAAATTCATAGGTTTGCGTCTACAACACGCCAATGTCATGTGTTTTGTCATTATCGCTAGTCACGGTAAATTTTTTTTAACATTTTGGTGTTTCAGTATTTGATCTCTGTAAAAATAAAATTGTCAAAATTATGGTTCATCGGTTTGAATTGTAC
This sequence comes from Iphiclides podalirius, assembly GCA_933534255.1. Taxonomy (NCBI): domain Eukaryota; kingdom Metazoa; phylum Arthropoda; class Insecta; order Lepidoptera; family Papilionidae; genus Iphiclides; species Iphiclides podalirius. Next base: position 8,268,107 of record OW152828.1, read on the forward strand.
GAAATAACACAGGTCTTTTGAGTTTTGTGAATTAGTTAAAATTATAAACTTCATTTAAAAATTAAAAAAATAACAGTTCATCCGGTTTTACGTTTTCAATTCCGTCGGAAGCCCCAGCTTATCTTTTTTTATTTCCATGGAGTTTCCATAATTGCAATATTTGTTGTTAAATTGTTATTCGTCCTTATTGCTTTTTTATATAAATAGGTGGGCATTGCAGCTCATGCAGTAAGCTTTAGAATTTTCTTATTTCTTCGTTGTTTTAATAGCAATTCACTTTACAGAGGTACAACGTCACGCTAACGCGGGCAAAAGCTAAATTGGTGATCATCGGCAATCCCGCCTGCCTCGCTAGGGACATCAAGTGGCGTAAATATATGGGCCTATGCAGCGATCTGAACTGCTATTATGGATTGGAGACACAGCAGTTGGAGCGAAACTCGCGGTTGCTTCTCGATATCTCACGCACAAGATTCGACATGTCGCGCCTTTCCGAAGAACTTGTGCCGGTAGTAGCAAACAACAAATCAGTGGGCCCTTCTTAAAAAGGAAACTTAAAGTATTCCACGATATAAATTTCAAAATTTTCGTATTGTCTTTATTAGTTATTAAGTAAGATTATTCATAAGTAATATTTTTAATTATAAGTTTACCTAAAGCTATTATTATTCTTACTGTTAATTTTTACCTCAAACTTTTCTCTTTTTTCTATCTCTTCTTTATTCTTTTTGATATCTTTCTATTATTTCTCTAAATAGTTTTACATTGCCCTTTTTATTTCATAATATTTATAGTTCTAGTGTGTTAGAATAAGACTTACATTTGGACTAGATAAAAAGGCTACAACTTGTAGTTTCATATTATAAGAACTTTTATCAAAGGTAAATGTTTATATAAATGATAACTGTCATTATATAGAACTAAAAATACACTGTATTTTATCCTAACTCTTAATTAGTGTGCCATCAAGTATTTTTATGATAGTAGTAATTGATTTGTAATATTTAACGAAAATTGACGCAGCATGATTCTACTTGCACTTTAACGTTTTATAAATTTAAGTAAACATGTAACATTAGGTACTACAGTTGTTGGAATTTTCAAATAATAAGGACTTGGTAATAATTAAGTGTGGACAAGACAAAGTTTATATTTGTTGCTATCAAAATTATTTCTTTACTTGCAAATCGTCCCATTTTCATATCGTAAAATTGTATAACATCTATATTATACGAGTTTAATTTGTGTAACTGTAGACAAGGTGCAATTTCGAACTTTTGGGTTATGTTTCGACCACATATTGTGTACTGTTTACAAAATTTTGTAATCTCTTTTAAACATACATAAATGTGGACAAGATTAGGTTTGTAACATTTAAGATCACTTATTATTATCTATAGTTTTATAAACATTAAGATAGACCCAATATTTATCGTCATGTGCACATTTTAGTAAGTTTAAATGATAGAGCGCACACATTTTTTATGATTTTCTACGAATTTAACATTAGTAGACTTAAGTTATTTAATGATTTAATACCATGTACACAGATACCAAATTAAACTTGGAATGTTACATCGTTGCATTTACAATGGGGCGAATATTTGCACAGCCAAACATTTTTTTTTTAATTGTTATTTACAAATTCTATCATTAATCTTATTGTTTTTGGGAAGTACCTAAAGTACTTAAGAAGTAAACTTATATATATGAAATTAAACAACAAATTATCTGATAGTTTACTGGCAGATTTACAAAGATTAAAAATTGGTCTATTTTCCAATCTACATATATTATTCTTTATAATTTTAGTCGCATTCAAATGGCACGAAAATACCGATAATAAATAATATTTTTGTTAAAGGAGTTTATAAATTAATTACAAATGAAATAGCACAAAACAAATATAGTTTTTGAGCTGATGATAACGATTTTGTTACTTTTTCATTGCTACCAAAGAAAATAGTAGGCTTAGTTGTTAAGAATGTAAATTTGTTAAGACCTTTTTGCAGTCAAGTATGAACAATTATGTTCCAGCTTCCCTACACGGACTATTATTTCATATCGCTACCAAAGTTCAACGCTGTTATAACGAACATCCAATTCCTAAAAAATGGTGTAGAATTAAAAGGTAGGAAGCTTGAAAGTATTCATACTGAATTAAAAACCATTGTAGACCCTTAATTTTACTGTCCATAACTTGCAAATTTCCATTATTACACTAAAGAAAATAACTCACTTTCATATTTAACATGTAAAGTTCATAATGATTATCATACAATATAATCATTAAATTGTAAAATAAATTAACGTTTTAAATAAATCAATTTCTCAATTTTAGTATTATATATTTTATGGTGATATGCCTTTTATTTAATGTAGTGTTTCAAGTAACCTAAAAATAATTTTACCTCACCATGGACACCTTACATTAAGAGACGGGGTGCTCGTAAAAAATATTTTCTAATTATATTTTTGTTTTAATAAGGCTGCTTGTCCATTTATGCGGAGCTAGCTAGACAGCGGGGCGGATCACAGGGGTATTTCGGAACTATATGCCGTATTTACGCGACGAGTTCTACTGATCGAAATTCAATTATACTATCCCATCTCCCGAGGCCAGTCTGTTAACAGCATATAATTATATATCGTCGCAGTCGTAGAACAATGACGGATCTACAAAACAGCTACTTTACAGGAGACCTCATTGAAGGTTCTGATATATGTTTTTGTTTATATTTTCCGAACGGCTAACTCAATCAACTTGAAATTTGGATATGTTAGTAAATGTGTAAAGTTGTTAATTATGACATACAAAATATATCCTTAATAGCTAGTTTTTAAGAAAAGTCAGATGCGTCACTTTACTATGGGCATGTATGTGACGAATTATCACAAACGTCGTTATTTTAGGGACAATAACTTGACGTATGTTAATTTACGTCATTTTTTTGGGGAAAAATGACAAAAATCTAGCGACGGATTCTACTTATTGATTAAAGCAAAAAGATTAATATACAATTGTCAAATAGTTTTATTCATAAAAACAAATCAAATAAAGTATACTGAATACCAAAACCAAAAAATCCTCTAAATTTTAAATATAAGCCTCAAGTAAACAATTAAAAAATCAACTGGATTAGCAAATAAACAGTTACCTACATTTTGGCCTGTTTCAATCCTCATATGGCGCTAATTAAACAGATAAAAGTGTGCAAGCGCCACAGAATTTTATCTGTCTGTTAGCGCTATCTGAGGGTTTAAAAACAGTAAAAAAAATAAAAATCATCAGCTCAAATAGGTTGCTGGCAAATTGTTCAATAATAAAAATATTAAATTATTGCAACGTTAACTTAGCATTTTCAGATTTTGCCCATTTCATAACCAGCTTCCACTCTTCAGGTGTGTAAATTACTTTGTGTTCCCCAGCTCTTTCAATCACAGAGTGAACAGAGTCACCTTCATTTTGAGTGTGCCCTTTTTCGAGAAAACGACGAATTATGGTGACTCCAAACTCCTTAGCTGCACGACTGTACATTGCAAAAACGGCTCAATTTATTTTGGCCAAAGCAGTTGTCAGACCAAAATCTAAACTCCTTAATTCCTTTCAAGGAAAATTCTTTGATAAAATTGAATAAGCAACTAGCTACCTACCTCATTGGATCCCCGGTTTGCGATACTCTTATCCCACACGTAGCAATAGCCACCTTTAGACGCTAAATCAAAAATAGTGAAATTGTAACACGAGAGTTTACGTTTGTAATACAGAACGCTTATTTTAGCGTGCGGACAGTTTAAAACCTTTTGAAAATTAAATGCACACAAGATGGTACCAATCGATTCGATTGCCTCGGTTTTATCATTTTGTTTTAGGTTGCGTGCAATATTTTTGTTGTTTTGGTGCTCCTCATAAGCTAGTTTCATTTACTCAGACGGAGCATCAGTGTGTTTAAAAATATGACACTGGTCACAAGTATCCTTCTTGGGGTTATGAAAAGATAGATTAAAATATCTGCTAACAATGTCTCGGTATTGTCGTAGTGATATTGCTTTAGTTGTGTAATTATCCAAATCGGGCCAAGTTTTGTACAATTCAAACATTCGAACGATACTTAAGCTATTAACATCGGTTGGTTTTAAAGAAGAAACGCAAGAAGTGGGCATTAGGTACTTCATAACGCTATTCGATCAGTCAATTATGTTATTAATTATTATGGTGAAATAAAAAGATACATATAAATATATATATATTAACGATATATATATGATACGATACATTAAAATTTGTAGAAAAAGTGCGAAAAGATTATCGCCGCTGTGATTTTAATGTTAAATCTTAAGTGCAGATATTAGTGTCATAGGTCATGGCTACATTATATATCAAGACAGATTAAGCATATGAATATGGCAAGAGGAGAGACATAAGAAATGGCTACTTGATAAGAGTACTTTCTGTTGTAATAAAATTAAATAAATAGTTCTCTCAGTGTATTACTGTATTTGATTTATAGTAAAAGTTCCCGAACACAAGAAAATCACAATTAGCACGATAAAAAATTTGAAGATTTGAAAAATTAGAAGAATATTTCGTAATAAAAACATTTTTCTTTTATATCTGATATTAGATTATTTATTTATAATGCATAGAGGTTTTATCTGAAAGAGAGGTAGGTATGTAATTATGCATTCTAAAGAAACATTAACACAGCAAAATAAGATTTTAATTACCAACACAGTAGAACCCTAATCATGAATACAAAAACTAATTCTTGTCAAACACGGTTTAAGGTAATTGAAACAAAATTTAAAGTCTTTTTATAGTGCTAAGCTAATCTCTGCACTTAAGATTAAACATTAAAACTTGTAGAAAAAGTATGAAGTTTGTATGCTGGAAAAGATATAACAATAGATGCGCCAAGCATTGCTTCAATTGCTAAATAACAATGTAGATAAAAGACGTTAATATTTTCGTCGGGGTAGCAATCAGCCGTTTAGCTTAGTGGCTAAAGAGTCAGGCCGCGAATGCCGAAGATGTGGGTTCGATTCTTGCAGCGGCAACAATCTTTTCGTATTTTTTCTAAAAGTTTTAATGTAACAAAATTATAAAATAGTTTGGGATGTCGATTAAATTAAGTTTTTTTTTATTTGTAACATAACAAACCTTTAATTTTTCAGCATTTTTAAGTTCTCAACTGTAGGGACACTAATAACACCATTTAGTTAGTTTCAGATGAAAGCATTAAGGGAACTAATGTTCTTGTTTTTATCACACACTGCAATATCAACAATAATTAGCCAAACAACAACTTCGAAATATTTATACAGTATCGATACAAAATTGCATGTGCTGCTGGTTACCGTACAGTAAAAACCGGCCAAGTGCGAGTCGGACTCGCGCACGAAGGGTTCCGTACCATTATCTATAAAACGGCCAAAAAATCATGTGTTGTATGGGACTTTATACTACATATTACACTTAAATATTTTTATAATATTTAAATAGAAATACAAATAAAGTTCTTGAGAATGCCGGCACGGTGACAGACGGACAGATAGACAGACAGCGAAATCTTAGTAATAGGGTTCCCCTTTTACACTTACAGTTTTACTTTATTGATAAAAGAATATAAGAGGATATGCCCTTTATTGCATATACAATTTCTCGTTATACAAATATGATGCAAATATACACCTCAATTACAAAAACATATCTCTCTCACTCTAACGCGTTGTAATTTACAAATGTGAATAAAGTACAGTAAGTGTCACGAATTTCAAAATTTTGTTTTAATTTTCCGTTACGTCACTAAACCCCGCCTTTTTATGACATGCCGCCATTTTAGGTCTAAACTTTTCTAAGTACTTCGACTGTCATATAATTGCTGTTCGAAAATTATTTTCATTTTAATAGTGAATTGTGTGTGTTCTAGTAATTTGTGAAGTGTTTGTAAAGTTAGGTGGAAAAAAATTTATCGTGGCAAAGTGTTGCATCACAGGATGTTATTCGAATGCTCGAAAAAACAACGAAGGATTGACATTTTTAGGTTAGTTCCAGTTTTTGTATTTTTTTGGACTCTTTCGTATGAGATACTACTTGTGTATATAACAGAAATTGTACATATAGTGTTATCGGTTATTTTTTATTCTTCTAACTACTACTAACAAGTAAAATAGTCAATAAGTAAATATTTGCAATGTTTCCATGAAAACGTAGTGTTGTTCATAGCATGGTTGAAAATTTTATCGAGACTATTTTTTTTTTGCTCCACTCGTCAAAGTACTAAGTTCGCTACCACGAATTAGTATTTATAGTCAGATTAAAATGAAATAATACAATTTTATACATCATTCAGGGACATCGAAAATATGAAGTATAATGGTGTTTTTGATAATAAGTCTTCTGTAATGTATTAAATTAATTACATTTAATATTGATTGTTTTTAGATTTCCGAAAAATGCGGCTCTCCGCTCTTGAATGGTAGATGTGGCTAATGGGATCATTTTCAAACCAAAAAGACACTTAAGGGCTGATAAGAAAACTATTTATTTCAAGTTAAACATTTTGAACTTATTTTTAACGAAACGTAATCATTATGAAATTTATGTAAAATACAAGAGTTACGTCAGATAGCTAGACATGTTTCTTCTTCAAGCAATTTTATGGAATTAATCAAATATGTCACTATGCAGTATGAACAAATAAAACTAACATGCCAAATTTAAAGTAATTCAAACATAATTAAATCAAACAGGTCAGAGTTGACATCAAAAGAGTATGTATAATCTGAGATTACCAATCAACATCTGCAAATTATGGATAGAAAACATAGGCACTGAAATTATGAAACCTGCAAGAGTCGTCAGAATATGCTCCATACATTTTGAGGCAATTTGAGTAAATAGAATATTGGGTGTGGTGCGCTTAAAAGATGATGTGGTGCCCACACTCTTTCCAAATGTGCGAATCTCACTACCATTAGCAGCAGCCAGTGTATAGTTTGATCGCGTTGGCTTATTGGCTAACCACTGGTATGGGTAACAGGAGAGATCTGAGCCTGTGTCAATTAAAAACTGGCGCTTCGATACGCTTTCGGTGACATATAATCGGGAAATAATCAATAAATCTCCGGTAAGCAGTCAGTCGTCGCCGCTAATGACTGCTAATAATAATAATAAATAATATAATAATAATAAAATATCTTTATTCACATAGACGCTTGCGCGTTCTTATGAAACGTCAAAATTTTACAAGAAATTAACACGTTCGTAAGTTACCACCGGTTCGGAAAGCAGTTTCTGTTGAGAAGAAACCGGCAAGAAACTCAACAGTTGCTCTTTTTTAAAAAATCAGTTTACAATATAATAGTACAGGTACAATAGTCTTGTTTTAGCCTACGTGAGTATCAACAGTATTAACCCCACACATTGGCGTCGTCAAGATATTCGGCAATAGTATAATAGGCTTTAGCCATAAGTGTACTTTTAATTTTTCGTTTAAATTCATCAAGTGGCAGACTTAACATCGACTGTGGGATTTTATTATCCATGCGCACACTTTGCCCCATGAACGATCTGTTTACTTTTTGTAGGCGAAATAATGGCGTAGTTAGTTTGTCCTTATTTCTAGTATTTAGTTTATGTCTGTCACTATTCTTTTGATAATTATTAATATTCTGTTTAACATACAAAATATTACAATAAATATATTGAGACGCAACAGTGAGTATATTAATCTCTTTAAAAAGATCTCTGAGTGTATTCCGGGCTCCGATGTTATAAATTGCTCGGACAGCTCTTTTTTGAATAATAAATATTGAATTTATATCAGATGCACTACCCCACAACAAAATGCCGTACGACAAGATGCTGTGAAAATAACTGTAGTAAACAAGTCTGGCAGTGTCGATGTCTGATAGCTGCCTAACCTTCCTAATTGCAAAAACAGCGGAGCTTAACCTATTCGCAAGAGATGATAGATGGGGACTCCATTGGAGCTTTGAATCTACTGTGATTCCCAAGAATACAGCGGACTCAACAGGATTAAGGGTTACGCTATTCAATTTTAAGCTAAAACTTTGCCTTCTTACGTTGGGAAGGGCAAAAAGAAGGCATTTAGTTTTTTTTAGCATTTAACACCATATTATTAATGGTAAACCAGTGGAGGATACGCGAAAGTGCACTATTCACGTCGTCAAAATTCGATACATTTCGGTCAACCTTAAAAATAAGCGATGTGTCGTCAGCAAACAGTACAACATCACATAACTCACTGGCATAAAAGGGGAGATCATTTATATATACTAAGAATAATAATGGGCCCAAGATCGATCCTTGTGGGACACCCATTTTCATGGGGGACCCTGCGGAATTTACATCATTTATAGATACTTTTTGAATTCTATTATTAAGGTAATAATCAAGCTTTAGAAGGAGGGTTTTGTGATCCACGCAGTCGAAAGCTTTTGAAAGGTCGCAAAAAACACCTATTGCATCTTGCGACCCTTCCCAGGCGTTATAAATATGTTTGACAAGTGCGATACCCGCATCTGTTGTCGATCTGCCTTTAGTGAATCCATATTGCTCATTGTGAAAAATTTTGTTCATATTAAAATGTACTAAGAGCTGATTTAAAATTAGTTTTTCAAAAATTTTACTCAGAGATGGCAATATGGAGATAGGTCTGTAGTTTCCTGGATCATTTTTATCCCCACTTTTGAAGACGGGGATTATCTTACTAAATTTCATAAGATCTGGAAATATTCCAGATTCTATGCAGTTGTTAAAAATATTAGCTAAATGTGGTGCAATATATGGCATTATTGTGGTCATTAATTTTATGGACATGCCCCATAAATCCCCTGTATTCTTAAGATTAATAGAATTCAAAACTTTTATAATATCATAAGTATCTATGTGATTAAATTTAAGTGTGTGGGGACAAAAGGTAACATTATTTCTTAGAACGTTAATTGCATCTATGGGAGATGATTTTAATGTACATGTGACATTAACTGCAATTTCTGAAAAAATAGCTTTCAAAACTACTTGCAATTTCATTATCTGATGTTATGGGAGTATTACCTATAACCAGTTTTATAGGTTCCCTGAATATCTTGGGTCTTCCAGATATACGGGTAATGCTGTCCCATGTGGCTTTAATTTTATTGTTTGAATTTATTATTCTATTTCTTATATGAATAAATTTTGCCTGAATACAGACTTTTTTAAATATTTTTTAAAACATTTGTACCCTTTTATGAAAGTTGGGGTCATGATTCCACTGCCTCATATTATATAATTCATACAGTGAATCCCTACTTTTATATATACCCACTGTTGCCCAGTCACTAAATTTTAATTTTGAATTTTTAACAATTGTGCGCGATTTAAATATATCATTATAAGAAGATATGAGAAAGTCAACCATTGATTTATAAGAATCATTAGGATTATTGACTTCTATATCTTTATTTAACATATGATGTGCCACTTTGTCTTTAAAAGAATTTATTCTATAAGTAGTGGCTGGTCTACACTTGGTCTTATGTTTGCTTGTAATAACTTTTTCATTTATTGAAAATTTTAAACCAAAGTGGTCAGAGCTCAGATAATTTATAACATATTTATCATATACATTATCGTGGCAGAAAACGTTATCTATACATGTGGAGGATGAGTTAGTGACACGAGTTGGTTCATGAAAAAGATTATTAAGTTTAAATGAACTAAATAAATTTAAAAGTTGTTTACTAAGATGTGTCACTTGTAATAAATCCACATTAAAATCTCCACAAACTACTATTGATTTACTACTTGAACAGAGTTTTTTAAGTACATCATCCATTACACACTCAAAGAGATCGAAATCACCTAAGGGGGGTCGATACACGCATACTATAATATACTGTTGACTCTCAACGCAGGATAATTCTATAGAACGTTCGACAGAGTGTGCTACTATATCCTGTCGATTTTTACAGACTATATCAGTTCTTACTAACACAAGAGAGCCACTGCGAATAGCATTTGCTCTTACGAACGAACTTAACAATTTATAGTTCTCTATATCTATAATATTAAAATGCTTATGTAACCATGTCTCTGTGAAGCAGATGACATGGATGTTAAATCTTCTAAGAAACAGCTCAATTTCAGGTTCTTTGCCACCTATGCCTTGTATATTTTGGTGTATAATATTTAATTTAAGTGGCTTAGGTGTTGTCTCAATGTTTAGTTTAGACTAACATTGTTTTTTGTAAAATTATTGCTAAGTAAAATGTTCTTAGTTGTACAATGTACAACTGGGTTTTGTATATTATATGCTACTAAAGTAGCAATTATTTTCTTATAATATAATGGCAAATACCAAGTATTTTTTGTCACCTTAAAACTAGACTTAATAAAACTATTTATGTCAAAATAAAAGAAAGCGTCACTATGACGGTGAGTTGTATTATATATAGTCATGTTAAGACTATATATGTCTTTATTTTGTTCCTCTGTAAGGAAGGAGGAATATGGAAATGCGCATATTATAAATTTACACTTAGTCTTGTAATGTAAGCCCAGTAATATTTCCATATTATTGATAATTTCCTGTTTCCTAACAGATGAACTATCCCCATGAAGTAGTACAATAGTACTATTTTCATTTACATTCAATGTCAAGATTTTATTTATATTTTTCTGGAAACTGGCACCCGGTGAACATATATTGTATACATTATTTATATGTTTTGAAATTAGCGAACCAAAACCTTGCCCTATGTTATCTGATACAATTGTAACATTTTGTTTAGTATATATTTCATTTTCATTGTTATTATATGACGGTTGATTGTATTCATGTATGACCAAGTCACTTCCTATGTCCTTAGGTATATTCTGAGTTTTTAATTTGTTTGGAGATTGTGATTTGGAGCAACAACATGTATTTTTGCTTGTAAATGATTCAAATCTATTATAATTATAATTACAAAGATCTAGTAAATTATCAGCTGCTAATATGTGTTCTTGTATTTGTTTTTGAGATGATTCATATTTAGCAGTCAATGTTTGTAGTGTGATATTTAAATTATTAATTTCAGTCTGGAGCTGAAGTGTTTAAGTGGCGGCGTCCAGATGCAAGGCAACGCACTTAGCTGTTTTGACCCCATACTTCGTGTGGTAAAAACACATTTTAGACTTAACGGTTTGCGAGCGATCACGCTGGTTTGAGCGACCCCGTGACCTATCCCTACCGCGTTCGGCTGTGAGCACTGCGATCTGGCGAGTAAGCTCATCTCGACGCCGTGTGATGTCATCGAGCGATAAAGATGAGACGGCTGGAGTGCTAGCTGAAAAGACGGTCGGTGAGCGAGGTGTGCCTAGACCAGGAGAAACTTCCAAAATTTTGTCCGCTAGCTCAGCAATTTAGTCAAGCGACAGTTCAGACTGAGCGGCCAAAATCGCCTGAAGTTGCTGTGGTAGGCGGCGCATCCAAAGTTTGCGGAGTAAATTTTCGTCCGTGAGAGCGATCCCAGCTAACGACCTAAGATGTCGTAAAAACTGTGAGGGGCGACGATCGCCAAGCTCCTCATCGCTAACAAGCTGACGGACACGTTGTTCCTCCGATGCTGAGAGCCTACGAACGAGCTCTGACTTTAACCTACCATACTTGTCTTCAGACGGTGGTTGAAGAATAATATCCTCCACTTCTCCAATTATGCGGGTATCCAGCTGAGCGATGACATAATTAAATTAGATACCAGAAATTGTGAACTGGGCCTCCGCCTGTGCAAACCAGATAGCAGGCCGATCTGCCCAGAAAGGAGGAAGCTTAACAGAGACCCTACAAATTGAGGGAGATTGAGAGGTAGAGAGATCATTGGGGGTTAATGTTTTAATTTTTTCTAATTCGGCAGTTAATAATGCATTTTGCTGCTGTAATAAGGTGTTTTGTTCACTTGGTACATTTAAATTAGACTCCATGGTTAAACAAATAACAATGTGATATGAAAATTTAACAATATTTAGAGTTTGTTAAAAGAGAAATGAAAGCTAACAGAAAAAAAACAGATCCTAAAATGTAACCACACACAATTAAAAGAAATAAAAAGTAAACACAATGCCAATAGCAAGAAAAAATGATAATAGTACAGACATAAAATAATTATAATAATGAGTTAAATAATTGTAGACAGCCGTCACACAAAACATTGAACCAGGGTAGGAAGAACTTGACCGGATTGCCACACTGATGCAGGATCTGTGGTTTAGTGGGCAGCGTAGGATGTTAAAGCTCGCCCATACAGGTGCAGGATGTAGCAGAGGTTATACACGTTGTCTGACGCAGTAGCATTAGCCTCGTAGCTCATAGCTGTCAGCAGTCGAAAAACACGAGGTGGAGATAACCTTGTAGAATCCGGTACGTGGACACGGAGACGGGCACGGTGCGAGGTTGCGTAGTCGGGGTCACCAATGAAGGATATGTATGGTCACTTCTGTGTCCATAAGCGCCAGCGTGGGCAAGTCCTCAATAAAAGCACATACTGGATAAAACTGTTTTTTAGTTATATTAGCCATGTGGCGATTTATGGTTACACAAGCAATACACTATACAAAACATCAGAGCAATATAGTATCACAAATGATATGGGGATATTCCACAAGTTAGAAAACGCTCGTATAATTATGTATCCAATGTTCCTCTCCTAAAGACTCTTGTGTCCGACCGCCAAAGAGTACTTTTGTATATCTGAAATAGAGCACAATCTCTGTAGAATTCGTGTCACGAAAAAGTAAGCAATAAGCATAAAGCGCCATCTGTTATCTAGTACACGGAACTAAAATAAGCCTTAGAGCTGTATACCTATATATATATATGTCATAATATCTATATGCATACCTATATATATATATATATATATATATATATATCTATATATATCTCCATATACTACCTATAGCTACGTTCCTCCTTCCAATAGATAATAGGTACATATTTTTTATAAATTGCTTAAATAAATAAAACTACTGCTTTTTTATACAACAATATTCTATTTTAAAAAATACAATTAGATTTATATTTACAATGCTTACAACCAAAAATTTAAAATTATGGCAAAGCCCCTATTTTAACAATGTATGAGCAATAATCATTAATTAATTAGTTAATTAACATATAACTTCAGAATTAGTAAAGTGCGGCTTCACTTCAAATCGGCGAGAACGGGCCGTAGAGTGCAGAGATTTGGTGAAGAGGTGCTCAGCTCACTGAAAATATACATCATATTTGAAATTATGTCATTATCAGACAATGTATTATTAAAATTATAAATATTTCAATACTCTCCAGGTTTTATTCAAATATTAAGGAAATATTCCTTTATATTCATAGTAGCAAACAAGCTCCAAAGTAATATAAATCTGGGAAATGGGCCAACAAGTGCAGAAATTTGCTGAAGGGGTGTGCTCAGCTCACTGAAAAATACATATTTGACATTAGGACATTATCAGACAATGTATTATTAAAATTATAAATATTTCAATACTCCCCAGGTTTTATTAAAAAACTAATATATTTAGGACACGTTCTTTTTTTTTTTTTTACACAACATTCTCTAGTTCCAAACTAAGCAATGCTTGTACTATGGGTATTAGAAAACTGATAGACATACATAAACATACTGTTCTTTGGTAAATAAATACACATTATACATATATAAACACCCAGACACTAGAAAAACACTATGCTCATCACACAATATTTTTCCAGTAGTGAGGATCGAACCCACACCCTCTGGCGCAGAAGGCAGGTACACTACCGACTACGCCATTCGGGTCGTCAACTAAGGAAATATTCCTTTATATTCATAGATGGCAAACAAACTCCAAAGCAATACAAATCAGCGAGAATGGGCCATAGATTGCAGAAATTTCCTGAAGAGGTGCTCTCAGGTCACTGAAAATATACATATTTGAAATTAAGACATTATCAGACTTACATGTATTTTAAATTATAAATATTTCAATACTTGCCCGGTTTCATTCCAATATTTAGGAAATATTCCTTTATATTCAGACAGCAAACAAACTCCAAAGCAATACAAATCAGCAAGAATGGGCCAGAGTGCAGAAATTTCCTGAAGAGTTACTCTCAGCTCACTGAAAATATACATATTTGAAATTAGGACATTATCAGACTTACATGTATTTTAAATTATAAATATTTCAATACTTGCCTGGTTTCATTCCAATATTTAGGAAACATTTCTTTATATTCATAGACAGCAAACAAGCTCCAAGGTAATACAAATCAGCGAGAATGGGCCAAGTAGTGCAGAAAATTGCTGAAGACGCGCTCTCAGCTCAATGAAAATATACACATTTGCAATTAAGACATTATCAGACTTAATGTATTTTAAATTAAAAATATTTATTACGCCAGGTCTTATTCCAATATTTCGGAATTATTCCGAATGATCATTGATGGCTAGCAAGCCCCAAAGTTTCCAAAAGATCTGAAATCACAAAAAATGTTAATTAATTTTACTTACTACAATTTTAACACTGTTTTAGGACAGCTTATAACATTATAAATTTAACATTAAATTTCTACCTATGTATTTTTATGCTTTTATTATATAATTCCTGGGCTAATTTTTGAATTTCACTATTTACATCATCCATTTTTCTTTTTCCACATAAAATTCTGTTCACATCTTTACAGAAATTATATATAAAAAATCTTACAACACAATTATTTAAAAACTTTACTACACCATTGTGATGTTCCATGCAGGCTATAGTGTTAAAATTGACATTTGTCAGTACAACCATTTTTATATATTCCTTTATCATTGGCTTTTTTACACCATCATTGATGCAAACATAACATATACCTTGAATTTCAGATATGATTTTCATTAATTCATTACTAGGATAGCACAACCAGCCTCGATCTGCAAATTCTCTATGTTTAATATATTCTAAATCTTTGTTTACATTGCACAGAGATTTGTTGCACTCTTCACAATTTTTGAATATTTTTCTTTTACATTGGCGTAAGAAATACCCACTGACATAAGAAAGAGGTACCATAATTTTTATATTGTTTTCTTTTTCTACAATTGGAGTAGTAGCAATCATTAAATGCTTTATGTCTAACTCACAGATTGGGCTACCAGTTATTTCACGATTAACAATAAATGTTTGTAACATATTACACATGTCATCCTCACAATTGTATCCAGCAGCATGGACACTCGTAAAATTATTAATTAATAGAGTAGTATACGCATTCTGAAATGCTGCTGGACTTGGATTGTTATTGCGGCAGCCTTGGCTTCTGATTGCTCCAAAAAAGTTTTCACTTGGGTCCTGATTAAGGTGTCTCGTCCATAAAGATGTGATGTTGAAATCATGTTTTAATTTATGTACAATATTTTC
Source organism: Iphiclides podalirius (assembly GCA_933534255.1). Taxonomy (NCBI): domain Eukaryota; kingdom Metazoa; phylum Arthropoda; class Insecta; order Lepidoptera; family Papilionidae; genus Iphiclides; species Iphiclides podalirius. The sequence continues at coordinate 8,283,537 of OW152828.1, forward strand.
AACACCCTCTATTGTCCATATCCAATTTTTTAATGTAGGGACAGAATTTTCCCTCCCATTACCATCAATAAATTTCATGGAGGATAAAACTGCTTTCGATGCATTCCACAGCTCAATATGTGGCGAATTTGGTTTCACTGCCTTCAAGTATGGTTTTCCAGTTTTTTGTTTTTTATTATAACTTCCATTCAGGGAATCAAATAGTTTATCAAGTAGTAGAAGAATATCTGCTGTCTTTTTACATTGCCGAGGTAAAATTTCTTTGTCTGAAAAAAAATCCAGCTATATGTACTTGCACAATAATTCAAAATCAGCATTCAGGCCGCGGCTTCTCCTGCGTGGGATACACGATTTTGGCTGTGCGTAATTCACAAATAAAACCTCAATTTTTAACTTGACCTTTTAACTGTATGAAAATTCATACTAATAAAAGTTTAAACTGTATCTTTTGATTTACCGATTGTGATAATTTTTGTAGCAGATTTAAGGAGGACAATGTTAGAATAACTAGTAAAAATCTAATTAAAATCCGTGAAGTAGTTTTTCCGTCGTGTCTTTTATATTCCTCAATTTATCTATATTAAACATCAAGTAAGGTGCATTCGGCTAATTCCGTAAATCGGGATATTCTGATAATCACAATTTTTATTATAAAATAATATTTTTGCTCTGGCAACGTTCACCTAGCCGCCATCCTATACGCTTCCCCACTTCAGAACAGGTAGCTGTGAGTGAGTGCATGTGTTCAAAACAACATTTCTATGATTGAGAGCAATTTCCCGCCTTTTTAAGATTATCAGAATTACCCGAACATTCGTAATAAAGAAACCTAGAAAGTTATTTAACTAATTGTTTTTAATACGATATATTCATGTTTTTATGCACTTCTTATACAGGTTTTGAAAGCTCTATCTCCACTTATTTTGCTTTTTTCGGGATTAGCCGAAGAGAGTAAATCCGAATTATGGAGAATTCGGATTTACCCGATAGTGATTTTCTCCAAGAAAAGTCAGTGGTTCTAAATATTTTAATTGTATATTCAAGTAAATTATGCGACCTTAGTTGATAGCATTAACTAAACCAATTCTGATTAGTAAACGAAAATTCTAAAAACCTTATTATATAATACATAACAAAATAAACTTAAAAACTTACCAGCCAAGTACCCCATAGTGCAAGATACAGTTTCACTAAATAATTGGCTAGCGAACTTTACCCGCATTTTTCCAATTTTTTTGGGATTGCAATGATTTTTTGTGAGTTTTGGCATCAAACGTATGCCTTTATATGCAGGATTCTCTGCATAAAGCAATTGAATGTGCTTCCAAGATGCCATGCACGTTTTGCCATCTTGTACATATTTAAGGTCCTTACTTATCAAATTATTCCTTATACCCTTCAAAAGGTGAGGAGGATCATAAATGGCAATAATCTCCTGTCCATCAACCATAAACACGTTTTTATTAAAAAAAAGTTTCTCCTTTTCTGAGCATATCAGCTTTTGTATCCTCCACAAGGCTTCTAATAGCCTTTTGATTATTGACACCTTGATCACACACTGTTGCTATAACAATAAAGCCTGCACTTTGCAATTTTTTTATTATTTCATTAATATACTGCTTTAAATCATAGGCGTTGGTAGCACCAAAGCAAAATGAATAAGCTACAGGTTGCTTATAATTTTTAAGGAGACCCCTAATCATAAAAACTAAAGCATGATTGGCAAAACTATTTTTCGAATTCTGATTATCAGTTGAAAAGCCATAGAAAAATTATAGAATCATGTCTCTCATTGTATGTCAAATGAGCTTGCAAAGACATTTCGTCAAATAAAAGGACGCAAAGCTTCTCTTCTCGCCTCATTTTTTTTTGATTTGGTTTTCAGCTGATCAAATAAGTATTGGTGAACACCTGGTTTTACAACTGCTATGTTAACCAGTTTTACTAAAGTTTGTGTTGCAGGGAGAACAAATATTTTACTTAGGAATCTATATGCCTTTGGACTTTGCTTTAATAAAGTAAGCGCTAATATTTTCTCGTTTAAGCTGAAGCGTCGGCCTTTGATTTTTTTCTTTGATTCTCTAAATTGCAGCATCATTAGCATTTTTGCACTGTTTGTTAAATTTTCTGTAGCTTTAACTAAAGCCGGATTTTCCATTACATTTTTTACCATAAGCAATGACTTCAAATTCTTTTTTGAAGTGCGGCATTTATTCAATTTCATTTTCAAGAGTGTTTATTTTCTCATTAAAACCTTCTGATCTGAGGTTATTTTACATTTATGACTCTTAATCTTTTTCTTGGAATCTGTGAACAAAAACAACATGTCATAGAAAAAACATCAGAAACAATTAGTGCGTTTCTATATATTTAGTGGAAGCTTTGATTTTTAATTATACAAAATCTGCTGGACATATGCTTCATAAAATATGCCAGTGTTGAAACATTCATTATTTATTGAATCCTCCTCAACAGTCACGACCGATATGAAGAATATCACGATACGATACCACTCGTACCAATGAGTTTTTTCCAAACTTATGAACGTACGTTTAGTATCGTTGCCTTGGACACTCAAACGGTGACAAGTTCCCACTTGTCACGTTGTTCCAAAAATATCCGTTGAAATGCAGGTAAAAACGACTTGACTGGAACTCTGTCTACCACCTCGTTAGGGGATATGCGTGAAGATAAAAATATATACGCTCAGTATGCTGCCGCCGATCTTTGGGGAAAACAATGTGTGGGATCCGGAGCCAACACATAAGACATCGCTTTAATTCACGGATGGGATCGTCCAATCAAACTTGAAGTGCTGTATTACGTAGTCTTGCTATATCTCCCATCACGATCACGCTTGATTTGGGGACTGGAAGTATTGTGCAGGTAGGCAATCAAGAATGCGGACCGACTCAGGATTTTTTTAATCCAAATGGAAAAGAATTTCTCGCTGCCGAAAAAGAACTCCTCACCGGAAGATGTCGAAAGCAACGCTGTTATAACGTATCACGGAAGCAAAAACGCAGCTGCGAAACCACTTCCGGGTGTTGCGGCAGCGACTTGTCACCAACGTGTTCAACTTAAACGCAAAAGGGCATTGGGAAAGCTATAACATCGCACTGTTACTTAATAATTTTTTAAAGAAACTATCGGAGCATGACGGAAAACAATCGAGGACTCTTTTCTAAATATAAAGAGCCGAACATTGCACCTTTAAAAGTCAAAATATTTTCTTTCAAAAAATTAATAATCAAACCGCATTCAACTAATTAAGAGCAATAATAAATGTAAACAAAATATTTCAATCACTTACATTTAACGAATAAAAAAACAATCACAATTTTTTTAATATGGAAAGAAACACAATTGGCTCCGAAACTTTCGATTCCCTCTTTGTTTCGACTTGCGATTTTAAAAATTTGTACCTATTCAGATATTATTTTTAATATTTAATCCATTGACACATGGTACCCCTATTGTGCCCTTCGGAGATACGATTAAAACGAACGATTTTCAAGTAATTGTACATTTATTACAAAGTAACGAATTTCTTTACAAAATTTTACAATAAACAAAGTATTATATTAATACAAAACACCTATGCACTAATAACAATAGATAACTATAACACAAAATTACTTAACATAAAAACTAAATTTATGAGTAAAATCTACTTAAAACAAAACACCTGTGAAATATTATGCACATATTACAATATACAGCATGGCGTTACAACCGCAACCATATATGAAAACACTTCTAACGCTACATGCCAATCATAAAAAATATAAACAAAATTCAAACAAACTAATTAAATAATAAAGAACAAAAATTTGTAACACCTGTACAACTACAATTGACTGATTCATACATTCAGACTTTTTCATCATTTGCCACAAAGTCGCATTAAAAGTCTCTCCTTCTAACAGTATGTTTAATTTCTTTTAAATCCATTCAAACAATTCATATTCTTTGTCGTTTACAAATGAACTTTACGTTAGTTTACATAAGTAATGGTGTTCTAAAATTAGTTGTTTTGGACAACTTAATAACTCGGTAAATATTGATGTTTAAAGAAAGTAAATGTTTAATACAATTTTAAAAAGTTATCCTATATACAGCGTGTCGTTACCATCGCGACAATAAATGAACACACGTCTGACGCTACTTGCCAATAATCACAAAAAATTATTAACGTTAAAAAATATCCATAATTAAAAAAATATATTTCAAACAAACTAATTAAGTAAAAAAGAAACAAAATTTGTAACACCTATACAACTACAACTGACTGATTCATACATTCTGAGACTTTTTTATTCGTTGCCAAGGCGTCGCATTACAAGCCTCTCCTTCTAACTGTATGTTTTGTCTCTTTTAAATTCATTCAACCCATTCATAAATGTTTAATACAACTTTAAAAAGTTATCCCCTATATGTGTGTTCATTTATTGTCGCGATGGTAACAACACGCTGTATATGTGATGATTTATAGTCGCGGTAGTAGCGCAACATTGTATAACAATAACACACATGTAAAAACTACACAAAACTACTTAACGTAAAAAACTAAAGCTATAAGTAAAATGTACATATAATTAACAATAATCAGTAAACTACTTATATTCTACGGTTAACATACTTAAAATGATTAGGATATTCATCATTATTAACTACTAGCTGTTGGCCGCGACTACGTCCGCGTGTAATGCGAAAAATTTAGACATATATACATATAATAAAAATGTAATTTGTCTTTGTCTGTACAGTGAAGACATTTCAAAAAAACTATTATTAAAGGTCCCACCCCCCTTTATCAACGAAATAAAACCCAAAAGAATGGTTGTAAAAATTGTTGTCTTTTGTGTACGCTAATCTCAGAAACGGCTAAACCAATTTCCGTGCAACTTTAACTATAGCATTGTAGTACTTCACTTAACATTTAGTGTTAGTTTTATTTAAATCGGTTCATAAATTAAAAAAAAAATGTGTGCGTGTACTAGCGTACACTCGTAAGAAGTGAAACTTTTTTATGACGTTATTTTTCAAAAAATAATTTACTATATGCAACTTTACAGAAATTGGTTAAATAAAGTTAAATTAGATAAAGTTTAATAAAAGGCATCATCGGTCAGCTTCAGATTGTGTCTTCGGTGGAAGGCGCAGTCAGGTCACGGTGGGCGGTGCCTGCCTTTGGAGAAGAGGAAGTCTCTACAGTGTCGTGCTCTGAAGTATTAGAGCTAGCACTGTCATTACTACAAATATTATTATTGAATTTCATTAATTGTAATAGAATTATTACTATCATTGATGTCGTTATTATATATTTGTGTTATTAATGGCTTATGGTAACTGAAATACGAAATATATTGTTTACATATTAGAATTAAAATAAACCCTTTGATTTTGCTGATCACTTTAATATAACATATATATATATTGTTATGAACACACGAAGGAACTAACGCCATCTAGCGTCAATTATTAAAACCACTAAGAACAAGATGGCGCGTAACGCAAAAATGTTACACAAAATTTTTTTCCAACACCGATAAAGAAGTTTCACTTCAAAAAGTATAAAATATTGATGTCATAACATGTTACACAAAAATAAACCTTTCTTTGATCCAATCACAGTGCTGTGAAGGTCCTGTAATGGCATAGAGGTAGATGTTCCAGGAAGTTTATTTTGCAAATCCTGTTGTAATTGTAATTGCAGTGAAGAACTTCCATGACTTCTTATTCCTATGTAAGAAATAAAATTACAATATTATTATAATGTAATTTTTATTTTGCTGTTATTTTTTTATATTTTATTTTATTAATAATGCAAAAAATTAAAATTTAATCAATAATTTTGTAACAAGTGGGTATCATACAAATTTTAGTAATCATGATCAACTATAAACAGATTTTGATACAGCTGCCACTAAACCAAAACCAAATCCACACAGCTTAGTTTGTGTAACTGTTATGTTATAAAAGGCTGTAAAAAGTTAGCTTATATTACAATATACAACTTAAATGTGAGTGCCATGCGGCATCTCTGGCTTGTTAGAGGACCTCTGTATAGTATTGACCAAATAAATACATAATTAAGAGTAACTAAATAAAGTCTTATCTGATGAAACCATATTCATACTCGAAAAATTCTATTTACATATATTTGTTGGTGGAAGAGACCAATGTTGCTTTTTGTGTACCGAAGCCAATTATCTCTCTCATTGTACAAGCTATTTAATTTTAAAAATAATTAAACTGTTTCATACAGTAACAATATACAAAAATTTCACTCACCAGGAATGTTCAAATATGGAATAGCTATGTTACTAATTCTATTGTAACGGCATTTGTGTTTATCTTCGAAATGTAAATGACAGACACGTCGGTTTTTATATATATAAAGGGTGTTACAGAAAGGTGTTGTAACATTTAAAGGCGTGCATATATATCAGACTTTGAATCAAATGGCATAATTTTAAAATACGAATCTAAGCATTTTTTGACGATAAAAATTAAAAAAATTATTAACTGTAACAACCCTGATTATAGAAGTCACTGACCGCGCATCGGTGTTATCACTCTAAACTCACACACGCATACATCTGATCGCCTGACTTATATTCCCCTCTCCCACCACTCCTCGTTACGTCATTACCCCACTTCCCGCTCCTCCAGTTTATCGGTCCCCACCGCCCGCCCCTCGCCAACCAAACTGACAACGACCGCATCGCGCTGCAGGTTCCTGGCAATGCTCTAATACAATGAAACACCGTGCTTATCATCAAAATTTATTTGAATATCGGATTTTGTCACAACAGAAAGACACGAAATAGCTATACTGATAGTCCATGAGCCCTACTTAATATGTTTTTGATTAAAGAATAGGTATTCATTACGGGAAATAAAACACAGACACACTACTTTTACTACGTTTATTTTTCTAAGCAAATATCCGCGTCATACCTACATAATTTTTTTTTTACATGGAATTAATAATAGAATCCTATAGTTGGTCAAACATATTCACAATTTCCACTGTAACTTATAATTTTTTAGTATTGAGATTTTGAATTAAACATTAAATCGCTTGCAGTGGAAGGTAAAAACATTTTAGAAGGTTACAACTCACAAATCTTACAACGCAGCTAAATTTATTCAACACAACATCAGTGAGATACATTATCATGTTATGGCGGATACATAATACATAATAATGACAATAATAAATTTCGAATTAAGTAAGTTCAATGGAATTATAAAGTATAAAACAATAAAATCTTTATTTTAAATAAATAAACTATACCTAGATATTCCAATGAAATCAGCGTTTACTAAGAAAACTCGTGCTTATCGGTGTCGGTCGGTTCCATAACGCGATACTATTTTTTCACTGTTATAGCACTTCAGCACTTGGGATAGTCATTGTCACTAACTTAAAACACACCAAGGTCAAGGGTTGCTTCGTCATTTGCAAAGCTAGGACGCGTATGGGCCGCGGACGCAGACGAGGGCCGATCCTTCCAGCTCCTTTTTAACAAAACTGGCAGCTGATCTAAATTTATTTCAGCATTTTTGCTTGCTATCTTTTGGCGTTTCTTCTTAATACTTATGGCGTCAAAGACAGCCTATCATCGAAAAAACCAATAATGTAGTTTCAACGTAAATCGGCGGCCATTCTCATATCATTAAGCAATTTCTTAGCATATGCATTTCTGTCATTAATAAATAATCGAGAACAAAAAACAAAAATCACGAACGTGTCTTCACACCGTAATGTCTAAAAAGTAACTGATTTAATTAACAGTTTAAATAACACAAATGAAGCGACGGCATATTTTATGTATTGAACTACATAAGCGGCATTCGGCTGCATAGGTCGGTAAGTACCACAGAGTACTTTTCTATATAGGGTAAGTACTTAGGAAACGTTTGTTGGGGACTATTTCGCCGCTCGCATAATAATGTTACCATGTCTACTGAGTAATGTTATAGGACGGGAGAAAATAATTGACTATTTAATTTTCAAATCAGCATAGCTATTACAAAAACTTTTTGTGAATCAACATTTAACTATTGCTAGAAGGTTAGGTATTCTTTTAATGGTATTTTACCATTGACTACTACAAAATTGTTTTGTTTCGCCTTGAGCCGTAACGGGCGGACAAAGCGCGCAGTTTAAGTAATTTTGAATCTTAACAGCATTAAGAATCTAGTTGACCTCCTTTAAAATACCACAAAATAATCCTAATCGCTATTTAGAGTTTTTGGCTCATTTACAAGTATTATTTTAAGCTTAAGTTATTTTAACTATTATGTAGACCAGTGATTCTCAACCACTGTGCCGCGGCACTTTTGTGTGCCGCCAAATTTCAAAAGTGTGCCGCCAAATTTTGCAAATATATAATAATGTTAATATTATTAAATTATATCATTTAAAAAGAAAAATATTTTTTGGCATTAGCGAACATTAAACCTAAAAAAAAGATCAAGATTGTTAAATCTAGAAGACGATATGAGAGTAGCATTGTCATTTTTACGACCAAATATAAATGAAATCAAAAAACATCAAGCTCAAATTTCGCATTAAAAATATTTTTATTATTAGCTTGTAATTAATCCCTTAATAAACATTCAGTTATTATTGTAGTATATATTAGTTTATTTCGTATATTTAAAATTTTAGTCATGAACTGTGCCGCGGCACTTTTGTGTGCCGCCAATTTCAAAAGTGTGCCGCCAAATTTATGCAGTGTTTTGTAGTAAGTAAATAATTTTTATCTTTTTCTTTGTGTGCCGCCAAATTTTGAAATTTTTAAATATGTGCCGCAACAAAAAAAAGGTTGAGAATCACTGATGTAGACTATTATCTTCATGAGAAATTTCAGAGCAAAATTATTTTCATGTGATGGCAGCTTACAGTTTTATTTATTTTTCCTATCAAAATTGTAGCACAAAGTACAGACTAAGATCTATAAAAATTCGGGATGACCGAACATCAGAATATCGGGATATTCCACGCGGATCGGTACATCTGGTAACGCTAGTTCTAGCGAGTGCGGTAAATACAAAGGCGGTCTTTGTCAACTGTTTGACGCCGACCATCCACGTGCACTGATGGATTTGAACTTCTATTCATCATTCAAAACACGTGTAATTAGTCCGAATAATCATAACTGTCAACTCATAGTTATGCTTATGGATCCATGAAATAACTTTTTTTACTTTTTTCAGAATGCCTTGTACACTGAATAAGAATTAATGCAATGAATTTAATAGGTACCGAAAATTAAGTTTATGCTGTTATTATGGACTAAAATTTTAATTGACATTTAATAAGGTATTCGTTTAATATCAAGTTAATGGTATTTGTTTGGTTGCGCATAATAAAGAAAAAGTTCATGATTTCTTTGCAGAATTTTTTAAAAAAAAGTAAAGTAACAGCCTATACATGTCCCAATGCTGGGCAAAGGCCTCCTCTATACAGAGGGTATCAGGGCATAGTCCACCACGCGGCCCCACTGCGGATTGGCGGACTTCACATATCTTCGAAATACATTTTTTTTGTTATTATTTCGAAAATATGCAGGTTTCCGCACGATGTTTTCCTTCACCGCGGAGCACGTGATTATTCAGCACTTAAAGTTGAAAACTTCATTGGTGCCGGCACCGGGGATCGAACTCAGGTTGCTCGAGTATATATTGAATTAAAGGCGAGCGCCCGGACACTGAGATATCACGGCTCTGAGAATTTTTTAATTTTTGTTAATGCGCGCGATAAATAACTGCACGTGCCGCCGCTAACCGAACAGGCTCGGAGCCCGAGGGTCGATGTGAAATCGCGTAGCGTTAAGAACACTAATTTATTGATTACTTTCCGCAAAAACTTTTAATTTTTCAATTGAAAATATTGGAATGATTGGTATGATTTTTCATTACTAAGAATGCGGAGTTGAACTATGGAAAGTAGAGATAAAAGTTTAAGTAAAACGCATTCAATAGCGGCAGCTTAGGTTAAATTTTAAAGAAAGCGCCAAAAGTAAAGTGCGTGGAATAAAACCGTTAAATGAGACGTGCGCGGGCGCGACAGTCGCATACACAAGCGAGTAGTGTATAATACCTTTCTCTTTCTCCCTCTTTCTTTTCGTTCTCTCATCCCTTCTCTTTCTATTACCACTCCACCCCGCCAATGCATAGTATATACTCATGAATTCATGGACAAGCACGTGGCGAATACTCACATTATAGATACAATTTACTCGTGAGTAGCCACGTTTATTTTCATATAATTTCAAATCGTCAAAACAATAATAAATATAGTAACAATGGCAAGTGAACCAACAAGTGACTTGAATGCAATTGACAGTGATAATAGTGGGAAATTATTCAGTGCAAAAGAATTTTTCTATTTTTGGAACGAAGTTCCTTACGGCAGGCTTGGAGGGGATAGGGATTTTGCTGCGCGACCGAACTGAAAAAAATGTGATAGTAAAACCGTAAGAAAAAATCCGTGGAAAAAAGTGCGTGGAATAAAACCGTTAAATGAGACGTCTGCGCGTGACAGTCGCATACACCAGCGAGTAGTGTATAATACCTTTCTCTTAATAATATAAATTTTTCTCTTAATAATAATTTGAATTACGATGTTTTTTATTTTAAGTAATTTATTATTTCCTAAAATACTGAATTTCCTAAAAACTTTCCTGTACTTAAATAAAAACTAATCAGCAAAATTTAACTAACATAAAATTGAGCACGATTTTTTTTGCAATTTGTGTCGATTCTACATTAGCCGAAGGAACTGCGTTCCTACCTGGTGTCCCACGACACCACATCATTTTTATCTATACTTCTTTTAATAATATTATTTTATTTGGGGGATTTTTTTTTTTTACTTAAACTATAGGGACAAATATTTTCGAGAGTTGGTAACACTGGAATATTATCGCAATAGTTTAGTCCATAGAGTAAAGTAATACTACAGAAATGGTATATTCAATAGAGTCGTTAGTCCTAATTAGAGATGGGTCGTATCGCTTTTTCTGAGTACCGTATCTGAATCAGATTTCGATTTCTAATATCAGATTTCGAAACTATGTATTTTAATATCTAGATATTTTACGGTCCCGTATCCACCTTGAATTCTAAAAAAAATAATAATAATAATTATAATAATAACAAAATAAATAATGCCTCAGATACGTCGTCATAACACCCGACGACGTATCTGAGGCAGTCCGTAGAGCCCCGAACTGGAAAAGTCCGGGACTCGACGGGCTGCATCACTACTGGCTGAAGGGGTTCGTGGTGTGTCATGCTGTGCTCGCCCGACAGTTCCAAGAGGCTCTCGATCAGAGGTCGCTCCCGAGCCTCTTTACTACTGGGGTCACTCATTTGGTTCCTAAAGATCAGGTTACCACAGACCCGAGTAAGTACCGCCCCATAACGTGTCTACCTACAATCTATAAGACACTGACATCTATTCTGAGCATGAGAATCACCCGGCATATTAATATGAATCGGATTATGTCTCGTGCTCAGAATGGATGTCGGGGCGGTGGTCGTGGAACCAAGGAACCACTTCTCATCGACGCGGTCATTGGCAAAATGGTTAAACGCAACCGTCGGAACTTCTCCGCCGCCTGGATAGACTACAGAAAGGCGTTCGACTCGGTGCCCCATACATGGCTAAAGAGGGTCCTCGCACTGTACAAAGTAGACTGTACAGTAAGAGACTTCCTCGGGTACTGTATGGGGCAATGGAGTACGATCCTTTGTCATCTAGGCGAGCGGATGACGGCTGCGGAATACCGGATAAGGATACGACGGGGTATTTTCCAGGGCGACTGTTTGAGTCCAATATGGTTTTGCCTCTCCCTGAATCCTCTCAGCGTGTTACTGGAGGGCTCGGGGGGAGGATTTCAGCTTCGGAGAGGAGGGACAAAAGTGACCCACCTTTTCTACATGGATGACCTCAAATTATTCGCCTCCAATCGCTCCCATTTGATGGAATTGCTTAAAGTCACTTGTGATTTCAGCAATTCTATCAAAATGGAGCTTGGGACGGATAAGTGCGCGGTCCTCCATGTCGAAAGGGGTAAGGTCGCTAATACGAAGGGCATAGACTTATCTATGCCCGTTAACATAAGGACCCTCTCTGAGGCTGAAACATACCGATACCTGGGTATGTCACAAAACATGTGTATCGATGAGGCTGGCATGAAACAGTCAGTTCGTGACGTGTTTTTTGCACGCCTGACAAAGGTATTTAACAACCATTTGTCAGGCGTGAACAAGGCACGCGCATTTAACGGCTGGGTGATGCCAGTCCTCATGTATACCTTTGGCATACTCAGGTGGACTCAAACTGAGCTCAACGCCCTGGATCGAAAAGTCCGCACAACTATGACGTCCCACAGAATGCATCATCCGAGATCGTCAGTGATGAGGCTGTACCTGCCGCGGAAGCATGGCGGGAGGGGCTTTTTAAGCGCCCTCACCATGCACAATCGCGAGGTGTGCAGCCTCCGTAACTACTTTCTGGCGAGATCGGATGAATCAATCTACACGGACGTCATTAGTTGTGATAAAGGACTTACCCCTCTATCCTTAGCCAACGAGCAATGGCAGGACCCGGGAGTACTGAGCGTTTCCGACCGAGAGACCGTATGGAAGGTGAAAGAGCTCCACGGGAGGTTCTACAAGGCTCTACACGAGCCTTTCGTAGATACCGTTGCCTCCCTTAACTGGCTACGTTTCGGTGACCTCTTTGGGGAAACCGAAGGTTTTGTCTGTGCGATACAGGATCAGGTTATTAAGACGAACAACTATCGGAGATACATCCTAAAGGATGGCACCGTCGACATCTGTCGAGCTTGTCGCCATCCCGGGGAGTCGCTACGGCATGTTATCTCCGGTTGTTCCATGCTTTCTAACTCTGAGTATCTGCATAGACACAACCTAGTAGCCAGAATTATACACCAGGAGCTCGCTCTGAAATACGGACTCGTGGAACGGAAACTGCCGTACTACAAGTACTCTCCGGAGGCCGTGCTCGAAAATGACCGCGCCAGGCTCTATTGGGACCGGCCCATCATCACGGACAGGACGATTGTCGCGAACAAACCTGACATCGTGGTGATGGACCGGGCACAGTCGCGGGTATTTTTGGTCGACATTACCATTCCATATGACGAGAACCTCGTGAGCCGAAACAGATAAGAAGACGAAGTATCTGGACCTGGCTCACGAGGTGACCGACATGTGGGGTGGTGTGCCGACCGAAATTATCCCAATAGTCGTGTCTGCGAATGGGTTAATCCCAGTCAGCCTCTCGGAACATCTGAGGCGACTGGGACTCCGGGACGGAACGCTCCAAGCTCAAATGCAGAAGGCGGTGCTCCTCGATACCGCCCGCATCGTCCGCCGGTTTCTCTCCCTCTCACCCTAACCCTCGGCCGTTTGGTCTCCCCTGCCGAGGGCTTCCGTCTGGTTGGGTCCTATTTATTTATGTATTACATATTATATTTATGTCTGTATATTTATTTTTATTCATAATATTTATTTTATAGATGCAATATATATTTATGTGTTTATTGTTTATCCCCAAACCCAACCAGACGAGAAAACAAATAAATACCCACAAAATAAATTTCATTAAAAATAGAAATTGAAGTAATATAAAAATTATTTATTTCAACATCTTATATGTCGCTTAAAATAATTGAGTTTAACATATTCTTAGAACACGCAATCATGAGTGACAATATTTTTATAATTTGTGTAAGAAATAATATATTCAGTATTATAACTTAGGGCGGAAGAATTTAAAATATACACACAAAGCACATAAGCCTTGGTCTGATTTCCACCCAAGCAGCACACACTATTAAATTATATTTTTCTTTTTGTGTAGTTTTATTTTTTTTTCCAAAAATATGAATAAAATTTAACGAATAAAAATATTCACAAAAAATTTACCTCCTAAAAAATTTCCATTTAAATTTTTCTTCCTTAATTTAGGCAGAAAATTCTTAAGTAGTAAGTTGGCATCCCTTACTATTACGTGCTAGGTACCAATGCAATCCAGCTCAAGGTTAAACAAAATTTAAAGACATCGTTAATACCGTAATTCGTATTTAAATGCAACTAAAAATGTTTTTTTCCATGCTGTTAAGATTCAAAATCACTTAACTGCGCGCTTTGTCGCCCGTTACGGCTCAAGGCTAAACAAAACAATAAAAATATACTTAATAATATCGTTGTAGTAATCGTTGATACCATGATTAGTATTTAATTGAAACGGATCTTATTTGCATTGCCTTAAGATTCAAAATTACTTAACTTATTCAAAATATCTGTTTAAAAATCTGATATTGTGCCTTGCTTGCCGTACTGCTCTAACTAGTGTAATATTTGTATCTCACGCGCTTTGTCGCTCAAAATCTGTTTAAAAAAAAAAATCTGATATCGTGCATTGCTTGCCGTCCCGCTCTAACTAGTGAGTATTTATATCTCACGCGCTTTGTCGCTCGATATCTGATATCGTGCATTGCTTGCCGTCCCGCTCTAACTAGTGAGTATTTGTATCTCACGCGCTTTGTCTCTCGAAATCTGTTTAAAAATCAGATATTGTGGCAAACGCGTATGATATCGCGATTCGTGTCGGTATAGCGAGCGAGCACGTTACATCAGATTTCGGAAATATCAGATATTGTAAAATACATAGATATTGAACGAGCCAGTAAGTGATATTCGGATATTGTACTAATATCTAGTTTTCATATCTGATACGATATGTATCGCCCACCACTAGTCCTAATCATACTTCACTCAGTATATATGTCTTATCTATGCTTCACTCTATGGTCGTAGTAGGACGTAGTCGTTAAACGGGAAGTCCCAGAAATCTTTTTCACAGAGTAATTTGTAATACATTTTTTTATTCATTTAGTTTAGTAATAGCGACATTAGTGCACGTGGTAATTAAATATGCAAAAAAGTAAAGAAAGGTATGTAAGATTACAAATTTAGATACAAAACATAATTTAATCGAAATTTCTTATTAAAATAGTTTAATTATGTAAATGATACAATTATTTATGAATTATCGCGTTTATTTTTAATTTTAATTCCCGACGAGAACCTTTTCAAGACCATGAAAACGTATTGTACTCATGGTTATGGTTCTACTGTTTTGCAAATTAAAAATCTCATTTTACTCTGTTAATGTTTCTTCAGAATACATTCCTATTACCTATCTCTTTTTATGTAGAAAAAAAATTTATTCGCTAAAGAAATAATCAACTAGCAGAATTCAGCGGTCCGCAATTTTACTAGTATGGCTTCAAAAACTGAATAGACAGTACTGCCAACATGATAAATATAGTAAGTGGCGGCGATTATTTTTTTTTTAAGTTTAATGAGTCAAAGATCCGCCGGAGCAAACCGAATCGGATAGGTTATATTAGAAGGTTAAGGCGGGAGCCCCTTAGCCTTCGTGGTTATATTATTTTATAACCGCCCAGAACGCCAGTTTAACAGTACTTTTAGTATTTTTGAAACCTCTTTTTTTAATAATGCGAGGTTATTGACCTCAGGTTATTATTTGGAACAGTGTGTGAATTCGTAAATTTGTATTTTGTTGTCAATAACAAAAAGGCGGATTTCTGAAGCGAAAATAATGTTTTCTTTTTTTTTTCCTGGAAAACTATAAGCGACCGCCGATACGAGGCTTATTATTAGTTTTATAAAATATATGCAAATTCTTTTTTACTGCCTTCATCCAATTTATAATTGACAATTGGTAAAATCAACCTAAATAGTACTTCTTTCAAATCGTAGCTAATTTCTCGCTCTTTTTTATCAATAGTGCCTGTGTTGGCATGTGTTTATTTTAAAGCTGTCCCGTGGTATTAGTGTTCATGGCACAAGAACATTTTTCTGAGAATTTTGTTTAGTCAACGGAAATGAACTTGTCGAGTCGGAAAAAAACGTAGAACAATGTAAAACATTGTTGAAACATTGTAAAATAGAACTTGTTCGACGTGTGCATAGTCATAAAGCCCTTTGAAGTTCTAAGTAAAAGTATCGATAATTATCTAGTAAAAAATATCAATATATCGTCAGCTTTCACATTATTCATACACATTTCCAAACCATTCAAAATTCGTAAAAAAGAATCGACGTAAGTACCACGACCTCACAGAAGACCGGCGTCAAGTGGAAGTATGACAAATACTTTCGCGTTTCGTTTGGTAAGTGAGGTAGCCGGAGCCCAAACTTCAAAAGGTTGTCAACACATCTGTAACCCTCGGGTGTAGCAGATGTCCATGGGTGGCGGTATTCACTTAACATCAGGTGAACCGTCTGCTCGTTTGACAACTTTTCGCATAAAAAAAAATAAATAATTGGATGGATAAATATCGATATTTCGATATATCGATATTTTCTGCCTAAACGCCTAAGGTGTTATAGACGGCGGTGCTTATTCGTTTACATCTGATGACTTTTAACAAATAGCAATACCAGATAACGGAATGAAAGAAGACCAGAATGGACGGATAGAATATTCAACAAATCTTTGTCTGTTCATCTGGACTGTATTTTTGGAAGATGGTGACTATAAAAGAATGAAGAGTGGCTATAAAAAAATGAAGACTGACTACAGGATGTTAAGTAAAAAGGAACGATTCAGTCAATTGTGACGATTTCAAATGTATCTGAGAAATCATTTGTGTACATCCAAAGCTGTTCGTCTTTGGAAAAAGTGTTTTTTCCATTGACGTCCGTTGGATTGACAGGCGGGAGAGGAACTGGGGTGGGAGGAGGGGTATTACCTTCCCTTAGAAGAACAGTTGCGGAAAATCTCCCCCGCTCCCTTTTCGAGTTTTTATTTTAATTTTTGATTCTGTGGAAATTTTCTTCATTTTATTGTAATAAGTGTAAAAAAAAGGGAACCCTTTGAGGGGAAGGGGTTTCCCCCCTAATCAGAAAAAATAGGGTTACTGATTCAGAGGGACTTCTGTATCAATATAAAAGTAAAAGTAAAAATTAACGTAAAAAGCACAAATCGGAATATAATAGTTCACCGTTCAAATATGGCAAAATTCAGAGGTTTGTGCATATAATAATGTAACCTTTCTGTAAAAAATATCAACCTCCAACTCAATGCAAGTCATTGGAAAACTGAGCTAGATTAATTTTTATTAGGGTTCCGTTCCCAGAGGGAAAAACGGGACTCTGTTACTAAGACTTCGCTGTCTGTCTGTCCGTCTGTCACCAGACTACAGCCTGTATCTCATGAACCGTGATAGTAAGACAGTTGAAATTTTCATGATGTATTTCTGTCGCCGCTGTAACAACAAATAAAAAATATTTAAGTGGAGCTCCCATGCAACAGACATGATTTCTTCTGGTTTCGCGCAGGTTCAAATCCCGCATCGCAGAAGATTTTTGTTAATTTATCTACAAAAAAACCTTTACCATTTAAAGTCGTTACGTTTGGTTGCAGCCGTGAGCACACCAGCAGCACGGGGCTATGATAGCTCAGTGTCCGGGCGATGTATTTACTCTAGCGACCTGATTTCGATCCCCGGTGCCGGCACCAATGAAATAGTTAATTTTAAGTGCTTACTGATCATGTGCTAAACGTTGAGGGAAAACATCGTGAGGAAACCTACATATTTTTGAAATAATAACAAAAAATTTTTCGAAGATATGTGAAGTCCGCAAATCTGCAGCGGGGCCGCGTTGTGGACTATGTCCTAATACCATCTGTACAGAGGCCTTAGTCTAGCAGCGGGATATGTATAAGCTGTTACTTTACTTTTAACTTTACTACATTGATTGCAGATTATTTAAGCAGGGTCTGGTGTGTGCATAGCATACTTTTGTTGCTATGCAGGCCAATATTTAAGACAGGCGGAATTTACTCAGACATTAGCCTGTTAGGTGAGACTCTGATCTCAGATCACAGAAAATGAAATTAGTAGTATAAATTGAATGATAATTGCAGAAAATTGCAAAAGGAATGACACTTCATTAGCCTGGATTCGAGAAAATAACGAATGAATGTTTCATGTGTCAATGGTATATTGATTGTATACTTGATCACTTTACTCATAGCTTGCGATTATTTGTCCGCCCTTATTTTAGACGTTCCATATTTTCTAGATACCATTCACAATAATTTAATGTCTAACGCTTGAAATTTATCTTAATTTTTATCTGAAATCAATTTAAAGTCGTCATGAACAAGGAAGTTCCAAACTATTATCCAAAATGGGTGGCGGCCAGTTTAACTCGGCCTATGAAAGCACGGGCCAGCCTAGACTTATCGTACAAAATGTGTACGTTGTGTACGAATTTGTGTCGAGTAAATTGGGAAAAATTTCTTCGAACTCGCTTAGGCTGATAACTTTATATCCCCGTAGATTCATGTTTCGCTCTGCAAGGCAATTCTTCTCAGGGCCAAACTTCGAAGCAAATATTCATAATAGCTTGAGAGATAAGCAGGCACTGCAAAGCTGAATCACGCATTTAGTAATTATTTTACGCTATTGGTAGATTTTTAGCTAGAATGTGAAAACAGAGCAATTTCTCAGGCGCTGTGACATTAATTTTAAATGTTGATGAAGCCTATCTATCGCGTTTCTGCAAACGGAGTTGCCAGCATCATAGTTAATTTTTTTTTAAATATAACGGGTCTCATGTGTGGTTTATAAAATGAAAAATCTCACGTGGAAATTTGCGTTAAATATTAAACAAAATACTGGAAGATTATGAAAATAATTCCAGTATTTGTTTCCACAATAATATCTCTTAGTTTCTACGAAAAATGTTTTTATTAATTTATTTACAGAAGGTATCCAATTCCGCCGGAGATAATTGCATACGCAGCAACAGTTTCCCGTAACGAAAGAATTAATGAGATGGATGAATATGATCCACAAACGTTAAAAATATCGTAAGTAAATATAAATATCCTTTTAAATTTTTGGGCAATAATAAATTAATGATGTATTGACTAATTTTCGACAAGTTTCAGAGTGATTATTTGAATGACCCACCCCGGTCGTAGGCCACTTTTCCCCGTCTTTGTTTTAAATGAATGTTCCATTTCTAAACCCCTAGTTTCTTGGACTAATCATATTTTTACCAAAGAATTGAAGACCCGATTGGCGTTGGGAGTGGCAGGGGAGGAACCCTGCCTCTTGCGCCTGAGTGTGTGGGTTCAGTCCCCACTACTGGAAAACTATTGTGTGATGAACATCGTGTTTTTCCAGTGTCTGGGTGTTTACATATGTATAGTATGTATTTATTTACAAAAGAAAAGTATGTTTATCAGTTTTCTAGTACACTGTGGGTAAACAAGCGTTGCTTAGTTCGGGATTAGAGAACGTTGTGTAAAAAAATGTGTCCGAAAATATATATAAAAAAAAGAAAAGCTGTATTAAACTTCCGAACTGTATAACAACGCGATCTATGCTTTGCACTTTCTTTTCAACTTAATTGCTTGTTCGAAGCAATTCAGTTAAAGAATAGACTATTTATATAGACTAGCCCAGACAAGTGATAAGTACTTAAAATAATATAAAGTTTATATTAATGAAATCGTAACACACAGAGAGAGCACGACCGTTTTCTCAAAATCTCTCATTCCGTGAACAAAAAAACTTTTTTTTATTTATTTACTTAATCTTTTTTTGCAAGTCTTCTTCCTAATGCGTAATGCCTAGTGGCATTGTCTACTACTCAAACCTTGTCATGGTGAAAAGCAGATGGCAGGTGCTAAACGTATTTAATGAACTGTATTTTTTATGAAATAGTAGACCATTTACACCGAAGAGAACAGTATTTTTTAGCAGAACAATGAATGAATAACGATTATAGTAAGAAGGCACTTTGAAGTTTTCTTTATTACAAAACAAATTTAGCTGTATTCATCGCTAAATTAGTTTTATAAATCGAGGTGCTAAACGTATTTATGGAACTTAATATTTTTTATGAATGCCTAGTATTGTCTACTAGTCATGGTGAAAAGCCATTACACCCATTTACACGAAGAGAACAGTATTTTTTAGCAGAACAATGAATGAATAACGATTATAGTAAGAAGGCACTTTGAAGTTTTCTTTATTACAAAACAAATTTAGCTGTATTCATCGCTAAATTAGTTTTATAAATCGAAAACTCCCATTTTCTTTTTTGCTCAATTGAAACCAGTTGATTTCATTCTTGTGTACTCGGCCTATGAAAGCACGGGCCAGCCTAGACTTATCGTACAAAATGTGTACGTTGTGTACGAATTTGTGTCGAGTAAATTGGGAAAAATTTCTTCGAACTCGCTTAGGCTGATAACTTTATATCCCCGTAGATTCATGTTTCGCTCTGCAAGGCAATTCTTCTCAGGGCCAAACTTCGAAGCAAATATTCATAATAGCTTGAGAGATAAGCAGGCACTGCAAAGCTGAATCACGCATTTAGTAATTATTTTACGCTATTGGTAGATTTTTAGCTAGAATGTGAAAACAGAGCAATTTCTCAGGCGCTGTGACATTAATTTTAAATGTTGATGAAGCCTATCTATCGCGTTTCTGCAAACGGAGTTGCCAGCATCATAGTTAATTTTTTTTTAAATATAACGGGTCTCATGTGTGGTTTATAAAATGAAAAATCTCACGTGGATAATATTAAACAAAATACTGGAAGATTATGAAAATAATTCCAGTATTTGTTTCCACAATAATATCTCTTAGTTTCTACGAAAAATGTTTTTATTAATTTATTTACAGAAGGTATCCAATTCCGCCGGAGATAATTGCATACGCAGCAACAGTTTCCCGTAACGAAAGAATTAATGAGATGGATGAATATGATCCACAAACGTTAAAAATATCGTAAGTAAATATAAATATCCTTTTAAATTTTTGGGCAATAATAAATTAATGATGTATTGACTAATTTTCGACAAGTTTCAGAGTGATTATTTGAATGACCCACCCCGGTCGTAGGCCACTTTTCCCCGTCTTTGTTTTAAATGAATGTTCCATTTCTAAACCCCTAGTTTCTTGGACTAATCATATTTTTACCAAAGAATTGAAGACCCGATTGGCGTTGGGAGTGGCAGGGGAGGAACCCTGCCTCTTGCGCCTGAGTGTGTGGGTTCAGTCCCCACTACTGGAAAACTATTGTGTGATGAACATCGTGTTTTTCCAGTGTCTGGGTGTTTACATATGTATAGTATGTATTTATTTACAAAAGAAAAGTATGTTTATCAGTTTTCTAGTACACTGTGGGTAAACAAGCGTTGCTTAGTTCGGGATTAGAGAACGTTGTGTAAAAAAATGTGTCCGAAAATATATATAAAAAAAAGAAAAGCTGTATTAAACTTCCGAACTGTATAACAACGCGATCTATGCTTTGCACTTTCTTTTCAACTTAATTGCTTGTTCGAAGCAATTCAGTTAAAGAATAGACTATTTATATAGACTAGCCCAGACAAGTGATAAGTACTTAAAATAATATAAAGTTTATATTAATGAAATCGTAACACACAGAGAGAGCACGACCGTTTTCTCAAAATCTCTCATTCCGTGAACAAAAAAACTTTTTTTTATTTATTTACTTAATCTTTTTTTGCAAGTCTTCTTCCTAATGCCTAGTGGCATTGTCTACTAGTCAAACCTTGTCATGGTGAAAAGCAGATGGCAGGTGCTAAACGTATTTAGTGAACTGTATTTTTTATGAAATAGTAGACCATTTACACCGAAGAGAACAGTATTTTTTAGCAGAACAATGAATGAATAACGATTATAGTAAGAAGGCACTTTGAAGTTTTCTTTATTACAAAACAAATTTAGCTGTATTCATCGCTAAATTAGTTTTATAAATCGAAAACTCCCATTTTCTTTTTTGCTCAATTGAAACCAGTTGATTTCATTCTTGTGTTGAGAGAACTGTTGTTATCTCACTACATAGTATAAAACAAAGTCGTCCCGCTGTCTGTCTGTCCCTATGTATGCTTAGATCTTTAAAAGTACTCAACGGATCTTGATGCGGTTTTTTTACTAGGTAGAGTGATTCACGAGGAAGGTTTATATGTATAATACATTGCACCCGTGCGAAGCCGGGGCGGTTCGCTAGTGATGTATATAATAATATACTTACCGATGCAATTTGTCCTTTTACTATAGGATGGTACTGAAGGATGGAGTTTCGAGGGAGAATTATTTAAAGTTCTTTCACTACGTACTATGGCTTGAAGAACGTCATAAGTCACAACAGCTAGTAAGTGTATTTTTGTCGTTCGATGCAACACGGTTTCGACGAAACGAAGAAAAGTTCACCTATGTTAAAACTGTTTACGGTTTTATTGTGTTCGCGTTTAATTTTCTTCTAAAGTTTTATTATTATTTTTCTATTTCTTATCCCCATCCCCATCAAGGTGGGGTCGTCAGTGTTGTCACATGTCAGTCAGGTGGTTAATGATATTGTCTAGGTGTTTTACGACTGGCCACCTGCCTTTGGGAACAAGCTCCCATATCGGAAAAATTATCTTTGAGCCACAAAAGTACTTTTACCTTGTTGTAATCAAACCCACAAACCCCGGCGCCGAAGTCAATGGCTTAACAACTGCGCCAACGAGTCATAATTTTGTTTCTTATTGTTACATTATTGTTATAATTACTGAACTGTAATTCTATCAGTTTTGGTGTCAAATTATATGTCTTGATGAACGAATATCACGTTTTTCTTTATTAATACGGCACTAGATTTCCCCAAAACGTGCCTAAAAAGTTAAATTTCACAATGCATTAATTTCACAAGAAGTCATTTAATGTACGTTTCACATACATATAATATATCCATCACGGGCACACATGGTCATTGTATACAATCAAAAATAATAATAACATTATTTCACAGAAGCAGACTAAACTTTGTGGTGTTAAAATAGATGAAATTGATAATGGCTACGTTTTGTTTATCGATGAAGATAAGCAGGAGAATCTTAATTTACGTGCAGGTAAGTTGTATATATTGTATCTTGGCTATACAAATAAATTTCTGAAGACACGCTCAGTTACTGAAGTTGTGTGTCCGAACTCATGCAATCGTTGGACGTTATTAATTACTTTTTTTTAATTTCTATTAAAAACACAAGCAACAGATGATGGATTGCTATTTTTATTATGTGAAAAGTTGTCAAGTAAGCAGCATCACATGATGTTAAGTGATTACCGCCGCCCATGAAAATCTTCAACGTCTGAGGTCTTGCAGATGCGTTGACAACCTTTAAAAGTGACAACAACAACCTGGTGGGACACCACGTATCAGATGAAACGCGAAACTAATATATTTACATTACACGCTGCTCTTCTATGAGGCTCTACCATCCTTATATACAGCGTGATTCCGCTTCGTGCTCTCGTGCGGAACGGACGTCTCTCTAAGACGGAGGGCTCATGCCACCCGAATTAGACGCTACTCGCAACTTCGGTTGCAAATTAAATCTTTGTGCAAGCAGTGCTGCAGTTTAGTGTTAGTGTAGTGTTGTGCTCGTAGGCAGGTTCCTGTTCTGTAAGTAGAATTCTATACACACTTCTTGCCTCAGAGGCGGCATTGTTTTATTTAATAACTGTGTGCTTGTTGCGATAGGCGACAGCTAGGTACCCACCCTTTTTTTTTTTTTTTTTTTAACGATGGGAAATGCATCATGCATACTCTCCTTAGGGGAAGCAAGGAGAGTTATGTTGGACTCCCGCTCTGAGAAGGGCAGACCTACCAACTAAAACCCATCGGGTGTCCTCCTCTGCCGTCAAATGCTGGATTGCAGGGCCCGCTTAAGCGATTCTGCTGCAACCCAGCCACGGCTACCCCGACCCTGCACAGGGCAGGGGCACACCACGAAGGGACTTTTGTTCCCGTCCTCCGCATGAGTGCCCATGACACCAGTGGGCACTTAGCCTTCGCGGGGCCTCATACCGTTAGGTGACAGACGTCCCCACGTCTGTCACCCGGAGGCCCATTAGGGCGGGAGACGGCGCTCGTGTGCCGCCCGCCTTCTCCCCATGCGACGTCGCCGGATCGGGTCGGAAGAAGCATTCTCCTCCCTCTCCCTTTCGGCGGCCTCCTTCTGTAAGACGACTGTCTCGCAGAAGGAGGCCATCGCCCTCCACGCCGCCCCCTGCTGTCGACCATTGTTCTAAAGATGGCCGGCAGCGAGAGATCCGACCCGACGACGTCACGGAGCCGCCCTCGCGGCTCCTCCCACGCCGGGCATTCCGTCATCGTGTGCTGCGCCGTATCGTCGGCGCAGGCACAATGGTGGCACCTTTGGCTCGGTTCCCTCCCGATAGCGTGCAGGTAATGACCGAAGCATCCATGCCCAGTCATCACCTGCACCATCCGGAATGACAAACTGCCATTTCGGGAACCGATCCACTTCTCCAGGACAGGCCTAATGGCCTGTGCCACTCTATGTCCGGCAGTGGGAGCCGCCAAACGTTCCTGCCAGGTGCGCATCAAAATGACGCGCGCCTGGCGTCGCCACCTTGCGATTCGTTCGGTGGAAACGTTATCGCCGCACCCCTTCGTCTCAGCGACTCGGCGATATACCTCCGCGAGGACTTTAGCCTCTAAGTCCCATGGTGGGGATCCCGCCAAAGCACACGCCGCCTCGCCGGCCACTGTGCGGTAGCCGCGTATAGCCCTGAGTGCCATGGCGCGCTGCGGTCGTCGCAGCAACGCTCTATTCGGGGCACTCAAGGCATCCACCCACACAGGAGCTCCGTAGAGGGCCATCGATCTGATGACCCCCATGTACAGGCGGCGGCAGACCGACCCTGGTCCCCCCACATTAGGCAAGAGGCGTCCAAGAGCAGCGGATACCTTTAACAGATTCGGTGTCAGCCGGCGAAAGTGAGCGGCGAACGTCCACCGTCCGTCTAGGACGAGTCCGAGATACTTCATCTCGGACTCGACCCGGACCTCCACTTCTCCGATCCGGAGTGGTGTGCCTGCAGCCAGCCTCCTTCTAGGGCCATGGAAAAATAGGGCCTTGGTTTTCTCAAGGGCCACCCGTAGGCCTTGAGCTCTGATGCGGGACACCACTAGTCCCACACCGACCACCGCCAGCTGGGTCGCCTCCTGATGCGTCGCGCCGCGGGCAAGAATCATATGACGTATGATGCGCGAGGCGACCACCCTCTCCAACAGCTTACCGGCCTTGTCCAACAGGATGATTGGCCGGTAAGCCGAGGGCGATTCTTCAGGGCGTCCCTCCTTACGAAGGAGAACAACCCTGCCCGCCTTGCAACACTGCGGGAACTCTCCACGCCGAAGACAAGCGGTGAAAAGCTCCCTCAAGCGTTCCTCTAGGGGCCCCAAGGCCAAGACCAGAGCCCTGCCGGGCACACCATCGGGGCCAGGGGCCGTTTTGCGCCCACGAAGCCGCAGAAGTGCGGCTCCCATCTCACCCTCGGATACCAGAGGCACCTCCTCGGTGGTTTCCGGCTCAGGCACCGGTGGGATAAACGCCAGTTGGGGCCGGGAACAACGCCTCCAGCACCGTGGCCAGCCGTTCCGGTGAAATAGATTCAGCAGGCGGCGGACCCCGACCAAGCTTGCCCCTAGTTGCTCGGTATGGACGACCCCAGGGATCGCGGTCCAAGCCCGCGAGGAGCTCACCCCAGGCAGTGTCTTTGGCCCTCAGGATGGCCAGCTGCCAGATTCCGTGGCCCAGTCTTCAACCGCAATCCCCCGCACGTCTGTGGCAGGCGATCCCCAAGCCGTATTCTTGGCATTAAAGTCGCCCGCCACAATTACCGGTCGAGGTGCAACTCGCCTAATGGCCGCCTGCGTATCACCGAGGAGCGTCTCGAGCTCAGCGAGGGTTTTGTTTGGGGAAAAATACACCGAGAATATTGTGTATTTCCCCCAGTCGGCCGCAACAAAACCATTTCCCCTCTCTTTGACGGAAAGGGGCGTGGTACCATCTGGAACATAGATGGCCGCCGTGCCCGTAGCATCCCCTATCCAGTTGGCGGGTATGCAATAAGGCTCCGCTACCACCGCCAGTCCAATTTGCCATTGCGCCAGTGCCTGGAATAATAGATCCTGGGCACCGGCGCAATGGTTTAGGTTTATCTGGAGGAAATGTCTATCCCTATCCATTATTAGAGTCGACACACATTTCCTCTTGTCGGGACGAATCCCGATCCACCTGCTGGGAGGCCGGGGTCCTGCCGGCTTTTTTCCCTTTTTTCGGTGGGGAGCAACCCTTAGCCCCCACCGAGTGCTCAGCTGGCCTACCTGCAACTTGTGGGGTTTGGCTAAGCATGCCGCTGCTTTGTGTCCAGGAGCACTGCAGCGATAACAAATATCGCTGCGGTTCACCTCCGAAGTGCACTGGAGTCGCGTGTGCCCGATTTCTAGGCATCGGAAGCACTTCATAGGGCGCGGCTCCAGGGACTCGACGTGCACATAGCTCCAGCCAATCCTCATACTCCGAGCTGACACCAGGACCTTAGCAGCTGCCACTGGACATTGCACCCAGATGCAGCCAGTGCCCCGGCGGCCCTCCCGAATTTCGCCCGCCTTGACGTGGTCAAGGGGACAGGCGGCTGCAGCGACAATCGCAGCGAGCACCTCATCCCTGGTGACGGAATCATCCAGGCCAGTAAGACGCAAATCCGCGCACTTCACCGGCCTGGCGATCCGTGCCTCTCCGGCGAGGACCTCACGGAGCTTCGCGGCGAAACTGTCCGCTGCTTCGCTCGTGACCCCTGCTGGAAGCTCGAGAACTCGAGCTCCCGGGGCCGCCTGCCTTACTTTCAGGCCTGCCGGGATGTTCAAGGCCGTCAGATCTAACCTCTGACGGGCTTTGGTTAGGACATCACTATACGTAACCCCCTTTTCGACGGCATCGTGCTGTAGTGTGATTACTACGGCTGCCGTCGTAGGGGCACGTAGTTTGCGGCCTCTACGCCTCCGCTTCTTTTTATTAGCGGCGGCTGGCGTCGCAGTGGCCACAGCGGGTCTTGATGCCGTACCGGACTTGGGCACCGCAGCGGATCCCGTTGCGACCAATGGGGGCCTCGGCACCGTAATAGATTTCACGGCGGCCGCAGGTGGCTTAGGCGTCGCGACGGGCTTAGCCACAGACTTCTTTGGCTTGGCGGAGATGGAAGCCGACATCTGCACGTCAAGCGCGGGCACTGTCTTCTTTCCCTTCCCCTTTCCCTTCCGTACCACTGCACTCCATGTCTCTCCCAGAGAGGTAGGGGTGGGATCTGGTGCCGATGAAGGCCCAGGTTCGGCGCTACGCCTATCCGCAGCCAAAGGCGGCCTCAGGCGCTTCTCCGGGAGCAAGCGCTCCTCGAGAGCCTCGAATCGCGCGCTGATCATCGTCCTACTTGGGATAGTACATCACGCGCGATATGCTCAGCCTGCAGTGTTGGTGCCGGCGTCCGTTCCTGGGCTGGGCGAGCCGCCTTCTCTATACTGAGACGCATGCTAGCAACCTCCTTTTGGAGCGTCGCCACCTCGTCCCGCAGCCGTTTGTTGTCGGCCTGGAGGCGGCGGGTTTCATCAGTCGATGATATGCTCTGTAGAGCGTTCACCGCCTCCCGGATCATCTCAGCCGCTTCCTTAAGGGCTTTTACAAAAGTGCCCTTCAGGTTCTTTGATTTCGTAGCGACTTTGGTGATGACTTTAATGCCATCATCGACCCTCTCAAGCAGGGTCGAAGAAAGGCGAGAGTCGACTACGTCGTCAAAGCCAGCGGGGCGCAATGCTCTATCGAGCCGGCGCCTTTGGATCAGCTCTGGAACCTCCTTCTCCGCCTGGAGCTCCATCTCTGCCTCATGGCTTCCATGAGCTCCCGCTTCCCTTTCGCCAGCCCCAAATACTGCCCACTATTGGGCGGGCGGCCTCTACCCCTTTTAGGCACAGGGAAGCCTCTCCTTTTGAACGCCGAAGATTCCGGATGATCATCTGCTTCGGCGTCTGCATCCGAGTGCGCGAGTGCGCTTCTTGCGCACTCTCTGGGCCTCTCCGCTACCCATACTGGCGAAGCTAGCGTTGCTAGCTACGCTTTTTTCCAATTCCAGGCTCATTTCAGAGCCAGAATCTGACGCGGATATACCGCCTACCTCCTCTAAACTCCCTACTGTGGTTGATGTCAAAGGGCCATCCTCCTTTCTTTGGGTATCACAGCGTTCGAGCTGTACGCCTAACTCCTTAAGAACGTCATTTCCTTTTAGATTTTTCTTTTCCATTTTTATTCCCACGAGTTGGGACGATATAGATGCACTCCCCGGGTTACGCCCATTCCGGTCGACTAAAAAGTGGAGTGGGGTACATACTGTGGAGGTCCCCAGGTATCCACAGGTTTTAACGAGGGTTCTCTCGGGCTTTATAGGGTTTTCCTTCCCGCGGGCCGGCCAATTAAGGCAAGCCCTCCGACCAGCGACACAGAAGCACTCACACATATACACACCCAAACACATACACACACCCAAATACCCACACAACATCTCCAACTGGAGCCACCAGAAGGGTCGTTGAAGTGAGTCGCTGGTTGCGGAACGAGGAGTTGGCGAAATCTCCTCCGACGGTGGCGTCAGACGCACTGAGATTAGTCAGCGCGCCGACCCGTCCTCCTAGGCCCTATCCGATGTGTTCTCTGCTGATGAGTGAATCACACGGAGAGCCCCTCCTTGTGCTGCTCTTCGTCTGGTCCCTCGCTCCGAGCCTGTCCGGTATGGGAGACCCTATCCGGCATAGCCTTGGAGGTCATTAGGTCACGCAAGCCACTCCACCACAACAAGGTGGCAGCACGACGGGGGGAGCTAGGTACCCACCCTAGCGCAACTAAAGCGCAGGTGAAATAGTTGTTAGTTTTAGGCACACACCTCCCTGCCGCAAGGTGGGGAGGCCTATTTAGAAACTACACGCCGGCGGGGCGCAAGCCCCAAAGGTTCAAGCGCCGTTATGGGTTCCCTCTTAGAGGAATTCATTCGCGAACGATGCCCCGAAATGTGGCGCAGCTTTCTCGCCTTCGCCGCGGAGAAACGCCGCGTCGTCGAATACGCTAGCGACAACCTGACTTCACCGGCAGTCGCCTCGCCGCCATCTCCGGTGCCCTCTGCGCCAGCTAATGAGCCTTCTGCGACACTAGTAACGCCCGTCGCGTCGACTTCCGCCGCCGCGAACGAACCCAACGCGCCTTCCACGCAACCAATTTCGGCCCCCTTCCGCGATGTCGTTCCCGACTCACAATCGGACGGCGGCTCGGACATGGAGGACGAAACGACCCCCGCTGATAACGCGAACGCCGATGGCTTCACCGTCGTAAAGTCGCGCAAAAAGGGCAAAAAACGCCACGCAACTGACAGCGACCCCGAATGCGAGACCGCCCCATCTAACCGTCCCACCGCAACGCCCGCCAAAAAGCCAGCCGCGGCTGCCCAATTGGTACCCGAATTCGCCTCCGAGCGAAAAATTAAGCCACCGCCGCCAATAATTATTCAAGAAAAGGCAAAGTGGCATCAAGTATGCTCGTGGTTTAAACGCCACAACATCCGCGACCTCCGGTCAAAAAATACACACATGGGTATCCGCGTATACCTGGACACAACAGACGATTTCCGCCGCGTAACCAAGTATTTACGCGAAAATAAGGTAGGTTTTCACATCTACTCGTTGCCCGAAGAGCGTAAACTTCGGGTAGTAATAAAGGGCGTCCCCAAAGAGTCGGATGTCGATAAGGCTAAAGTCGATATCCGCACTCAGGGATACCCCGTACATGCAGTGCGACGTCTTAGGCACCCCAGAACCCGCGTCCCTATGGACATGGTCATGGTTGAACTTGACCCTACCCCGGAAGGTAAGGCAATCTTCAACCTAAAGAGGGTCTGTGGGCTCAGTGACTTAGTCATCGAGCCCCCGCGCAAATCAGGTGTTGTGGCACAGTGCCACAACTGTCAACATTTTGGCCACATGGCCAATAATTGCTTCGCTCACCCTAGGTGCGTCAAATGCACCGGTGACCACGGCACAACCGAGTACACGAGGCCAAAAGATTGCGCAGATCCACCGGACTGCGTAAACTGTCACGCTACCGGCCACCCGGCTAGCAATAGAGGCTGTGCTAAGGCCCCGAAAACTCCCGCGAGAAAATCTCCCGCGAAATCTACGTTGCCCAAACCCGCGCCCGATAAATACGTTCCCGCGCCTGTACCCGTCACTAACGCCTGGGCGAAACCCCAGGTGGCCGCGCAGGTAACCACGCCGGTAATCCCGGTCGCCTCACGACCGATCGCACAGCTGCCCGCCTCTCAAATGGCGCCGCGGCCGCAGGTGCAGCCAACTCCGTCAGTTTTCGCGGAAAACAAGGACGACCCGTTCGCGCAAATCGCAAACATCTGCAGCCTATTAGATAGGATCAATAGGCAGGAACTCGCCGTATTGTCCGCTAAAATAGCGGCCGCCACATCTGGCAACGAGCGTCTTAGGGCAATTAGCCAACATAAAACGCTTGTGGAAGCCCTTTGGGCTTTTACGAGCCAACCGTAAAAGACAATAGTCCGCGCAATAAAACCGCGCTCCGCCGCGTCGTTAATTAGACCCATAAAAACACCTTAATGGGAAGTACAACCGCAGGTAGAACAAAACCTCGGGCTCTGGTTGTTTCGTATTTCAACGCAAACGGCATAAAGGGTCAAAGGGACGAAATCGCGGAATTCCTTCGCGACTACAACGTAGATATTTTTCTAGTGCAAGAGACATTCTTGAAACCTAGTGTACGCGATCCCAGAATCGCAAATTACAATATTGTCCGCCACGACCGGTTAGCAAACCGTCTGGGAGGCACATTAATTTATTATAAACGGTCCTTGCACTGTTGCCCCCTCGACATTCCAGAGCTAAGTCAAATAGAGGCATCCGCGTGTAGGTTAGCGCTCACCGGCCACAGGCCGCTTGTACTAGTCTCAGCCTACCTCTCGGCGAATAGAACCTTACTTCAAAGCGACCTAGATACGCTTCTTAACTTAGGCCCTTCCGTGATAATTGCAGGAGATCTAAACTGCAAACACGGCTCATGGGACACCAACAGCATCCCAAATAACAACGGAAAGCATCTCTTTAGCTTATCCGATAACCTAAACTTTAGCATAGTCGCTCCCGCGACTCCCACTAGGTATCCTACGGTGGACAGCTACCAACACGCGTCACCGAGTGTCCTAGATATCATGTTATTCAGGGAGGTCTCGCTCGACATGGAGTCGATAGAGACAATCCATGAACTAGACTCAGACCACAGGCCCGTCCTGTGTAAACTCGGCCAGAACGCCGGCGCGGTCCCTCCGACCAAATCCGTAGTGGACTGGCATTGTCTTGAGGTCAAACTCAAGGCCTTGGACCCCCAGGACTTAGAAGACTTACCCGAGACGATAGCTACGTTCGATGACGCAAATCGAGCGATAGCGAGTCTCCGAGAAACTATTATTTTCGCAGTCACAGACTCGGAACGGACGGTGAAACTGTCGGGCGACCGACGGTTTAACTTTCCGCCCGACCTAAGACTGCTAATTAGACAGAAAAATGCAGCCACACGCGCCTTCGACCGATACCGATCGGAATCGAACCGAGCCCAACTTCGACGACTTCAGCTAGAAGTCAAAGATCGTGTATCGGAACACCGACACACAACGTGGGACACTCTCCTAGAGAACATCGAGCCATCGCACACCGCCTACTGGCGGTTGGCCCGCAGTCTGAAAGCAGACCCCCGCGAATCTCTACCGCCGTTAGTTAGACCTAATAGCGCTTCAGTAGCCCTAGATGACTCCGAAAAAGCCGAATGCCTTGCGGACAACCTAGAGCAGCAATGTACGCCATCGCGCGATCACACCGATTCAGTCCACCTAACGGAGGTGGACCACGTAATCGAGACTAGGGCTGCGCTTCCACCGGAAGGCGAACCTTTAAATTCAGTGACCCCCGAAGAGGTCCAAGATATTATTAAAAATTTAAAACCAAAATCCGCCCCGGGCCCAGATAATATAAGTAATAAGATTCTCAAAGCTCTCCCTGGGCCGCTTATCTGTTTACTAGCGACCATTTTCAATACCCTTCTCTCCAGTTGCTCCTTTCCGTACGACTGGAAGCAAGCCACGGTTATCGGCATTCGCAAGCCGAATAAACCAGCTAATCAGCCCTCTAGCTATCGTCCCATCAGCCTCCTCAGTTGCCTGGGGAAGCTCTACGTGCGGCTCTTGTTAAACAGGCTCAAAGAGCACGTATTTTCCAACGGCCTTCTGCC
Organism: Iphiclides podalirius; assembly: GCA_933534255.1. Classification (NCBI taxonomy): domain Eukaryota; kingdom Metazoa; phylum Arthropoda; class Insecta; order Lepidoptera; family Papilionidae; genus Iphiclides; species Iphiclides podalirius. The sequence goes on from OW152828.1 coordinate 8,315,869, forward strand.
GACGGAACAATTCGGCTTTCGAGCTAGACACTCATGTCCCGACCAGTTATACCGCCTAACGGAGCACATCCTAAAAGGCCTAAACCACCCCAAACACATCAGCATAGGGGCTCTCTTCTTCGATGTCGCAAAAGCTTTCGACAAAGTCTGGCACAACGGCTTGCTTTACAAGCTGTACACACTCAAAGTGCCAGATAGGCTCGTACACACCATCCGGGCCTTTTTGTTGAATCGCTCTTTTCGATATCGAGTCGAGGGCACCCTCTCCACAAGCCGCCGCCTCACGGCCGGCGTACCACAAGGCTCCTGCCTCTCACCTTTGCTCTTTACGCTCTACACGAGCGACATACCCAAAGACCCACGTCAATCTCGCGCTTTTCGCGGATGACACCGCGCTCTTTTATTTACACCGCAACCTTAGAATACTAACCACTCGACTCCAAAGCGCCGCCGACCGCCTCGGCGATTGGTTCCGCAAATGGAGAATAGAAATAAATCCCGAAAAGAGTGTGGCGATTCAATTCACACGAAGTACCTACCCGTCACATCTTTATAATGGCCCTCGCCAATGCAGAAAGTTGGGGCAAATATCCCTTTATGGCCAACCGCTCCCCTGGGAGAAAAAGGTCAAATACTTAGGAGTCACTTTCGACTCGCGTATGTCATTTACTACGCACATTAATAACGTTCGTAATAGAGCCGCGTTCGTCTCCGGCCGGCTCCACAATTTAACTAGTGCTAAAAGTAAAATGCCCTTAAGGCACAAATTATTATTATATAAGACCTGCGTACGACCTATTATGTCCTACGCATGCATGATCTTCGCCCACACGCACCCTACTCGCTTGTACAAGTTGGAAATAGTACAAAATATGTTTATCCGCCGCGCAACCGGTGCGCAGTGGTATCAGCGCAACGTCGACCTGCACAGCGATTGCAGACTCCCGACGATTCGCGCACATTTTAAAGATTTGACAAAACGGTTCTTCGATAGAGTCCAGCATCATCCCAACCCTCTTGTGGTAAGCGCAGCAAACTACCAACCGGACACTAACGCGAACGTAAACAAGCGTCGCCGGCGAAACGTCCTCATCGACCCGGTCGACGAAGAGGACTTAGATACGATGGACCCACCGCCGGGGGTCCCGCCGGATAACACTACACCCACAGTTAGTGTAACAACAATCACACCAGTTCGCCCTCGCCTACGAGCACGGCGAGACCCACACAACGCGTACACAAGGTACACCCGCGTTCCGGGGCGGTTCTCACCGCTCCCAGCCACCGATTAGCTAAATGCACAGTCGACGGCCGTCGGGGTCTCGGTCCGAACCGCGACCTCGACGGCCCTTAGATGACATACCATAATTAAACGCACGCATGAGCACATGCGCGACCCTACCCATAGCGGAGGGTCCAAACCCGTGGGTTCTGGCTAGCCCACCGGTTCTGCGTCCGATGAAGCTTTAATAGTCTCGGGACTGAAAGCAAAAACATCAGTTAATACAAGATATATACAGCGTGTCGTTACCATCGCGACAATAAATGAACACACGTCTAACGCTACTTGCCAATAATCATAAAAAAATAATAACGTTACACAAAATCCATAATTAAAAAGAAATATTTTTCAAACAAACTAATTAAGTAAAAAAGAAACAAAATTTGTAACATTCTATACAACTACAACTGACTGATTTATACATTCAGAGACTTTCATTCGTTGCCAAAGCCTCGCATTACAAGCCTCTCCTTCTAACAGTATGTCTTGTCTCTTTTAAATTCATTCAACCCATTCATATGCTTTGTGACCTTTACAAATGAACTTTAAGTTACAGTTTTATACGTAAGGATGTTCTAAAATTCTTTGTTTTGGAAAATTTAATAACTCTGTGAATATTGATGTTTAAAGAATGTAAATGTTTAATACAACTTTAAAAAGTTATCCCCTGATTGTAAAGACACGCTGTATAGTTCCATTTTTATCTCCCAACGGAAAAAGAGGCGTGTTATAAGTTTGAAATGTCTGGTACATCTGTGTGTATGTTCGTGGCATAGTAACTTCTAAACGAATGGACCGATTATAGTGCGGTTTTTTGTTTGAAAGCTAATATGTGTCATCGAGATGGTTCTTGATTCTTAGCTAAATTGAGTTTTTCTTTGTACGGGGGTTCCGATTAAATTGTAATTTGATATTGTCATTGTTTAGATTGTTTCTATTGTGTACAGTGTCATTAACATATGAAATTAATTTCAGGCAATTTAATATTATTGAGGGCACGCGAGACCTACGATAAGAACTTTACGGCCCGTATTACAGATATTAAAGGTGCAAAATTGATTCTTAAATCCAAAGGGTAAATTTTATTGTAATATTTTAAAATCGAATCCAATCAATCTTTAAAATCAATTTTTCCAATGGTGTATGTAAATGCTTTCAGGTGTTCGCACACCCTATTTAATGACACTTATATAAATGTACGTGACGCCGTATGCACTAAAATATTATTTTAAAGGTCTTCTTGACCAAATATTTACATTTTAAATTTTACATCCTTACATCTCTTCAATGGGCCATCGTATTCAAAACATGTTATCGTTAAATTTTCTTGATTGAAAAAGTTCAATAACCTTTAAAAGTGAAACTCAAAGGCATTTCTTGCATTCAGTGCAAAAATGCAGAAAAATGCAGAAAATCTTTATAAATTGTAGCCTACAAGTATATGTTGTTCTAATGTATACCTTGCATCAATTTTTGTTGTCCGTCCCAAAGAGATACATTACAATGAATATAAAACATAGATGAGATCACATGCAAGGTAAAGGCAAAAAAAACTTAACTAAAAAGTTGATGGGTGGAATTTATCTGAAGATCGTCAGCAACATGAGCATATCGGTGATCCAATGTTCTACAAACGTACTGAATCAAATAATAAAAAATAGCAAATGCTTATCAAAGACGCTTGGCGCATGTGTTGAAAATCAGGTCAAGTCAGTCATTAGAAGTTCTGTTATTGTTAATGTTCTTATAACATAAAAAAATCAGTTAAGTGCGAGTCGAGCTCGTACGCCGAGAGTTCCGTACCTACCCATGACAGAATGACCAGAGTGATATTATAAAGGCTCCTTTTTATTTCCTTTTAAGGTACGGAACCCTCAAAAATCTTTAGGTTTGCTAGATTCCAGAGCTAGCTGCTCCTTTCTTTTCAAAGCTTAGGGGGCCCCCTGAGCTTCGGGGCCCTGGTGCACTGCACGATCTGCACCTAAGATAGCTACGCCACTGCTAGTACATTGTTAATGATCTTGAAGATAGGCCAAATGATCTCATTGCGATCATTTTATTTGCTTCAGCATAATTGTCCGTATTTTTCAGATTAAGTAAATATGACTTACGGGAAACCCGGTTCGATGTTAAGTTTATGTTTTCAAGAAAACTATTTGAAATGATGCATGTCGCTATAGACAAAGCATACAAACTAAAGACACCACTAATTTTTCCTAAAACCAACGACAGAGTGCAATCATGTCGGATAACAAGGTATGTATTTTCTAACTTCGAGTATTTATATAATACAACAACTGTAAATGTCTTAAAAGATATTTTTTTTTATTTATTTAATCCAATAATGAATTACAATGACATAAATTAATCTCTGACAAACTGTGATGCAGTTGTTCTCATCTGATAAATATGATGTTAGGCGCTAACTCTCTCACTCTACCTTAAGGCGCTTTCAGTATATATGTCTTATCTATGAGGCGCTGTGTATACAGTGAATTTTTAACTATTTGGGTGGTGAAGTATGAGGAAGTGGAGGAGGGGTAACGCCGCTTAGCGGCGCGCAGCGCGCGATTTTCGTCGACGCGCCGCTAGACCATTCATTACCTAGTGTGTAGTGATGGGCCGTAGGACACTATCGATAGTATCATGGAAGGCTTTCGAAAATGTACACAGATGATCCATATAATATCTTTTATAGACCATGATTTTACTTTACTTTTATATTATTATAGGAATAATAATAAACAAACAAATATAAAGTATGAGAAAGCAATCAACAATTTTAGAAAAACTTCCTATTAATTATTTAAAATTATCAGTTATTAATTATTATTTTAAAATTACATCTTAAGGTCAAATAAATTAATAAAGCCAAATGACATTTCTTACAACAAAACATTAAATAAACGAATAATTATTTATTTTGATTTAAAGTCTAATCACGCAATTTCATAGTCTCCACTGCAGAAATTACGAATAAAGTAAAAAAAGTAGTAAAGTAGTCAAGTACTTTTTTATTACATATTTTCTTAAACTTTATATCTTTAATTTATCCTTTAAATGTGAAAGACTTACTACGTTATATTAATTCCCAATGAAATTATATTTAAAAAATTATCGATAAAATTCCTTATATCGATAAACGACAACAATTATAACTACGAGTAGAATCGAAATATTGTTCCCTTCCGCAGACATCGTGTAGCCTATTGGTCCGAGCGTCATGGTTGATACATCTTTTTCCAATTTTAATTTGTTAATCAATTAATTATTTTGTTGTTATTTGATAAAATGTGGAAAATACAAAAATTATAAAATAAGGGTGAAAAATTAAATATTTTAATAAAAGAAATTAAAAACAATATACAATATAAGACTTGTTAAAATTTTTAAATAATGAAAACTTGGTTTATTATCTGATAAGTTGTTCTCCAACTGTTGCGTTCTACGTTCAACAAATACAATAATATTTCGTTGTAATTATTTATAAAAATAAAAAATCAACAAAAATTAAATGGTAAATTAAAAAAAATACATACAACAAGAAAATCACCAAAAAATATAACAAAGAAAAATGTAGGGATTTGAACCCAATCCCTATAGAATGATGGTCCTTTACACAGTGTTACCAACTGTTAAAAAATAATACTTCTAAAACAATTCGAAAACCGACAAAAATTTTTTAAATTCAAACAAAAATTTCTAAATTTAAAATCAGGATTTTTTTTTATATTATAGGAAAAGGCAAAATAATTATCTGATAAACTAAACCATGGTCAAGAATATCAAATATAACATAATTCATTTGAAATGAATATGTTAAGAATAAAATCAAAACAATATTAAAAAAAATATTAGAATACATAAAATATTCATACCAGACACATAGGCCTTGGCCTGACGTCATCCAAAGTGCTGCTTTGGACTGAATTTTTTTTTAAATAAGTCGTTTTGTGTAGTTTTTTTCGAAAATGTGAATAAAATTTAACTCCTAAATAAAATATTCCCATAAAAATTTACCTTCCAATAAACTTCCAATCCACATTATTTATTCCTAAATTTCGGAAGAAAATTCCTAAGTTGGCATCCCTGCCTTTACACTGTTTGTATAGGACTGATAAACTTATCAATGACAAGATAAGATATTGAAATTACGCTTTAGTTGTTAATTCATACAAATAATTACAAATACGAAATATGTGAATATATATTTTTTAGTTTAGTGTTTTCGAAAGATCTAATAAAATTATAACCCTCAATAATAAATAAATACGGAACATATTTCGCAACGGTGAGCGGAAGACGAGCGGCATAAATCCATCTAACTAGGCGTCTCAGCGCTCTCTGTTCAACGTGTGGAGTTGGAAGAGAGCCGAAACAACGCCGCGGTGGCGCGGTGTTTTGGCCATCGCGTTTGAATTAATTTTAATGAATTAAATTAATATTTAGAAATATCTTACATCAATCAACAAATTAAAACAACAATCCTTTTTATTAAGATATTCTACACCACTGATATTAATTTCATGAAGATTTGTTGATGTATTACGTTCATTTTTGGTTTTGAATTTCTCTTTTAGAGGTAGTTTCATGATTTTTTTCTATGGAGAAAATATATCAAGTACATATTAAATAATCTAATACTTCTTCAATACATTCTAAGGGAACATTGTAACCAAAACATATTGTTCCCAACAAAAAAAAAAAACGATCAAGATTAACATATATTTTTTTTGCTGCTATATAATGTGTAGATTTTGCCAAAAAATCTTTTGAAAAATTTATTTTTACTGCATACAGCGCCTTAAATATTTATCATCTTTAACTGCCAGCAACCCTTGTTTGCGGCCAGATTTAATTAGGCAACCATATATGATATATTTTTTTTTATTTTATGTGAAAAGTTGCCAAACGAGCAGACGGTTCACCTGATGGTAAGTGAATACCGCCGCCCATGGACATCTGCTACACCCGAGGGTTACAGATGCGTTGACAACCTTTTAAAAATTGGGCTCCGGCTACCTCACTCACCAGACGAAACGCGAAATTATTTGACATACTTCCACTTTACGCTGGTTTTCTGTGAAGTCGTGGTACTTACCCGAACGGGCCTGCCCATTCGTGCAACAGCCGAAGCTGCTGCGTGGCCCTACCACCGTTGATAATGAATAGAAAAAAATTAGCTTTAAGGCGCTGTATGCAGTGAATTTTTAACTATTTGGGTGGTAATGTATGAGGAAGCGGAGGAGGGGTAACGCCGCTTAGCGGCGCGCAGCGCGCGAGTTTCGTCGACGCGCCGCTAGACCAAGTCATTCATTATATAGTGTGTGAGTAGTGATGCGCCGTAGGATACTATCGATAGTATCATGGAAGGCTTTCGAAAATGTACTCAGATGATCCCTATAATATCTTTTATAGACCATGATTGTATTTTACTTTTATATTATAATAGGAATAATAATAATCAAACATATATATAAATGTATGAGAAAGCAATCAACAATTTTAGAAAAAATCTTCTTCCTGTTTTATTATTATTTTTTTAATTAAATGGAAAATGAATTGATTAAAAATACACCTTAAAGTCAAATAAATTAATAAAGGCAAATTTGAAAACTTGGTTTATTATCTGATAAGTTGTTCTCCAACTGTTGCGTTCTACGTTCAACAAATACAATAATATTTCGTTGTAATTATTTATAAAAATAAAAAATCAACAAAAATTAAATGGTAAATTAAAAAAAATACATACAACAAGAAAAAAAAAAAATCACCACAAAATATAACAAAGAAAAATGTAGGGATTTGAACCCAATCCCTATAGAATGATGGTCCTTTACACAGTGTTACCAACTGTTAAAAAATAATACTTCTAAAACAATTCGAAAACCGACAAAAATTTTTTAAATTCAAACAAAAATTTCTAAATTTAAAATCAGGATTTTTTTTATATTATAGGAAAAGGCAAAATAATTATCTGATAAAATAAACCATGGTCAAGAATATCAAATATAACATAATTCATTTGAAATGAATATGTTAAGAATAAAATCAAAACAATATTAAAAAAAATATTAGAATACATAAAATATTCATACCAGACACATAGGCCTTGGCCTGACGTCATCCAAAGTGCTGCTTTGGACTGAATTTTTTTGTCAGTAAGTCGTTTTTTGGTAGTTTTTTTTTCGAAAAGGTGAATAAAATTTAACTCGTAAAAAATATTCCCATAAAAATTTACCTTCCAATAAACTTCCAATCCACATTATTTATTCCTAAATTTCGGAAGAAAATTCCTAAGTTGGCATCCCTGCTTTTCCATTGTTTGTATAGGACTGATAAAACTTATCAATGACAAGATAAGATATTGAAATTACGCTTTAGTTGTTAATTCATACAAATAATTACAAATACGAAATATGTGAATATATATTTTTTAGTTTAGTGTTTTCGAAAGATCTAATAAAATTATAACCCTCAATAATAATAAATACGGAACATATTTCGTAACGGTGAGCGGAAGACGAGCGGCATAAATCCATCTAACTAGGCGTCTCAGCGCTCTCTGTTCAACGTGTGGAGTTGGAAGAGAGCCGAAACACGCCGCGGTGGCGCGGTGTTTTGGCCATCGCGTTTGAATTAATTTTAATGAATTAAATTAATATTTAGAAATATCTTACATCAATCAACAAATTATAACAACAATCTTTTTTATTAAGATATTCTACACCCACTGATATTAATTTCATGAAGATTTGTTGATGTATTACGTTCATTTTTGGTTTTGAATTTCTCTTTTTGAGGGTAGTTTCATGATTTTTTTCTATGGAGAAAATATATCAAGTACATATTAAATAATCTAATACTTCTTCAATACATTCTAAGGGAACATTGTAACCAAAACATATTGTTCCCAACAAAAAAAAAAAACGATCAAGATTAACATATATTTTTTTTTTTGCTGCTATATAATGTGTAGATTTTGCCAAAAAATCTTTTGAAAAATTTATTTTTACTGCATACAGCGCCTTAAATATTTATCATCTTTAACTGCCAGCAACCCTTGTTTGCGGCCAGATTTAATTAGGCAACCATATATGATATATTTTTTTTTTATTTTATGTGAAAAGTTGCCAAACGAGCAGACGGTTCACCTGATGGTAAGTGAATACCGCCGCCCATGGACATCTGCTACACCCGAGGGTTACAGATGCGTTGACAACCTTTTAAAAATTGGGCTCCGGCTACCTCACTCACCAGACGAAACGCGAAATTATTTGACATACTTCCACTTTACGCTGGTTTTCTGTGAAGTCGTGGTACTTACCCGAACGGGCCTGCCCATTCGTGCAACAGCCGAAGCTGCTGCGTGGCCCTACCACCGTTGATAATGAATAGAAAAAAATTAGCTTTAAGGCGCTGTATGCAGTGAATTTTTAACTATTTGGGTGGTAATGTATGAGGAAGCGGAGGAGGGGTAACGCCGCTTAGCGGCGCGCAGCGCGCGAGTTTCGTCGACGCGCCGCTAGACCAAGTCATTCATTATATAGTGTGTGAGTAGTGATGCGCCGTAGGATACTATCGATAGTATCATGGAAGGCTTTCGAAAATGTACTCAGATGATCCCTATAATATCTTTTATAGACCATGATTGTATTTTACTTTTATATTATAATAGGAATAATAATAATCAAACATATATAATGTATGAGAAAGCAATCAACAATTTTAGAAAATCTTCTTCCTGTTTATTATTATTTTTTTAATTAAATGGAAAATGAATTGATTAAAAATACACCTTAAAGTCAAATAAATTAATAAAGGCAAATTACTTATAATTATTATTTTTTGTTTTCATGGTTTATATTGTTATTTTAAAGAAATGGCTCATAAAATTTTTGCAGATATTACGAATACAACTTTTTTTATTATATTTTTTTATATATTAGGAATTTTAATTTATCCTTTAAATGTTCAAGATTTACTTTGTTATATAACTTTCTGAACTAAAATGAAATTTAAAAAACTATCGATAAAATCTTTATTTGTGTCGATAAACGACAGCAATTATAACAAGAATCGAAATTTTGTCTCTCCACAGAGCTCGCGTAGCCTGTTGGTCCGAGCGTCATACACAACGGTAAACTATTGCTGTAGTCTCAATTTCAAACCCTCATCGAGTAGAGTTGTATTTTTTATATTATTTTCACTTTTAATTTGTTAGACAACAAATTATTTTGTTTTTATTTTATAAAATGGCTCAATTTGGGACTTAAACAAATCAATAAGAAAAATTATAAAACAATTATTTTTCGTGTATAAGAAAAATTTTTGTTTTAGGGTGAAAAATTTAATATTTTAATAAAAAAATAGATGACGTTAAAAATTTTTAATACTAAAAGTTGGTTTATTCACTAATAGTTTGTTCTCCAACTGTTTCAACTTTGAACAAATACAATAATATTTCGTTGTAATTATTTATGAAAATAAAAATCAACAAAAATTAAATGGTAATTAAGAAATATTTCCAAATAAGAAAATCAACTATCAGTACAACAAAAAATTTTGGGATTTGAACCCAATCCATAAAGAATGATGGTTTTAATTTAGTAATTAATTTTAATGAATTAAATTAATATTTACAAATATCTTACATCAATCAACAAATTAAAACAACAATTCTTTTTATTAATATATTCTACACCACTGATATTAATTTCATTAAGATTTGTTGATGTATTACGTTCATTTTTGGAATGGAATTACTCTTTTAGAGGTAGTTTCATGATTTTTTTCTATCGAGAAAATATATCGAGAATATGTTTTGGAAACAATGTTCCATTAGAATGTACGATCAAGATTAACATATATTTTTTTCTGCTATAAAATGATCTGCTATAAGATGATGTAGATTTTGCTAAAAAATCTTTTGAAATACTCTTTTTTTTACCGCATACAGCGCCTTAATTTAATATATTATTAATAAATGTACGTTATGAACGTATAAATGTGTCGAAGTCATACCTGTTTACACCTGACTGCGAAGAGATGCGGTCAGGTGTGCAACGGCAATCGTGATTTTTTAGAATCTTTATAGAAATTGCCGTGATGTAGACGATATTTTATTTAAAAAACAAGTGAACGGAATTTTTTAACAAAAATCAATTCAAAATAATTTAATTAAAAATACTTGCGCCCAAATTTTGATTGGCAACTTAGTAGATATATATTCTCCTAATTATAAGTATACATAAAAAAAATGGTTTTTAGCAAATTACCGACGAGCGCACTAATCCTGCAGCCAGATCTCGTACTAAAAGCATGCAATATTGCAGATTAATGTCGAAAAGAGGCTGTATTCACCTCTTCCTAGTTTTCGTTCAAATACATTTTCTGTTTCAGCTTTGACGGTTTTTGTTTTCTCTAAACACAACTCATCGCCTTGAAATTTTAAACTAACGTAATTAAATATTCTTATAGTCGGACCTGGAAATACCATGATGATTGTAAAATGTCGAAGTAATACTGCAGACTGCGTACGAAGTTTCGATTCCTAATTTATTTTTAATTCACTTCAGAACGCTTCACGTGCTACGTATAGCAGACATGAGGAGGATGTACAACTATTGTGTCTTTCACTTCTTAGTGGCAGCCATTTTGGAATTTATAATTTTTTAAGATGTCAATCCATTAATTTTCAACCGATTTATAGAAAGCTATAAAAGTAACGACTTTAATAACTTCTTTACTTTGTCAGTAACGCACAAGTATGAATCATTGACGAAGCACACAAAACCAATAAGACATTAGAAAAGCTATCACTGCCTTTTGAACAGTTGATTTCGAGTACTCAATAACTCGTATGCCTTTGTTTGCTTGCGGTTCCCTGGTGCTCTTACCAGTTTCCGTATTTTATTTGATTGTGTTAATCACGTCTCTGCTTAAATGTAAAAATTTACATATTAGGAATAACAGGATTGAAGTTAAAACATTTCAATCCTGTTATACACTCCTATTTTAACAATATCTGACTGTCCCACGTGAGAATCCGACCACGACCCCCGGCGCCGAAGGCCAATAGCTTGGCGACTGCACCACCGAGTCTCGTTTGATTTTTCAGATTTTTCAATCCGAGGGTTGTGGAAAATTTAGAGCAGAGGACAGCTGTGGAATGCATTGTGTCGGGGACGTCTGGAAACGCGCCGTTCCTACTGCTTGGTCCTCCCGGCACGGGGAAAACAGTAACCATTGTCGAAGCAATACTGCAGGTGATGTTTTTTTTTCTTTTTTTGTGACATGTAATTTGATGTTAACCCGGCGGCTTTGACAGCTTCGGCGGAAGAGTTCCGCCGAACCTGTCAAACCGGCAAACAACGTAGCTGGTGCACGACGACGACAAGAAGACGCCGTCCGCTCTACTGCACTCCGTAACACCCTGCTAGCGAAAGATGGACAATCGACTAACAGGGGTGGGCACGACATGATCCAGGGGCCCCTCAGATGGAGGTTCGAACCTCGGCTTGGATCGCAATCGAGCCAGAGGAAGGAGTAACATAAGGTTGAAATTGCGATTTAATCCCGAGGCGTATCGGCGTTGCACTTTGGCTTATGATTGAATAATTAAACAAACAATTATTTATGAAAGCGATTTGTTTACGAGATTTGGTCACCTTTATTAACATGTGTTAACGGTGTTAACAATGTTAATAAAAACGATACATCCACGTAAACATCGTCTACGAAATAAAAGGTTATAGGTACAATTAATGTTTTATTTTGTAGACGATGTTTCGTGAGTAAATTGTTTTTATTTTTAGACAGGTGATATGCCGTTTCAATTCCCAATTTATTTTTCATTTTCCCACGGAAAGCTTCGGTCGCTACAAATAGCAAACATGAAGCTGTAGACATACACACTTATGTCTCACACTAATTTTATTTCGGCCACTTCAGGGATCGAACGATCATTTATCTAAGGGATCAATGACCATTTCGTATGGGGGAGTTGCTGAGTAAGGTGAATGAGTGGATAGTGACTCTTTCATCTAAAAATGCACCGGAGCCCCTCTTGACTGAGCCTGTGGTCATAAAAGAAGATGTGAAGGCTCTCTCGAAGTAATCCACCTGATCTTTTGCCACCTTAGTTTGGTAATTTGTTCTCTGGTATTATGGCTGAACTAAAGAGTGTAAATTCAATGCAATCTCAGATGTCGGATTCGAGCGTCAATGGTGTTTAATTTATTTGTTACGGGCTTTGATCTAGAGGGAGAAATTCGACACCGTGTTTCAGTTTGTTGTGGGTGATCGAAGACTACCATTGCTTTAACGCTCAGGAAGTGCAAACCTACAATAATCTGCAGTTCATCGGAACATTAAAAAGACCGCTTTAGATACTTTCACCAATGATGTATATTGCGCGGTGTTTAAAAATTGTTCCGCTTTACATTAAATGACATATATAAGTGAATGTGACAGATGATATAGAACGTATGATACGGAATGAGATACCAGTCAAAAGAATTGCAATCTAATTACACCAATTGGTGTAATTTAAGTACCTCAGGTTCGCTGTGCTAGTGTCATATGCACCTTGAATTTGTATATAATATCATTGACTTTCACAACAATTTTATATTGTAATGCTTATCTAATATATAAAATTCTCGTGTCCCAGTGTTTGTAATTGAACTCCTCCGAAACGGCTCGGTCGATTTTCGTGTTTTTGTGTGCATATCGGCCAGGGTGGAGAATCGGACAACATCTATTTTTCATCCCCCTAAATGTTAAGGGTGGTCCACTAAACAGTTTTTTCCACCCTACAAATTCCCTAGAAATAATTTATATGGCAGAACAACGTTTGCCGGGACAGCTAGTATATATATATATATATATATATATGATTGCTTATTCACTTGAGACACTAGTGTTTTAAGGGCCCCACTAGAACTGTTTCAGACGCCCTTACACTCGACCAAGGCTTGCTTCTTTGAAGATATAGAAAAGCTCAAATTTTTCATTTAACTGGATTGAACAGTGTAATGCAAAACCAGAAGCTAAAAAAAAAGACCCAAAGAATTTTGGACGAAATCAGTATGGTTGTCTTCTGTCAAACTTTAGTATCCAAAAAGGTTTATTTTTCATAAATCAAAATTTAACATGTACTCGATACTTGGTGTGCCATTTATGATGATTAATAGATTTTTAGACTTTAATTTTTACATTTCCAATGCGATTATATTTTTAAGACATCCCTGCCAAGTCATGCGAATTAATTTGGTGTCTTTCGCACCGCCATCAATAAATTTCATACAACATTATTAGACATTTAAAATTTAATTTTTAATTTAAATTGTTCTAAACATTTGCCACTCTTTTCAGTTGGTCGCCGCAAACAAGGAAAACCGCATATTAGTCTGTGCTCATTCGAATCAGGCCGTGGACAACGTGGCGTGCGTCCTGCAAAAATATAAAAAGCACTTCGATGAGAACTCGTATAAGCTTTTTCTACGTATTAATTCCAGAAGCAGAAACTGGTTAGTGACAGTGTTTTACTTAAGCTTACCTTGATCGCACCTATACAGCACTTAATTCAAGCTACTTTAAAAAAGTTCTCAATTCGGTTGAATTTTTTTTACGTACGAAATTACTCTGAACTCTTCACGGAGTTGTATCAACCGATTTAAATGGATTCTTTTTGCAATGCATTCGGATTAGCTCCCATGTAGTTTCATATTAATATCATTAGTATTGGAGCTTGGCTGTCTGAGATGCTTCAGGGAATTCCACAAATTCAAAAAGAAAATGAATTTGAAATTAGCCATTTTGTTTTTAGTTAGGATTTTTTATGTTTCTTACCTCAGAACTTTCGACTGAGTGAACCGCTTTTGATGATTCTTTTTTTATTTGAAAGCTGGTGCTTCCCATGTGATCGCATATTAATAACATTGGTATTAGATCTTGGGAACCGGAGATACGTAGGGAACTCCAGAAAATCAAATGAAAATAAAATGAATACGGACCGAGATATTTGAAGTCGGATTTGTTTTTCGTTAATAATGTTTTAAAAACTTCGTGCACAAATGACTGTACATAGACGGACTTAATGCTGACAGCATTTTTTACCAGTCAACCTTAGGGTGGTACTGAGAAGTTGGGGTCGGTGCACAAACTTTAAAAAATATGCAAATTAAACATAAAAATTTAAATAATACAAGTGATATACAAATGTCAAAAAGTAAAGTAAAGTAACAGCCTGTACATGTCCCACTGCTGGGCAAAGGCCTCCTCTGTACAGAAGGTATCAGGGCATAGGCCACCACGCGGTCCCACTGCGAGTTAGCGGACTTCACATATCTTCGAAATATTTTTTTTTGTTATTATTTCGAAAATATGCAGGTTTCCTTCACCGCTGAGCACTTGATTAATCAGCACTTGAAATTAAAAATTTCATTTGTGCCGGCACCGGGGATCGAAATCACGTTGCTCGAGTATAGTTAGGCGAGCACCCGGACACTGAGCTATCACGGCTCTGTCAATATGTATACAGCGTGTCGTTACAACCGCGACAATAAATGAACACACATATAAAGGATAACTTTTTAAAATTGTATTAAGCATTTACATTCTTTAAACATCAATATTTACCGAGTTATTAAATTTTACAAAACAAAGAATTTTAGAACACCCTTACGTATAAAACTGTAACGTAAAGTTCATTTGTAAAGGTCCATTTACAAAGCATATAATGGGTTGAATGAATTTAAAAGAGATAAAACATACTGTTAGACGGTGAGACTTGTAATGCGACGCTGTGGCAACGAATGAAAACGTCTCTGAATGTATGATGAATCAGTCAGTTGTAGTTTTTGTTTGAAAAATATATTTTTTTAATTATGGATTTTTTTAACGTTTTATATTTTTTTATGACTATAGGCAAGTAGCGTTAGACTTGTGTTCATTTATTGTCGCGATTGACGACACGCTGCATACAAAATGTCAAATATGATATAATACATAATAATAGAATAAATGATGTAATACAATAAATAAATAAATAAATCAAACATCGGCACCGCGTATGACGTGATACCGGACCAATCACATTAATATTATTATTATATATTTCACAAATAACACCAAAGATGAAGCCGTATACCCAATGACAATGTGCAGATGACACAACTTATACAAAAGTATACAACTTTTACTCCACGACGATCTTGCGTGCGGCCGAGGCCTGAGATAATACACACGTCTAAATACCATTATGAGGTGCAACATGTTGTTTTAATATTATTTTGTGCATTACGTCACTATTTTAAACTCGCGTCGGCTGTATAATGCGTCAATAACTACCGTAACAATTAACCATTAGAATTCGGTTTTACTTCATTATGTTGAAATGTGTATGTTAATATATCTTTGGTACATTATACCACTGATATTCGTAGCATTGAAGTTATAGAAAATAGATAATAAATAATAAAATTAAATTAATCGTTAAAATAACCAAAAATTACAGGTGTTTTAGATAATTAATAGGTATTTTGTGATGGTAACATTAAAAAATATAAGTTTCTTTTTCACGTTTACTCTACGTACTTAATAATCTTAAATTATCGAGAATACTATCAAATGTAGAAAATATTACTACATGGTCAACACTAATAACAAATAGTGTCTTTGATGTTGATGTAAGAATTATTTATCTTATAATAATTTCTATTTGTAATGCAACTTAAATAAGATATATATCTTAATCAAATTTAATAACTGATAAAATGTAATGATCTTTGCTTTTTTTTTCTTGTCATTTGATTTTGAATAATTTTACTACATTTAACTGCATATTTAATTATTTATCGAAGCAAAAATGCGTAAGCATCTCTAGTTAGTCTGTGCGTGTAGTCTTGGTAACGAGAAAAGAAGAACTAGAGATGGGTCGTATCGCTTTTTCTGAGTACCGTATCTGAATCGGATTTCGATTTCAAATATCAGATTTCGAAACTATGTATTTTAATATCTAGATATTTTACGGTCACGTATCCACATTGAATTCTAAAAAAAAAAAAAAAAAATGTTTTCAACGATATTTTATACTCATTATGAATATAAATTGTGCAGGCGTATTTAAAAGTTGATTCATTCCATATACCAACTGTTCAAAAAGCTTACTTCTAAATAAATTCGAAAACCCACTAAAATTGACTAAATTCAAAAAACTTACTGAATTTTAAATCACGATTTTTTATACTATTAAGGTAAAATTACCTGATTAAATTAAAAATTTCATTAAAAATAGAAATTGAAGTAATATAAAAATGATTTATTTTAACATCTTATATATCGCTTAATAATAGACTTTAACATATTCTTAGAACACGCAATTATGAGTGACAATATTTTTATAATTTGTGTAAGAAAAGAAAAAAAGAAATGTACATTCAGTATTATAACTTAGGGCAGAAGAATTTAAAATATACACACAAAGCACATAAGCCTCGATCTGATTTCCACCCAAGCAGCACAGCACTATTAAATTATATTTTTCTTTTTGTGTACTTTTATTTTTTTCCAAAAATATGAAAAAAATTTAACTAATAAAAATATTCACAAAAAATTTACCACCTAAAACATTTATATTACCATTTATATTTTTCTTCCTTAATTTTGGCAGAAAATTCTTAAGTAGTAAGTTGGCATCCCTAACTATTACGTGCTAGGTACCAATGCAATCCAGCTCAAGGCTAAACAAAATTTAAATACATCGTTAATATCGTAATTTGTATTTAAATGCAACTAAAAATTTTTTTTTCCATGCGGTTAAGATTCAAAATTACTTAACTGCGCGCTTTGTCGCCCGTTACGGCTCAAGGCTAAACAAAACAATAAAAATATAATAATATCGTTGTAGTATTTAATTAAAACGGATCTTATTTGCATGGTGTTAAGATTCAAAATTACTTAACTTATTCATAATATCTGTTTAAAAATCTGATATTGTGCCTTGCTTGCCGTACTGCTCTAACTAGTGTAATATTTGTATCTCACGCGCTTTGTCGCTCAAAATCTGTTTAAAAATCTGATATCGTGCATTGCTTGCCGTCCCGCTCTAACTAGTGAGTATTTATATCTCACGCGCTTTGTCGCTCGATATCTGATATCGTTCGTTGCTTGCCGTCCCGCTCTAACTAGTGAGTATTTGTATCTCACGCGCTTTGTCTCTCGAAATCTGTTTAAAAATCAGATATTGTGGCAAACCGTATGATATCGCGATTCGTGTCGGTATAGTGAGCGAGCGAGTATTCGGTATATCAGATTTCGGAAATATCAGATATTGTAAAATACATAGATATTGAACGAGCCAGTAAGCGATATTCGGATATTGTACTAATATCTAGATTTCATATCTGATACGATTTGTATCGCCCACTTCTAAGAAGAACTGTCAGCGCGCAGCAGCTTTGACCGTTCCACCTTAATATCGACCCCGGGCTAAACAGACGTGTAGAAAATATTAAAGGCTTTAACACTATGAGTTCAATTCTAAGAGTTTCCGCGTTTGTCACCTATAAAAGAAGTTTCTAAAGAACAATGCCCATTTCCCATACATTTAAAAACCTGATAATGAAAGTGTATGTATAGTTACAAGGTATAGCAGAAAGATTACCTTTAATTTAGTAAATGAATATCATATAGTCATTTTTACGATTGCTGGTCTACGAAGTCCAAAAATTATTAAAAAATGTTACTTTTTAGGTTAGGATTTGTAGTTACCTAATATAACGAAATAAATGTGCTAGAACTAACTATTTACGCTCAAGTTTATTCTAAAATAATAATATTAGCCTATCTAAGGTCTAAAACGTCTTTTTTACTTGTGAATTCCTAGAAACCGACTGCCCTTACGTCACTGCTTAGACTCGATTATTGTCACAACATAAATTGAGTGAAGAGCATTATTTGCTGTTTCAACAGCTCACATAAGTACTTACTAAAAAAACGTTAGTTAAAAGTGATCATTTATCTGCCCTACACATTTCATTAGCCTGCACTACAATACATAATAATCGATAATTATAATACCTGATGAATAAAACGGGGGAAAAAATAAAACACTATGTTACAGTAGAATGCTTTATTAATTATCATCATCTTCACTTAAATGTCTTATAACTATATTATCCAGAAATTCTACTATAACAGAGATATTTTCTTGATAGTTCATCCGAAGTACCACACTAGTCATAACATGAGTGCAACATCCTATGGTTCGCCAACTAAACAATTACAACAGTATTCGACTATACTAGCTCTGCCAGACACATTATTTTCTATTAAAATGTAGACAATATTGTTTTCTTTAAATGTGCCAGGACTTAATTTTTCCTCTTATTAGTGTTATGACACCACTTCCTCTCAGATTATTCCTAGAAAACTCCTGTGTCCCTACATATTTATATTCTATATGATCCATGAAAGTGAATATGTTCGCCATAATAGGATTTGGCTTGCCTTATTTGGTACCTAATGCAAATAGTATAAGTTCACTAATAACTTAATCTCAGAAACATAAAAAATAAATTATCTTCAGTAGTAGAAACACCACAAACTTCAGCAACATGCCTAATATGTGTGGCAGCACTCTTACAACTCATCCAGCATGAATGGCATATTCTATCAGATGATGAAATTTTTTCCAAAGGAAAGTATCTACAAAAAAAGTAATAAAGCAATAATTATTATTCAGCTTAAAAATATATTTAAAAAAAAAATCAATTATGTATTTATTTGTGGTTAAAATTATTACAGCATCAGTCAATTAATAACAGATATAACAATTTACATCTAAAATACAAAAGAGAAATAATCTAGAGTAATAGCATCAAGTTTTATACTGGCAAATAATTAACAATGTAGAAACATGAATATGTGATGTTGTGAACTTGTTTGTGTATTTATCTGTTGTACATTTATCTGTCGTTGATTTTCTGAAGGATTATCATAAACTGTGTTCTTCGACTTGGTTGAGATAATCCTGAAGCTTGAGCAACATCACAGCTTGTTAATTCCTGGTTTATTCTTCTCATAAAGAGTTCATTACAAGATTTACAAATGTAACCTGAAATAAAAAAACATATTGAGTTTATAATACATATTTTGGATATATAGATCTTTTGAACAGTTGTTTGTGTTATGTCACAGGTATAATTTATAGGAGCTTTGTTAGTTTGACTAGGACATGATTGACATTTTTAGATTAAAAATAATAAACATAAATAGGTACTTACAATTACTGGCGAATACCGATGAGTATGAGTCACTTGCAGAACTGTCAAATGTCAAAAAAATCCATTTACGTCAGCCGTGCGAACTTTATTACATGTTGCATTAATAATTTATTATTTTATTTTTAATAAATCTGTACTAATAATCTTAATTTTTATACAAATGCTGTTAATTACGTGCTTACTCACTTCTCTAAAACGTAAAATCACGTACTAAACTCAGAAAAAGTTAAATACAGTCAAGTAGGTAGTGTGAAAAATGGAACGTCCTATGCAAAGGATTGTTAAGGTGCGTTCAAAACATGGTAATATGTTTACCCTTGAAGTAAAATAAGCGTAAAGAAATATCAAAAAAAAATTTTTCCCGACCTTCTTTTAACATTATGATTAGTGTAATTACTATAAAATGAAATTAGCTAAATTTTAATATTTATTTCACTTCTATACACAATCAGGTCAAAAATGGGCATTGTTCTTTGAAACGTTGTAGATTATCGTCTAAGTCATTTTAAATATAGTACCCGGAGGACCGAGCTTTGCTCGGGTTGTTTTTTTTTTTTTGGGAAATCGTGTATTTTGGAAATTAAATTTAGATACAAATTACTGAGTAATGAAATATGCATAATATTTTTCGATCTTACCGACGTAATAATAAGAAAATATGAACTGATGTTTTTCACAAAAGAAAGAACTTTAAAAAAAAAGGGGGAAAAAAAAACAAAATAACAAATCGACAAAAAATTAAAAATAAAGAAAGCAATGATCTGGAATCGAAAAAAAGTAAAGAAATAATGTGTAAATGATCGTGATGCGAACCACGGCCGTCTGTTTTGGGGCCGCCCGATTACCGACCGAGCTATTATGACATTTTCTCTTGCGGCGAAATTTACCGTCATATTCGAATTATATTTTTCATTCCCTGAAAACAGAGATAAAAAGACATTTTCTAAAAATGAAACCTAGCTAGATCGATTTTTCGCCCCCGAATCTATGCACATACTAAATTTCATGAAAATCGCTGGAGCCGTTTCCGAGATTCCGATTATATATATATATATATATATATATATATATAAATATATATACAACAATTCTTGTATATATATATATATATATATATATATATATATACAAGAATTGCTCGTTTAAAGGATAAGATTTATTATAGATCTCCGAGAGCTCGAAACCTTTTATTAGATTTTGTATGAATTTTTGATTTCGACAGCGTCCAGAAATGTTTGGAAAAGGACAGCGTTAACGCACCTGTTAGTATGATGGTCATAAAAGACTACAACATTATTCTGTGCACGCTTTGCCACGCGTATTCTTACATGTAAGTATAAGATATACACCTATACACAATGACATTTTATGATGACACAATGAGTGCCTAGGCACTCTATAAATACAATAGATCAAAAAATGTTTCTCAAAAGACAAATTGCAAATTGATAACAAATTGAAAGAAAAATTGAAACTCTTATTCAGAAAACAGCAAACATTTAGTTTACATTCAATTACAACAATCATTAAACAATCGGCTGCTTTGCCGTCATGCCGTTGGCCATGACGGCAAAGCAGCCGATTTTACTGCCTTGCGCCAATAGATGTTTCAAATCCAAATAAAGAAAACTTTCGGAAACATAAAATCCACGAGTTGCGAACCAATGAATGTTTCCCAATCGAAAAGTGCACGTCCCTAAAGAAGTTTTCACTTCAAAAAACTGCTTTCAGTTTAGACTACATTACACATGTGGTGATCGATGAGGCGGCGCAGGCAAACGAGCCGTCTTGCCTAATCCCCGCGAGCCGCATGAGATCACTGCGTCCCTTGATTTTGGCTGGAGACAGCAAACAACTTGGGCCCGTGGTCGTTTCGAACGAATCGAAGAAATTCGGTCTCGGTAAGCCAATTCAGGCAAGCTCCTGTGATACAGATAACTTAGAAGTTTGCTTTCTGAATGGAGAAAAGCCATAGCTATAGTTTGGAATTTGAAAAATTGAATTTTCATCGATTTACCTGCTTCAATAGAACATTATAAAACCAAAATCAAAATCAAATCAAAAATATATTTATTCAAATAGACGCTTGCGCGATCTTATGAATCGTCAAATTTTACATCAAAGATTATGTATATAGGTTCGTAAGGTATATCTTATAGGGTACATTTTATATCGTTATTATAAAGCAACTAATTTGATCAATCTCATAATCTGAACTTATCGGTAAATCTTTGCTTTTAAAATAATATCAACGACTACGTTTCTCTATCTATCGTAATTAACTTCTTGTCTAAAATTATTTAAAAGTGAAAAACAAACATGAATCAGTTCTGGACCAACATCTTTATATTAGTGCATCCATTGCCTGTGCAGATGATGAGATGCTTATTTTGATTTGAATATTCAAATGAAAAAAATGATTTATTGAAAAAGTTAATTTCGAGCTTAAGTAGTATATCATGAAAAATTATAATTGAAACATTTCTTTAGGATTGTCAATGATGGAGCGTTTAAAAGAAACCTTTCCTTTCTACGACAATAAGGCGGAAAACAAATACATGGTTATGTTGAAAAATAACTATAGATCTGATCCCCACATAATTGATTTACCAAACAATATATTTTACGGTGGACATTTGAGAGTAAGTACATTAAATACATTCTTTTATAATTTAACTAATGTTTTTGTCGTCATTCCGTAGAAGCTACATCCGACACAGAACTCGCGGGCTAGCCAGAACCCACGAACTTAATAAGGCCCTCCGCGGTTTGTAGGTCTGCGCCTGTATTCGAGCTTCTGTTGTCTATGTGGGTGGAGGAGCTAACGGCCTGTGTGTATTGTGTGGTGTCTGACTGCGCTCTTCTGTATGGAGAAACTTCTAGGAACGCGCCGCCGATAATTATACATTAGGGCACCCAGACTCGACACGACCGTACCTCTCACTCTCACATACACATTCCTTTGTTACTATTGATTATTATTTAACCGACTTCATCTTTAAAACTATTTTTATTTGACCGACAATAGAACGATCTTGTTCGATGCAACTTTGTGCGTTTTAAGATAGAGCTTTCTTGTTCTTGTTAGAGAGCTTTGACTTTTTATTCCTTGTTTTGCAGCCTTCCTGAAGTCTTTGAGTAGTATGAGCTGCAAGGTTTCTTGTTTGGAGTAACAACTAAGCCGATAATCCGTAGAAGATTTTTATGGACTTCTTAAACGAAAATTTGTACTGCATTCTATACCTATTGCTTTAGCGATCTACCTGTGCCCTAAAATTTAAAGTCCTTAATGAAAATTCTAAATTTAAACTGTAGCACTACGAACAATCTTAATTTGCAAAGGGAAAGGCAACATCTATCGTTTCAAACATTCCTTGTAAGAAAAGGGTTATTTTGCTTCTTTTCGAGTTAAAATAGCTTTTTAGATCTCGTCCGACCAGTATTTGGCCACCACCACCGCAGCAGAACTGGCTTCAAGCAGGTCTTCGTAGGTGTAGGAGGAGGGACACAACGGACATTGCAGAAGATGGACCCCTAGTTTGGACCTGCCACAATGACATTAAATGTTATTTAAAACGTGTTTCATGCACTTAGATTATATATCCACCAATATAGAAGGTACATACATGTCGAGATTTTGGCACCGTGAGGTCAGGCTGCTTAGCTTAGTTGGTAAAGCGTTTCAGCGTTGTACCCGGAAGACTTATGTCCGAATACCGCAGAGGCAAGAAATTTGTCGACAATTTTTCTGCAAAAAAAATCACAGTCTTGTTTTAAGTACAGAGACTAGCTGAAAAACAACCCTTGTTCCTGCAGAATCTGTATCCGCGCAAAATATTCATAGCTGTCCGTTTAATTATTAGAGGCATATTCAACAACATCACTTTTATTTATGTATGAAAATGAAATAAATCATGTTGTTGTTGCACAGTCTGAGGCTCAGAGCTGCGTTCCGTAGTTTAGCTCTTTGAAATAGTTATGATTAGATAACTATTTCAAACAGCTAAACTGCGAAACTGATTAATACACGGGAATAGTAAAATGAAAAATTGTAATTAAATTTTAGCACCAGGCATTGGTTTAAAAAAATGTTTTAATCTTTTCTAAATAAAAGTTTTTTCTCGTTACACTTTTCCTACGTGCAATATTAATAAGATGCTCAATACTACACGCCACTTATTTTGGTTGAATGAATTCCATCAGCAATTACGTTTGTGTTGAGTTTAATGTGATATTTATGAAGTCATGTCATATAAACTTTGAATGGAGACAATAAAATAGCATAAAAAAAGAATAGAAATAGAACAAAATAGCATAAAAGACTTTTGACCTTAAAAAAAGCGTTTATTTTAGTTTTGAAATTATACATACGTGTATGTGTAGTGAATATCATCTATAACCACAGGCGATGGCTGTCGTTGATCCGTTGAGTAGACAGAACATTTTAAACCAAAAGGAGAAATGTCGGGCCATTGTTTTCCACGGAGTCTCGTCAACAGAAACAAAAGACGGAACAAGGTAAAAAATTGAAATATACCGTTCAAAAGGTTATGTTAAAATGTACCATTAGTATATTTAGTCTGAGACGGTCAAAACTTGTTTACTGTTCATGGTACATCAGTGGATAAGAACAA
The DNA here is from genome assembly GCA_933534255.1 of Iphiclides podalirius. Taxonomy (NCBI): domain Eukaryota; kingdom Metazoa; phylum Arthropoda; class Insecta; order Lepidoptera; family Papilionidae; genus Iphiclides; species Iphiclides podalirius. The sequence continues at coordinate 8,340,075 of OW152828.1, forward strand.
TCTGACGATTTAGTTACAATTACGTTATTTTGTACCTAATACTTACATAAACGCCTTCGTTCAAACGGCTTATAATATGAATACTACATTGCATTAATCAATTTTGCTTAAGAATTTTAATCCTTTTATTAATTAATAAAAATATACACAGTACGAAAATTGCTTCTGTATATTTGTTTAGAAAATAATAGGGTCACACCGAATGTTCTTAGAACTAGCTTGTTAGAAACATTGCCGAAGAAAATTCTTTTAATTTTTGAATATAGAATTCTTTGGTAACCTAATGTAACATATTATGTGGCATTCATGTGTCATTTGTTTTTGTTAATTGGCGGCAATTCCAAATCTTGTTACACTGCAAAATGAAGTTAACGCGATAAAATTTTTGGTCCATGATTTATTGCAACTTTACTCAACTCTTATTGCTCTTTTTATATTTAAAGACATGTTTACTATTGAGCTCAAGAAACTTCAATATTTGGCACTTACAAAGTTAAATTCCGCGCCTCCTAACTGCTCCGTCATAGTCGATAGATGCTAATGCATGACGCGAAGAACGCTTACACGTGACTCCTCTATTTCAGCTTCTACAATAAGGATGAAATACGCGTCGTCCAATCTTACATATGCAAACTCGTGAATACGCACAATGTGAAAGGGGAAGACATAGGTATTATAGCGACGTATAAAAGTCAGGTAGGTAATGATTGACCGTAAAAAAGTAAACGCAACGGCCTATATATGTCCCACTGCTGGGCAAAGGCATCCCCTGTACAGAGGGTATTAGGGCGTAGTCCACCACGCGACCCCACTGGATGGATTGGTGGATTTCACATATCATCGAAATACATTTTTTTATTATTACGAAAATATCACAAGTTTTTATGATAATAATAATAACATTATATAATCACCGGCGCCGAAGCCATTGGCTCAGCAACTTCACAACTGAGTCACTACACTACATAGTGACATAGTCATTACACTACATACACTACATAGTCATTACACTGGCATAGTGACGCATCACTGCCCGTCCCAATAAGACCCGATAGAGAGCACAATAGGCGGCGTCTTGCTTGCACGTTTTATTAAGCAGCGAGCATCGACATTATAAAATATAACGGCTTTAAATTTACAGGTTACATTAATAAAAAAATGGGTTGATCTATACCAATTACGAATAGACGTGGCAACTGTAGACGCTTTCCAGGGTCAAGAGAAACGTGTTATTTTGATCAGTACAGTTCGCGGCAAGGGCGCCAATTCGAACGCCTCACTTGGTTTCGTAGATGACGATAAGGTAAATGATTGAAAGCCTTTCGCTTGTGGAAATACAACTTTACATGTCATTAAAATTTCATCTTTGAATAAATAAATGGATATCTCGGATTTACATAACTATGGCTATGTAAATCAGGGCCACGCAGCTGCCTCGGCTGTTGCACGAATGGGCAGGCTCGTCCGGGAAAGTACCACGACCTCAAAGTTGACCGGCGTGAAGTCTAAGTATAATAGTTTCGCGTTTCGGCTGGTGAGTGTGGTAGCCGGAGCCCAATTTTCAAAAGGTCAACGCATCTACAACCCTCGGGTGTAGCAGATGTACACGGGCGGCGGTATTCACTTAACATCAGGTGAACTGCCTGCTCGCTTGACAACTTTTCACATAAATAAAAATATTTATTCAAAGATAGAATTTCTAAATTTCTTGTACTGGTTCCTTTAATTTCTAGCATAAAGACAATGAGCTAATTTATAATATTTATTTTTCGAATAAATTACCGATATCATATAAAATTTAATCCCCTTCATACACATACACTTAAATATATTTTTCTTTAATTGTAATAAAAGTTATACCTGATTCCAAATTTTCTTGATTATTTCTCCTTATTTCATTTTTAATCGTTTTTTTGGATTTCATAAAACATATGCACAAATGGATTTATTTCAGCATTTAATTCAATTTACTCTCTGAATCAGTTAAATAACCTGTTTCCGGGCAATATCGGCATCTAAGAAATAAAAAAGCTGACTGAATAATTATTTCAAATATGTGTTAACGGAGACCGCGTAGCTGGCTGATTGTGCCCAAATCGTCCCTCTACAGAGGACGCTTTCGCCCTATATGTGCACATCTGTTGGCTGGTAAATAAAATTAATTTATATCTTTTTATTTTCAGCGATTTAATGTTGCTTTGACTCGTGCCAAGGCAAAAGCTATCGTCATTGGAAATCCAAATAGTCTAAGCACGTGTCCAGTATGGAACATGTATATTCAGAAATGCCAAAGACTCGGTACCCACTACGGCCACGTTGCTGAAAATCCTAAATCACAAACAACTGATCTCATGATTGAACAACTTCAAATCCGTAATGAAGCAGCTGATTCCTTTTTTTCACAACACATATTGTATAATAATTTAAATTAAAATACCTGACAAGTATATTGCGATTATATGTTATGTTTTTATATCTGAATGCTAATTTATTTAAATATAAATCCTATCTCCTAAACATTATTCTAAGTGACCATCAATATGGATTCAACTGCAATAAATGCAAGTGTGATTCTGCGCGTCTACCTCGAACCTCGATCGCATCGCCTCGAGCCTTATAGTGATGTGCCTATGATGAATAAAAGCGCATATCGGTAAGGAAATAATAATGTAGAAACAACAACATTAGACAGTATTGTGGCTCTGGCCGTTTTGTAAATAACATTTATTCTTCCTCATTGGAATTACTAATAAATAGTCAATATTAGTTACATACACTCACTGGTTTCTTGAAATTTGCTTGATGTATACAGGAGCTGCCCGATTAAATACTTGAATAAACTTCGCGGTCGAACTTGCAGAAGGCTTATTTCTTCAGGAGGATCTAAAACAGATTTTCTAGATACTGTCTAAATAATAAATTGAACCTTAGTCTCCCAAAATGTAAAATGATACCTTTGACTCGCGCCATGATGATACCTTTAAAAAAAGAAAAGTTTTCTTGATTACTCTGTCAATGATATACCCTAGAAAGGGTTAACTTCATTAAAGGTCTTTGTGTGATAATAGATTTACAGCTGCACTTTAATATACATGTTGATCCTATTATCAACAACGCTTTTAGGTTGTTTGGATTTGTTATGCGTTCTACAAACTACTTTCAGCGTCCTCAGACTTTCCTTCCTACTCTTATACAATACCTTGATTCGTTCTCAATTAGAATTTGCTGTTCCAATATGGAATCACTTCAAAATACATTTCAAGATTAGAAATTGTACCTACCAAAGACGTTTTATGCACTTTAAATGTTTTCGTTCCAGGATTTCTTACGTACATTTATTAGAAAAATATGAGTTATTAAGTAGTCCAGACGCACTTTTACTATGGTCATGCTGTTATATGGATTATGCATGGAAGTAGTAAGTACTACGTACAACTTTTACGTCGTTCGTAGTACTTATTGCTTCCATGGGATTATGTAACAATATATTCGACTGTATGGAGCTTACTAACAAGATTATATAGTATCAAGAAGAGTTACCAGGCAAAATGCACGCTCCGATTATTCAACACTGAAAAATGTAGAACAAATGCTGGGCAGCGAGCACTGCTTCGTAGAGTGCTAGATGTATATATCTGTAAATTTGTAAAAGGATGGTTACACTATACTTAAAAAGTAACATGCAAATTATGCTGGGAACCGACTTACTCTTTTTATTTCACTTAATATTATTTTACGGACATTGGACCCTTCGCGTTTCGTCTAGTAAGTGAGGTGGCCGGAGCCAAAATTTCAAAACGCATTTGCAACCCTCGGGTGTCCATTGGTGGCGGTATTCACTTTACATCAGCTGAACCGTCTGCTCGCATGGCAACTTTTCACATAAAAGAAATATTTATGTTGGTACGGCAATCAGCCGTTTAGCTTTTCGTACTTTTTTCTACAAATTTTAATATGTGAAACTCATATAAATAATGGTTTAGAATACAATACAAGGATTTTTTGGGCTTTTGGAAATTAACTTTTTAGGGCTATTTCATCTTGATTTTAGGGCCTTTTTTAAATTAGTTGGTAACACTGTAGTTGCGATGGGCCGTCGGAGATTTTTTTGTAAACTAATAGTATTTTTTTGTACTAAATTCGGCAACTAGTTTCAATGTTTAACGAGTCTAAACCGTCTGACTTATTAATATTATACACTTTATACAATTGAAAATTAATAATTTTCCAAAAAAACAGGCACCTTAAACGTCAAGTAAAATTCTGACAAAGTCAAAGTCAAAGTATATTTATTCAATATAGGCCTAACTTAAGCTCTTATTGAACGTCAATAAAAATCTACCACCGGTTCACTAAACTAGACCTGCACAGAGAAGAACCGGCAAGAAACTCTGCGGTCTTGTTCTTTTTGTTATATATATATTTTTTAATGCAATTATACACATTTGGGTATAAAATCAGCAGCAGCCAGGGGTCTTGCAAGTGCAGAGCAAGAGTCATTTCCAAACATCCTTGTCCTCTATGTATTCTTGGATATTATAGTAGGCCCTTGCCATTAAGGTAGCTTTTACAAATTGTTTGAAATTGTTTATACTTAGTTGTTTGTGGATGTCACCTATTTTATTATAAAAGTTGATGCATCTTCCAAGAAACGACTTTCTGGTTTTAGCCAATCTAAACCTCGGTACTTCCAGAGTGTCACCACGGCCCCGACGCCATGTGGATTGTTTTTTTCGTAAATAGGTGGATATTATTACGTACATACATGATGTTCTCAAGTATGTAAAGCGACGGGAGCGACAAAACGTTTATTGTACGTGCGTCAAAACGTGACAATATCTGCAAAATAAACTCTGACCTTGCGTGCAACTGTTCTCAAAAAGTAAAACAAAAATTTAAGATAGCAAACCTATACATGTTGTTCGTAAAAGTAATCCAATAATATCTTTCTTTTTTCATTCTTTCTTTTTCTACATATTTTAATGTCCAATCACGGCCGTAGCTAGGGGGGGGCATTGTAGGGCAATGCCCTACCTTAAAATCACAATGCCCTACCTTAAAAATACCAAAATAAAACTGCGTAAATATGACCACTTTTTTCAATTTCGTACACGTCTCAAGTGGTTTTCCATCCTACTTCGCCGGAATTTGTATATTCTTTCTATGTTGTACCTACTGTGTTCTATTTCATGTTTCTACTCCACTTTATTTAAAGGAGAAATTTGAATTTGTAGGGCTTCTAGGGGAAGATCCTACCTTCTTCGAGGAAGCTCATTTTAAAGGTGCCAAACCACAAAACGTAATTTTTTGAAAAATCTTTTACCGTACAGGCTGTTAAACTCTACTACTGCATTATATACTATACTATTGCACAACCTACGTAGTAAAGTTCCTTTACGCCATTGGTTGCCTGGAAGAGATCGCTATGAAGTGATACGGCCGCCAAATTGTGAATTCCATTAATTTGTTTGTCTATTTTTAATTTTGTGTACCCTCTTTTGTGTGGTGGACAAAAAAGTATTCATTCAAAAACTAAGATACATTATTGTAATAAAAATTGTAGCGATAGGTATTTCAACTTTTCCGAACATACCACAGTTTGTCAAAATCAAAATAATTTATTTATGGACTTAGGAAACATACATTTCATCCATCGATAGTATTTTTTTTAATCTACCACCATTTCATCATGAGGTTCCTCTAACGGAGAAGAAACAGGCAAAAGAAACTCCGCAGGTATCCTCTTATTCGTAATTTTTTTCTTAAAAAATTAAAATATTACATTACATACATACTGTTTTTTTTCTTTCTTTTAGAAATAGCTTGGGTGCGATCGACTCATTACCTCATGACATTCATTTCATATTCTAATAATTCTTTGTTCTGTGTACTCGTATAAAAAAAGTACCTGGAAGACGGAGCTTTGCTCGTTTTTTTTTTTGATTAATAATGTATTTGGAAATAAAAAAAAATAAAGAAAGCAATGATCAGGTATAGAAAAAACAGTAAAAAAAATAAGTGCGTGATCGTGATACGAACCACGGCCGTCTGTTTTGGGGCCGCCCGATTACCGACCGAGCTATTATAAAAATTTTTTTTGCGGCGAAATTTACCGTCATATTCGAATGATATTTTTCATTCCCTGAAAACAGAGATAAAAGGACATTTTCTAAAAATGAAACAGCTAGATCGATGCTTCGCCCCCGAATCTACGCACATACTAAATTTCATGAAAATCGCTGGAGCCGTTACCGAGATTCCGATTATATATATATATATATATATATATATATATATATATATATATATATACAAGAATTGCTCGTTTAAAGGATAAAATAATAATAAAATAGGCATTTGAATGATGATGATCTATTAAAATATGTAGAAAGGATGATGATCTAATCAATTCGATTGCAAGTCTCGATGAGTTGGATGTAGATAAAATGGTTCCACTGAAAAGTTTGGGTAAGTTTAAAAAAAATAATAATTCAAGTAGGCTAGTGTGGTTAAAGTTTACTTGAGTCGTAACGAGGACAAAATGAAAAATACATTGCAAGTGTTGTACAGGCAACGAGAGGCGTTTAAAGATACATAATTATGAACTTTTTGCATCTGTGGCGACCATAGGATGTAGCACTGCAGTGTGCGAATCTACGTTTTCAACTTTAACTGCAATCAATAGGCCTCAAAGGCTGCCAATGGGTCACGAGAGAATGGCTGGTATTGTATTACTGGCCTTTGGAAAAAAAAGGACAAAATCAGTTGATCTGAACGAAGTTATTCGCATTTTTAATAAATAACATGGCGAGTCGAAGAATTCAATGTTAATTATTATAACAGGTCTGCAGAAACAATTTGATATAAGTGGTATTTTTGGTCGTATCATCTCATCCAAAAATTAATTATTACCTCACTCTCACTCAGACGTGGATTTCTACATCCAAAGCTGGAAGTTCAACCATCTTGTTCGATTATTCTTCATCATTAAGGATTTAATAATGCTTATATCCATGCTCATGTTCTGTCACAGAAATTATTTGTCTACGAATAGCTATTGAACTGACCTAGAGGTCAGTGATATACATGATGATTGATTTAGAAGCTCATGCTAGTTGGGGCAAATATCCCTTTATGGCCAACCGCTCTCCTGGGAGAAAAAGGTCAAATACTTAGGAGTCACTTTCAACTCGCGTATGTCATTTAATACGCACATTAATAACGTTCCCAATAGAGCCGCGTTCTTCTCCGGCCGGCCACACAATTTAACTAACGCTAAAAGTAAAATGCCCTTAAGGCACAAATTATTATTACATAAGACCTGCGTACGGTCTATTATGTCCTACGCATGCATTATGTCGCCCACACGCACCCTACTCGCTTGTACAAGTTGCAAATAGTACAAAATAAGTTCATAACCCGCGCAACCGGTGCGCAGTGTTATCAACGCAACGTCGACCTGCACAGCGATTGCAGACTCCCGACGATTCGCGAATATTTTAAAGACCTGACAAAACGGACAAAGAGCCGAACATCATCCCAACCCTCTGGTGGTAAGCTCAGCAAATTACCAACCCGACACAATCGCGAACGTCAACAAGCGTCGCCCGCGAAACGTCCTCATCGACCCGAGCGACGAAGAGGACTTAGAAACGATGGACCCACTGCCGGACCCACCCGCCGGATAACACTACACGCACAGTTAGTGCAACAACAAACACACTAGTTCGCCCTCGCCTTCGAGCACGGCGAGACCAACACAACGCGTACACAAGGTACACCCGCGTTCCGGGGCGGTTCTCACCGCTCCCAGCCACCGATTAGCTAAATGCACAGTCGACGGCCATCGGGGTTTCGGTCCGAACCGCGACCTCGATGGCCCTTAGATGGCACACCATACTTAAACGCACGCATGAGCACATGCATGGCCCTACCCACAGCGGAGGGCCCAAACCCGTGGTTTCTGGCTAGCCGGTTCTGCGTCAAATGAAGCTTTAACAGTCTTGGGACTGAAAGTTAAAACATCACTTAATACAAGATACAAGAAGGAGCTCATGCTTCGAGGGCAAATCAATTATGATAAATTTAATTTAATTGTTTACTTCCGCCCTACCTGTAATCAATGCTGCCCTACCTCAAATTCAACTCTAGCTACAGCCCTGTGTCCAATACTATCTGTAAACCTTTTTAAAAAAAACGTCTGTGGAGAAATTGCCGGAATTTAAGAAATAAAAGATTAACGTGGTGAAGGCATATAATGCGAAAACGTAATGAAACTAACTAACATAGGTCGGTAGTCATAAAAACATAACGTCCATTTACTTTACATAAAGTTACAATAATTACTCTAATGCGCGTAAGTTTGCTACTAAATTGCGACAGGCGTTAACATGCCCCCGGGCGTTGAAAGCACCACTTTCAACCAGAAGAAACAGGTAATGGACATATTTTGCTAAACGCCCGTCGAATTATTCCAGCAGACGTCTTGATATCCACCACACGACTGATATTATCGGATCCGGGATGAACCGCAACAACTCGGCCCAACTTCCATTTCAAAGGTGGAAGGTTATCTTCTTTTACCAGGACAAGGGAATTCAATTTAAGATTGTTGTTGCTGGATCGCCATTTCATTCGTTGCTGGAGTTCTGAAACGTCGTATTCTTTACACCATCTGGTCCAAAAATGTTGGCGTAATTGCTCAATCCGTTGAAAACGTGTCAATGTGTTCGTGGAATGGGATTGATAATCTCTGTTCGGCAGCGCGGTGAGTGGCCGGCCAATGAGAAAATGTCCAGGTGTTAGTGGCATTAAATCATCTGGATCCGACGACATTGGTGTGAGTGGTCTTGAGTTGAGTATTGCTTCAATTTGCACCAATGTAGTGTTAAGCTCTTCATAAGTGAGATTACAATTTCCCAGCACTCTTAGCAAATGAAATTTTATTGACTGAACACCCGCCTCCCAGAGATCACCGAAATGCGGAGAATATGCAGGAATAAAATGGAAAGTTATCCCTTCATTAGCCATTTTTTCCGATAGCACATCACAATTGGATTTTAAAAACTTGGAAATATCGTTGTACGCACCAACAAACGAGGTACCGTTGTCGGAATGAATATTGTTTGGTTTTCCCCTTCTTGACATGAATCGGCGTAAGGTCAGTATGTAACTATTACTAGTTAAATCGCCAACTAATTCCAAATGGATTGCTTTAACGGCAAAGCATATAAAGACGGGTATGTATACCTTTACTAAACGGCAGCCACGACCTTGACGACTAGCAGATAAAATAGGACCTGCGTAATCTACGCCTACATTTTCAAAAGGGTAACCTCCTACTTGAACGCGCAACTGTGGTAAATTACCCATCAGTGGAGCTACGACTTTACCTGTCATGCGACTACAACGCACGCACTGATGATAACATTTCCTCGCCAAATTGCGACCGCCGATCGGCCAATACTTTTCTCTGATAGAGGCTAAGAGTAACTGAGGTCCGAGTACCGAGGACTGAGACTGATAACCGAGTAAAACGGTGTGTGGACTGTAGCAATATAGGATGTTTTTTATCATAAGAAAAGTTGGAATTATGCAAGCGACCTCCTACTCGAATTATCTTGTTTTCGTCTAAGAAAACAGTAAGTTTAATTAATGGGCTCTTTTTTGGGAACGCTCTTTTATGAACCTTAATACATAGGCTACGGTACGTTTAAGTCTCAAAAAGTTAGAAAATCGATTAAAATTTATCAAAATAGAGCTATTCTTACTAACCTCGTTAACATTGAATGAAACTTCCGTCCGAATTTCAGGCAACACGTTTATATTATGTGGTTGAGCAGGCCATTGTGAGACATCTTCTTTGAAAAAACTCGGACTAGACCACCATAGCTGAAGATTTTGGAGTTAATCTCAACGCCTCGCGATAAAAGATCCGCTGAATTCTCATTAGTCGGCACGTGCCTCCAAATACTATTTCCGGATTTTTGTAGTATTTCCGCGATACGGTTGCGTACAAATGGTTGAAGTTTATTAGGAAGCATTTTCAACCATCCTAAAACAATCGTGGAGTCTGTCCAAAAATAAGTACAGCCAAACTGTATTCTGAGTGAGCTGAGTATCTTCTCATAAAGTCGAGCACCTGTTAAAGCACCACAAAGCTCAAGCCTGGGTATTGTCATCGGCTTAATGGGGGCAACACGGCTTTTGGCCATCAGCAACCGCACAAGAACTTACCGTTACTCGTTGAACTACGAACATATGCACAAGCCCCATAAGCCTGTTCAGAAGCGTCACTAAAAATGTGCAGTTCCACTGAATTATGAAGGTCACAAACGACCCAGCGGGGGATACGGGTGCAATTAAGCGAAGAAATATTCGTAAATATGTCTGCCCATTTTTTACTAATAATGGAATTCAATTGCTCATCCCAAGTAACCTTTTACCACAATTTTTGCAAAAGAATTTTCATGTTTATAACACAGGGTGCTAACAAACCCAATGGATCAAATATCCGAGCTATTGCAGAAAGGATGTCACGCTTAGTGTTGTTGCTTGCAGGTAGAGAACCGATCGGAAAGCAGAGTTCATCAGAATCTGCATACCAGCAAAGACCTAAAAGTTTAATGGATTCATTACATCCGATGTTCAAATCGATCGATAATTGAGAGGGTTCAGATATTAACTCAGCGCAATTAGACTTCCACTTTCTTAATGACATACACGCTTTTGTTAATTCCGCCGAAACCTTTATCTTTATGCCCCTAAGTTCTTCTAGGTCAGCGCCTCCTGTCAACAAATCGTCGACATAAAAATCACGCAAAATTATTTCCGATATCTTTGAATCTTTGCATTCGAGAGCTACCTGTTTTAGACATCTAGTAGCAAGACCTTATCTTGCGAAGACCTTATGCTTGCGCTAGTAGTACCGTACGTCACGGTATTTAGCTGGTATGATTTGACAGGCTCCGATGTATTATCACGCCAAAGAATGAGCTGTAGGTGTCTATCTAATGGATGTACGGCTATCTGCCTATACATCTTTTCGATATCAGCGGCTAAGATAAACTTATGTTGCCTAAACCGGAGGAGGATAGACAGCAAATCATCTTGCACTGTGGGACCTGTCATCTGTATGCAATTGAATGAAAGACCGGAAGTAGTGAGCTCACTAGCATTACACACTACTCTTAGTTTAGTGGTTGTGCTACTTTCGCGTAAGACGCCATGATGTGGAATGAAATGAGGTTTGCTAGTTAATTCACTGAGGTTACATTCAGACATATGACCCAAAGACTTGTACTCGGAGAGGAAATCGCGATACATGTTAGCAAATGTCGCTTTATTTTTTAACCTGCGCTCTAGCGATCTTTCGCACGTTGAAAAGATTCGCCTAATACGTTAGGATCTTGTTTCACAGGAATGCGAACACAAAAGCGTCCATCATTTAAACGAAAAGTATTATTAATGAAGTGTTCTTCACATAATTTTTCTTCGTGATAGTAGTGGGACGAAGAAGAATTTACTACCTCAAGACGCCAAAATTTTGAACGTTGTCTTCAAAGGACTCTGTCGGTTATTGAAGGCAAAACAAAACACTGCACATTTGTTTTAAAACTTCCGTCTAATGACTGTATACAAATACGGTTCATTTTATTAATATGAGATGCCATATTATTTATACCGAGAATGGACTTATCCACACAATAAAAAGGCAGTCGCAACTGCTGACTTAGCCTTTCTGTCATTATACATGATGTGCTTCCACTGTCGAGCACAGCACGAGCAACATGTTCTTGACCGTTTGAATCATGCAACTTAATTAGCGCGGTCGACAATAACACGTCGTATTGTTCACTATTCTGTTCGCTTCTGGACGCATCGATACGGGCTGAAAGAGTAACACTCGCACTAGAAGGTATGATCTCTGACTGTAATGGTGGTTCAATACGAATATTGCTATTACCAGGTTCGTTTGGTGTTTTACCTGCCGTATGAATAAGAGTATGGTGTTTACGTCGACATATCTTACATCCCGATCTCTTACAATGGTTAGGAAAGTGACCACTACGAAAATAGTTAAAACACACCTTATAAGACGGCAACAATTTAAGACGTTCATTACAGCTTAATGCTAGAAATTGCGAACAATTACTTAAATTATGTTCGCTGTTACATTTAGGGCAACATGTAGAACGAGTAGATACATTTGAGCTATCAACTGCTCCTTTCGCGAGAGAAACCATAGTTTTTAATTTCGCTTTGTTATTATTTGAGTTAAGCTGTCCTCCGCTGCGTGTCAATTCTAAAGTTTCAATTAGATCAGCACGATTTCGCAAAAATTCGACAAACATATCAAAACCTATGGGCTTTTCTTTGTCTAAACGTCCTTTAAACTCCTCCCACTCTCGATAAGATTTTGAATCTAACTTATGAGTAACGATGTATATGAGGAGAGTGTCCCAATGATTAACTGGCCCGCCTAAGATCGCTAACGCTCTTAAGTTTTTACTTAACTGGTCGATAATACGTTTTAAAGATACCGACAACTCTTTTGTAATTGGTTCGAGATTGAATAAAACCGAAACATGGTTTTGAATAAGCAACCGTTCATTATCGAACCTTTCGCATAAAATATTCCATGCTACCTCGTAGTTACTCGCAGAGAACTGGATTGATTGAATTACCACCGCGGCTGTCCCCTCTAAGGATGACCGTAGGTAGTGGAATTTGTTAACATTGTCTATATCGTCGTTTGTATGAATTAGGCTGGCAAAGGTGTCACGAAACTCTAACCAGTCTTCATATGATCCACTAAACTTTGGCAATTGAATTGTTGGCAACTTAACTAGCTTGTGTTGACTAGTACTAACATGAGAACACTTATCACTACATACCGAATCATTTTGTTCTTTATTATGCGTTAATATATTTTGTGCCTTTGATAATATCTTATAATAGTGAGATTCGAACTCATTACGCTCCTCAAGAAGTGTATCAATATTATCGCTGATGTACTCAAGTCTTAACTGTACCTCGTCAAGTTGATCGTACATTGATATAAGCTTACCCGTGCGCAATTGCAACTCACTTGCCGCTGATGAGTCTAACGGGGATTCAAGCGAATATAATAATTCGTAAATAAAGTCAAACGACCTTTAAAACTTCCTCGCTGTCTCATTAACTCCTTTTCTTCGGTCATTCTGAGAGACGTTTGAAGTCAACCTGAAGTTATACAAGATAAAAATAAATAAACGAGAAAAACAAAATATGATTACAAATCGCTATAAGCAAAAATAAAAAAATAATAATTGTAGCAAAACTAAACACAAATAATGAAACTACAATACATTTACAGCCCTCACTGTATTATTTCAAAAGTACCTCAATACATAGTACTTATATAAAGTAGTTAGAGATAATGTAAAAATGGTAAGCTTTTGTGGCCGCACTAGTTAATTAATGTAGCTTTAATGCTAACTGTACTGTATATAATACAAATTAACTAAATTAAGCTAAACTAGACTTACAACAAAAATTTTACATATCAATAAAAATACCGTTAAATGAAATAATACAAAAAAATATTATATAAGGTAAATTACTAACCTTTTTATTAAGTAAAATACCTGATTAATAAGAGTGTTGGGTTAAAACAATTATTTTTGCTTAACTGCTTCCGTGTGCCGGTGCAAAGTCCTCGATGAATCCTTTATATACTTGTAGCTCGATTCCACAGCAATACAGTTAAATAGATTTGTATTTTTCTAAATCCTTCTTCAATATAATGAAAATCCACTTAATCTTTATACCCTGCTCGATGGACCATGTGCGAAAATGCCGGAATTTAAGAAATAAAAGATTAACGTGGTGAAGGCGTATAATGCGAAAACGTAATGAAACTAACTAAAATAGGTCGGTAGTCAGAAAAACATAACGTCTATTTACTTTACATAAACTTACAATAATTACTCTAATGCGCGAAAGTTTGCTACTAAATTGCGACAGGCGTTAACAACGTCAAATAGTTATCAAAGTTATTTTTCAAATTTTTCTGTTCGTTTCATTTAGTCGATTCTATAAACGATTTATTTTCCTTAACGTTATTGACGAATTCAACTAGTTGATTTCATGCGACGGTTAAATTTAATACGTTGAGAAGAGATCAACCGTTGATCAACACCCAAGCCCATCGCTAATTGCTAGATTGCTGGTCAGTAGTGATCTATTGATAGACTGTAGAAGTGGGCGATACAAATCGTATACAGATGCGAAAACTATATATTGGTACAATATCTGAAAATCGCTTACTCGCTCGTTCAAAATCTACGTATTTTACAATATCTGATATTTCCGAAATCTGATGTACCGAATACTCGCTCACTCGCTATACCAACACGAATCGCGATATCATACGCGTTTGCCACAATTTCAGATTTTTAGACAAAGCGCGTAAGATACAAATATTCACTAGTTAGAGCAGTACGGCAACAATATCAGATTTTTAAACGGATTTTATGAATAAGTTAAGTAATTTTGAATCTTAACTTCATGCAAATAAGATCCGTTTCATTTTAATTATTGCCACAATATCAGATTTTTAGACAAAGCGCGTGAGATACAAATATTCACTAGTTAGATCAGTACGGCAACAATATCAGATTTTTAAACAGATTTCGAGCGACAAAGCGCGTGAGATACAAATATTTCATTAATTAGTGCAGTACAGCAACAAGATCAGATTTTTAAACAGATTTTATGAATAAGTTAAGTAATTTTGAATCTTAACAGCATGCAAATAAGATCTGTTTCATTTAAATACTAAGCATGGTAAATATTTGATGACTCCGTGGCGTTGTTGCCAAGGTATTGGCTTCGACGTCGAGGCTCGTGGGTTCGATTCCCACACGGGACATCTATTTGTGTGGCCCATAGATAGTTGCTTCACATCTGGGTGTTTGTCTGCGTGAAATTTATGTTTGTAAAATGTCCTTATAACACAGGATAATGTTATCCTAAAGTAAGGGAAATGTTTAAAAAAAAAAGATAATAAAAAGATACTAATTTTAAAAGCATGGAAAAACTCTGTTTCATTTATATACGAATCATGGTATTAACGATGTCTTTAAATTTTGTTTAGCCTTGCACGGCCGTAGCTAGGGGGGGGGCATTGTAGGGCAATGCCCTACCTTAAAATCACAATGCCCTACCTTAAAATACCAAAATAAAAATGCGTAAATATCACCACGTTTTTTCAATTTCGTACACGTCTCAAGTGATTTCCCATCCTACTTCGCCGGAATTTGTATATTCTTTCTATGTTGTACCTACTGTGTTCTATTTCATGTTTCTACTCCACTTTATTTAAAGGAGAAATTTGAATTTGTAGGGCTTCTAGGGGAAGATCCTATCTTCTTCGAGGAAGCTCATTTTAAAGGTGCTAAACCACAAAACGTAATTTTTTGAAAAATCTTTTACCGTACAAGCTGTTAAACTCTACTACTGCATTATATACTATACTATTGCACAACCTACGTAGTAAAGTTACTTTACGCCATTGGTTGCCTGGAAGAGATCGCTATGAAGTGATACGGCCGCCAAATTGTGAATTCCATTAATTTGTTTGTCTATTGTTAATTTTGTGTATCCTCTTTTGTGTGGTTGACAATAAAGTATTTATTCATTCAAAAACTAAAATACATTATTGTAATAAAAATTGGAGCGATAGGTATCTCAACTTTTCCGAACATACCACAGCATAGATAAGACATATATACTGAAACCAAAAAATTATAATAATTAAAAAATCATAATAATTTATATGGACTTAGGAAACATACATTTAATCTATCGATAGTATTTTTTTAATCTACCACCGTGTCATCATGAGGTTCCTCTAACGGAAAAGAAACAGGCGAAAGAAACTCCGCAGGTATCCTCTTATTTGTAATTTTTTTCTTAAAAAATTAAAATATTATACAACTGTTTTTTTTTTACTTTCTTTTAGAAATAGCTTGGGTGCGATCAACTCATTACCAGTGTGTGACATTCATTTCATATTCTAATAATTCTTTGTTCTGTGTACTCGTATAAAAAAAGAACCTGGAGGACCGAGCTTTGCTCGGTTTTTTTGGTAAATAATGTATTTTGGAAATAAAAAAAAATAAAGAAAGCAATGATCAGGTATAGAAAAAAAAGTAAAAAAAATAAGTGTGTGATCGTGATACGAACCGCGGCCGTCTGTTTTGGGGCGCCCGAAGGACATTTTCTAAATATGAAACTTCTAGATCGATGCTTCGCCCTCGAATCTACGCACATACTAAATTTCATGAAAATCGCTGGAGCCGTTTCCGAGATTCCGATTATATATATATATATATACAAGAATTGCTCGTTTATAGGGTAAAATAATAATAAAATAGGCATTTGAATGATGATGATCTAATCCATTCGATTGCAAGTCTCGATGAGTTGGATGTAGATAAAATGCTTTCACTGAAAAGTTTGGGTAAGTTTAAAAAATTTAATAATTCAAGTAGGCTAGTGTGGTTAAAGTTTACTTGAGTCGTAACGAGGACAAATCCGGCCGGCTACACAATTTAACTAACGCTAAAAATAAAATTCCCTTAAGGCACAAATTATTATTATATAAGACCTGCGTACGATCTATTATGTCCTACGCATGCATGACCTTCCCCACACTTGTACAAGTTGCAAATAGTACAAAATAAGTTCATCCAACGAGCAACCGGTGCGCAGTGGTATCAACGCAACGTCGACCTGCACAGCGATTGCAGACTCCCGACGATTCGCGAATATTTTAAAGACCTGACCAAACGGTTCTTCGATAGAGCCGAACATCATCCCAACCCTCTGGTGGTAAGCGCAGCAAATTACCAACCCGACACAAACGCGAACGTCAACAAGCGTCGCCCGCGAAACGTCCTCATCGACCCGAGCGACGAAGAGGACTTAGAAACGATGGACCCACCGCTGGGGGTCCCGCCAGATAACACTACTCCTACAGCTAGTGCAACAATAAACACTCTAGTTCGCCCTCGCCTCCGAGCACGGCGAGACCAACACAACGCGTACACAAGGTACACCCGCGTTCCGGGGCGGTTCTCACCGCTCCCAGCCACCGATTAGCTAAATGCACAGTCGACGGCCATCGGGGTTTCTGTCCGAACCGCGACCTCGATGGCCCTTAGATAACACACCATACTTAAACGCACGCATGAGCACATGCGTGGCTCTACCCACAGCGGAGGGCCCAAACCCGTGGTTTCTGGCTAGCCCACCGGTTCTGCGTCAGATGAAGCTTTAATAGTCTCGGGGCTGAAAGTAAAAACATCAGTTAATACAAGATACAAGAAGGAGCTCATGCTTCGAGGGCAAATCAATTATGATAAATTTAATTTAATTGTTTACTTCCGCCCTACCTGTAATCAATGCTGCCCTACCTCAAATTCAACTCTAGCTACCGCCCTGTACCCTTGACCTGGAGTGCATTAATACTTAAGTAAGGGATGCGTAATAGTAAGGGATGCCAACTTAGGAATTTTCTTCCTAAATTAAGGAAGAAAAATTTTTAGAAGACAAATTTTATTCGCATTTTTGAAGAAAAAAAACTACACAAAACGAATAAGAAAAATATAATTTAATAATTCCGTGCTGCATTGGTGGACGTCAGGCCAAGGCTTATGTCTTGTGTGTATATTTTAAATTCTTCCGCCCTAAACTATAATATTGAATGTTATTAATTAATAAAAATATTGTCACTCACTTTTTTTTTATGTATTTAAGGTGGATACGCGAACGTAAAATATCTAGATATTAAAATACATAGTTTCGAAATCTGATATTTGAAATCGAAATCTGATTCAGATACGGTTCTCAGAAAAAGCGATACGACCCATCTCTAATAGACTGATAGTGATAGGGATGCCGAAAAAATATCGATATACTGATCTTTGAAAAATATATCGATATTTTTGGCCTACATATTTTGATCCGATATATCGATATAAAAAATTGAATATCGAAATCGTATCAAAAACGATATTTTTATTTAAACCGATTCAAAGCCGTAAAATATAAAAATGTACGGGAAAAAAACTGTGGTCTATTACTAGTATTGTCGCGGATGCAGAGTGGCATTTTGTACTATAGTTTTGGTATTTATTACTACAATTTACTACATTTGATGCAGCGTCCTTTATACTATCTATATCTTAGGTACTACATGGTATAGAGGTGTTACAAATCATTAATATTGAACTATATATTAATTTATTTATAAATAGCATGCAAAATATTAATGGCATCAACTAAAGTTACTTTAATTTAATATGTAAATAAAGTTTACAAAAATTTAATTATAATCAAATTCTCAGTAGTTAAATGACGCATAATTTAATATCGAGTTTTCATAAAAAAAAAATATTTGACGGCATAGAAATTATTATCATTTAACCACATAAGTAACTTTTTTAAATTGTCGTTCAGCATTTTCATATCAATCAAACAACTATTACTAAATTCTGTTGATCGAGGCCTGTCTTTTCGGATAAGTATCTGCGGGTTTCTTTTAGACTCATTATTAACTTCGTTTTAAACAATTATATTTTTTTTACAAAGTTGCATGTTTTTCAATTAGTTATTTTTTGATTGGATTCAGGGCTAACGAAACTGATTTATCTTACTATATAAGCTGCTTGTTTTTTTTCCAATGAAAGTCTTGAAAAATAACATACCTAGAAATTTAGATCAATAAAAGAAATTCGATTTAAATTAAAAAATAATTAACGTTTTATTAAAATTTCTCATTTATTTCAATAATGTAAATTTAATATAAAAATTACTATTACTTTTTATTGAATCAGACTAAACTAAATACAGCATTATTTTTAAAACTGAACATTTGAGCGATATATCGATATTTTTTTCGACTTTCGGCATCCCTAGATAGTGAGTTGGGTGACAGGTGACATTTGGTCCTCAATGCTGGGCTATTTACGTTAGGGATGGGCAAGTAAAAAAAATCGATATTTATTCTATCGACATTTTAAAAATTATCGATAATTATCGAGCCAAAAATATCGATATATCGTCGTTTTTCATATTTTCAAACCATTCAAATTGCGTAAAATAGAATAGACATGAAGAAAATGGTTGAAAGGAGTTTTTAAATTTAACCATGCGCATTGGTAACATTAAACATGAATCCAGAGTTACTTTAAAAATATATCGAAATTGACACGAGTTCGACAGTCTAAAATAAATATCGAATAGCGATATATCGCGATAAAAAATATCGGTAATTGTATGGAAATTGTCGATATTTTTTGTACATTACTAATTTACGTCAGTTTGATTAAAATCGATTTACGGGAGGGGTTGTGTACCTAAAATACACAGGTATATTGTACTATGGGGAATTAAAAAAATAATTGATTATAATACGAATTACTTAGATGGTCTAAAATATTTTAATTAGTAATTTAACTTATTAGTTTGTATTGACATATGGAGAAATAAATATAATGATTGCAAAAAAAAAGCTTTTAAACGTTAATATTTAAAATAATTAGACACTCGGCTACAATTTTTTTTAAAAATGAGTGAAAAATTACAGTTTGTTGATATTCTTGAACCACGAAATACACAGTTTGGTATTTTTAACTTCATGACTCGGTCATGGAAACCAAAAAAGACTTTAATTGCGGATAGACATTGCACACCACAAGACTTGAAAACACTTGTAGCTGTTTCAACATACATGGATTCGTTTATCGAAGCTGTAAGTAATGAATAAAATAATGAGTTAATAAACATTTTTATTTTGTTATTAATTAGGAACATCATTTTAAGTATTTATATTTATTGTTATGACCAATTTGGAAATCTGAGGAAACTGCTAGATTTTCTCTTAATAATTATTTTTATAGTTACTTCTCCATCGTTAAGAAATATTAATAAGTGAACAAAGTGTGTTAGAACAATTAATGTAATAAAAAAAATGTTATTTATTTATTTCTATTTTCTTTAAGCATCTATATAAATAAAAATGAATG
This sequence comes from Iphiclides podalirius, assembly GCA_933534255.1. Classification (NCBI taxonomy): domain Eukaryota; kingdom Metazoa; phylum Arthropoda; class Insecta; order Lepidoptera; family Papilionidae; genus Iphiclides; species Iphiclides podalirius. Next base: position 8,360,150 of record OW152828.1, read on the forward strand.
TTTGTAAGCGCATACTCAAGAATGGTTGGACCAATTTTGTATGTTCAGTTTCTTGTTCATACAGAAATTCGACAAAGAATAATTGAATGTTAATGTGAATCCAATACTTATGTTAGTTAAAACACAAATAAAAATGCTCAAGAAAAAGATTGCTCAGACATGGCAGTAGTATCCATCAGCATTGACAATTATAATGTAACAATGTATGTTTAAAATAAAAAAAAAGTACTGTCAAATTGAGAACCTCCTCCTTTTATGAAGCTTAGGTTAATAAGGTTAAAACTCCTATACATGGTACTAAAATTTGTTGAAAGTTCTACTTGCAAAAATTTTTGTAATAGGTTTTTTTTAATGGGTTATAATTTCGTAGGAAAGTTCAAGATGTGGAGTGCCGAAAGAACTATTGTTAAAGGAGGTGAAGAAGTATCTGGAAGAAATGGGCTTAGATAAAAAGATGCATGTGATAAGGTGGATGGGAATTGTATTTTTAAAGATTTCATTTATGATGAAAATAGGAATATATGTGAATGAACCAGCCATACTGAAGGTATATATATCTACTTTATTATTTAACAATTAAGAAAATATTTATTCTTTTTATAAGATATTTAACACAGCATTAGCAAGTGCCAGCCTTACCTAACACCTACAGCACATTTATCATCAGGTGCAATATTTTAGTAGTTATGACTTTATGACGGGACTTGCAGTGGCCCCTTATCCAAGTGCAATGAGATACTTACTGAGTTGCGGAACAGTCTTATATGAGACATAAAAAAATATTCTAAAGTATCTATAAATGATGTAAATTCCGCAGGGTCCCCCATGATATTGGATGTCCCACAAGGAATAATCTTGGGCCCATTATTATTCTTAGTGTATATAAATGATCTCCCCTTTTATGCCAGTGAGTTATGTGATGTTGTATTGTTTGCTGACGACACATCGCTCATTTTTAATGTTGACTGAAATGTATAAAATTATGACGACGTGAATAGTACACTTTCGCATATCCTCCACTGGTTTACCATTAATAATATGGTGTTAAATGCCTTCTTTTTACCCTTCCCAGTGTAAGAAGGCAAAGTTTTAGCTTAAAATTAAATAGCGTAACCCTTGATCCTGTTGAGTCTGCTATATTCTTGGGAATTACAGTAGATTCAAAGCTCCAATGGAGTCCTCATCTATTATCTCTTGCAAAAAGGTTAAGCTCTGCTGTTCTTGCAATTAGGAAGGTTAGGTAGCTGCCAGACATCGACACTGCCAGACTTGTTTACTTCAGTTATTTTCACAGCATCTTGTCCTACGGCATTTTATTGTGGGGTAGTGCATCTCATATTAATTCTATATTTATTCTTCAAAAAAGAGCTGTCCGAGCAATCTCTAACATCGAAGCCCAGAATACACTCGGAGATCTTTTTAAAGAGATTAATATACTCACTGTTGCGTCTCAATATATTTATTGTAATATTTTGTATGTTAAACATAATATTAATAATTATCTAAAGAATAGTGACAGACATAAACTAAATACTAGAAGTAAGGACAAACTAACTACGCCATTGTTTCGTCTACAAAAAGTAAACAGGTCGTTCATGGGGCAAAGTGTGGGCATGTATAATAAAATCACACAGTTGATATTAAGTCTGCCACTTGATGAATTTAACGAAAAATTAAAAGTAAACTTATGGCTAAAGCCTATTATACTATTGCCGAATATCTTGACGATGCCAATGTGTGGGGTTAATACTGTTGATACTCATGTAGGCTAAAAGAAGACTATTATACCTGTACCATTACATTGTAAACTGACCTTTTAAAAAAGAGCAACTGTTGAGTTTCTTGCCGGTTTCTTCTCAACAGAAAATGCCTTCCGAACCAGTGGTAACTTAAGAACGTATATATTTTATTAACGTATTCATTTAATTAATACATTAATAAAATTCATTTAATTAGTTGATATACAAAAGGAGAATAATAAGTATTGTTGAGGAGCCTCAGTGAAATTTCCCAATCCGGTATTTGGCTTATATCTTATAATGTAAGCATCAGCTAAATAATTACATAAATACTATATTAAACTATTTGTATTGTATTTTTGTTTTGAAGGGGTTGCATAGTATGTTCCAATGACACCTGAAACATTTATTCCCTTATAAGTTTTCCCTCTGAACCATTGCCCAATTAATGTTGGATAATATTATCCTATATTCTATATTTAAATTTCACAGGGAAAACTACCCAGATCAGAAAAAACAATTATCTTGTATCTCTCTACCCAGATTCAAAACTTATGGGTAAAAAAAATTGTTGTCTTGTGTGAGAGTTGAACCCATAACCCCGGGTGCCGAAGCCAATAGCTTGGCAATTGCACCACGTACGTTATTAACCATCATAAGTAACAATTATCTATATATTAAAATGTGAAGCAAAAACTTTGTACCTCTTTTTAAGAAAGTTGGGTAGACGGAGGAGTTTGAAATTTCCCACACATAGTTTATATAAAGAAGGAGTGTAGAATGATAATATTTCTTTAATACATCAGGTTCTTAATCAAATAAACATTTTTTATATGTTGCTGGTAGAAACTGGACTAAGAGTGCAAGTTCGAATCATTTGACGTTTATTAGGAGAGAATTGAAGTTCCAGGAAGTTGTCAAATTATTTGCTTGCTGATGCAAATGTCCTTCAATTGATTCTTTATTTTTTTTTCAAACGTATGTTTGTTTGTATAGCTAAAGGAAAAAATGGGTCAAAATCCGGTTCTGTTCCTTCCCACGCATCGAAGCTATGCGGACTTCTGTGTACTGACGTATCTGTGCTACCACTACGACATTGAACTGCCAGCCGTTGCAGCGGGAATGGGTATGTGTGTTATATTAAATGAGTTGAAGTAAATACATAGTTTTAAATATAACCTTTTAAATATTAGTAAGGTTGACATACATCGATGTAACTATTCATGAGTACTGCAGCCGACAAACTGCATCACAGCTTGGCAGAGATATATAATAATTTATGTTATTTTACTTCATTACTGGATTAAATACAAAATTAATAATTAAAAACAAAATTAATTAAATATTGTTATTTTGAGGATTACCTTTAACTTTTATACTGATTGTTTTAATATATGTTTACATATTAGTTTGATAGGAGGCCTACTATATACTAATGATAAAGGCAAAAACCTTCCAGTAACCATGGTAACATAAAGTATTTTCGCTAAGCATCAAACTTCTGAGCTTTTGTTTGAAACACTAAACATTACTACATAAAATTGGGATTAAAACACATCAATAATATTGCGTTTAACTGTCTTTGACTCCTGCGATTTCGAACCCGTTTACTAGGATACCAACAAACTATTTATTTTGTCCAATCGCGCAGAATGATCTTAGAGTATCCTACAGTATTGGTTTGCTTAGATTTAACTTCTATTGATACTAGGTAGTTTCTTTATTTCAATGTCACGGTTATTGAATTATTAAGCGAACAAGCGGTTCACGTGAATCTGAAGTGATTACCGTTGCCCATGGACATTCGTGGCAGCCTCGAACTGGCCATCGCAGTGTGGGACCCCACTAGATGGAGTGACGACCCCCCATTAGATGGAGTGGCGACCCCCACTAGATGGAGTGACGACCCCCCACTAGATGGAGTGACGACCCCCCACTAGATGGAGTGACGACCCCCCACTAGTTGTAGTGAGGAACCCCCACTAGATGACGACCCCCTCCCCCCCACCACTAGATGGAGTGATGCTAGTGGCTCAGGATCGTGCTTCGTGGCAGTCTGTGGGGGAGGCCTATGTTCTGTAGTGGACTCAAACGGGCTGAAATGATGATGGACATTCACAACACCAGGGTTTGCGTTGACAAACTTTGAAAAAAGTGGGTCCGGGTTACTTTATTAACCAAACGAAACGGGAACGTCTAGTAAGTACTTCCACTTCCCGCTGCTTTTCTGCGAGTACCTAACTGGACGAGGCCAGCCCATTCATGCAACAAATAGGTTACAGAGAGATCCAGAGGCTGTTGCGTGGACCTACCACAGTATCAAATCTCATCTAAAGGGTGGGGCGGTGTAGTGTATAAAAATATTTCAATGAACCTTAATGAAATCTGAAATTGTATTGATTGTCGTAACCTTTCACGCACTGCAACCACAAGACAAATTATTATTAAAAAATTACGCACGTAGGGCCACGCAACAGTCTTCACTGTTGCACGAACGGGCAGGTCCGTCCGGAGAAGTGCAACAACCTCACAGAAGACGGGCGTGAAGTGGAAATGTTATAGAAGTGTACGTTTTGTCTAGTAAGTCAGTTAATCGGAGCTCACTTTATTAAAAGCTAGCAACGCATCTGCAACCCTACGGGTGTTATAAATGCCCATAGGCGGCGGTTATCAATTTACATCATGTCACCCACGAGCTCGCTTGTTAGAAGGTGTAACATAATCTGTTACCGTTGAGACTGAGACGATAAAAAAGTCTTCCAAATCAAACGACACATAGATCCTGCCATTTTTATGGTTCCGTACACAAAGGGACGGGTTCCTATTACTAAGACTCCGTTGTCTGTCTGTCTGTCCGTCCGTCTGTTCCCAGGCTGTATCTCATGAACCGTAATAGTTAAACAGTTTAAATTTTCACAAAATATGATGTATTTCTGTTGCCGTTATAACAACAAATACTAAGAAACTGAATAAAAAAATATTTAATTGGGCTCCCATGCAGTAGACAAGATTTTTTTTACCGTTTACAGTATAGATAATGGTACGGAACTTCGTGTGCGTGTCTGACTCGCACACTTGGCCGGTTTTTATATTTTTGTAGATTAATAATAATATTTTCGGCACCATTTGTTAATTCAAGGCGATTCTTTTTTTCCTCTCCCTTTAAATTTGGAGACAACGAAGTTAACTTGGCGCCTCGGGTCGTGTGTTTGATTCTCACCCGTGACATAATATATTCGTTCGGCCTACAGATAATTGTTACGGATCTGGTTGCTTGTGTCATTTTTGACCCCATATTTGTAAAATAGTAAATTTAATGTTAAATATATATAATATGAAATGAATTAATGAGAATGGCTTAGATTCACAAAGTTATTCAAGTCAGTTTGAAATTTTCGAATTTAAGACGTGTTGTACATGACATCGTCTGTCCGGTCTACTAGTATACTTATAAACATTAAATAAATTTAGTGATAAATTTAGTTTCAGTTCGGATTAACCAAAATGCCATAAGTTTACGTAAACTAAATTATCAATTTGACTGATACGTTATCAGTCACTAACACTATTATTTCTGGGTCGTCTAATATACACAAGAATTATTTGAAGGCGTGAAGGTTTTGCCCAATTTCGGAGAAGCGACTGCTTTGGCTTCTACAGTTCTTCAATGCGTTACTACATTGACTTGAATTTAAAAACGCTCTCAGGTTGGCGTATCGTGGCACTTAATTCGGTAATTGAAATCGCCATATAAGTAAAATTTGTGCGAACAAAACGGAGAAATGGCCGGGAAAAGTAAAAGAGTAATATGTATTTCCAATTACATAAACTTGGCAATGCGACAGAAAAAAAAAATAACGAAATAGTGGATCTGAATTTCTTTTGTGATCCGCCTCCTCGCAACTTACCTCAAAAGTAGGAGTGAAGTACGTACTACGTAAAATAGTTTTACGTAATTTTTACACGTATTACGCTTTACTTGCGCACAGAATTTTTAACTCAAACAGTAATGTAATCAATTCATCAGGTACTTGATTTTAAAGTTTGAAAACGATGTAGTTTTCATAAATTTACCACGTGCAATTAAATTACATCAGTGCATCATCGAATATTTTTACCAGGAATACCAGGATCATTATTAAATCATTGTACAGTCCATCATAAAAAACGCGGTTTGGTTACGCGACACATTCGGAATATTAGCATAGCAGAAAGCGCTGACTGTACTATGACTTGCAGTGTACTGCTTTGTACTGGGCACCGATTTGTAGATGCCGGATTTAGATTTATTAATTCGAAGCTATCAAGTTTATTTCAATAGTATAATGATATTAAATATATGAATAGTTCATTAAACCTTTCTGGCGACACGATAATTAAAAAAAAATTGTGCATTTTTGATATGTAAAGATAAGGGTTAATCAGATTGTACCTCGTGATGAATTGGATGATAATTTATATCCAACGAATAATTTATATTATAACGAATTTATCGCGACCGTGCAAAAATTCAAACAACACACCTTGCTACACTTTAAAAAAACTTTCTCCCAAGTCCTAATCCTTCTTTTATCTCTCTCCCATCATCATAACTAAGCTCCACTAACGCCTTTCGCATCTCTGCAACAGTTCTAGCAAGGACTTCTTCAAGGACACCATATGTGCAAATTGAAATTAACCGACACTTACGCCTCGTTTCTGAAACACTGATCATTGAAGATGTCAACTAATCAGCTGTCAAATAATCAGCTGTCAAATGGCTTTTCAAATGTCATTTGAGTTGCCAAAAGGATGGTTAAACTCTTTGAATTGATCATTCTGATCATTTAGAAGATCATTCTGGTCATCAAGGATGATCAGTGTTTCAGAAACCGGGTGTCAATTTCTGACTCGACGTTCGCTTATTTGCTTTCTTGACGTGGGATCTTGTATTCAGTTAACCTGCATAGTAGATTATGATATTCGTGACATACATCAGTCTCTAAATAATGTGTATTCGTTTCTCTTGTTATCTATAATTTTATTTGTGCACCTACCTCAAGTTCCCTGGGTCACCCGTTAAGTTGATTGACAGACGACGCGTCTTTTCGTGAATAAAGTTCTGAACAAACAAATAAATGGGGAACAGAGCTGATGTGGTCGCTCCACGCAGATTTCTATTCGATGGCGGTGGTCGGGCAACGCATGCGGGAGACGGGCGCCTTCTACATTCGCCGCAGCATCGTCGGGGCGCCATTGTACGCCGCGACCCTCAGGCAATACGTGAGGACCCTGGTCGCCAAGTACAGCGCCCCCGTCGAGTTCTTTGTAGAGGGCACCAGGAGCAGGAGCAACAAGAGCCTCCCGCCCAAATACGGTGAGTTTTGTTACTGCTTTGACGGTTTTCAAATTAATTTAAAAATTTTCACACATAAGATTAAACTTTAAAAAAATTGCCGCTGTGGGGATCGAACCCACGTGTTCGGGACTCGCGCCCTTACGCCTTAGCCACTATGCTAAACGGCTGAAAACAGCTCGTCACTTTCCCGGCGTTAAGTTTTGTGTATAATTTTATAGTACCCGGAGGACCGAGCTTTGCTCGGTTTGTTTTTTTTTTTAAATTAAAAATAAAGAAAGCAATGATCTGGAATCGAAAAAAACGTAAAAAAATAAATGATCGTGACGCGAACCACGGTCGTCTGTTTTGGGGCCGCCCGATTACCGACCGAGCTATTATGACATTTTCTCTTGCGGCGAAATTTACCGTCATATTCGAATTATATTTTTCATTCCCTGAAAACAGGGATAAAAGGGTTTCATTTTTTGAAAATGTCAAAAAATGAAACCTAGCTAGATCGATTTTTCGCGAATCTACGCACATACTAAATTTCATGAAAATCGCTGGAGCCGTTTCCGAGATTCCGATTAAATATATATATATATATATACAAGAATTGCTCGTTTAAATGATAAGATATTCGTAAATGACGCCTATATCATTCTTTTGCTTTTTTGCTTATGCGCGATACATTACTTAAAGTGCTCACATGTTAACAAACGTCCTGCGTCGAACATTTGCCCTTGACACGCGCATTCTATTGAAAAAGTAAACATTTAGAGGTTCTGTTTGCGATACTTCATTTGCTTAAACAACGTTTATGTACATCGATACGACTTTGTTACTTGACACCGTGCTCTTAACACTCCATTCGCGTGGGTTGACGCGACATTATTTTCGAGGCAAAGGCAAGATAAAAAAATAAATGTCGAATCGAACATATCAAGTATACAGAATATGGTAATATGACGGTGTGGCGTCATGTTAGGATTATTAGTTTTCAATATCGTTGTAGTGCGAAAATCATTTACATTCCTGAGAAGATAAACGTAATTGTATTCGGGCTTTTTGAAAGTTATGAGCAAGTGATTTAATTATGAATTATTGTCTTATTTATGAATAGTTTGTTAAATTCTAGCCATAGAACGTATTACATTTGAACTGCGTTGAAAAACTTAATAGTTTAATAACTGTAGGTTGTTAAAGACGAAGTCGGTGGAATTGGGTTAAATTATGGAAATACTTGACGATAGAAGAGAAATAAGTTGATTGGCTACGCACTGAATTATCAATAATTATAATTTTAAATATTATAAAAAAAACTGACCACTTTTATTCCCACAATATATGACATTCGCCTCAAATCGTAATATTGCCACATACCTTTATGTCAGTACACTGTTATTAACTCCGTCGAGTAAACGTTAAACTGTGTGATGGTACTCGTAATTATAAAACACACAACATTTTCCCGCGCAAACATTATACCATAATCATTTAATTTCCTTGTTGATTTTCTCACGAGATCCACTCGCGATATAGTAGGTACCTTGCGATTTTATATAAAACATACTTAAATTTTGTAGTCTTATTTAAAATTCCAATTGTTTCATAAATTTAAATTGGGGTGACGTTATTATCTGACTAGTTTAAATTCATTATACATTTAAGTCGCGCATTTTAGAACTATTATCACTTTTAATTTAGTAATGCGAGTCGAACGTTTTGATGACGCAATTTAGGTATTGTTTTTTATGTAAGAAGGTTGGATGCGAGCCGGCGGTTGACCTGATGTTAAGTGATAACCGCCGCCCGTGGACATTTGCAGCACCCTTAAGGTTGCAGAGGCGTTGCCACCTTTTAATGAAGTGGGCTCCGACTACCTCACTCACCAGACGAAACGCAGAAGTACATTTCCACTTCACGCCGGTCTTCTGTGAGGCCGTGGTACTTACCCGGATGGACCTGCCCATTCGTGCAATAGCAAACACTATTGCTTGTCCCTACTACAGTTGCCACGCTTTAGTGCCTAGTTTTTGCTATGGTATGGGAAGTTTGACACAATAAGTTTCATCAATGATCCTCTACGTCACTCAGAAAACCAGAAAAATGGTACATTTTAAAAGTCACAATGAAGGTATAGATATGCACGCGATGTTGTTCGATCCGCTTAGCATAATTTAATTACGAATAATTCATTAATTTGAATAAATGGGCAATTATAACTTTATTACTGGGTGCAAATGGCAGTGTCGCTCATTGTTGCGTTCTAGAGGGGAAGACCTTTGGTTAGCAGTAGCCTTCTTCCGGTTGATGATGATTATTATTTATTTGTCATATATTGATAATAATATAACATGGGTTTCGATTTAGAATATGAATATAAATCTAATCATAATAAATCTTTATCATAAACTACATACTATAAATAAGTATAATAAACCACAAATGAAATTATAACAATACTTATATTTGTACTAGCTGTTAAACAAGGCGTTGCCCGCGCGGTTAAAGGGAATTAACAATCAGTTTTTTATTATACACCAGAATAGCTCGCAGATGGCAGAATTTTTCCTACTTACCTAACTTCACACTTATCGTTATGTTTTGGACAATTCACATAATATCTTCATTAATTATAGCCTATATGTTATTCTGATGTATTAGCTATATTATTGTAAAGTTTCATTAAAATCCATTCAGTAGTATTTGCCTGAAAAGGTAACAAACATCCATTCATACATACAAACTTTCGCCTTTATAATATTAGTAAGGATGCGAAGAATAGGCTATAATTTATATACATATTTCATGTATATTTGTCTTTCTATCTTAACGTTACGCCTTCAGCCTATTCTACGCAGACGTAGTCGCGGGCAGCAGCTAGTTTATAATATTAGTAAGGAAGTAAGGATAATAAGTGATATTGTACATATCGTCCCTTGAGTAACTAACTTAACATGTCTAACGGATAAACGTATTCCGATTCTGATTCCGAAGGCATACTCTCGATGAGCCTGGTGCCATACTTCGCGGGCGAGGTGTCGGACATAACGATCGTGCCGGTCAACTTCAGCTACGACCGCATAATGGAGCAGACGCTGTTCGCGTACGAACACATTGGCGTGCCCAAGCCGAAGGAGTCCACGGGGGTGAGTTTCCTCGACGGATGTAAGTGGCCAATAAGAAGTAACTCCAACAGGCGATCGAAGTGACCCATTGCGTCCCACTTCCAGCACACCGTTACGGATGCACCGACATAGGCTCTATTTTGACTCGCAGTCCAAATAAACGAAGTATGTCTCACGAATTGGGCGAAAATGAGTCTAGGTTACGGCGATTTTCTATAAGGCCTCGCTAACTAAAATGGAAGAATACGATAACGAACTATTGATTGTGGTGGGGCCACGCAGCAGTCTTCGCTCTTGCACGAATGGGCAGGTCCGTAAGGTATAAAAACGGCCTCAAAGAAGACCGGCGTGAAGTGGAAGTGTTATACTTCTGCGTTTCGTCTGGTGAGAGAGGTAGCCGGGGCCCACTTTATTAAACGGTGGCAACGCATCTGCAACCCTACGGGTGTTGCAAATGTCCGTGGGCGAAGATGATCACTTAACATGAAATAAAATAAAGTAAAGTAAAAAAAATCAGGTGAACCAGCTCGCTTGCCACCTTCTCATTAAAAAAAAATGATCAACGCACAACGCGGCTCATGGTGTTCCAACAAACGATCGCAGATCCCTTGCCGACCTATACCCGGCCCAGGATATATAGCGATAGAAATAGGCTTTGTTTTGACAACAAAAACGAACAGCACGAACAGTTGAAACAAACGGAGTGTTCTTAACAAATCTTAAAGACTTAACAAGCAGCTCTTTCGGATTCGTCTGTCCGACCCCCACTTACTTCACCCGTTGCGAAATGTTGTTATCGTAAATTTCGATGTGCGCGATTTCGTCTACATCGCCTGTCGTATTGACAACTACACCGCTTCCCCACTTTTCCACGGCAAGGAGAAAGACAGCACTGAACACGTGCTTAAAAAAAATCGTCGACAATGATATCACATTATTATTATTTTATTTTTATTTGGGCCATACGTCTAAAAATAAAACTTAGAAGAATCAATTGAAATCTATATTCAGTGCCATTTCGCCTATGAGCACACAACGGCAGACCTCTATAATTTTATTTATCATGTCAACCAATTCAAACACATTCATACAATCATTGCTAGGTTGTGTAATAAAAAATATTACTATATGATATCTGTTTGTTATAACAACTGTGCTGTGTTCTATATCAAGTGTATGTGTGATTTTAGCCCACACTTACAAAAAAGGTGCAGACATGCTGTTGCAAAGAGTACATCATTTAATCATCAGCAGAACTGGTTACTTTAAAAAAGAAGACACCTTGAAATGAGTTAATATTTTCTTTCGTAATTGAAATAACAATTTGAATGTGAAACATGAAACTATTATCGCTAGTAAACATGCCCAATCTATTGTAGCCTACACAGTGATTAGTTTCGAGAATATTCCTCGTTTACAAAGTTTTAATAATAATGTTCGTCAATATAATTTTAGTAGCGGACATCGTGTGTATATGACTTCCAAACTTACATTAATATACGAAAAAGTGTTAGTTTTTGCGACACAGCAAAAACGTTTGTTATTTAAATTAATTTTTAGGTACTTATCACGATTTCATTATGGAATAATTAACACCAACCAACACTATAAAAATGTAAGAAATATGTATAAAAAGTACTTGGCCCAAGTGATGGTTAGTAAACAGACTGCATTTGTTACATCTGCAAACAAAATATACAAAATTTCTTTTAAAATTACTCTTACTATTATGCAAAACGAGCCTTGACTAAGCTTGTAAACTAAAAAAAACCTTAATACCAACCCACAAACATTCTTGTGTAATTATGAAAATTAACAATAAAATAACTAATACCCAAAACCAAATGATCGAATTTAACTTTCTCGAGTTAGTCAAAGCGGTTGAAATTAGAAATGCATATTATAGTATTCAACGATGCATATTCGACTGTATTTTATACAGTTTTCATGTATTTTTCCTCAAATTCGAGTACAAGTAGGTGAATCGTCTGCTTTCTTGCCATTTTCCATTAAAAAAAGGTTATAAGTTGGCAACACATCTGCAGAGCCACGGATGTAATAGGGCTTAATTCTTCATGGGCGCTAGTAACTTAACATTCTGAGACTTCTCAAATAAAAAGAAATATACAGCGTGTCGTTACCATCGCGACAATAAATGAACACACGTCTAACGCTACTTGCCAATAATCATAAAAAAATATTAACATTAAACAAAATCCATAATTAAAAAAAATTTTTTTTCAAACTAACTAATTAAGTAAAAAAGAAACAAAACTTGCAACATCCTATACAACTCGCGTCATAGCGTCGCATTACAAGCCTCTCCTTCTAACAGTATGTTTTGTCTCTTTTAAATTCATTCAACCCATTCACATGCTTTGTGACCTTTACAAATGAGCTTTACTTTACGCTTTTATAGGTAAGGGTGTTCTAAAATTCTTTGTTTTGGAAAATGTAATAACCCTGTAAATATTGATGTTTAAAGAATTTAAATGTTTAATACAACTTTAAAAAGTTATCCCCTATATGTGTGTTCATTTATTGTCGCGATGGTAACGACACGCTGTAGACCAATAACGACCGTCTACGCATGGGAACCCCCTCGCCTCTATTATAATGTTACTATTTCTCTCTTCTTTGCGATCTATTTGGTCTTTTTGGTATGCCCCAATATCAATAGATGGCGCCGTTGCTAAGCTAGTGGCTTCGGCGTCGAGGGTCGTGGGACACGGGACAACTATTGACCCACAAATAATTGTTTCGGATCTGTGTATTTGTCCACGTGAAATTTATGTTTGTAAAACAACGTAACGACAACACAGAAATAAAGTTATCCTACAGGGAAATGTTCATTAAATAAAAGAAAAGAAAATATATACTCCAGGGGGTGTTAAGAAACTCTGGCATAGTTAAACATACATAAAATAGAGTTAACAATTACAGCAGATTTGTGTTTCTGTGAACCACTTTTTTAAGCACGTAGCCGCTTGCGCGTCACATCACGCGCTGTCAAATTACTGCTGTCACATCACGCGCTGTCAAATCACTGCGTCAGCGCGGGAAATGTGTTATTATAGCGTTTACGACCTTGGCGATAAAAACAATTGCCGTTCGCCAACTACAAATGCTATATCAAAAAACAAAGCACAATTGATAAGCTGGATAACTAAGGAATCTAATTATCTAAAAATCAACAGTAATAATTTTAATTAGCAACTCTAAAATAACTAAAATGGAAGAACTGTGATGGAAATCTTTTAATAATATTTATTTCATGAAAACCCTTTAACTTTACTTCCCTTTTAACTATATAATAAACTAGATTAAATGTCCTTTTTAACAATACAGAATGATTTTAAAACTTATTTACCAACATCAAAAAAACTTAGAAGAAGCGAGTTACGTCTTTGGATAAGATTATTATTGCATATTTTGAACTTAAAACTAATAATAATAATAGTTTATGCGTGTAGTTCAACAATTTTTCTTCAAATAAAAGATATATTTTCGTTTAATAGTTAAAAATTAAATATTTAAATAAAATAATTAAACTTATGTAAAATGGAACAATTTTTAATATTTTTCAATCTTGGATTATTTTCTGTAGCAGCTCCTTCTTGACCGAACGGCGACAACGCCGCAACCCTACGCTGTGCAATTTGCCTTTCGGCACGTATTTGACTTAATCAATTATAAAAGTGTAGTAAAAATATATAAGTAGTATAAGTAATATAGTAAGTATAAGTTTTTACTTTGGATGGGCCACGAAGAAGACCGGCGTGAAGTGGTAGTGCCATACTTCTACGTTTCGTCTAGTGAGGGAGGTGGGTGGCCGGGGCCCACTTTATTTAAAGGAGGCAACGCATTTGCAACCCTACATGCAATTATTAAGCGCCAGCTCGTTTGCCACTTTTACACATAAAAAAGTACTGTTTTAATATTGACATTTCGAGGTGCTGTAGTACTGTTTTGATATTGACATTTCGAGGTGCTGTAGTACCCAATGGCTTTTTGGAAGTAGCTAAGTAGTATTACAGAAAAATGTAATACAATTTTCAACCGTGGGATGGAAAACAAAAAGGATACGAATAACACGGAGGGTTCGAGCGTTTTTGTTATCAGTCGTACATTTTGCCAAATTAAACCGACAGATTATGATTTCCATATTTTCTGAATTACTAAACATAAAATTAAATCAACTGGAAAAACGTGACGGAAGAAAATTTACCTTTGCGAACTTTCCAACGATCACCCCAGGGGCTCATCAAAGCGTTACGCAGTCTCAACGACCACTTCGGGAACATATACATCAACTTCGGCGCGCAAATCTCGCTCAGGGAGTTCCTACGGGACCACAGCCTGGTCACCGGCGAGATGTTGAAGCCGCCCAGTCTGCAGCAGCTGACTCCAGAGCAGATTTTACGGGTGCGGGAAGTAGCGCACGAGGTGGTGGCCCTGCAGCAGAACAGCGCCACAGCGACGATAACGAACTTCGTGGCGTTCGCCCTGATGGACGCCTTCGCGAGGAACGCAGCACCGCAGTACGAGCGCTTTCTGCTCGATGTGGAGTGGACGGCGCAGACCCTGCGGGGTTTGGGCGCCTCGGTGTACGAGAGGGACGTAAGGAGCAGCGTGGACAGTATCCTGGTGGTTCACCATAAGCTGGTGGTTTTGGATGGGGACAACCGTCTTCGGCTAGTCGCCGGCGATCTGATGGAAGTCTCCAGTGAGGTCAAGGGGAAGATGAAAGGTGCGTACGATCAGCGTTATTTTTTTTAAATTATTTTCGTATTTTATGTTTTCTTGGATTAGTTTCATGGTTGAAAGGTAATTAATCTCTGTGAATATTTACTGAATATTGATTCGAAGGAGATTGTAGTACTTAAGAAAAGAAACATTCATGCCCAAATATAAGTAAGTAATCTAAGCATGGTTCTAATTTGATGTACTTTTTAGATCCAACCAAAATATCTCAAACTTTAATATCCAATGGCTTAATTAGCCATCAGTTGCAACTAGTTGAACCTGAACTATGATAGTAAATATTACATAATTAAACTGATTGCCGTAGTGGATAGTGGAACCGTTTCTTACGCCAGAGGGTGTGAGTTCCATCCCCACTGGAAATATCATGTGTGATAAAGTTTGTGTTTTTCTAGTGTCTGCGTGTTTATACATAATATTTGTATTTATTTAAAAGAAAGTGTGTAATATGTCCATCGGTTAAATTCATAGTACAAGCTTTGCTTAATTTGGGACTAAATAACGTTGTGTAAATATGTCCTGAAATGTTTGTTTATTTTTTGTCTTTCTTTTTTTATAGGCCACATACTAAAGGCAGAGACGATGGTAAACGCTCTGCCCATAATCCAACTTCAGATTTACGTTAACCCTCTACTGCACTATGTTGTACCGCCCGCACTAGTTTATCTTTTGGTAAAGAGAGGATCGACTACCCGAGGTAAATGTAGTTTGTGATGTAATATTATGTTCTTATCGTTTTTGAGGTTATACTTGGCGTTTGGGAAAAATTTTAAGGGTTAATGGCAACCAATAATGACTTTTGGATATTTAAATTTAATTCAAAGTTTTTTTATCTAACTATTATCATTTAGCAAACGAAAAGTGCTGGCACACGGGATAAAATTTTTAGTTATTTTTCTTTTGTTATGCTATATAAATATAACTTTTTTCGTGCGAACATACATAATTATACACACACATAAGTAAAGACACACACAAATATACACACACTCATTATCTGTAGTGTGTGAATGGAAGCCACGACGAGCGGCATAAAACTGTATCGTCTAACAATTTTGAAAACGAAGCCGTCAAGTTTAATAAACCGCGTAGTATTAAACATTTTCTTTAGTGCCTTGTCGGAATTTGCACTCGCATATTTGGGACTGTTCTTCGGATGTTAAGTGATCATCGCTGCATTAAAAAAAAAACTATTTGCGTTGTCAATCATTAAAATGATTGAGGTAATCTCACTTACCAGTCAAAACGTTAACGTAAAACACTTACGCCGATCTTCGGCGAATTTGTGGTTCTTCCGAGGAGGAATCAGCCAATTTGTGCAACAATAGAATATGACTAGTGTCTCGAACAAGAAATTAGGAATCAGCTGATTCGTGCGACAATAGAATATGACGAGTGTCTCGCAGAACGAGTTAGTTACATCAAAGTTTGCCCAATTTCAGAGGAGCTTACCACGGACTATCACCGATTGAGGATGCTGCTGAAACACGAATTCTTCTACGTCGAGAGGACCAAAAACGACGTGAGTTGGTTAATGTTTGACCATTAGTTAGTCATTTTTTTGTCAAATTGTGTAAAAATAATTGTCCGGCTGAGTTTCTTTTGTTTCTTCGTTTTCTTGATTATATATTGTAAAAACGTCCTTGCAACACATATATAAATATAGCCTATGTTACTCAGGGATATTGCAGAACGAATAGCTCCGTGGCGTCCATAGTCGGCATCGGGGGTCGTGGGTTCGATTCCCGTCCGGGACAACTATTTCTGTGACCCACAGATTGTTGTTTCGCATCTGGGTGTCTGTCCGCGTGAAATTTATGTTTGTAAAACGTCCTAATAATAATAATAATAAAATAATCGTCCTAAAAACACAGGATAATGTCCTAAAGTAAGGACCAGGTTTTTTTAATTAAAAAAAAAATACACGAATCGCTCCTCTTTATAATATTAAGAGGATTATTATAGTAAAGATTAGTGCGTTATGTGTGAATTTGTATTTTTTTCTTCATTTCAGATATTTAACGCGGCCGTCGAATACTGCATACGAAATAACGTCATAGTCAATAATCAGAACATGCTTGTCGCTGGTAACAGTGAGAGGTTACAGTTTCTGCTGGATTGGTCTTTACTACCGTTCCTCACCATCCTAAAGCTCTGCAGTGACGTCATGGCGGAGGTGGGTTCCATTGCAGACATTAACCGGATGATACTTGTTTCGTGTAATTTAACTACACATAATGAAGTCGCTGTTGAATGCCCAATGATTGGGAAATATTTTTTTTAGAAGATGGGTAACGAGCCTGTCGGTTCGCATGATGTTAACTGATACCGCCGCCCATGGACAACGCATCTTCAACACCCGTAGGGTTGCAGATGCGCTGCCACCTTTTATTAAAGTGGGCCCCGGCTACCTCACTCACCAGACGAAACGCAGAAGTGTTACACTTCCATTTAACGCTTGTGTTCTGTGCGGACAGACGGACCTGCCCACTCGTACAACAGCGAAGTTGCGTCATCCTACCACAGTTTTACCTATTGGCTTCATCATCATCATCATTTCAGCCTTTTAGTGCCCACTGCTGAACATAGGCCTCCTTCCCCATGGTCTGCTACCATGTTGTATACCACCACAAAATATTAATGAGTTAAATTTAAAGCTGTGGGAGAATAATATCATTATCCTCCTTAATTCACCTTTGTGGGGTTGCCATTAAAATTAAGTGGCTTTGGCTAGTTTTTTTTTTTTCGAACGGCCGCCTGCGACCCATCTAGCGAACAAATACCCAGATCCGGTACATTTATAACAATAACTGAGCAACTACGCCACCGAGTCACGTCAGAATACTAACATATAATGATTTTTATATTTCAAACGTACTAGATGTAATACAATCACAATTGTCTTTAATTTCTATCGAATACGTCACAATTTAAATCGTGACATCTTCGTACATCAATTTCATAGTTTGTACTTTCGATGATCCGATGATGAATTTCCATTTCCAGAAGGGGAGATGCGATGGGAAGAAGTTGCTAAAGCTGGTTCAGCAACGGGCAGAGGAAAGCGGCCACCATCCCTACTGCCTGAGCCTGGAAGCCACCTCCAACTGCTTACAGGGCCTGGTGCTAGCCGGTGCCCTTCAGCAACGCAAGACGTGAGCACGCCTTACCACTCGAACACTACACTCCCTTTATTTGAAAAACTCTTAGGAAACATTTTAAAATGCATAAAAGTAAAGTAAAGTAATAGCCTATACATGTCCCACTGCTGGGCAAAGGCCTCCTCTATACAGAGGGTATCAGGGCATAGTCCACCACGCGGCCCCACTGCGGATTGGCGAACTTCACATATCTTCGAAATATATATTTTTTTGTTATTATTTCGAAACTATGCAGGTTCCCTCACGATGTTTTCCTTCACCGCGGAGCACGTGATAAGTCAGCACTGAAAGTTAAAAACTTTATTGGTGCCGGCACCGGGGATCGAACTCAGGTTGCTCGAGTATATTGAATTAAAGGCGAGCGCCCGGACACTGAGCTATTACGGTTTTAAAATGCATACTTAACACTAAATGAAATACAGTTTTAAAAAAGTAACGTCTATGACACCGTCGAAGTGTTGCACACACTTCAATATTGATGAATTTTGCGGGAGCAAGACGGAAAGCTATTTGGATTGCTGCCAAAACGAGAGAGCAACACTCCTAACCCGACGGTATTCTGTAAATTGCACAACAACATGGACAAAGTTCAGAGGAGTTTTTAACTTGATTGAACATTATTATGTTTTTGGTTTCCATCCGTAGACTATTAAAGCTTCGCCGAACGCAGCAGCCGTGGCCTAGCCGGAACCCACGAGCTTGAAATTTTATCCCGTGTGCCATGTACTCTTTCTTTGTGAAAAAAAAAAAAGACATTAAATATAATTGATGACGGAATCATTAAATAACTTCGAATTATAGGTAAGGTCAAAAATGACCCTATGAAACTCCCCATAGATCCGCGCTAGATCGGTGGATCGCTTAAGTCTTCTAAACGTGATCTAATTTACAGGGGAAAGGAGACCAATTACGAGGTGGCGTGTACCACCATGGAGAGTTACCGAAAATTGCTGGTTTCGGTGATGCCGCAATTGCCAGCCGGCCTCGGCCTCGGTTCTCGCAACGACTTACTGCAGCGCCGCCCGCCCGTCGTTTCGCGCCTGTAATGACTGTAATGACGTCACAGTACGCGTACCAACAGTGACGTCACCGCCACGCTCAACCAAACAGCACGCGTACGCAGGGGGTGACGTTACCGCCAGTGACGTAACTCCCGCGTTCCACCAATAAGGGCAAAGGAGGATTGCGACATCAGCGCCCCTAGAGGCGCCGCTTGATACTGCGCACTCAGTGATGACGTCACGAGGGCGCAGAATTTTCTCGCATATTTAACTCGTGCCATTAGGGTTGTGCCGTGAATGTTTTGTTTTATGTTTTATTAAAATCGCTTCCCATGCTTCACGATTTACGGTCATGGGTCAATTGTCTAAATCAACTGCGATATCACGTTAGTGTTTATATCACACTAACGCCCGGTTTCTGAAACACTGATCAACATCATAGAAATTAACTACTCAGTTGTCAAATGGCTTTTCAAAATCTCATATGAGTTGCCAAAAGTATAGTTAAACTCTTTGAATTGATTATTCTGATCAATTCAGAAAGTTTAACCATTCAGTAAGTCAGCTATTATTATTATTATTATTACTATACTTTAGTTCTTTGCACAAGAGACGATCTATATTAACGTTTAATTGTTCGTAAATGCGTCCTGTTGTGATTGTCCCTGACCATCAACCTGCTTATTTTTTATCGACTTCAAAAAGGAAGAGTATTATTTCTTTTTCAATTGGTATATATTTTTTGTAGTTCTTTCGTCGCATAAAGGTGTGACGTCATATCACAAGTTGCTAATCGACATAGCTCAATTTACTGCCGTTTTTGTTGGATTTGAGGCATTTTAAAGATCGTTCTAGGAATCGTTGTCGACATCAGTTTTTTTTCTTGAAGAATATGTCAACCGTTAGTACTAGTCATCAGAGTCGTATTTGCGTTTGAGCTTTACATTGTTTTTATTAATTTTATTTTCAGTAGTTAACACTCAAGATGAAACCTAAAGTGTTTTTCGTCAAACCATTCACATTTTAAACTTATACAAATGTCTAACATTAATTATATTTTTTTTATGTGAAAAAGTGACCTGAAGTTAAGTAATAACTGCCGCCCATTCATTTGGACATTTGCAACACCTATAAATAAAGTGGGCCCCGGCTACCTCACTCACCAGACAAAACGCAGAAGTGTAACACTTCTACTTTACTCTGGTCTTCTGTGAGGTCGTGGGAATTACCCGGACGGATCTGCCCATTCGTACAACAGTGAAAACTGTTGCGCGGCCCTACCACATAAAATATACCGAACTCCGTATGTACCTGCATATTTTTATTGCATTTCCTTACTTATCTCATCAGGATTTAGCCTGTGGTAATGTCTTTAATGCATTAAGTTCTAATATACCGGAATATATTCGGAATTTCATTAACTGCAATTCAGTTATACGGATTCCCAAACAGTATTGAATACCGAAATGTATTAAACAATAATATTATTCCCACAAAGTAAACTTCTACACGCAGAGAGGTTTAGCGCTAACTTGCACTAAATTGGTTTCCTTGTCAAGTGGTAACAAGTCATAAACACGAAAAAAAAAAACATTATGCGTTTCAATAACTCCTAATTTTATATTTATTTTGTTGAAGGAGCAATCACTGTGTTCCATTTTGTTGTTACGTTTGCTACATTAAAATAAGGATTATACGTCTGTTATCGCTGTTCGTAGGAATATACTGAACAGTATTTATTTAGGCTATGGGATTTTTTTTTATGTAAAGGTTTTTTTAAGGCGTTGATAGTTTAATAAAAATTATAGTTTACCTACCATAATCTTGTCATAACGTTTGTATTTTAGCTGACGTCAATTTTATGGAAGTAAAACTTTTGATAGGTCTGTTGCATCATTGTGATGCAGAAGCAACTAGAATTATTGTATAAAGTTAGGTTAATTATGACGCCCATTATGATAATCTGAGATTATGAACACATAGATAAGATATACATGAATCGTGCCGTTCAAAATTGTGTAAAAAGGTTATACATAATTGTCAAAAGTAGCAATAAAATAATTATAATGCGGTGTTGAGACTAGCAAAACCTCAGAATTTATCGTTGGTATGATGAATGTATCGTGGTTTTTAAAATTTCGGTTAATGCATACATGTGTTGGGAAATCGCAAAATAGCTATGTGATTGACGCGTCTACACGGAAGTTTTTCAAGCGTTATTTCTTATATAAACTTGGTTTAAATATGGGTTATGTTAGTAGTATATAAGTTATGTATTGCTCTATTCAGTATATTAAATATTCCCTAGTATTTTGTTGCATTTGCCAAATGATAAAAACAGAACTGTGATAAATCAGTGTCGACATTTTGTTTTAATGTATTATTTCGACTTTATAAATTGCAGTCAATGATTTTTAATTAAATAGAAAAATAAACACATTATCTGTTATTGTTAATTACCTCATTAAATTAAATATGTTTAATGTAAATAAGTTTGACGGTTAAGTGCTATGCTTGATGTTTTAAATGGTTTATAAGTTTTATTAGGTGGACCTAAGTATCTTTAGCATTGCATGATGTATGTTATCTACATTTTTAATTCCATGGATCTTCTTTTATCACTATATTGATTAACAACTATCTATCGCAACCATCAGCGATGTTTTAAGTGTTGCCAATAATTGCGAGTATGAACCTCCGGCAATAACGGATAAAACGCAAAGCTATAAATTTAAATACTATCTCCATATCGGGTTATCTGGTTAGAATCCCAATACTCAGTTGTCGCAAAGCACTTCGTTAAAATAAAAAACAAAACATTGATTTGAACCCTTTATTTACAAAAAACACAAAATTATTACATCGTGCAATTTACAAACATTAGACGACGAGGAAAAATATAGATAAATACGTTTAAAACATAATTTATTAACATATTTTCTGAACTGTAATATAAATGAATGTTTATCAATACGATATTGATGTATACAATCAGTGTAACGTTGAGATCATTAAACCACCATCGCATAAAAAACAGTCTAATAAGTAAAATGATGAAATATTAATTCACAGTTATCTTTACAATATTTACATAATTACAGTACAAAATGCTCGTCTCTCAAAGAAGCCCATTTTTTTGATATAGAAAATAGTCCAAATTCAAAACTCGCGATTGAAGACTACATTTATTCTCGATTAGTATGAATTATTTAGAAAAAGCCTAGTCTAGCCAGTATAATATTATATTTCGATGAGAGCAGGGCAAGGTAAGAATTTTGAATTTACGTGAAAGCTAAAGATATTTATCTTGGCAGATGATGGTTGTATTAAAATTACAAATCTTGTACAGAGTAAACAGCAGTCTGTGCAAAACTCATATTTTCGTAAACAACAGATGCCGCGGTGAAATGGGTTTCCCGACTGGGGGGGTAGTGTCCCCTTATTATCGTGACGTCACGTTATTCTACAGAAATAAGTATATATTCTACATAAATAATTAACAACTGGGAATATCGATTAAACGATTTAAAACCACAATTAGCCGTTGCGCGCTAGACTCTAAATAAATTACACGTAGAAAAATAAAATTAAAATAAAGTAAAATTTAAGATACTTACATTAAAATTACGGTAATATAAAAAAAATTACAAGTAGTTCAACTAGTTACCACAGAACCCATCTCATTGTAAAAATAAAAAGAAGAATAGAATGTAAATGTGCGCAGTCTACAAAATTTTTTATTTTTTTATTTTTACAAATCACTAGTGTGCTTCTTCGCCGCTATAAAATTTAAGTAAAAGCAGTCTGTATAAAAGTAGTTAAGAAAATTATGCATATTTGAAGAAGATTTTCTCGCCGCCTTGTATTATTTACAAAAAGCTTAAGCTAGATGATAGAGCAGTGATATTAGGAATATGAGCGGTATGGCTTAATAACCCTGGACATTCGGCTTTCGGTCGAATAGCATAAAAGTAGCCAATTCGGCCGAATACTGAATTGTAGAGTATTCATTTCAAGTCTAATTTGGTCACCTAATAAATTGACTGAGGTACTAGAACTTTAATTCAAACTCATAATAATTCGAAAATCCGACAAAAAATTAAATACAGTCAATAATATAAGTCAAATTTGTTCTACCATTGATATTATATTTTACCCATTACTACATACTCCATTGTCTGGTTTTGCTAATATACTCATATAAAAATCGCGCATAACTTAAATTTGCCTGAGTGAAATTATCCAGTTGTACCGTCGAGCGCAAAAACTGAGTTATCGCGTAACAGATTCACAAAACATCGAAAAGGGTATGTTCGATAAACTCATTCGCGTTGAACGCAACTGTACGTAAATGATGGGACAGAAACAGCGAGCGATTTGGACTGCGGTGCGAGCGAGAGGACACCAACCCCATTGTTCCGATCGCTAACCGCACTGTGCAATGTTAATTCAGGTATAATACTTTCGCGTTTCGTTTGGTGAGTGAGGAAGCCGGAGCCCAATTTTCAAAAGGTTGTCAACGCATGTTCGGAATGATGGGCGGCGGTATTCACAATCAGGTGAACCGTCTGCTCGTTTGACAACTTTTCGAGGCGCGTTTAAGTTTTTCGCTATGTATACTTCAATATCAGCCGCGTCTCAGTGTTTGGTTGATGAAAACGGACCGTATCTCCATAGGGCAGAGCGTGACGACGCTCTGGGGCACAGGGTCCCGCAACCTCACAAACGTCAGCGAACTGTCGTAGACTCGATCCGACGATATCTCCAACAAGTCGGAGAGACGTACCTGGAAATCGAAATTGAAGAACCTATAACATAAAAATCCGCTCGTGTATTGAGTACGCAAGTACGTATTGAGCAAAAAGTGAGTGGTGACATACAGGATGTCTCCAAAAGCAACGTAATGGCGCCAACCAATTTAAGCAATGGTTATTTCAATACGTATATAAATCAATGGCCATTATTCTAACTCAGGAACAAATTTAATCAATTTTTCAATTTTGGAATCGAAGTATAATGACTGTAAAAAAGTCATGATTTCCGGGCCATTATTAAATTTGCCAGTAAGACTATTTTTAATTTTGAAGCAAATTATTTCTCTAATTTTGATAAAGATTCGGAAGACAGATTCCTTTTGATTAAAGAATAGTGTAACTGTGGTAACTGAGTCCGAGCTCAAATTGGTAAAAGTTTGCAACGCATTTGTACCTATCTCATAAGAGTTGTAGATGTCCATAGACGGTAATCACTCAACATCAGATAGACCGCCTGAACACTTGCCAACTTTTCGCATAAGAAAAAATAGTAACAGGAAATAAAATGTATTTTAGAAATTTCCGAATAATCCATAACCGAGGAGACATGATACAACTATCAATTTGACTTTTAAGACATCATGTAGATATTGATTTTTTGTTCATCTAACGAAATACTAAAAATTAAAAAATCCAAAGTTATCGATTAATCAGGGAAAAGTTGACATCAACGCTTTATTTGGTTCGCATAAGTTGCCTTCCTACGTCTTTTCCGTTACCTGTCCATCTCCCACAGGGTAGGACGCCGCGACGGTCTTATTCCCGTAGCACGTGTCCAAATGCACCCTCTGCAGTGTGACCCCCATTCCGTGAATGTGCTTGCCGTCTTTGTCCTGGAAAAATGAACGAAACGAACCATTATGTTTAAGGCATTAAAGAACAACACAAACGTACGCACACAAGTAAATGTCAACGATAAAATGTTTAGCAGACATGGCGTACGTGTACATACATACATGCAAACAAACGCACACATAATTAAGCACCGCTTGACCGTCGCACTCGACTTGGGCCTAAAGTTGGTAGAGGATTATAAAATAGTTTTTCTGAGCCGTGGTGTAATTTGTATGAGTGCTTACATGCCTGTGAAACCCTAATTCGTCAGTGTGGATGTCCGTTCTTAATACATAATTAAAGATTCTTAATTCATGCGTCGCTGCTTAATCGTGCAAACACACACACACACACACGCGCGTGCGATACAGCAGAAGCTTCTACTTAATCGTGCAAACGCACACACGCTATAAACAGGGGCAGGCTCATGGCAGCACGACGTCGGCCATGTTCAAATTGAAAACACGCACACACACACGCCCGCAAATACGCGCTGACATTGCCAACACGCACACATGCGCGCACGCTACGTGCGGCGAACTCACGGCGGCCGTGAGAGGGTTGAACGCAACCAGCGCGTCGTCCGCGTCCAAACTGAAAACGCGCACACACGCATGCAGGCAAACACGCACACATCCACACACGCTACAAGCAGCGAACTCACGGCGGCCGTGACATAAGCGTTAAAGGCGGCCAGCGCGTCGTCCGCGTCCAAATTTAAAACGCGCACACACGCACGCACGCAAACACGCACACACGCGCGCACGCTACGGGCGGCGAACTCACGGCGGCCGTGACGTGGGCGTTGAACGCGGCCAGCACCACGTCAGCGGCGCTGGAGGCGGCGCGCGAGTACGCCGGGCGGGGGGTGCTCTCGCTGGCCGCGTGGTGCATCACCAGCGGCGGCTGCAGCAGCATCTGCTGCGACACGTGCGCGCCCAGCGTCAGCTGCCCGCTGGCCCGCTCCTCGGAGGGCCGCTACGTAGCAGAAAGGAGGGAAATGTATTTATGTATCGAGGAAAAGGACGGACACGACAAAAAAATATTACACTTTTTATGTTAGAAGGTTGCAAGCGAGCTGACGGTTCACCTGATGCTAAGTGATGACCGCCGCCCATTTGCAACACCCGTAGGGTTGCGGATGCGTTGCCACCTCTTAATAAAGTGGGCCCTATGGTTTACTTACAAGAACTGATGGTCTACGTTGAACTGGGGCCTTTTTCATCAGCATATGTCGATAGGACGTATATGAACATATTTTGCACTGCGTACTATTATTTTGTTGAGAAAAGAATAGCGATCAAATTACCTGGCAAGGCACAGCGGCTTCCGCGATCAGCTTGAAAGTGTGTCGAGTCCTAACGTTGTCCAATATTCCTTGGTTCAGTCCTCGATTGTCGTCGCGAGTCAATCGCCTATCTTGCATTACCTGAAACGGTCAACTTTATATAGGAACCTGGATATTGAAAATATAATCTATACAGATAAATTAAATTAGAGTGTGTGTTTGTAATATTAAAGTAACCGCTTTCTACACACGATGATTATGATATATACACGGTACATATGCCAAAATATTTTTTTTTACAATTTTTGTCTGTCTGCATGTTTATTCCGGCTAATCTCTGAAACAGATTGACCGATTTTGACGGGACGGGGAACTGATGTAATATGAAATTTATTACATCAGCTATCTGCCAGTGAAACTATTACTTTACAAATTTTTTGCTACTTTTATTTTAGAAGCGAAATTTAAAATAAATAACTAAATTTCTTCAAGATGCAAATTCTGATGGATTGTTCATAGTATTTTACTAACTAGCCCTCTAGTTAGTAATCCTCCCTTATATACCCCTGTCCATATGTATTAGAAGCCCGAGAGTGGAATTTAATAAACGAAGGGGAAGAGTGGAAAGATATTGGCTTCGGCGTCGGGGGTCGCGGGTTCGATTCCCATACGAGCAAACCATTTGTGTGACGCACAGATTTAGAATTGTTTCGGATCTGGGTGTTTGTCCGCGTGAAATATATGAAATATATGGTATACGTCCGAACACAGTACAATGTTATCCTACAGTAATGGGGCATTTCGAAGGGAAGACTACAATAGATCTTCTTGGTCGCTGTGGCTTTTGGAACTCACTACCACTTTCACACAAAAGTATAATATAAATGTTACACTTCCTGATAGCGGGCTATTTACCTCGATCTGGCCCGGTTGCAGGGCAGCCATTCCCAGGGGCGTGGAGGTTAAGAGGGTGAGTCGGGTGCTATCGTCCTGGATGTAAGCGGCGGCCGGCAGAGGGTAGAAGTTCGCCTGCAGTGGCAACTTCTCAAAGTAGCGCCGTTTGATCATCTGCGCAACGTTTGCAACGCGATTTAATTTCATTTTATACTATTAATTTTTTATGTAATTTCTTAGGCTGCTATTGATAGGCGTTTGATAGGCTTAGGTGGCTATTTGATAATTGGACGAAGGTTCAGGAACGAAAATTAAAAGACGCATCCACGTTTAGGCACATTTCGTTACATGAAAGAGAATGCACATTTCGTTACATGAACGAGTAACTAAACTGTATTAGTAATGATGGCATTACTATTACAGTTTACTTATATTTCGTTGTGCGGTCCTTCTTCACTCTCACAATTTTTTCCAAACGCGCCAAAAGAAGCGTAACAGTAAAAAACTTTACACCGCCAAAGTACACACTTGCATCCCGTTGAGGTCCGTGTAGAAGACGTCGCCGTTCTTGATGCCGGTGGAGAACCTAATTCCGAGCTCGAGGTCATCGGCCTGAGGGTCGATGAGGAACGTGTTGCTGATCTCCACTTCGGTCTGCGGCAGCGACGGGTTGTTGTACACGGTTATCTGTGGACAACACGAGAGCTTAGCAGTTGGGACAGAAAAAATGGCAATGACGCAAGTTTTACGTCAATTTATCTTTACATTTTAAACAAGAACTTAATTTATAAATTCCTTTCCATCGCATCGCTAGGGAAATACGCAAACGGTACTCGAGGATATATCTCTTATATTTATCATGTAG
The DNA here is from genome assembly GCA_933534255.1 of Iphiclides podalirius. Taxonomy (NCBI): domain Eukaryota; kingdom Metazoa; phylum Arthropoda; class Insecta; order Lepidoptera; family Papilionidae; genus Iphiclides; species Iphiclides podalirius. Next base: position 8,387,958 of record OW152828.1, read on the forward strand.
AAGATAGAGTATCGTTTATCCGATTTTCATTATAGATAATTTATAATTTTAGCATGTTTAAATTTAGTAATAAATATAATTAACAACATTGTGTGGAAGTGGTTTGTTAGTGTTGGGGTAACCTTCGACCTTCGATAGACAGCGGAGCTGGTCTGGATTTTCGTCTAGGTCTCGAATAGTCTTGTGGATAAAAGAGCACTCACCTTCAACCGTCCTTGACGAGTCGCCTTCGTTCCTTGCACAGCCGGCCGAATCAGCACTGCTTTATTGCCGGGACCAACGCAATTAACTTTCTAGCTCAAGGAATCAAATGACCGGACAATAATTAGTGAAATCGAAACTAGTTGCAAGAGATGTTGCGCCGCCGCCGTTCAACCGATGAATAGGGCGAATGACGTGTAGCGAACGGGAATATTCGTTCGCTCTTCTTGCTCAATTCGAGTCTCCGAATGAGGCATTTGTCCACAAGACCACAAAACCAGCCGAAACAGTTAGTAAGTCCCAACAACCACTGCGGGGGTTCTATAACTTGAGGTTCTAAGACGGGTGTTTGCAGACTGACCGCCAGTACGATTTCGGCGGCCTTCGGGCTGACGAGGCCGGTGTACACCGTCGCCTTGTAGGGACCCTCGGTGACCACCATCTCGGGGAACTGCTCCGGATTGAGCACCTCGGCTGGACCCGACGGGATGAAGAGGTAGCCGCCGCTGTTGTTGTCCACCGCCCTCTGGCTGTCGTACCTGATTTGTTTTTAACGTGAGAAGGTGGTAAACGAGCAGTGGACGTTTGCCACGCCCGTGGGGTTGCGCATGCGTGCCATCTTTTAATAAAGTGGGCTCCGATTACCACGCTCCGTCTTCTGTGTGGTCGTGGTACTTCCCTACTCGAGCAACAGCGAAGACTGTTGCGTGGCCCTACGACAGTAAAAACCCGACGAATAATTCACTCATCAACGCTACCGTATGGACCTCGTCGTCATAAACATCGTACCGATTTAATTTATATCAATTATTTTCCATTTTAGTTAATAACTAGATTGAACCGACTTTAATGTACTTCTCATACGTTTGGTCACAGTTTAAAGAAGTGAATAGTTTCAGTATCACAGTTTAGTGGAAGTAAATATTAACAAGACATTAAATTAGCACTGTCGTGGAGTGAGGAGCGTTTAATTTAGGGCCTCGTTTTATTCGCATGAACATACATGCCTGCAAAAATGACATAATGAATTACACAAATATATATTAGGGTTGCCAACAATACTATGACAGAGTATTGCACTGTATTTCCCGGTCTGCGTATTATATACTGTTGGAAAAGTACATAGAACGAGTAATAGGTACATTTCATTTTGAACAATGCAATAGAATGAATGTAGAACAATGCAATAGGACGTCAAGATTTTCGCGCCGGGTTGGCATCCGCCGCTTAGCTTCGTCGGTAAAGCCTCGAAGACGTTCGAATCGCGCAGCTCCGATGTTGCCAACCCTAACGCAAACCCGCACGCAGGCAATCCTATAAAACAACCACTCCAGTGCTCACCGCACGAAGTCCATGTGGACGGGCACGGTGGCGCCCCCCGGCGAGATGAGCGCCTTCAGCAGGCCGCCGCTGGTGACCAGCGCGCGGCCCCCCTCGCCGGCGTGCACCTTCACGTCCTCGGTCAGCCGCTCGGTGGGCTGCTCCACGGCGAACATCCTCGGCAGGTCGACGGTCCAGTAGTCCGCGTTGTAAATGCGCACGCGCGAGTACGACGTGTACCTGCGGGGGGGGGTTGTATTAATGCGAGAACTATGCGTTGAAGGGGGAGGGGTTGTATTGACGCGAGTGCTATGCGTAGTTCATGCAAACAATTACTACAGAAGTGAGTGTTTTCGGGACTACGGATCGATCTATGCAGCAGATAGACAGTACATTCGTCTGCCCATGACCATGAACCCTGGGTTAAATAATAAAGGGTTCGAAACGTCCGGAATTAAACTTAAAAATAAACGCGATTAATCCGTAAAATTAGTTTCATTTATAAAGTGTATTTGCACAGGTCGTCACTCCATCTAGTGGGGGGTCGTCCTACACTGCGATGGCCAGTACGAGGCTGCCACTCGAGAACCTTTCTTCCCCAACGGTTATCGGTTCTACGAGCTATATGGCCGGCCCATCGCCACTTCAGCTTGCTAATCCTCTGAGCTATATCGGTTATCTTAGTTCTACTGCGGATGTCTTCGTTACGAACTCTATCACGCAGAGAGATACCGAGCATAGCCCGCTCCATAGCTCGCTGAGCGACTTTGAGCTTCCTCATACGGCCAGCAGTGAAGGACCATGTCTCGGTTCCGTTGGTCATCACTGCGGGAAGACGATGGATGCAGGTGTCTCAGGATCGTACTTCATGGCAGTCTATGGGGGAGGTCTATGTTCAGCAGGGGACTCAAACAGGCTGAAATGATGATGATGATGATAAAGTGTAATCGCGTAAATACAAAAAGTTCTTACTTATTTATGCTCATGCTATCCCTGAGCGATACGGTGTAGATAGTGAGCGCCAGCGGGTCCACTGAGATTGGGAACGACAGCTGGAACTTGTTCGCGGCGAAACCCAGCCGCTTCTCGCCTTGTACCACGGGCGAGATCTGCGCCATCATCGGATTGCCTTCCGGATCGAAGACCTGTGCCGTAAGTAATAAGAGCGGCTTTTGAACCGTCACCATTTCGATTTTCAACCGACTTTAAAGAGGAGGTTCTTAATTCGGCTTTATTGACAAAATGGCAACGCATTTGTTACACTTAACATCAGGTGAACTGCCAACTTTCAGAACTGCATCTTGTCACATGAAAGAAAAATTCATCATCACCTCCACATGTGGCGAGGTCACCAGCACGGTGACCACCTCCTGCCGCCTGAACGCTAGCGCGTTGTAGAACACCAGCCGCCTGGACGGCGACATCTCGTCCAGCGCTATGGTGATCCTGGACGGGATCTCGTCGTGGCTGCGCCAGAGGTCGTCGACCTCGAAGTATATGTCCTCCTGGCTCTGCTCCAGTATCGGCGGCTGTTTCAGGAGGTAGTACGCGGCCTGTTGTATCACCGATTGGCTGTACTTGATCGCCGTTAGCATTCTGCAAGCAATATGTTCAACTTATTATTACATATTCGATGCACGTAAGGATGTATCGATGGGTTTGCCTACTCTCGTTTAAAAAATTAGCCGGCATTTGACGCCTGGCAGATGTGAAACATCGAAACTATGTTGTAAAGAGATAACATGAATGAAAGGATATTTTACGAAAGAAACTAAATATGGCATAATCAAAAATAAAATAATCAGATTTTTTTAAAAGAAAAAGATGATTGTTTGTTTAGTAAGCATTCATATTAATTTAGTACAAAATTTAGAAATTCAATATTTTTTCCTGTCGGTAGACAACACTAACCATCATGTGGCCCGCTCGTTTGCCTGCTTTTAAATGAAAAAAAAAAAAAAAAATAGAAACTACGCGCTTTACTACAGTCACAACTTGTCGAACTCACTTCTTGGCGTAGTCCTCGCGGACCTCGTCCCTCGATGTGCCCGTGACCCCGTCGTGGTGCTGGAACAGCGAGAGCGCCCTCCGCGCCTGCTCCACCCTGTCCCTCAGCTGAAGCGACATTATGTAGGTGACCGCCCCGCTGGAGCACGCCTGCGCCGTTATTATCTCTGCCGCCCTGGTGACCGAGCGCACGGTTCGCTTGTAAATTGAGCTTAAATGCACACAGTATTAGTACTCCAACTGACTAGTTCACATACGTTTACGCACATGCGTTTTGTTCTTAAGATCATATTCACGATAAATGAAGTTAATAACGTATGTAAAATTAATAATGGAGTAGAACGACAGACGGTTGATTAAGTAGTTGTTATAAAGCTAGTGACTGTGAATTTTACCTTGTTACTTACACATACAATCTTATATTTAGTAATGAGGTACGTTTAAAGTTTGATTCGGCCATTAATTAATTAATTAACTACAAATTTTTGTCTAACCTAATAATTCATTATTGCCCTCGAGTTTAAGAAAAATTAAACTTCACCAACGCTACGCAACAGTCTCCGGCTATTTCACGAATGGGCAAGTCCGTCCGGGTAAGTACCACGACCTAACAGAAGACCGGCGTGAAGTGGAAGTATATCTGCGTTTCGTTTGGTGAGTGAGGTAGCTTAGATAATTGCAACCCTACGGGTGTTGCAAATATCCATGGGTGGCGGTTGTCATTTACCATCAGGTGAACCGGCAACTCGCTTGCCACCTAAGCCAATCAACTAAGAGCTGACACAACACACCTAACGTAGGCCATGAGCGTTCTATCCATATTCTTGTAAAACGGCCTCGACGTGTAATATCCGCTCCAGTAGTGCTGATTCCTGTCGGCATACGTGAAGAAATCGCCCGACAGCACCGGGAAGTCGGACATCTTCACCTCCTCGTGGACGGCCTTGAAGTAGTCTTGGAGGGTACCGAATTGTACCTGTAACAAGTTTTATAGATTAATTTTCATTAATCCTCCTTATTAAAACATGTAGAAAAAGTACGATAAGATTGTCGCCGCTGTGGGAATCGAACCCACGTCTTCGGCATTCGCGGCCTGACGCTCTAGCCACTGAGCTAAACGCTAAATAGCAATGTAGAAAGAAGGCGTTAGGATTTTCGTCGCTGTGGCTATCAGCCGTTTAGCTTAGTGGCTAGAGCGTCAGACCGCAAATGCCGAAGACGTGGGTTCGATTCCCACAGCGGCGACAATCTTATCGTACTTTTTGTACATGTTTTAATGTTCAATCTTAAGTGCAGAGATTAGCACTATAAAAAACTTTAAAATCCTCCTTATGTTTTATTATTTACCCTCGTTGTCATTCGTTTTAATACATAGTAAGAATCGTCCGAAGTTAAATATCTAGTTGCATTATTTTAAACTCTTTCCTAATTTAAAATCCTTATATACTCCAACAAGTAGCGACCTCCACGGCTTCGCGCGAGTAGAACTAATTACCACCACCCATGGATCCATAATACCCTTGAGGTTGTATTACTTTGTCGAAGTTATACCTTTTTTGGCGCAAAGTTGGTTGCAAAGCGACCAACTTGGACCAACTTTACGGTATTAGGTACCATGACAACCAACAACAACATTTTGACATTTACTTATAATTGCTAAAATATAAGCTTTAAAGTTATTTATTTAAACCGTTATCGATTGCATTTAATGTATTTTTTTACAAACAAAGAGTACTGTCACAGGGGATAAAATTTTTAGTTATTTTTCTTTTGTTACGTTCAAGAAGTATACATTTTTAAATGCGTAGGTCTTGGTACTTATAGCGCGACTGGATGGATCGGCTCATTCGTGCAACAACGAAGACTGCTTGGCCCTACTACGGTGAAAGTGAAAGTTGTACGTGATTCCGCCTACCTCGGTGTTCCAAGCGTCCTTGTTGTTGATGTAGTCGATGATCGCGTCGTAATTCTGGTACTGGTTGTCCCACTCGTTCGAGCGGTCGTAGCGGAAGTCGTCACCCAGCGGGACCATGACGACGTTGCTGCGGTACAGCTGCGCCTTCTTGCGCCATTGGTCGAGTATCAGGAACGACCTGAGACCAGCGCGTGAGTTCGTGTATCGGTCTTCGTTTCGTGCAGAGCATCGGAGGGCAACGGCATAGTGGCCCTCCCCGTAAGTCCCGTGAGTGCGACAGAGAGCGCAACAGGCTGCGTCCTGTTTTCACGTTTTATTAACTCGCCAGCAGCGACATTTGTTTAATATGGTCGTTCGTCTTAATAAGCTCCAGCAAAGTGATTTTAATTAAAAAGCTACATCAAAGTTGGTAGCTCGAAGCTGTCTCAGTCGGACGTATCAACGACTGAACACGTTGCTGTATTTGGTGACAGTGGTGCGTCCCTATATCTCACTGTAAGAACCGTTAGTACGACAGAGAGCGCAACAGGCTGCGTCCAGCTTACATGCTTTGTTATCCCGGCAGCTAGTCTTTGATATTAGTATATTTTCCCGTCTTATTAAGCTCCAGCAAATAGATTGATTTTTTTTTTATATTAAAAGTTGCCAAACGAGCAGACGGTTCACTCGATGGTAAGTGAATACCACCGCCCATGGACATCTGCTACACTCGAGGGTTACAGATGCGTTGGCGTTGACAACTTTTTGAAAATTGGGCTCCGGCCACCTCACTCACCAGACGAAACGCGAAAGTATTTGTCATACTTCCACTTTACGCTGGTCTTCTGTGAGGTCGTGGTACTTACCCGGACGGGCCTGCCCATTCGTGCAACAGCCGAGGCTGCGGCGTGGCTCTACCACCGATAGATTTAATTTTAAAAGTTGTACACATTTATCTGTTTTGTTGCTAGTAATTTAAATTGACAATGGCATCAAAGTTATTATTATTCGCCGCTTACCTTTCAGCAACGTTTTTCTGAATGATTTTCTTCGGCGCAACGCCCCAGGGGCACGTTACGCCGTTCCCGGGTAGCCTTTTGAAGTCGAACTGACAGCAGATCTAGGGAAATACAGCGAAGTTTTAGTTTAGTTTTACTTCTTAAAATGTTTTAGGGGATAACTTTTTTAAATTTTATTAACATTTACTTTCATTAAACATCAATATTCACCGAGTTATTAAATTTTCCAATTTCAGAACACCCTACGTATAAAACTGTAACGTAAAGTTCATTTATAAAGGTCACAAAGCAAATGAATTGGGTGAATGAATTTAAAAGAGATAGAACAAACTGTTAGAAGGAGACATTGAACGCGACGTTGTGGCAACGAATGAAAAAGTCTTTCATTATAAATTCTCTGAATATTCATACGTTGTAGTTTTATAGGTGTTACAAATTTTGTTTCTTTTTTATTTAATTAGTTTGTTTGAAAATTTTTTTTTTAGTATGGATTATTTAACGTTTATATTTTGTTGTGATTATTGGCAGAAGTGTCTTCACGTAATGTCGCGGTTATAACACCATGCTGTATAAATTGACATACGCCTATTTACTTTCTGAGATGCCTCCGAATAGCATCAGGTGAGTTTTTAGTCTTTTACTGGCACTGGCCAATCGAAACATTGTGTTAGAAACAGAACGAATACTGTTTTCAATTAGTATTATCTATAAAAAATTTCCACGATGTTTGTTTATATTACTGAAATTCGCTAACCATGTCTTATAAGACCGATATTAAAATATACCTTATGTTTTCGCTAACTGACACAAATAATCAAACATGAAAAAGAATAACAAATCAAGAAGATGAAGTAAATAATATTTGGGAAGCCATTGCAATCTATATGTGTACATTAATATAATGGTCCATATAAACTAAAATATAGGTACGATAAAATCAATAAGAATAATTTTAAATTCAAAATATATTTATTTATTCGCGACGCGTTTCATTAAATAAAGAAAACAGATTGGGTATAATGCTGTACATGATCCAATGCAATTTTGATTCTCACTAATCGTCATGGATATGTCGCACGTTTGCGAGGTCATAGTGAGTGTCCAAAAAGAGAGTTACAAAAGGAATGGAAATCACCTTGGGATCCGGTCCGCATGAATGTGGCACGTCGTAAGAGTAGAAGGGCATCATGTGAGTGAACATATCGGTTTTGCCGTTGCCGTCTGGAATTAAATTGTTGGGTGAATAAATATGGGCACATTAATTACATAAAAAATGTATATAATTGTAATTATGTGTTGCAAAATTGTGTAAGGTTGATCTTATTATTATTATTTTAACTGTGGTAGGGCCACAGCTTGATAGCCCAGTGTCCGGGGGCTCGCCTTTAGTTTACTCGTGCAACCTGAGTTCGAACCCCGGTGCCAGCACCAAATAAATTTTTTATTTTAAGTGCTGACTTATCTCACCGGGGAAGAAAAATATCGTGAGGAAAACAGAAAAAAAAAAACAAAAAAAATATTTCCAAAATATATGATGTGCACCAATTCGCAGTAGGGTCGCGTGGTGGACTATGACCTGATACCCTCTACAGAGGAGGTCTTTGCTCAGCAGTGGGACATTTATAAGCTGTTACTTACTTTCACTTTTAGGGCCACAGCAGTCTGCTGTTGCAAGCATGGCGTGGTTCGGAGGCGTACCACGACCTCACAGATGACCGTGAACTGGTAGTTTTAAGTGTAAGTTATACTTCTATGTTTCGTCTGGTGAGTGCGGCAAACGGCCTACTTTATTAAAAGGCCTCCATGCATCTGCAACCCTACAATTGTTTCAAAGGCCCATGGGTGGCGGTTATGACTTAACATCAGATGAACCGCCAGATCGCTTGCCGCCTTCTCACATCTGTGAAATAACTTCGAGTAAAGAGTAACTCTTTCATTAGACATAATATCGTGTAAACATGATGAATTTTAATATTATTAAATACTAGATACCCGCGCCGGCTTTGCATAGGTATATATCATATCTAAAAAGAAATTTCTATTTATCTGATCGCTACCAAACTGATCACCCGCTGTGCTAATCCAAAGATTGCCTGAAAATTTCATCTAATTTCATGATTCAATTCCTTTCTTGACACGATATCAAGACAAACTAAAGTGAGTGCTTCCGAAATTCGGTATGCCTTTATTGACATGTTCAAGGTAGGTATGTGAACAACAGCCCTGCAGACTCGCCTTCATAAAACAGAGCTAAGATATTTCCTGCCTGTGGTGCCTATCACGACTGGAAAGGGGACTTGAGGTTAAACGGGTTCATGGCTCAACGGCATGGGGCCTGGTCATTTATTTTAGTGAACCCGACAGGACCAGCAAGACGAAATTGCCAGTACTGTTGCAAAGCAACGAGGTTTTCGAGAAATTCCTTGTAGCGCGCTAATTAAAGCGGAGTACAGAGGGGCAGCGGTATGTTCAGTAGGCGAATCTGGAGCTTCTCCTAATATGTTGGAGTTGCCACTGAGGAGGTTTTACATGGTGGGAACCCCCCATATAACATAGTGGCCCCCCTGTTAGTGCTTACATTTACTTAAAGTCAGTATTCTATGAGGTAAAGCATAAAATACCGAAAAGCGATTACGTGCCAATTATTCTTTCTAAAGCTTACCCCATAACTGTCGCCATTTGAACTCGAGCTGTCGGTTCAACGCCAGCTCCTTCTTCACCCTATAGTGTACTCGCTGTATCACTGAGTTTTCGAAACCAGCCAACTTGAGCAGGTAGGGCTGCGCGCTGGAGTAACCGAAAGGATCTATAGACCAAGCGTTCTTCGGGGTGTAGCCCAGGTTATCGAGAAGCCATTGGTGACCGGTGGTCAGCTGCTGTATGATGGAAACCCAGTGCGAGTTCGCTTCATCATTCATAACCCAGCCCCCGGTTACGATTTCAATTTGACCGGCTTTTAGTAGGCTGAAAGCAGACAACAGAATGTTATAAGAAAAAAAAAACTGTATGATAAAAGTTTAACCTTATCCTCTTTTATATCTTCGACATCTAAGTAATATCATATCTTCGTGTTGAAATATGATGACAATAATATGAAATCTAATCTAATGCTTCCGCCATTGCATAATGGGCAGGCTCGCGCATGGCAGTACCGGTGGTAACCTCCCAAAAGACCAGCGTGGAAGTATTATGTTTTTCCGCATAGTCTTGGATGTGAAGTACTCGGGACTCATTTTTGGAAATTGGCAAAGCATCTGCAATCCCAAAGGTTGCAGATGTCGATGGGCGGTGGTAAACAATCAATATCAAGTGTTCTCCTTTGGCAATCTATGGTGTATAGTTCCTCATAAGTTCGACGGTGGACTCGAACAGGCTGAAGTGATGATAAAAATCTAACTCAAATAATCCATTTTTTATGAGGTGTACATTAAGGAAGATTACTAAAGTAAAAAAAAACAATATATTTTAATATATTTATGCGACAGACCTCCGAAAGAGCGATTTTTCTTTATCCGAGGCATCAAGGCTCCACCATAGTGAAAGAAAACTTATTTCGGCCCAAATAAACTTTCTTCCAACACCTTCTGTTAACTTCTCAACCATGTTGGTAAATATGGCCTTTGTTTGTGATTTATAGTAGTTCTCAAAAGTTTTAATCCAACCTACAAAATGGCCATAGTATATTTAAAATGACAATATAACTAAAATGTAATAAATGCAATGAATAATAGGTAACACTAGCTGAGTAAAGTAAGTAACAGCCAACATGTTTGGGAGCGTCCATTAATAACATGAGGCGTTTAGAAGGGAGGGACGGGGGTCAAGCCGAATCTCATTCAATCTCGAGTGGGTCTTGCAACATCCCACGACATCTCATCAAGATCGCCCCAAGTGAAGACCTGTATAATTTGACTATACAGGAAGATTTTATAGACACCCTATACTATACAGCGTGTCGTTACCATCGCGACAATAAATGAACACACGTCTAACGCTACTTGCCAATAATCATAAAAAAATATTAACGTTAAACAAAACCCATAATTAAAAAAAAAAAAAATTTCATACAAACTAATTAAGTAAAAAAGAAACAAAATTTGTAACATCCTATACAACTCACGCCACAGCGTCGTATTACAAACCTCTCCTTCTAACAGTATGTTTTGTCTCTTTTAAATTCATTCAACCCATTCATATGCTTTGTGACCTTTACAAATGAACTTTACGTTACGCTTTTATAGGTAAGGATGTTCTAAAATTCTTTGTTTTGGAAAATTTAAAAAAAAAAGTAAAAAAGTAACTCTGTAAATATTGATGTTTAAAGAATTTAAATTTTTAATACAACTTTAAAAAGTTATCCCCATATATGTGTGTTTATTTATTGTCGTGATGGTAACGACACGCTGTATATACATTATGGACACCATATTAGAAATTCCTGCCTTACCGTCTCAATACAATAACCTAGCCGCTGATCTCACTGTACCGTTGCTGTTCGCTGTTTGATTTGTTTGTATCGCATCTGTGACAATGTGAGTTCAAAGTCTAAAACTATCTCGTTTTAGTGGCCTTCCTTTAGTTACACTTCATGGGTATACCTACAGACTGCAGACTGTAGGGTGACCACTCATAATAATATAAACAAACAATGTTTGAATTGATATTTTTCTTTTTATTTCTCCTCAAAATAAGATATTAATATTTTTTTGGATTATGGAGTGTTCAATTTACATTATGTCAAAGTATGTACTTCGTCTTAAAAGTCACCCTGTATTATCATCAGCATTTATCTACATGCATTATAGTTTTTCCTAGTATATCTAACATACATGTGGGGCATACTGAAAGTTTCTAAATTTTGCCACTTACAACAAAAAAATTAAAAAACAAGTACGGAATTTGAAGATGGAATTCTCTGGGATCATATAACTTTTCAATTTGAGATTGTCATTTTTGATGTTTTTTGCGACAATTATACGACAAGGTCATCCGGCGACTGTGGTTACAAAATCCAAGCACTACGACCACTGCTCGAAACTGACAAAACATTACTTGTCAGCAAACTCGTGCTGTATTATGTATGGAATGACCAACGATGAAACACGCTGCATGTGCTTCTGATGGTTCAAAAATTCACTGGATGGATATCCATTAACAAAGGCCAGTGACTGCTTTCTGATTTAATGGAGGATCAGATACGTGATGCGGAACAATTACGAAAAAGTTTAACAGAGGCCACGTCACTTGCTGGCAAAAAACAATAAATGTGTAAAACCTGATATATGCTATTATATTAAATAGATAAATATTTAGGTCACATGTCAAACATGTGATCTTAATATTTATTTATTTAATAATAAAATTCCTGTATATATGTTTAAATTTATATATAATTTTTTTCTTGGAAATAGCTTCAACAATTTTCATGAAATTTAGTATTCTGGGAGTTTTGGGGACGTTTCTCACCTGGATCATTATGTGAATGCGGAACTATAAACACTTTAAGCTTGTTCTTTTGGTTCCATTGATCATCCTTGTATTCTATGTCCCAGCCTTGTTTCCATACTCCCCCATCTTTATCATCAAACATTATCCTTTCATACATTGATAGCATCTATACAAATAAAATAAAATATATATAGACATATGGCAATCCCATAGACAATTTTGTTGTGCATGTCATTGTTTTAAAAGTAAATAAATAAAAAAAAATCAGGTGGTAAATGACATTCGAAATGAAACCCTCAATTGTTTACGCGGTCGCATATAGGATAATATGCAACCGTTAAAAACAGTATCGTATATGTTTTTTAACACCCAGCCCTCAGACAGGAGTAGTCCTGGATATTTCTCCACAGACCGCAATGTGCGTACGAAATATCGATGTTCAATTGTGTGCTGCAGTTCAGACTATGACACGCAGAAAACCCAATCCTTAGAGAGTTAAAAATGTTTTAATACCATTTTAAGACTACTTACTCTTGTGAGTATATTTGGCTATGAGAAATTATGTACCTGTATATCAGTTTTAGATGTGAATTGATTGATTGGGCAACTAGAGGAATTCAGTTTTATATGCATCCTTGGAGGCTCATCCCCTACGACTTTAAACTCTCGAATCTTATTCTCTTTTTTCGGCATCTTCGGTCTTTTCTGTTGCACATGTATTTCGTGAGACTGCTCCACAATTTGGTCCACTGCTGTTTTGATTTCACCAACAACTGCATGATGCTGGTCTAGTTCTTTCTCAAGGTGTCTTAACTTAGATTCAAATGATGTCCATTTGTTCTAAAAAAAAAACATTCATATTTACCTCTTATACTACATTACAGAATGTAGAAGTTTATTATGTAACACTTGAGAAACATTTTAAATACCCTTAATAAACACATCATGTACACCCTTAATATACACCGTGACATTAAATGAGCACACTTCTAATGCTACTTGCCAATAAACATAAAATAAATAAACGTTAAAAATTCCATAATTAAAAAACAAACTAATTTAAAAACTAATTGTAATCCTATATATCTATAAGTGACTGATTTATCCATTCAGAGACTTTTGAAAATGTAATGTTACAAATCTTCTTCTAACAGTTTGTTTTATCTCTTTTAAATTGTTTCAACCAATTCATATGCTAACGTTTATAAATGAACTTTATTATTTTTGTGTTCAACATTAAATAAAATCAATTTGCAACAATGCCTAAATGTAGTAGTACTATGCGATGTGGTGTAAGGAATAGTACAAATCAGAAAAATATAACCACCATTCAAATATGACAAAATTCTGTAGTTTTTCAAAATTTGCAATATTTTTTTCTCAAAAACTAAGCGTCTTTGCTTGTTGAAACTTTGCGTGTGTGCTTATAACAATGGAACCTTTCTGTAATAAATATGAACTCCCAACTCGACGGACGTCAATGTAAAACTGAACCTTAATTTATTCATACAAGGTTATTTAGAATGATAACTACAAGTTCTTTTTTTTTTCATGAGAAAAGTTAAGAAGTGAGCTGGCGGTTCTCCTGATGTTAAGTGAATACCGCCGCCCATGGACATCTGCTACACCCGAGGGTTACAGGTGCGTTGAAAATTGTGCTCTGGCTACCTCACTCACCAGATGAAACGCGAAAGTATTATACTTCCACTTGACGCCGGTCTACTGTGAGGTCGTGGTACTTACCCTGACGAGCCTGCCCATTCATGCAACAGGCCGAGGCTGCTGCGTGGCTCTACCACCGTCGATATAAATGAATATATAATGAACGTTATAAATCTGTTTATAAGTAAAAAATTTAATACTCACGTCATCAATATCCAGTCCAACCGGCTTAATACTTGGTAATTTAAAGCTTAAATCCGTGACGATATATAAAATGAAAAAAAATGCAATAATGCATGTAGCCCAGAAAATAGCCGAAAGCTTTCTGATTCTCATTTTAAATTAGAATATATATATTTACACGGTTTTCGATATTTTCATATACGTTTTTGTAAAGAGGTCATTAGTTTCTCACGAATGTTATTCTTGATTAGAATCAGCAGTAGCCGCTGTTTATCTAATTCAACATTTACACATTTAATCCTGTAGTTACCAATACTAACGGAAACATAGTTTTTCTGTGTAACCAGAATTTCAAACTAAAATAAAGTTCACGATGCACTTTATTGAAACTATATTAAAATTAATATATGTATCTACAAACAAAACATTGCACTGTCGCAAAAGTGAAAAATGACATTGACATATGCCAAAAAAATCAAAAAAAAAAATCAATCTGCTCTTGTTTTGACAGAGCGACTGATCGTAGCACGTGTAAAAGCATTTTTTTGTAATTCTCTTACCTATTTTTATTTGCAGTATATTAATTGTATGATTTTTTTTTTTATTGTTTGTGATTAGATCTACATTCAGTTATTAAAATCTGTTTTAAAAACCGTTACAAAATTTTGCAACATGGCGTAGGGATCTTTAAAGAAAATGAATCCTTAAAATATTTAATTTATCCTGTAGTAGGGCCACACAACCGTGTTCACTGTTGCACGAATGGGCAGGTCCCTCCGGGTAATTACCACGACATTTGCAACCCTACGGGTGTTGCAAATGTCCATGAATGGCGGTTATAACTTAATATCAGGTGAACCGTCAGCTCGTTTGCCACTGACTCACATAAAAAAAAAGAATCAGGTTCAATGACCGACAGTGCACTTTAGTGGTATTTATTCTCAAACATACGACAGGTACAGCGCTGATGAATGTGAGTTCTCCGATTCGCATCCGATTTCAATGGCCTGTTTAATTTATGTCCACGTTGATTATTTAATTACATTAAACAACCCTTGTCTCTTCGTCCTGATTATGCATGTACTGACATTGAATTTACAAAGGAGTCTCCGTGATATATACTGATTGCTGGCGATTTTGTTATTTTTGCAGAATGTTCATCCGGGGTCCAGAGTACACTAAAAATGGCGGGCAAGCTTCGGAAGTTTTTCTCTAAAGGTTAGCAGAATACCTATTTTTCGATTTCAGTGGCACATCCAGTTTTTCCCTGCCTTAACTGGTGTGCTTTGATACAAAACGATAGCGGCATTGACCGAGACTTTAGAAATAGGCTATATGCAGGTGGGATTAATTGGCTACTAGTCTCAAGAGTTAAGTATGACGAGCGACAGCTTTGAAACTCAAAGAGTAGATTTATAAGATGGTAGTGAAACTTTTTATGAAATATAGGGCAGCATAAAAGACGAATAAGAGAAAAATGCATGGGACAGAGATGCTGAATGTTGAAATCGATGCTTGGTATGACTAGAAAGGATGAGATCCAGAATTAGTTAATATACTCACTTTGGGCCTAATGGCAAAGCTTGAAAGTGCTACTATTGACAGAGAAAATAAGGAATGTTTTGACTTTTTATGGGTATGATATATGAAGGGATAAAGTCATGTGACTAGAAGAGACAGAGCAATATATGAATGGACTGCGTGAGGAATTATTGTCTGTGAAAGGGATGAGTATTGAGATGAGTATTTGTTTTTGTGTTTGAGATAGTGCCATGCAGCAGTATTTGCTGTTGCATGGCACCATGGCCTCATCTGATGATTTTGGTAATAGGGGCCCACTTTTAAAAAAGATTGTAACCCCTTACCACACGGGGGCTGAAGATATCCATGGTTAGCGGTTGATGACTATATAAAATGTTATTAATAGAATGATGACACACAATACGACATAAGACTATCACGGAAATAAAAATAATATGTTGGAATAATCATTTAATTAAAATAATCCGTAATTTACGTAACTTTGACAAGTATCCGAAAAAATGCCGTATTGATTTTAAATATATACTATTTTATGTCAAATTTAAACGTCAATTTGTTTGTGTGTGAAAATGGCGTCTAAGGAATCGCTGGATGTAAGTATTTAGATTTTAATCAATTACATGAAAATAACATGAAAGTCCACATATAGGTAAACAGTTTATTAAAACCTAACATACACTGTAAATCTATCGAAGCTTAATTGTATAATACAAGGCATTATAATGTCAAAGACCACGCCCTCGAAGAACGTATTTGAAATTTATTAATTTTAATGTTAATACTAATGATACTTCATATTAATGTATGTTATTTTGTAAGTCATCATCTGTATTCTCAGTTAGCAGACTGTTTTTTTATGCTATTATAACTTTTAATTTAGAAAATGTTGCCGCAAAAGCTTACGATATTTTGAAATTAAACAGCACTTATTGGAATGATTTTGTTAATTTTGGTATTGTTATAACTTTCTGGCATTTATTTACAACTATCCTCGCATATTTATATATCTTGTATTATTCTAATTGTAATTTGATATATCAACTCTTTTTGAAAAGGAAAATTTCAATCAATGAGATTTTGTACTTTCCTACCAATTTATAATGTTACATGATTTTAAAAATTTCATGTGGTTAGGTTTTGAATCGAGTCGCCTGAATTTAAGTACACTGTAAGTTTGGGGGGGTTAAGGAGGTTCGTACCAAGCACTCTAATACATTATTTTCTGCTGGAGATGTGTAAAATATTTAATTAGCTTTTTTCTAAAATTTCTTAAAAATCTTAGGAAACGTGAAATGGAATGTTATTTTGATAAATTTCAGTGTTTTCGAAGATACAAATAATAAATTAAATGCAAACTATAGAGAAAAATCAGTAATGCATTAATCAACAAGCAGAATTCTCCGGTTGCATTTAGTTTATGTGAAAAACATTTATTAAAATCTTGTTATTTTCACTAAGAACATATGCACATTTTATTAATTTGACTTCAAAAACTCAATACACAGTACTGCCAACATGAAAAATATACATTTTTCGATTAATTTTTTTTTATTTAATGAGTCACAGATCCGACACAGAGCAATCCCACTCGGATAGATAAGGTTAGAAGGTTCTTTAACCTTCGTGTTTTTTTATAACCACCCATTAGCATTTCTGTTGTTAAGGACAAAAGGCGGGAGGGGAACCCTCCCCATGTCATTCTTATTAGATTCTTTAAAATAAATAAAATTAAAAATTGTATAATAAAAAACTAAGCATCTTCTGCGGGGGGGAGGGGGAGGGGGAAATGGGGGGTGACTCGTCACATCCATCCCCCTCCCTCGGAACGCCTACGAAGGCGACTCTTTTCAAAATTTTACCCATTTCATGACCAAGCCAAAAGGCTTCTCCAGAATTAAATAATAATTAATTTGATATCTTGAAACATGATTTTGGTTTCAGTTCAGTTAGTTTGTTTTTGAAATTGTTATTTAAATAATAAAAGAAATATGAATATTTAAATCTTGGGTGCAGGCATACTACAACATTATGGTGCTTGCTTGTAACCTAAAATTAAAATAGTTTAACTATGAGAATTTAGAAAGAAGTAGCATAATTATTATATAGCTATTAAAGCCTGCATATGGAATAAATATAGATGTCTAATAAACCATAGGCTTAATACTAAACAGCACATTTAAAATAAACTAGGTATTAAAATGTTAGGAGGTATTGTAATTATGATAATCATCATAGGGGGAATTATTATTAAAATGAAATATTGAAGTGGAATTATAAATCCAAATGTTGAACTGACATTATTTCAAAAGTCACCCTAAATGGGGACTACAAAGGGTGAATTTTTACGCAGTCTATGTGCCATATGTGTCACTGATGATGACTTTAACAATCATGAGATTTGACATATGTTGCGGCGGTGCAGCCTTGCGCGGTGTTTAGCGCTCTTCGATAACGTACCCGGGCGCCAATTGAATGCATCCGCATTTGTGTCAAAGGACACAGCACGCGATCCAAGACGCGCTGATCTAAGCTCAAGGTTGCCTGTTGGAAAAGTACTACTGCAGGGGTCGGCTGGGAGATTCGTTTTAAATTTAGAATGGCTTTAACCTTTATAGCTTTAGATAATTGTTGTTATTTGTGTCCATTACAGATTGTTATAATATTTATTATTATTTATTTACTGGTTAAAAAGTATATTCTTTGTATACTTTTTACCAGTGTTTTTAACAATCTAAAGTGTTGTCATAAACAGATAAACATAGGAAAGATACAATTTTAAATGATATGTTAATTAATAAGATAAAATGGTTGATACAAGGTCTGTTTCAAAATGTGGAGTTGACTATATCTTTGATGTGGTCGCCTCATTAATAAAAGCTTAATCGGTACAATAAGGTTGCGTAAATTTCTAAGGTAAAGCGTACTTTGTAAAGTTGTAACATATACAGATATATGAAGATACGACAACATCACTAATTGTAATGGTGGCTACACTACGAAGATAGACGAAAATATCAAAGGAGGACTACAACGCACAAATGGAATTTTGCAACGCAAATTTTGTTGTACAAATTATATTCGGATGTTAAACAATTATATCGCTTATGTGCAGAGATGCATTATTGCTTGCGTAGCAAAGGGCACCACATTCGATCACCGCCGTAACGAGTTGCGGCCCGTACGATGCGCAAACGTTGCGTAATCATTCGAATAATGGCGAAGCTGGTACTCCTGTTCGTCTGAAAGCTATAATGTTACACTATAATGGATAGGCGACCTCACTCGCCCATCCCTACATTCAACATAACGCATTGGCCATTCAGTAAAGAGCATTCAATGGAACTGCCAACCGTGAGTTCAATCTGTCGTCTGGCACGGCGTCCTAGTATTTTTTGCACACGCCAGTTGCTGCGAAAAGAAAAATTGTAATTAACGAAAGGCAGAGAAAACTTAAGGTGTGCTTTATGAACAACTTTTATCGTTCTATCATTTAAACTGTTATCGGACACTTGGTAACTAACGGATGAAAAATTATGCTTGATATATTTTTAAATGCGTTCATTTTAATAATATTGTTTATAATATGCCTTTTTAGAATGTAATGAAATCGTACAATGTGTCAGAGTTTAAAATTTTTATTTGTAATGAAAAATCATACTATAATTTCTAAACAGTTGTTTCTAAGTTCTCAATCTAAAAAAAAATTAAACAACTGTGGCACTCGGGGACTGCCACGGTAAAGCTCTTGCATAGCATCTTTTATCAACTTATGCAATTATATTTATTTATTTATGCAGTATTTATTTTTCTTTGATATTTATATTAATAAATAATAATATTTTTAATAATATAATTTATTTATATTATTTACAAAAATGATAAGAACTACTAAGTTGTCTGGATAGTTAAATTACAATATACTAACATTTTTAAACTTGTGATATCTTTCGAATGGAATGTTCGAATTTAATAATTCAAAAAGTTATATAAAGATATTGAAACAGTCTTAAATATGAAGTAATTTATTTTTATAAGGATTAAGACCAAGATGCAAATAAAGAGACTTTTCTAGCGGCGGCATTTCAATAAAATTTTAAAATAAAAGAACACTTATTGAGGCTTAACTATAATAGTTAGACATATGCTGTCGTGACACTTTTTGTAAATAATGATGTGCAAATTCGTAATACATTATTTTATTCTATCATCAATAGTTTTCGCAGCGCACGCGATGTAAATAATATTTTAGGTAATTTTTGTACACTTTGGGTTACATTATTGAAGTTTTAGTAAGGATCCTTAGTTTAAAAAAATATATAATATAGCTTATGTCATCCGGGGATAATGTAGCTTTCTAACAGTGAAAGAAATTTTCAAATCGGTTCAGTAGTTTCGGAACCTATTCATTGCATACAAACAATCAAATCTTTCCTCTTACATGGTAGGCGGAGTGGGGGGTGTTAGGTTTTATTTTCGTTACGGAATTTCTTGATTCGGTCGCCGCGCAAAGTCCGCGATAAAAGCTATGGAATAGCTTAATAATACAAATATATCTAAATCATTACGATATAGGCTGTCGCTATATAAGATCATGTTCAACGGAAAATCCTCACATTTCAATGTTTTAAATTATGTAATCGAATTATTTACGACGTGTTCTTTTTGAAAATATTCTTATGTTGAAACATAAGCCGATGGTGAGAGAGGTGGCTATTGTGCTATCGCGTGTCGGCCGCGGATAAATAGTGGTCAATCGTCAGACATGCGGTCTGCAGAGGCTAAGGTCTTGACATAAATGCCCGCACTTCCGTAGGATGTCTGGAATGGGAGCGTGTCCTCATAAAGTGTCCACGCCCGTACGTGGGTTCGTCTCTTTGACGCCGTTGTGAATTAAATAAGTGTCTTTCTTTCATTCGCAACTAGGCGCGCTTCAGAATGGGAGTTATGGCCGAAGAAGATTTAATATAAAATCCCGTCCATGCCTCTAGGAAAACTAGGCATGGTCGCAAATAAAATGATAACGCCCATTAACCATTATACCGTGAGGGTAAAAGGTGGTGAAAAGGCTATTCATTATCATCATTTCAGCCTGTTCGTCCCCACGGCCTTCCCCTCTCCCCCAGACTGCTCCACTATCTCGAGCCACAAAAGACTTTATTCAACTTAAACTTAATACACCCCGATAACTTAAATTTCCCCGCATTACTCGCGTTCAGTTAAACTGTGTATTTTATTTATGAGCACTGTGTTATAACGAAAAAATGTTCTTTCAGGTGAAATTCGAAATACCTACCTTTCATACTTTTCTTTTTATGCTCACACCCGAGATCTCATTTGCGCGCGTAGACGGCGGTGTTGCTATCGTTTTAGCATCCGAATTGAGTTTTTATATTCTCAGGACCGCCTTAATAGCCCTAACATCGTTGCGAGTTGTGGAAATATTCACGTGTATTTTATTTACCACCTACTTTACGAACACTTTTTTCATCGAAAATGAATTTAGGTTTAATAATATGTACATTTCACAGTAGGATGTGCATAATTAAAAAAGCTTCGTGGTAGTTGAGGCAGAAGAATTCAAGTGTTGTAACAAGCATTGTCCTTAATATGTTGTAGGTGTACCGGAGTAGAGTTAAATTTGCATAGTCTACCACAGCATGGTAGGAACTTGTACGCGTTGGAACCGTGTTTTAATTATTTTCCTCTTCCGCTTTCCCTGTGACTTTTCTTTAGTTGTAACAACAAAGTTAATTATTCCTACATGAAAGTTACAAGTTATCCAATCGTACGTAATCAAATCGATTAACCGGTTGAGATTCAATTGAGTAGTTTTATTGACATCAAAGTAACTGAAACGGGCGGCAGTGATACAGAAGTAAAACTTCTGTATCACTGCCGCCCGTTTCAGTGTTAAACAATAATTTTCTCGCGTAAAACTTAGTTTTCAGACGTATTACGTAATGCGGTACAAAGCGGCGGGGTCGTAAGTTTGCTGGTTGCGTAATATGATGCGTCCTTCGCCCGCCCTCAGTTGAGTTGACAGCGCGACAATACAGAGGGATGTATTGTGCGGATTTTACTGAGACGTCTTATTACGCTTTGCAGCGTGCGTGTGCAAAATTCTCCACATGCGTGTACAAAAACGGTACGAGGTTCGAGAATATCCTTATTCCCATTATTTTGTGATAAACGAACGCTTTTAAGAACTCGTCGCTCTATCTATACGATATTCAAAGACTCATATTATTCAGATTTCATTCGAGAGATTGTGGTAAAATCGCTACAAGTTTGACAGATTATATTTTTTTTTTATGGGAAAAAAGCAGCAAACGAGCAGGAAGCTCACCTGATGGTAAGTGATCACCGCCGCCCATGGATATCTGCAACACCCGGGGGCTTACAAATGCGTTGCCGGCCTTTTAGGAAACATTACGCTCTCTTCTTGAAGGTTCCCAGGTCGTAACGGTTCGCAAAGACCGCCGGCGGCAGCTGGTTCCACAGAGTGGTTGTGCGAAGCAGGAAATGCCTTGCAAATCGTGCTGTTGTGGAACGCTAGACATCGAGGTGAAAAAATTTTCTGCCTTAGCTCTGTATGCATTCGACATCTACTGCAAAAACACTGGCGTTCAATCATCAGAGAAGTTAAACGGTCAATGCAAATATTTATGAAGTGGAACTATCTAAATGTATCTTACGTGTTAACGTGAACGATTAGATTATATGGCGAAACACGTCTTTGAACTAGCTCCATAAACTATTTACATAAATTATTAAACACATGCTCTTGGGTGTTGCAATTCCATGATCTATATAGGTGACTGTTTGCTTTAGTATTTGTACTTCTCTTTGTTTTAGATTTGTCCACTGAGGAAATTTAAAGTGAGAAGAAAGAGATTCTTGACATAATTGTTTTGTCTTCAAATCACCGAAAGTAAATAGGAATTAATTTTGGAATTTAATGACTTCATTTTTATTATAAATGTAAAAAGATCTTTTTAACATTAAAAATTGGTGGTAATTTTCGAATATAAGTCATTAGGATAGATTGTAACAAAAATAAAGATGCTAAAGCGATTTCATATCACAAGGATAAGGAAATCTTTTCCATGTCGCAACGAATATCATTATGGGCATGACCAGCGTTTATGTGCAATGTATTAACAGTTAAAACCAGCGAAATCAGTTCTATATAAACATAATACAAAAGGACATTCATAACGATGAGAGTAATTCCGTCTCGTCAAGTTCAGACTTCAAAAAACGAGTTAACAATTCGGTTGAAGTTTTTCTTTTATGTTTGTAACATCACTAATGTGAACAACTCTGTCACTTATGATCCGATTTTAATATTAATTTAATTTTTATTAATTTAAATTTTATTCTTATTGTGTTATTATTGATTTTCAATGTGTGTCCAAATCGCAAATTCTAAGTTCTATTTGAAGGCCTCGAAGCAGAAAAAATCTGGTAAATTCCAAAATATTCGTGTCTGTAAAAATACAATAATAGTAAAAAAAAAGTGAACGCGGTCGTTATAGGGGCAAGTTATTAATAAAGCATGTAAAACCTTTCAAAACATTTATTTCTAGACGCAATTTCAACCAAAATAATCTTACGCTAGAAGCGTAAGATGCGACTATGAAACCGTTGCGATAATTTATTTATCTACATTTCCATTAATAACGTGAAAACTTCATTCACCGGCGTATGTTTTACTCTTAAGAATAATTACACTCGGCTAATTCAGTATAAATAATGGTGTAACCGATATACCACTGGACGCTAGGGATGTCGAAAGGGAAGAAATATATCGATATTTATAAAAATATCAATATCGGCCCCGATATGTCGAAGAGAATATCGATATATCGATATTTAGTGTTTGGTACCAGGTTGTCTATACAGATAAATAAAATTGGAGAGTCTGTTTGTAAGATTAAAATAACCGCTTTTTACTAAATGCTAATGGATGTATACACGGTACATATACCAAAATAACATTTTTTACAATTTTTGTCTGTCTGTCTGTCTGTTTGTTCCGGATAATCTCAGGTTAGGATATTTCTGACTGGTCGGACTTGACTGCAGGCGTTCCGCAAGGCGGCATACTTTCTCCCCTCTTATTTTCACTGTTCATTAACCTTCTTACTAACCATCTTCAATGTTCTGACCACCTCTATGCTGATGATCTTCAGCTATACTCGCAAGCCATCTCTAGTAATGCTCATACCGCAATTTCTCGCGTAAATGGTGATCTGAGTCGTATTTCAAGCTGTCCAAGCGCTTCGGAATAGCGGTAAATCCAAGCAAATGCCAAGCCATTCTCATCAGTAGCCGTCGACTACTCTCATGACTTAACATGACCAATTTGTGGTATATTGGACATCCAGTATGAGGATTGTGTTGTGCCTTTCTGTAGTAGAGTCAAAGATTTAGGTTTAATTATTGACCCATCCATCACCTGGTCACTACATATAACTGAGATCTGTCGCAGGGTAACAGGCATACTTCGTTCCATATATCGTCTTAAAGCGTTTCTGCCTTCCTCCACTAAGCTCCTGTAATGTTGTAATGACCACGTGTCACACTTCCCTCAACTAAAGTGGTTGACGATACGCCAGCGCAAAGACTTTCGTATCCTGTCTACTCTCTTTTCAATCCTCTATGACCCCTCCACACCTTCCTATCGCCACCTATAAAATTTGAGTTACTCGGGTACTCGCATTCCCTCAATCTTCGCCCTTCTCAGAATTCGTTACTGTTTGTACCCTCTCATCTCTCCGGTTTCAAGTCCAATTCTTTCACTGTCACTTCTATCTTACTTTGGAACAGGTTGCCTGTTGACCTGCGACAATCTCAAACAAAAATATTTTGAAAAGACCAAAAAACTTTTCACATAAAATATTATTAAGTCATTCATTTGATTCCTCGGTGAAACCCATCATATATATATATATATATATATATATATATATATATATATATATATATATAAATGAATCCCTATTTACCTTGGTGCGCCATCACGCGTGAACGGCTGGACCGGTTTCGCTAATTCTTTTTTTATAATATTCCTTGAAGTAGGAAGATGGTTCTTACGGAGAGAAATATTTAAAAAATTGCCTGAAAAAGTCTAAAAACAACACCTATATTCCCGTACAAAAGATTGGTAATAATACTTAAAAGTCAATTTGAACTTTAATACCATACCATAAACTTTAAATGTTAGTGGAGGGGTTCCGGGAAGGCAAAACAAGTGAGTGATTGTGGTAAAATGTCACTTGAAATGTAACGTTTCTTTGCTGTGCATCACTACATAGTATAAAACAAAGTCGTCCCGCTGTCTGTCTGTCCCTATGTATGCTTAGATCGTTAAAACTACGCAACGGATATTTATTGGCTTTTTTTTTTTAGTAAATAGAGTGATTCAAAAGGAAGGTTTATATGTATATAATACATTGCACCCGTGCGAAGCAGGGGCGGGTCGCTAGTTTTCAATATAATTAAAACTTCCTTTACTTATCGTATTTTGTACCCGAGAAAACTTTTAACAGTATAAGAAAATGATGTGTAATTTTCTTCTACACTGCATTCACATAAATTTAATTTTAAGTTTTAAGTGCTTGTTAGCAGAATTCTAGCGTTTTAGTTGAGATTTGTTTCATCGTTAGTTTTTAATTACATTATTTTAAAATATTTTACTGCAATTTATAGCGACAGGCGGTAAAGCATTTATCCTGTGACAAGAAAGTAATACGTTAAAGATATTGCAATTTTAATATTTAGTCCGTGTGCTCTTTTGCGTCCAATCTAGAAATCGCCGGGAACGCTTACACAGCAGACAATAAAATGCATAATTAAGAGCCGGCTACGGGTTAAATTGACATTTATTTTTTTATAACTTACTAATTTACGACAACTTTAACAGATAAAATATCCACGTCTTCAGGTAAACTTGTATTACCTGAAGCCATTATAATGTGTATTCTGTACTAAACATGTTAGGTACTATACTTATTAGAGATTGGAATCGTAAAATTCATTCCGAATGCCCTCTTATTTCATGTAATCTAGAAATCGCGGCGGACTCTTTCACAGATAATAAAATGCATAATTGAGAGGCGGGCGGCGGGTAGCGTGACGGGGCGGTTTCCCGGGTGGTCGGCCAGTGCATTGGTCGGTAAAGGGGCCACGATCGATCCGGCCAGCGGGTGCACCGGGGCCGCCATGGCTTGCGATAGACTCGCTGTCTGACAAAAGTGCCGCGCCCGGATTTTGCGCAGAAAAATACGTTTCGCGCCACCCTTGCCGCGTGTGTATTCGCCGTTGGCGTTATATAACAGGTTTTTTTTATTTATTTTAAAAGAAAAAAAGCATTCAATCTGATCCAAGGACCACATTGAAGGTTGTGAAAAAGTTATATCAACTTAAGGAAGTTGATATAACTTATTATTTGTGAACCTATTTAAATAAAAATAAAACTAAATGTATAGTGAAGCCTACTACTACAATGCATTATTGAAAGTTGCACCCAAATCGGTAAAACCATTTCTGAGATTAGTGCGCATAAACGCACAGAGAAACAGACAAATTTTTTAACAATCATTGGTTTGGGGTCTATTGCGTCCTTTATATCCAATAAATATATATGTATATATATATATATATATATATATATTTTGTGTGTTCGCGGATAACTTCGTCGTTTATGAACCGATTTTCATGTTTCTTTTTTTTTTGGAAAGGAGAAATCCCAAGGATGGCACAATGAAACCCGGATCTGATGATGGCATCTCAGAGAAATCAAGGGCAATCCTCAAATGTCATAGGTGTTGACAATGTTTTAGTTTCCTGTTTGTAGTCGGTTTTTTTTTTTGTTCAAAATTATATTATATGTATAGATTGGGACTTATGATTTGGATATTCGTTTGGTAGCATTCTTAACTACTAAAATTTCGGTTCATTACTGACTTTCTACCAAAGTCACAATATTGTATTAATCAATAATAGATCACTTCTTTAAAATATTTTGTGGCCATCACGTAACAGTGTATTTATGTTGTTACTGTTTTAAAAAGTTATGTTAATGTCATGTTATTATAATTTATAATTGCACTTAAACCATAGTAGATTTATTCAATTCAATTTCGTCTGGTGAGTGAGGTAGTCGGAGCCCAATTTTCAAAAGGTTGTTAACCCTCTGGTGTAGACGTACTAGATATCCATGGGCGGCGGTATTCACTCACCATCAGGTGAACTGTCTGATCGTTTGGCAACTTTCCCATAAAAAAAAAAAATTCGGGACAAAGTATTTTTAAATCGAAAAGTCAATGTTACAGTATCGTCCAGAAAGCTTCATCATCTGATAACAACTGTACGCGGCTGGATTTTATCTAAGCGTGCATCATAAATACATATTTATCTATAACTTAGTAACGTTTTAAAAATTACTTCTATGTTCAAGTCACAGCAGCTATGCAATTGAAAATTTATAAAATATTTAATAAATGACCCCCTAGGAAGGTCTAATTTTAACAACGGTTCTACTTCTAATTAATAAAAAGTGGACCGTCAATTTGACTTTGAAATTGTTGGTCCTAGGACCATAAAAGTATATGACTTTGCTGAGTACTAACAATGGATTATTTGTGAAGCATTTTCTACACAGGTGTTTATGTTAATTTGTCAAATCAACGGGTAGGCCTCCATGGTTAGAGGAAAAGAGAATAACCCCTGATAAAAAGTTTCCGTCGAAAGTCGTTAAACTGGTTGGCGCTATCTTAGCATGCGGGTATTGGGCAGTGCCTCGTGGTAAATTAATAGTTGCCATGGTTAATAAAAATCAAATCAACAAAGTAAATAAATAATCATATCATCATCACTAGCACCATTCTGGATTTGGAACTTTCATTTACTCTTACAGTTGAACGCTTTTGTATATGTTCTCCAAAATCAGACAGTACTCGTTAGTCCTTTTGCCCTCCATAGGGTAAGCGCAATGGTTGCATCATTCCATGTTGGCCTTACAAATATTCATTGTTAAGTGTTATTTATAAGGAGTTTCATGGTGTAAAGTAAGCACAATATATTTCGCCAAGCATTTCTGAAAATGCTATAAAAAAGTGAGGTCATCGGCCGCTTACTTTAGTTGGTGAAGCGTCTGGGTGTGTTTTGAATCCCACAGCGAAAATTTAGCTATAAAATCACATTACAGATTTTGTTATTTTTTTTAGTGTTATTGCTGCTTCAACAAATTCTCTACGTTGCCTTTGATCCCTTTGAAATTCATTTATCATCTGACGAGAGGGAAAATAGAGTATGATTGTTTTCAAGCTATTTCCATAGATATAAAACGAAGCTTATGCGATGGATAAGTTTACTTTTAAGTAAAATATACAAGGCTAATAATTGTAATATTTTATGTAAAATTTACGTAACATACGTATAAATTGTTGTATCAGTTCTTAACAGGAAGGGGCAAAAGTGAATAACCGCGATTCGGGGTAGGCAGTAATGATATGGATCCATTCTCCATGGAAATTTGTAAATACGTAATGTCTATACACCCCTCTGGTTGTTGGGTGTGAATGTTTTTTTGTACTGCACGGTGAGTCATGTAAGGTTGCTACTTTAAACATGACGCTACAACCTATAATATAAGATCATATTATTTTTAATGAACTGATAATCCTGGTGAGGCTTAGAAATCGTGGAATTATTATTGTAGTATCGTGTCATTAGGTGTACTAATTCTAAATTATTTCCAGTTTGAGTGGATGAAAATTGAACTGAAAGATTGTATAACATTCCCATACATAATGATCACATTAACACAAATATTTGCGTGTACAAAGTTACACACATGAAGTTAATAAAATAATATTAAGAATGACACGTCAATCCACGAATTTATAAAAATCCTAATAACGATGAATTTTTATATTGATTATTAACTTCAAGTTTCCTGCTTCGCCCCAAACACAAAAAGTCAAAGTTTATTCTGTGATATTCCTTGAAATAGAATTTGATTTATTCAAAAGGTCGTATTTCAAAAGGCCATTCGAACACGCGCTCTGTAGATACGAAGCGTACGATGGAACATTTTTTACTTTTCTATGCCCTTGTAGGTCGAACAGTAAGACCTTTGACATCACTATTACAAATATATTAAACAGATCTAGAGCAGCAATAAATTAAATAACTCCCGATGCATATATTCCAGCCGGGGAAATACCACGTGTTCGCAGAAGATGGTCGTAGGGTAAACGTTTCTTCTTATTTACTCTTTTATTTCATCCGGTGAGTGAGGTTACCGGAGGTTGTGGCGTTGTGAGTGTCTATGGGCGGTGGTCATCACTTCATCATACTTCTTGCCACTTCTATGAAAAAGGAAGGGCTTTCATGTGGTTGTATCCCAGTCCCTGACCACCAGGAATAAAAATTAAAGAGAAATTGTTAGTGATTAAGAGCATACTATTGAAATCGTATACAGTAAGTGTGCTTATATGTGAGCGTACCGTATATATAACTCTTTTAATTAAAACTTTTCGAACGTGTCATCGAATAGTACGAGCGTAGCCAATTAGCCTCCGAAGGTCAGATTGCTTTCCGGTTCAATCTCGTTATGGTGGGGTGTGTCGGTATCGAAATAAATTCGAATTTTCCCTTCGCTATCTATCCAGATTTATGTATTTATTTCCCGTAATACAATAAACAGTCCGATGAATTCCATTTCAATTCAGTGTTGCGTGACAACGATTTTATTAATCAAATCAATATCCTCACGATCATATTCTCTCAGATCTAACTGTTGGCTGAATTTTGACCTTTTATAGGACATTGTGGCGACTGTGATTATATATATAATGATTTCGGATATTAACTTGATACAATAATATACGAAGTACATACTGTTTATTTTTGTTTCAATTTTAAATCTTTCAAGTGATTTAGCTAGATTCATCATAACGTGTTAAACAGTAACGTGTCTAAGACCTATTAGATGTTGTTATTCAGATTTGTATCAGACCATTGCACCCTATGTCCAGAGTCGTGTCATATTTACATAGATATATAAAGGCTGTGGTAGGCCCAAGCAAAAGCTTCGGCTGTTGCACGAATGGGCAGGTCCGTCCGGGTAAGTAACACGACCTCACTGAAGACCGGCGTGAAGTAGAAATGCTATACTTCTGCGTTTCGTCTGGTGAGTGAGGTGGCCTTGGCCCACTTTATTAAATGGTGGAAACGCATCTGCAACCCTACGGGTGTTGCAAATGTCCATGGGCGGCGGTTTTCACTTAACATCAGGTGAACCGCCAGCTCGATTGCCACCTTCTCACATAAAAAAATGCTCAACAAATTGAGTTCTGTAATGCATGTACTAAAAGCAATACGAATGAAATAAATTGAAACTCGAGGACCTTCCATCCACTACCTCACCCTTGTTTAGTTCCGGCCTTGGTTTTCCCCGTTACTCGGCAATACGATGAAAGGTCGTTTCTGAGTGGATTGAGTAGACTTCGTTATTATGTGTTGGGCTGTTGAGTTTTGAAAAAAGGATAGCTTTATTTGGTCTGTGAAACGTGAATTGGCGTGGTCATTTGAACTTTATTCCCCTTTTTTATTCCAATTATCTCTTTAATAACCCAATAATATCGTTCATTCACTGCCCCTCGATAGTTTAGGCGTTACTACATACTGTAATAATTTCATAACGGTATTAATTGCTGTGTTCATATTTACCGTCGTCTGAGTACGCGTTTGTCAATTAAAAAAGTTTCAACTAAAACAAGATGATTCATATATCTGGTGTTTTATAGGGTTTTTGTTTAATAAACTTTAATTTAAACTTGATTACTTACATTATTACTTTAGCTTTTTACTTATTAACTTATTACTTCAGCTAAATTTTGAATTTTAAATAAGCGTTTAGTATCTTTTTAAATATAAAATATAAATTTCACTATATAGAAATATAATGAAATATTACAACACCTGAAATACACTTATCAAATCTCAATGGGTATATAGATTTAAGAAAATTCTATCGGAATTGATTAAGTTCGAAATAATCAATTAACAACGTTAAAAGGCATTTTCCCTTGTAAAACCGACAAAATATTAGTCGTGAATATAAACATAAAAAGAAAATTAAAGAGCAATAACCGTACCGATTTACAGTTATTACCAAAGATTTATTACAAAGTCGTACCAAATGGCTCGCCTGTAATAGCGCAATAAAATAATCCAGCTTCGGGGATGTCCGGGAAGTTTATAAATTCGAACGAATCTGGCCATCGTCCGTAACTTATATAACGGCCATATTACAAAGTATACAGGACTTAATATGCGCTGATATTACTAGGCGTTCTATCCCTTGGCACGGAAAGAATCGTTACAGTGTAGTGGAGCATCTTGCCTTAGGAAAGGATATAGCTGCGATAATATTAGAAATAAAGTCTACATGCCTGAGTAGTTCTTGAACTATTCTAATTATGGATAATTAATCATCAACAATAAGTATCGATGTGAAAATTTTGACGCAAAGATGTATAACTGTCTTTTTTTAATTCTTTTAGGACTATCCTTTGGCTGCTTATAATACAGTACTTTGTAGAACATGTATCATCATATGAAATTGTTAGATTATGCAGATCACGTCAGACATGGTATTCTGCCAAGACGTGAGCCAAGCGAATATGCAGTTGTGCTTTTAACTTTTGCCGCGCGCCGCTCCCTCTATTACACGAAGTGGCCGTATCGATCAGACAGACGCTTATGTAACCCGAACCGTAGGACTCTGCGGGCGCTCGCTCCAAGTCTGCTATTCAGCATTACCCGACGTAACCTAGTTTAAGCCGAATTGGGCGGATATATTCCTTTGTCTCGGATTTACAGGGCTGTTACAGGCCGGCAGGTTTCGTAGTTTTATTTTTTTCCCACAGCCATTACGTAAAATGTATCGCATTTTGTGGCAGCGCATTGACGTCTTTTCAAAAGGCTGAATACGTGATTCGCCTTAAATTTCCTTTTCAATTGTCCTATATTCGGGTGTACGGCGCATAGCTTCGTCTTTTGTAATTTATATATATTTAATATTTGGATATAGGAGCATACTCCTTACATAGTCGTTTCAAGTTTTGAGACAGAACAGGATGCTGAGTTCTCCGCTTAAGGCGTACGGAGTTTCATTTTTCCAAATGTACTTAAAGTCGCCGCTTTAACGTACTGTTTATGCCAATTTAAAACCTATTTTTATCATGCTTCTGTACTAAGACTTATCGTATTTACCCTGCGAAATGTTTATTTTATACTCTTATAGCAACTTCTTGTTCGCAACAGCTGTCGACTACACCCATGATCGATCACTTACTAATTATTATAAGAGCTTACTCCACTTAGAAAAATGTTTGTTCCTATTTTGTGCTGAGTAATTTCTCGCCTTACTGATGCTGACAACGTGGGGAATGTAATTATGTTTGCACTGGAACCTTGCAACAGGGACAGTCTAATAAATGTTCGCTTCACTTCGTATAATGCTTCATGTAAGGTGTAACTTTATGTACGTTTCGTCGTAGAAAATTAATGCTTCGTTATGGCACTCGCTTTTAATTAAAATGGAATGACTATGAGACTTTCAGTAATAATGCTCTTAGCTTTCAGTAGAATTACATAATGTTACTCTTCTTATCGTGGAAATTCAATTAATTCTTCTTATGTTTATTTCTTACAAAACAAGAAATAATAAGGATTAAAAATTAAAAATTGTGATATCTTCATTAAATATAAAGTCATTAAAAGTTTAAGAGAAATCGATTTTTATAGTACTTTCTTACTTTAACTTTTAGTGCATTTTGTTACGGGTAACGGCTTCTGGTCTCATTGATGTTTCAGAGGATATCTGCACATAAAATATATTGTTAATTCTTGTTGCTTTATAGTAAGACTCAGACGAAATTGCGGTATCAGCTAGTCGTAAATAATGTTTTAAAAAATATGCTTAAATATTTTTGTTCAAACTTTGTTGAAGCTGTTTTTATTCAAACTCGTACTGGTACTGGTACTGTGTCAAGTTATTATTATATCCAAACTTTAAAATACGTTTTTCGTAGCATCAATGAGACGTAAAATATAAATGGCTTCAAAGCAATAACCAAACATGCGGCCACGCGATAAAAAAATATACCAAAATTTATGGTTTTTACCCGTCCTTGTCTTGTATCTTGTATTAACTGATGTTTTTACTTTCAGTCCCGAGACTATTAAAGCTTCATTTGACGCAGAACCGGTGGGCTAGCCAGAACCCCCCACGGGTTTGGCAACCCGACCTTTCATCACGTATCGTGAAGCATTAAATAGATACAAAAACACATATTGCGAAACTGAAGTTTTCTTGCTCTGGTAGATACAATGTTAGAAAATTCAACACGATTATTATAATTATTATATACCAATATAATCATAGTATAGTATCAGCCTATACATCCCATTGCTGGGTAAAGGCTTCTGTACATAGAGTATCAGGGCATAACCTACTACGGGGCCCTACTGCGTACACCCACATTTCCAAAATATGCAGGTTTCCTCACATTTTTCCTTCACCGCTGAGTACGTAATAAGTCAACACTTAAAATTAACAATTTCATTAATGCCGGCTTCTGGGATCGAATTCAGGTTGCTCGACTATATTGAATTAAAGGCAAGCAATCGTATATAATCATATATGACATAATAATATACGAGAAAGAACGCACATAAACGAGAACAGATGTGTCTGTACAAAGAATTAAATCTGATTAAGAAGATAACTGCACCTTTCTTTGCCATAGCTGTTCCAGAAATTATTTTTTTTATTTAAAAATTTAAAACGAAAGGGCGACATGATTGAAGGCTTTTTTAATTGTTCGTTAGCCCTCTCAATTACTATGATTTAAAACAAACGAGGATGCAATAATTAGAGCAGCGCATCCGTTTATATCTAGAGGGCTTTAACTGAGTGAATTTGTGAAACAACTTCCTTCAAAGGGTTATCAATCTTACGCAAACGAAACGTTCTCAGCTGAGAGTGCATTAAGAATATGGCTCTGAATATTCAACGTTACACGCCCAGATTTATAAAAAAAAAGTTATGCACAGATTATGTTAAATTCAACCTTTTTTTTTTTAAATTTGATAAAGTTGTTCAGGCCTTCTGCAAACCTTCATATAGACTAATGAATGACTGGCATGGGGAGATTATTTTTATTTCTAAATCGGTCTTCTATCGTAATGCCATCGAATGTAGCAATAATAAGAATGTGACATTTTTTAAACCATTAGAATTGATTTGTTACATTAACGCGAATACTGCATTACGATTAAGAATCCTTACACCACAAACATTCTAAACAAAAATGAAAATGTTACCATAAACAGGTTTCAAATTGACGACACGGCCTTCACTGTAAAGAGAAGGTTGCGTAATTCGCAATTATTAGAAAACGACTTTACCATTTGGTTACGCTTACACATTTCGGACAAGACAATGACACATGACTTATGCGACAGATAATTTGGCTGCCCGATGATAACAATCCTTAACTGCTCTTTTCCTCTTGACAGTGAGTCAATCGTGCCAGATGAACCCGACGGAGGAGTATAAAGGCCAAAATTTAATCCAGCTGTAGCTGCAATCCGCTTGCAAATCAAACTATGTTGCCCTCTGTTGTAAAAAAAATCCAGAGGGATCTATATCTATAAGGTGCCACGTGGAATGTGTATGAATTCGCCTATTTTTAGATTTTTAGAGTCGCTATTTCTTTGTCATTGATAAAGTTGTTTGACCACAACAGTGGACTACGTATACGATGAAAAATATTCACGTCAGCTAGTTTACTTTATTGTTAAATGCTTCTTCAGTGTGTTATAATAATGACGTCTTCTGTTAACGTGATTTTTCTCTTAAATTTTCACCAAAGAAGGAATCAATTGACGTGCGACAAATTTTTCAACTCTACTCTATCTCACGATTTGATGACACTCGAGTACTTACCATTGTATTCTTTCGTGAGTAGTAAATCTTAATTGCAATTATTTAATACATGATTTATTATAACGCGAACATCGCACAATGATAAAGTACTCTATTTTACTTATTTTGTCGCATTTATTCTACTTTTGTAGGTCACGACAACCAGTCCCATAAAAATGGATGCTTCAAAATACCACGAAACTAAAATAGATTATTTCCATCCGATGGCTTTATACAACAATTTTAAAGCTTTGTGCTTCGAGATTTAAATGTCTCACTTCACCGGAGACGTCCTGTTTTCCACCTTTTCCGTGGAATACATTTTCTGTATTCATTATTTTACATTTTCAAACACTGACCTTAATGTATGGTAATGTCCTGTGTTGTAAGGACAATTTACATATATAAATATTACATGGATAAACAAACATATGCGTGGGCCACACAAATAGTAGTCCCGTGTGGGAATCGAACACACGACCCACGGCGCCGTAACCGATACCTTG
Source organism: Iphiclides podalirius (assembly GCA_933534255.1). Lineage (NCBI taxonomy): Eukaryota > Metazoa > Arthropoda > Insecta > Lepidoptera > Papilionidae > Iphiclides > Iphiclides podalirius. The sequence continues at coordinate 8,422,749 of OW152828.1, forward strand.
AGAACTGCGAAAATGCTTGGCACATACGAAAAGCATATTCGATAATGCACGCCACAGCTGCACAAATCTTATTCGATTTTCTGCACTTAATTCTGCCCGATTTGTTTCTTACCACCGGCTCCGCTTAACAGTTGCACGAGTTACGAGTTATTCGTTTTATAGCCGGTCTAGTTTTACGGAAGTTTGAGTTGGTAAAGTGCTGCTTGCAATAAAATGCAGGTCGCGTTCGAGTGTTTTCGACGTGATTGCCAACTCAACATTGTTTTCACCTTGTACAAGTAATCGAAAATAGTGTCATATTTGTGCGTTATCTTAGAAAGTTGCAATGTTTATTCATATACCGCAGAAAATGTTTATACCAGTTTAAGAACGAATTCTTGATATTATAAGGGTAGAACAGACGCAAATCTTTATTTCTTGGATTATAATTGAACTTATTTATTATACCATATCTATTTTACATAATGTTTCAGATCAAACTTTTTAATCTGTCTTACACAAGATTTACTATCATGACCATCTTGACCATGTTGTAGCCATAACTATTTACCGGACTGAACACTTTCGAATTAAATTAAATTTAATGTACACCACTAGAACGTTTTGAGTTCAAATCTCACGACGATTCATTATGCTTTACTCCATTTTACTTTGAGTTTAATTTAAACCAGAACTTTTCACATCTTTTAAATATACGCGAACACAAAGTTTGTACTGGTTTAGAATTAACTTTAACCGGGCAATTCGAGTTTATGACAATGAGTGATGTCAGTGAGGCATTCGCAAATTTCATTCATGCGCTGTGCCCACGCGCAATTTGTCGACCAATCTCATGTTACAGTCTAATCAGGAAAGGAAGTAGCCGAAAGCATTAATTTTTAGGGTCTCAGACCAGCACTTAAGATTAATAGGATTAATGAATACTAGACATTTACTAGACGAACATTTATGGTGCATTATGTAATTTAGACTTTTGTCCAAAAGTAAAAATTACAAATTTATATAACAATAATTTTTGTAAAGTAATACATTTTCAAGTTTTTGTGTTGTAATAGCTTTTTTTTTATAATTTAGAATGTCAGTCGTTTTGACGTTTGACGTTTCAAGTCGTAATGACTAAACGTAGTATGATTTTATTTTTTTATTTTAGGATCTTTTCGGTTTCTTTTTCTTAAGGTCATTAAAACCATAGATAGATCTATCAAAGTAAAATTTTATCTATAAAATTGTATAAGTAAGTAGTGAATGTATATAAGAAATCTGCCCTGTGTCTAAAGTGTGCATAAAAGGTATTTTACAATAAAAAATGTAATTGCTATTTGACAGTAATCTGATTTGTAGGGCTTTTTTTTTTTCGTAACATGTTATGTATATGACCTACCTACCATATTTTCGGCACTTCCATATCTCTTTGGAAATATTCAATGCTTATTTATGTAACAGTATTGATCATTCGTATATAACTTGCCAGCGGCATTAAAATAGTTCCGATCGCGCCAACATCGTAGCGGATTTATTGCTCTTCCACTTTATTCTATTTGCACAGATTTGAGCTTGGTTGGTCATTGAACCTTCGGAGCGGATCGTGGGGAACGGAAGTCTGTGGTGTGGACTCACCGGTACGCACCGCCCCGGTCAGATTGCACCGGTAACGAGTGGATAGTGGACCGCAAAGTCCCTGGTCCATTGGCCAGTTGAAATATATCATTGCGCCGTGACCTTACGTTATATCGGGGCCACATGAAAACGCACATTCAATAATTTATTGAAACTAAACAAAACGTCCATTCAGACTTATATTTGGACTGGCTCGCACCTCTACTTTAAACATAAACTTTAAACGTAAGAATATTTCGGAACGTTTGGAATTCCAAATACTACTACGAAAAGTCCTGTTTGACGTCTTGGTCTAGTTAACTTATTGCGTTTATCGGATTGCGACCGAAAACTCGCCAGATCCAATGGCGAGTTAAATATAGCGTTGTGTTGCGGCCTATTTTTATCAGCGGTCATGAAAAATCACTGTCATATTTTATTTTATTGAGCAACAAAATTTATAGCTCGTATTTATAACTCATATAGTAAAAATATACAGGGAGATTTTTTGAGAAGTGCCCAAATTTGCAGAGGAGATTCAGACTTGGTAGTATAATAGTTTATTGAAATAAAAAACAGTTTTTTTTCCAAAAAAAATGCCATTCTATTCCCTAAAAAACAGAACGTGTTGACAATGCCGTATTCATTCATAAATACCAAAATTTTACTGTGCACGAACTTGTGTGCTTGTTAGTTATGAATGATCGCGCGTAAAATAAATGAGTTGCATATAAATCACGCACTTTTTGAGATAAGTTCAAATAAATGTAATTAATTACTTACGAGTGATTTTTTTATATAACATTATTTATGTCTAGAATTTAATAAAAAAATGGATACACTTAGAAAAGCTAGCCTGTATATAATTGAGAACAGTTAGGGAGCAAACAATATGTATGAAAATTTAGAAATTTATATCCTAGTAATGTCAAAAAATAACACAAAAAAAAGAACTCAACAGCCGTTGAAACGTAATATTTGGACGGATATACGCGAAGCTGTGCAGAAAACACTTTGAACTTAAGAACATTTCGGAATTGGATGAAATCCAAAAACAACGACAATTCTTGTTTGTTATCTTCGTTTAGTTAACTTTTCGCAGTGATCGATCTCAAAGTCGATGTTATTTATAGATGTTACCTCTTCTATTATAAATATATAGGTACGTAAGTACTTTTAAATCGCCGAGAAATGATACTGTGGTACTGGTTAGAGTATTTCTGTTCGCTTGTGTATAGTTTTTAATTAGCATTCTGCACGCCTTCTCTATATAAACGATAGGTGTGGAAAATTTCATATTCCACCGTCTGCGCAATTTTCATAAAAAGGTGAAAAAAGTTTTTGCTTCACGTATTAATATTATATAGATTACGTCTTATTGAGATATAAAGATAAATACAGCTCCCATTATTCTTAGACTATATATAAAGTAGCATAAAAAACTTAATCCATCCGGGCCAAGGGATCTTGCTAACTGTAGTCCAGGGCAATTCATTACGTAAATCCAGACATGATTCAGCCAGCGTTAAGTGCGCGAGAGAATTGCCGCTCTGCGCATAATTCAATTATGAGAGTGCCAGAGCCGCGCGAAGGTATTCCACTGCTGGCATTAGAGCATTTAGAGATGCTGGGGGACTATGAATGTGCGAATAACTGTTACTCGGACCCGCTCATCCATCGCATGTTCCAATTAATCAACATTATATTTATTTGTTCTCCTTTTCTATCAACTTACAACTTGTTTGTTTGTTCATATCTCTAAATATTATTTCTAAAGGTCGTTTTTACGTCGGACCGCCATAACTTCCATAACTTTTCATCAAATTTAATGATTCAAATTGATGAAAGTTGAGGTTTTCATTAATTTTCGTTTCCAAACTTCTTGTAAAGAATGTGATAAAGATGAATGTATTTTGTATTTCATATAATATAATATTGTTTGTTTGGTATTACTGAACCAATTTAAGTTTCTTATTTAGTCCCATAATCTTTTGTGTAACGCACTTATAATCGCATAATCTTTGTAATGTGTTTATATATTACAGCTTGCATAGTATAAAAGTTACATAACTTTTTGTTTCGTGTTATAAAATCTTAAAACAATTAAATTTTTTGATACGTTTTATGCGTGTATGTCACCCGATCTCTTTTAAAATGCTTCGTCTATGAGACAAGGAGTAAAGAATATGTTTTATTCGAATTTTGGCTGTGCTGTTTGGTAATTCGAATAATATTCCTGTATTTGTAGAACTCTGTTGTTTATAGAAAGTATAGACATATTTGTTTGTCAATGTTTTTTTTTAAATGCCCCGTTTTTAAATGTCAATTTCCGAAGCCATGGCCTGCAATACGGAATTATGCTCCACTTAATTTTCATGCTGCACTCGATGCACTACTGTTAATAGACCCACGTTTTAATCAGATCGTGAGTCTTATTTAGTTAAAATTCAATAATTATTGTAAGTTTTATTTAAATAAAATTTCTTTGTTTACAATATTGAATACGATATAGGGTGATCGTATCAACTATTCACCTTCGACATATAAGTTGGCTGTTGGAGACTTCAAATTTAAAAGAATTTTATTTGTGCACAATTCTTACATTTGTTTAAAACATAAAACTTAAATTATTTTGTATTGTGCTAAGTCTAATTGTTGAGCATAGATCATTAATCTTCTCCTCTCAATCCGGGCAAAGATAATGTTTTTAAAATACGAGGGCGGGATAATAAGTAAGCCTAATAAGAAAACACTTTACTTTCGGTGATAAAATTAATTTAATTTTTCGACATAGTCTCCGTGAACCTCTACACACTTATTCCATCTTCGTTCTAAATCAGTAATGCCTTCCAGAAAATGATTTATTTCGAGGCCTGCAAAATACTCCTCTACAGCGGCTATGACTTCATCATTTGTGGCAAATTTCTATCCGCCCAAAAAAGTTTTGAGCTTAGGGAATAAGTGGAAGTCTGATGGCGCTAGCCGGAGCTAGTCGGAGGCGAATAAGGTGGGTGGGGCAGCTTTAACACATGTGTGAACCCTAGCGTTGTCTTGGTGGAAGATGATTTATTTTTTCGCCAAACCTGGTCGTTTTAGCTGAATACATTGATGAAGCTTATCAAGAAGATTAGCGTAGTATTCATCATTAATTGTTTGACCTTTAGCAAGGTAATCATCAAGATCCAATCTGCATCCCAAAAGACGGAAGCCATCACTTTTCCAGCCGACTTTACAGCCATGGCTTTTTTTGGAACCGGGCATCCCGATTGAGTCCACTGTTTTGATTGAATTTTCGATTCTGGCGTATAATGATGAACCCATGTTTAATCTGTTGTTACAAATCGACGTAAAAAATCGGCCTTATTACTCTGAAAACGCTCCAGACATTCTTTTGAGTTTGCACCCGAATCCTTTTTTGATCGTACCTAAGCAATCGTGGCACCCAACGGGCCGATAACTTTTTCATATTTAATTCCTCACCTAGAATATGATGTACCCGTTCTTTTGAGATACCTGTAGTGTCAGCTATTTCAGATAACTTCAATCGTCGATCTGCTAAAACCATATCATGTACTTTCACGACCATTTGCGGAGTCGTGACGCTTTTTGGACGTCCGGGGCGGGCTTCATCTTGGACACATGTACGACCGCGTTTAAACTCAGCCACCCAGTTTTTTACTGTGGCATAAGAAAGAGCACATTCACCCAAAACATTATTTAACTCGTCATAGATATCTTTCCCATTCATGTGAAGAAACTTTATCACCGCTCTTTGTTCAATTTTATCCATTTTGAAAACAGTTGACGAAATATATTTTCAGATGACAAAAAAACAATAAAATTTTCATGCCACCAATTCAAATTTAGAACACAGGTGGCCAGAGATACGAATTTAAAAATGACATATATATTTTTTTAATTTTAACTTTTTAAATTGCAATAGCTAGCTATTTATCATCCCGCGTACGTATTCAAAACAATAGGTAAGTAATAGGTACCTATTACTCTAAATATTCTGAATATATAATTGATGTTAACTGAAGAATGAATTGCTTGCACTAGAAATCCATTTACATTTAAAATTTTACAGAAAAATATAATAGTGCGACAACGAGATTCTTCAATGTGGAGTTCGTGCCAGCCGCACTTAAATTTGCAAAGTTCAAATTTAGGAGAGTTCTTGAAAATAAATTTATCTCTTCAAATTGTATTACAAAAGTACCGACTGGGCTTGTCGTTAACATTGTAATTACTAATAATATTTAAAGTACAATGTAACTTTTTAAAATTAGTGACATTGCTAATCTGCAGTGTATCTAAGTAATAAAATTTTTTCGACTGTAATATGTAGGATGATGCATTTTATTTAGTCCTTCACTTATTATTAACTGTCTAGTCGTTTGCCGTTTCATTCGGATCGGCAAAAGTACGTAATGAAGAAATAAATGTTAACTTATTAATTTTTAGTAATTGAATTATGGCTTTCGAGCTATAGAATATCAGGGAATTTGTATGTTTTATTAATAAATTATTTGAGTTGCAAGTCTATATATAATGTTTATTTATGCTCGATCAGATATGACAGCATACATGCTACATATTTAGTCGATAATTAGATCAGAAGGCTTGGTTGAAAAACAGATTAAATTACCAACCACTACGTCTACATTAAATAATTAATAAAATTATTTTAATTTTGCTTCGAACCCTGTTTCAGGGATACTACTTTTCTTTATATCGGTTCACGGAATATTGTACCATTAATACAATATGAATGAGAACGGAAACTCGTGATCAAACACGTAGAAGAATAGAAGTGCTGTCTCATAAATAAATAGTTACTACCAATTGTTGTTTGCAATTAAAACTTGCATATCGTGTTTTGTACAGAATGGTCCAATTCAAATGTCGTTTGTGAAATTGTAACATGCGTGGAGGTCATTTTTCTTCCGTATACTTTAATTGACCATAGCAACTAGTGGTTATGAACGGGGATAAAAGGAACGAATACATGATTTCAATATTAACTAGTAATTTACTTAATTTTCAGATGCTCCATTACGTGTTATAATAAAGTTGTCCAAAGTAAAATGACTTGCACTGTATCTATAATTTGCGGTACGCAAAGGTTATTAGTATTAGATAAATTATTGATGATATGCAAATAACTACGAAATAATATAGATTGTTTATTAACATGGTACACTTTGGTAATCAAAACATTGAACTTCTATCAGATTTCTAAAAGCATTGACTTAAAAATGCTTAAGTAATGAATAATATTCATTTCGGGTCACTATAACATACTTATTTATGATTAAATCCAAGATCCAATAAAAGATACTATCAAGAACGGAATCAGTTGATTACGTTCAAATGCGATTTCCTCCAGCTCGAACTAGTGGAAATCACATTGAAATGTAATCAAATGGAAGAACATCTGAAGACTCTCGACCTCATGATTACTCGTTGGATAGCACAGATTTTACTCTCATGATATTCACAAATTTATTTATGGTGTGATGATCATTTCGAAGTATATGTTTTCTGATTCCGTTTCTAATTAGTGCTCAAACTGAATACAGCTCAAAAAGACATGGTCAACCAAACTCCTATCGTAAATATACAAAGGGTTTGCCAGTCTAAAATGATTTTATGAAATGTAGATTTATATTGTTTCAACCACCACATTTACCGTCAATGAAAACGATCCTACTTATTTTGCTGTTACTACAAAGATCTTACTTTATTTTTCAATTTGTATTCAAATTTTATTTTGTTTATCATTGAACATTGGTACACAATATAAATCAAACCTCTAAAGTGAAAATCGGGCGCGAGCTGGACCCGTCATGAATTAAAGACTGAAAGAACTTGTTTTTGAATTTCTTTAAATTATAGAAAGGAACCTATGTTAATGTTTATAATCGGCTGGACGCTTTCGATTATATGTCTTAACCAGCTCATACAACCCTTGGCTGAACTTTAAAATTGAATTACTTCTCCTAATTAACTCTTCTGTAGGGTTGTACCTACTAATTGGCTTAAAAATTTACATGCACTCGCAACCCTTGGATATCACCCCGTTTCTGAAGACAGTGGTCGTCTTGTGTTACCAGCAGATGAACGGCTTCTTTTGCAAACAACACGACTCATGGTGTTGCTTGTGTATTTTGATATGCAATTGTGATTTATTTGCTGTCTTTATTATTGCTTTGTGGAATAATATTTCAAAAATGTTTAAATTTAATGATAATATGCAAATGCACAATTTTCCTATCTGCCGTGGTCTGTGTTTAATACGTGTATTATGTTATGTTTTATTTTAATATTATTATTACAAAGACGTTTAAAAATATTCCTCTCAATGTAATGAAATATGAGCAAGTCATGCAATCTAAATAATGCCCAAGATTTGTAACGTTCACAGATAAATAAATCAGAACGCGTCAAACGAAAGATCGCCTTCATACGTCACTGTTGAACAACGTTAAGAATATATTTCGAGGGCATGATTTGCTTGATGCCTGGAGTATGTACACCACTGGAACATAGATAGTACGAATAGTGACGCGTGCAATTTTTAGACCGTTCCACCGAACTATAAATCTTATCTGCCGGTACATAATCTAATAAACTTCCTTCGTCTTCACCTTCGCATGGGGGGGAGTGATTCAGCAACGTCGATGCGGGAACGGCCATGATGCCTGTTTATATTAATTTCATACACTGTTTACTCTATGATAATTTCATTGACTGAAATGTACTACGGTTAGGTAATGCTGTTGCTAGTAGACGTGCTCTTGGAGAACATAACTTGTAGCAATCGCCAATCGGTAAATGACTTGAATTGCAAATCAGCACAGATTACAAAATTTGTAATTTTTTTGCATGTTAGAGGGTGTAAAGCGGGCTGGCACGTGATGCTAAGTGATAACCGCCGCCCATGGACATTTGCAAAACCCTCAAAAAAAAAAAAAGCTGGCCTCTGACACCTTACTGACCAGACGAAACACAAAAGTCCAATAAGTATTGGACTACTTCATGCCGGTTTTCTGTGAGGTCGTGGTACTGCCCCGGACGGACCTGCCCATTCGAAATGAAGACAGTTGCGTGGCCCTACCACCGTGAAAGATTGATATAAAACTGAGATTGAAAAATACTATAATATCAATACCACATGCATTTAAACAACCTACAATGACATTTAATCACGTCTTCATTGTTTACGCATAACATCAAGGGCAATGGGCAAATGTGTCACAAAGTCGAGATAAATTGCTGTTACTATATTTAAACTTCATATAGTCATCAATTTTATAGCGTCATTTATTTGAAACTTACGTAAAATAAGCCAAACATGATTAATTATCTATTTTGTAAAAGTTTATTAATGAACATAGTGATTTTCCAGTGCCCTGAGTGATTGTGTAAAAATTGGTCCTAAAATATTTTTTTTTTCTAGTTCTCGAAGAATACCTTTATAACTAGAATACTTTAAACAATACAAACTGTAAAAGTAAAAATGTAAAAGCTCTTTTGAATGCCGCCACCCCAACTTATGAAAGGCAAACTTAATATTGAGAATTGAGTCGCTTCGGCAGTTTATTTAATTTTATCTCACTCCCACTAGACTTGAGGTAAGGTAACGACGTTATCTCAATGTTCCATTGCCTTTATAGAAATCTGCTCTCTGCTCGTGGTTTCTTAGAATTATTTATTTGTACAAATTTCTGACACTTATACATCTTGACTCAACTTGATAAAATAGTTGAGGAAAGTTTGATCTCAGATAAAGAGCAGCTTTTTTTATTTTAGTTAAAATCGATTTGATAATTCTATCGGTCAAAGAGTGCTTAAGTTCTTAAAAGCAGTTTTGTTTGGGAATTTAATTTTTTATGTAAAGTTTACCATCCTCTAAATGGCTAAGTTTCGAAAGTCGTAGTTTACTATTGCAATATACAAAATTGATACTGCGTCTTTTTTATAGTCCGGCAACGTAAGCAGCTTAAGATCTCATTGCGTATTGAAAACGTATTCGTCTAAAGCTATTTTAAGACGTATTGGTCTGGAAATTCTGATTATAGATGTTTATATTTTTATATATCTGGTTATAATCTTAATTCGCATAATATCCTGAGCCGATAATTCATGAAATAGGCAGAAAATCGCTTGTCTAGTCGAATTATGAGACACTCATTTGTCTTCATCATCGCGTATCCGACATATCACGATAAGGTGGAAGGGAAGTTAAGGATGCATTGACATTACCTACAGAAAGTATTATTCCTTTGTCATATTTTATACATCAGATATCGTTTGTATATTATAACAGTCGTGTACTTAATTTAATCTGAGGCTTATAAACATTGTTATCAAATTTTACCATTCTAAACATTTTTGCTGCATGCGTGGCTATTCCATATTACTTGTACACTCTGTCGACAGCGTGTTAACGATAAAGCTGCACTATATATAAGCATATACATGTATATTTGAGTGCCAAGTATAACTCATTCGAGGCGGCTTTAGTCGGCTAGCGGCGAGGACGTCGATCTGATACCCTAGTTTTTCTATCATTATTTGGGACAGGCCTATAAAGTGATATGGAACATGCGAATACCAAGAATCGTGTGTAGAAAGCTTTGAACGTCTATCGACGAATCGTCCTACAAGCGTTGCTATCTTGAATTGTGCCTCATAAAATATTTTAGTGAAGGAAATCCTGGAGTCCATTTCTAGGGTTTTAAAAACAAATTGAAAAATATTGATGTCTTTTATTACTTTACTTACTTTACTTTACTTTTATTTCGGTATACGTAAAGATAAGGAACGTAATTGTCATTTTTATTTTCGTAAGACTGACTCACTCAAACACCTTTCATCACACAAAACCTAGTCTTTTCTCCTTATTTTGCACGCCTTTTAAAGATGAAGTATAGTATAGAATTATAGATTTAAATTGAAATCTAAATTTAATTTCCTTTTAACCATAACATGTGACCTCAGTGAGAAGTTTTACTATTACTTGCGGCGCAGAATAAGCTTCCGGAATGAATAAGAGAAAAATAAAATCAAAAAGAAAAAAAAAGTCAATAATGAATTTATTGTTTTTTAAAACATTCTTCCTTTGATTAAATGCACTTTTTCATACGATTAAACCAATTTTGAAAACATTTGAGCCACTCCTCCGTGGTGTCCTCATAATCGTGTATATACCACATAAAACGTTCAAACCCTTCGACAGTCTCCTCTGGTGATGAAAATCGTTGAACTCGTAATTAGTTCTTAATTTTTGGAAACAAAAAAAAGTCACAAGGTGCCGGGTCTGGACTGTATACGGGATGGCTCATAAGTTCTACGTTTTTCACCTTCATGAAATCATTTTTCTGTCTGGCCATGTGGGAACTAGGTGTGCAGGTTGGTGCTTCATCGCCAAAAGCAGTTGAAGCCGAGCGAGGCTCTGCTAGACAGTCAAGTTACACCTAAAATAATACTAGAAAATCATACTACGAATATTTTCCCGAGTTAAATTCATGTTAAGGTAGACAAGCCATTTTTAGAATGGTGCCGCAATGAAAAAAAATGACAGTCACTTTTTTTTTTCTCTTTATTGTATTTAGGGACTTTTACACAAATATGCATATGTCAGTCCCATTGTACCTTATAACTAACATGTTCACAGAATGACTTATATTTCTAAGATTACTCATTGTCAAGGAAACGCAATTGTTACAAATTTATATAAATAAAAAGCTGCCTTAGAGCTAGGTTTAGACAAAATATGGTGGAAAGTACCTACATCGAATAAATTTAATTTTAATAATTTGATTAAGTAATCACGGGCTAATTTATACCTCACACATTCTGTTAATATATGATTGATATCTTCATACATTCCACAAGTTTCACAATTAGGTGAACTACTTTTTTCATTATATAGCTAAACTTGTTCAGTGGCATGTGCCCTGATCTCAGTCTAAGAGCTATAACTAAAAGTTTTCTACTATATCTACTACTGTAGAACCATGGCACTTGCGGTGGTACAGGCACAATTGTTTTGTACCAAATTCCTTTATCCCTAGATCTTAAATCGAAGTACTCTTTCCACAGTGTGTGGCACTTTTTTTTTGTACTTTGGTAACAATTCTGCATAGTATGGCATTATCGTTAGCGGTTTTCCTTCAGATATCCCTAATTTAGCCAAACGATCTGCCTCATCGTTTCCTTTTAATTTGCCTATATGTGATGGAACCCATTGCAATTTGAGATTAAAGCCCCTGTTCATTAAACTATAAATTTTTCCTAAGATATCATACGCTATCGATGCACCTCTATGTCCAGAGGCGCATCGAGCAATATGATACAAGGCGCTTTTACTATCGACACAAATCAGTATATCGGTTCTGTCTATTGTACTTACATACGACAATGCTTCCGAAATTGCAATGAGTTCCAGGTACATAACTGAAATATGGGTAATATTAATTTTAAAACTACAAGTGATGTTGCAACCTAGTTTTAAGGGATCATAGAAAGCTGCACCGCAACCATGCATATTCTTTGACCCATCAGTATAAATAGTATAGTAATTTTTATATTCTTCATGCAGTTCCTTTAATACTTCTACTTTTAAAAAGCTGTTAAAATATTCCTTTTTTGATTTATCTATGGATTTTAAGTTACATTTTATAACATTCTGCATATTAATATTAGTTATCCATGTATCTAATCCGAACATTTCCAAATATGGAGAGGATTTTATATTTTCAGACATAATGGTCTCCAACTCTTCGACAAGTAAGGAGATTTTTTTATTTGACCAATAGCTATTGGTTTTAAGATCTTTTAGTTCTAATAAAACGTTTATACAAGTCTTTTTGGTCCATGAACGTGCCTTTATACAATATTTCATAGCCAATAATTTTCTTCTCAAATGCAGTGGAATTACACAAAGTTCGCATTCCATAACGTGTATGGGTGTGGTCCTTATAAATCCTCCTATTACTCTAAGTGCTTGATTTTGAATTTTGTCTAACTTGAAAAGGTTAGTTTTTGCACTATTGCCATATAAAAAGCACCCATAATCCAATTTACTTCTTATGGTAGCAATAAAAATTCTGCGTAGGTGAATTTGATGCAAGCCCCAATAAGTGTGAGTGAGAGTTTTAAGTAAGTTAATAGTCCTTTGTGTTTTTATAATTAAGTCGTTAATGTGTTTAGCCCAACATAATGATGATTTATCTAGCCAAACACCCAAATACTTATAACATTCTACAGAATCAAGTGTAGTATTATTCTCCACTGAGAGGTTTAAATGCGTTCCTCGACCACCTTTACTAAAAATACAATATTTAGATTTGTTAACTGATAACTCTAAACCTAAATCATCCAAAAGAGCAATAAAAACATTTAAAGAGTTTTGAATCTTATTAAAACTGTCTGAAATATATTTGCTACTTGTATATATTACGAAATCATCAGCGTATTGACTTATGCTAGTATTAACTAAATTTTTGCAGATTTTGTAAGTGGCAATATTGAATAAAAGGGGGGAAAGGGGATCCCCTTGTGCTAGTCCTTTTCTAGCATATCTTATTAACTCTTCATCCCCTGTTACTTCATTCATAACAAACAGTCGGCGCTCAGTAAGAAAGCTCCATAAATACGTGCATATAAGCTTACCAATTATCAAGAATCTCTACTAATTTATCAATTAATATATTATTGTATGCACTTTTGATATCTAAGAAGCAAGCTAGAGTAGCATGGCCCTTCGTGAAACCTATCTGAATCTGAGTCACTAGTCGAGTTAGACAATCAAGGCAAGACTGACCTCTCCTGAAGCCTGTAGAAAAAGGCGACAAGATTTGAAATTTCTCCACGTACCATTCGAGTCTTTTAGCAACCATAGCATGAAAAAACCTTACATACGCAAGGCATTAAGGATATTGGTCTTGGTTTATTAGTAGAATTTAAATCATTTTGCTTAGGAATTGGTATAACTTTTACATGTCGCCATTGTACTGGTATTGTGCTAGTTTTAAGAATTATGTTATAAATTTTAAGTAAATATAACTTTCCTATCATTGGCAAATGAAAAATCATTGAATAAGTTATTCCATCTACACCTGGGGCAGTATCCTGCTTTTTTAAGCAATTACACAATTCCTGTATTGTAAATTCAGACTCTAAAAGCGTATTTTCTGATAGAAATATTGGTGACAATGGACTTACGAAGGCCGGTGCTAAATCATACAACATTTCCTTCTTTAACTCTAGTGAAAAGGACGACGCAGAATGCTTATAACCTTTCAACCATCGCAACTTATGCCACATATCTGTGGTTGACATAGAATTATCAAAGCTGCTACAATATTTCTTCCAGTTCTCTGATCTAGCATTTTTAATAGCTTTCCTTGCCTTCAATGTCTTCTCTTGAAGAATCCATAAATTCAAAGGCGACGGATTCCTTCTAAACTTACTTAATGCTAAACGACGTTGTCCCATCAATTTGGAAATATCAGGATTCCAATAGCTTTTAGGTTTAAATTTGCTATTTGGCGCTGTACAGGTCCTAACCATGGGTATGGTTCTGTCGGCAGCCCTGTTTATGTGTTGGATAAACATATCATATAAATTTTGAATATTATCTACTTCCCTTGGCAAAGATGTGAAATATTGTTCAAGGTAGCTTCTGTACTTATCCCAATTGGCAAGTTTAAAATTACTTTTTTTTACTAGCTCAATCGGTTCTCCGTAATTAATTATGAATTTAATGAATAAGTGGTCGCTTCCTAAATTTTCATTCATAACTCTCCATTGAAAATTCACCGGAAAATTCACCGAAATATCGTGAGACACAAAAGTTATATCCGGGGAAGATCTTTGTAAATGGTTATTGACTAATTTTAATCTCGTAGGTTGTCCATCATTAAGACAGGAGAATCCATACTCTAAAGCTGCATCATAGATTTTATTACCTCTGGAATCATTTTTATATGACCAATTGGTATGGTGGGCATTGAGGTCTCCGGCAATAATAGACTTGTTTCTGAATCTGGCGAATATGTTATCCCAATCCACCTGTGTTGTTATAATAGAACTAGGGCAATAAACTAATGTGATGTAGTTTATGTATTTGCAATTGAGAAGTTTGATACATAATAGCTCAATACCTAAGTTGTTCACATTAACATTTAACTTTTGAATTTTGATTGACTTGTGTGCTATAATTGCAACTCCGCCGTAAGAGTCTTCCTTCCCTGTCTTGTCTAAAGATATTATATTGAGTGATATTTAAATTTGACCCCGACTCCAGCCAAGTTTCACTAACCAGAGCAATGTGTATCTTTTCTCGCTCTAATAATAACATAAAATCGTTAAGTTTAGGTCGCAAACTCTGTGCATTTCACTGTATTATGTTCACATTTATGTCTTTTATGGAACTATCCATCTTTTAATATTGAAAAAACTTTAGTAAATATATCGCCTGTCTGAAATAATTACACAACATAAGAAATAAATTCCTCAAAAACGTAAGTACAAATGAGCTTCATTTTAACTTCTAAACTACATTCTAATAACAATATTTCATTTAATTTTTGTAATAATTTATCAAAGTTAATCTTGCTATCTGATATTTTATTTCTATTACTTTGAGTCTGTATGTCTTCTTGTTGTACCTGTTCATTTTCAATGTGACTGGTATAATTATTATTTTGCAAGTGATCGCTTTTTTTTTTTGGACTTCTTTTTCCTTTTTTGTCCCAAAATTGTAGTCTGCACGGATTCCTCTGTGCTTCTTTCTCCTTTGTCCTCATTTTCCCTCCCATGAACTGCAGTAGAGTCAATATATATCTGAGGCTTTTTTAAACATTGGACATGATTTATCCAATGCCATGTGAGATCCTTTGCAATTGATACACTTAAAATTATTTGCCTCGCAATTTATATGGTTGTCTCCACATTTTGGGCACCGTATCACCTTTGTTGGACATGCTTTAACCAAATGCCCAAATCGCCAACACCCAGAACACTGTGTTACAGGAAACGTATATGGTTCTACTTTAAACCGACACCCATATATAAGTTTGGGAAGTTAAGGATGCATTGACATTACCTACAGAAAGTATTATTCCTTTGTCATATTTTATACATCAGATATCGTTTGTATATTATAACAGTCGTGTACTTAATTTAATCTGAGGCTTATAAACATTGTTATCAAATTTTACCATTCTAAACATTTTTGCTGCATGCGTGGCTATTCCATATTACTTGTACACTCTGTCGACAGCGTGTTAACGATAAAGCTGCACTATATATAAGCATATACATGTATATTTGAGTGCCAAGTATAACTCATTCGAGGCGGCTTTAGTCGGCTAGCGGCGAGGACGTCGATCTGATACCCTAGTTTTTCTATCATTATTTGGGACAGGCCTATAAAGTGATATGGAACATGCGAATACCAAGAATCGTGTGTAGAAAGCTTTGAACGTCTATCGACGAATCGTCCTACAAGCGTTGCTATCTTGAATTGTGCCTCATAAAATATTTTAGTGAAGGAAATCCTGGAGTCCATTTCTAGGGTTTTAAAAACAAATTGAAAAATATTGATGTCTTTTATTACTTTACTTACTTTACTTTACTTTTATTTCGGTATACGTAAAGATAAGGAACGTAATTGTCATTTTTATTTTCGTAAGACTGACTCACTCAAACACCTTTCATCACACAAAACCTAGTCTTTTCTCCTTATTTTGCACGCCTTTTAAAGATGAAGTATAGTATAGAATTATAGATTTAAATTGAAATCTAAATTTAATTTCCTTTTAACCATAACATGTGACCTCAGTGAGAAGTTTTACTATTACTTGCGGCGCAGAATAAGCTTCCGGAATGAATAAGAGAAAAATAAAATCAAAAAGAAAAAAAAAGTCAATAATGAATTTATTGTTTTTTAAAACATTCTTCCTTTGATTAAATGCACTTTTTCATACGATTAAACCAATTTTGAAAACATTTGAGCCACTCCTCCGTGGTGTCCTCATAATCGTGTATATACCACATAAAACGTTCAAACCCTTCGACAGTCTCCTCTGGTGATGAAAATCGTTGAACTCGTAATTAGTTCTTAATTTTTGGAAACAAAAAAAGTCACAAGGTGCCGGGTCTGGACTGTATACGGGATGGCTCATAAGTTCTACGTTTTTCACCTTCATGAAATCATTTTTCTGTCTGGCCATGTGGGAACTAGGTGTGCAGGTTGGTGCTTCATCGCCAAAAGCAGTTGAAGCCGAGCGAGGCTCTGCTAGACAGTCAAGTTACACCTAAAATAATACTAGAAAATCATACTACGAATATTTTCCCGAGTTAAATTCATGTTAAGGTAGACAAGCCATTTTTAGAATGGTGCCGCAATGAAAAAAAATGACAGTCACTTTTTTTTTTTCTCTTTATTGTATTTAGGGACTTTTACACAAATATGCATATGTCAGTCCCATTGTACCTTATAACTAACATGTTCACAGAATGACTTATATTTCTAAGATTACTCATTGTCAAGGAAACGCAATTGTACAAATTTATATAAATAAAAAGCTGCCTTAGAGCTAGGTTTAGACAAAATATGGTGGAAAGTACCTACATCGAATAAATTTAATTTTAATAATTTGATTAAGTAATCACGGGCTAATTTATACCTCACACATTCTGTTAATATATGATTGATATCTTCATACATTCCACAAGTTTCACAATTAGGTGAACTACTTTTTTTCATTATATAGCTAAACTTGTTCAGTGGCATGTGCCCTGATCTCAGTCTAAGAGCTATAACTAAAAGTTTTCTACTATATCTACTACTGTAGAACCATGGCACTTGCGGTGGTACAGGCACAATTGTTTTGTACCAAATTCCTTTATCCCTAGATCTTAAATCGAAGTACTCTTTCCACAGTGTGTGGCACTTTTTTTTTGTACTTTGGTAACAATTCTGCATAGTATGGCATTATCGTTAGCGGTTTTCCTTCAGATATCCCTAATTTAGCCAAACGATCTGCCTCATCGTTTCCTTTTAAGCCTATATGTGATGGAACCCATTGCAATTTGAGATTAAAGCCCCTGTTCATTAAACTATAAATTTTTCCTAAGATATCATACGCTATCGATGCACCTCTATGTCCAGAGGCGCATCGAGCAATATGATACAAGGCGCTTTTACTATCGACACAAATCAGTATATCGGTTCTGTCTATTGTACTTACATACGACAATGCTTCCGAAATTGCAATGAGTTCCAGGTACATAACTGAAATATGGGTAATATTAATTTTAAAACTACAAGTGATGTTGCAACCTAGTTTTAAGGGATCATAGAAAGCTGCACCGCAACCATGCATATTCTTTGACCCATCAGTATAAATAGTATAGTAATTTTTATATTCTTCATGCAGTTCCTTTAATACTTCTACTTTTAAAAAGCTGTTAAAATATTCCTTTTTTGATTTATCTATGGATTTTAAGTTACATTTTATAACATTCTGCATATTAATATTAGTTATCCATGTATCTAATCCGAACATTTCCAAATATGGAGAGGATTTTATATTTTCAGACATAATGGTCTCCAACTCTTCGACAAGTAAGGAGATTTTTTTATTTGACCAATAGCTATTGGTTTTAAGATCTTTTAGTTCTAATAAAACGTTTATACAAGTCTTTTTGGTCCATGAACGTGCCTTTATACAATATTTCATAGCCAATAATTTTCTTCTCAAATGCAGTGGAATTACACAAAGTTCGCATTCCATAACGTGTATGGGTGTGGTCCTTATAAATCCTCCTATTACTCTAAGTGCTTGATTTTGAATTTTGTCTAACTTGAAAAGGTTAGTTTTTGCACTATTGCCATATAAAAAGCACCCATAATCCAATTTACTTCTTATGGTAGCAATAAAAATTCTGCGTAGGTGAATTTGATGCAAGCCCCAATAAGTGTGAGTGAGAGTTTTAAGTAAGTTAATAGTCCTTTGTGTTTTTATAATTAAGTCGTTAATGTGTTTAGCCCAACATAATGATTTATCTAGCCAAACACCCAAATACTTATAACATTCTACAGAATCAAGTGTAGTATTATTCTCCACTGAGAGGTTTAAATGCGTTCCTCGACCACCTTTACTAAAAATACAATATTTAGATTTGTTAACTGATAACTCTAATTCTAAATCATCCAAAAGAGCAATAAAAACATTTAAAGAGTTTTGAATCTTATTAAAACTGTCTGAAATATATTTGCTACTTGTATATATTACGAAATCATCAGCGTATTGACTTATGCTAGTATTAACTAAATTTTTGCAGATTTTGTAAGTGGCAATATTGAATAAAAGGGGGGAAAGGGGATCCCCTTGTGCTAGTCCTTTTCTAGCATATCTTATTAACTCTTCATCCCCTGTTACTTCATTCATAACAAACAGTCGGCGCTCAGTAAGAAAGCTCCATAAATACGTGCATATAAGCTTACCAATTATCAAGAATCTCTACTAATTTATCAATTAATATATTATTGTATGCACTTTTGATATCTAAGAAGCAAGCTAGAGTAGCATGGCCCTTCGTGAAACCTATCTGAATCTGAGTCACTAGTCGAGTTAGACAATCAAGGCAAGACTGACCTCTCCTGAAGCCTGTAGAAAAAGGCGACAAGATTTGAAATTTCTCCACGTACCATTCGAGTCTTTTAGCAACCATAGCATGAAAAACCTTACATACGCAAGACATTAAGGATATTAGTCTTGGTTTATTAGTAGAATTTAAATCATTTTGCTTAGGAATTGGTATAACTTTTACATGTCGCCATTGTACTGGTATTGTGCTAGTTTTAAGAATTATGTTATAAATTTTAAGTAAATATAACTTTCCTATCATTGGCAAATGAAAAATCATTGAATAAGTTATTCCATCTACACCTGGGGCAGTATCCTGCTTTTTTAAGCAATTACACAATTCCTGTATTGTAAATTCAGACTCTAAAAAGCGTATTTTCTGATAGAAATATTGGTGACAATGGACTTACGAAGGCCGGTGCTAAATCATACAACATTTCCTTCTTTAACTCTAGTGAAAAGGACGACGCAGAATGCTTATAACCTTTCAACCATCGCAACTTATGCCACATATCTGTGGTTGACATAGAATTATCAAAGCTGCTACAATATTTCTTCCAGTTCTCTGATCTAGCATTTTTAATAGCTTTCCTTGCCTTCAATGTCTTCTCTTGAAGAATCCATAAATTCAAAGGCGACGGATTCCTTCTAAACTTACTTAATGCTAAACGACGTTGTCCCATCAATTTGGAAATATCAGGATTCCAATAGCTTTTAGGTTTAAATTTGCTATTTGGCGCTGTACAGGTCCTAACCATGGGTATGGTTCTGTCGGCAGCCCTGTTTATGTGTTGGATAAACATATCATATAAATTTTGAATATTATCTACTTCCCTTGGCAAAGATGTGAAATATTGTTCAAGGTAGCTTCTGTACTTATCCCAATTGGCAAGTTTAAAATTACTTTTTTTTACTAGCTCAATCGGTTCTCCGTAATTAATTATGAATTTAATGAATAAGTGGTCGCTTTCTAAATTTTCATTCATAACTCTCCATTGAAAATTCACCGGAAAATTCACCGAAATATCGTGAGACACAAAAGTTATATCCGGGGAAGATCTTTGTAAATGGTTATTGACTAATTTTAATCTCGTAGGTTGTCCATCATTAAGACAGGAGAATCCATACTCTAAAGCTGCATCATAGATTTTATTACCTCTGGAATCATTTTTATATGACCAATTGGTATGGTGGGCATTGAGGTCTCCGGCAATAATAGACTTGTTTCTGAATCTGGCGAATATGTTATCCCAATCCACCTGTGTTGTTATAATAGAACTAGGGCAATAAACTAATGTGATGTAGTTTATGTATTTGCAATTGAGAAGTTTGATACATAATAGCTCAATACCTAAGTTGTTCACATTAACATTTAACTTTTGAATTTTGATTGACTTGTGTGCTATAATTGCAACTCCGCCGTATGAGTCTTCCCAGTCTTGTCTAAAGATATTATATTGAGTGATATTTAAATTTGACCCCGACTCCAGCCAAGTTTCACTAACCAGAGCAATGTGTATCTTTTCTCGCTCTAATAATAACATAAAATCGTTAAGTTTAGGTCGCAAACTCTGTGTATTTCACTGTATTATGTTCACATTTATGTCTTTTATGGAACTATCCATCTTTTAATATTGAAAAAACTTTAGTAAATATATCGCCTGTCTGAAATAATTACACAACATAAGAAATAAATTCCTCAAAAACGTAAGTACAAATGAGCTTCATTTTAACTTCTAAACTACATTCTAATAACATATTTTCATTCATTTAATTATTGTAATAATTTATCAAAGTTAATCTTGCTATCTGATATTTTATTTCTATTACTTTGAGTCTGTATGTCTTCTTGTTGTACCTGTTCATTTTCAATGTGACTGGTATAATTATTATTTTGCAAGTGATCGCTTTTTTTTTTGGACTTCTTTTTCCTTTTTTGTCCCAAAATTGTAGACTGCACGGATTCCTCTGTGCTTCTTTCTCCTTTGTCCTCATTTTCCCTCCCATGAACTGCAGTAGAGTCAATATATATCTGAGGCTGAGGCTTTTTTAAACATTGTAGTGTTACATTTCACCTCAGATTCATTTCGACATGAGTTTCATGCTTTATCCAATGCCATGTGAGATCCTTTGCAATTGATACACTTAAAATTATTTGCCTCGCAATTTATATGGTTGTCTCCACATTTTGGGCACCGTATCACCTTTGTTGGACATGCTTTAACCAAATGCCCAAATCGCCAACACCCAGAACACTGTGTTACAGGAAACGTATATGGTTCTACTTTAAACCGACACCCATATATAAGTACATACGGTGGTAGAACCGAACTTTTAAAACAAATACGAACAGTTTCACTGTCAACCCATTCTCTTAAATTATTTAGTCTTTTTAATCTCCTTACAGAGATTATCTCGCTATCGCATACTAAATTATTATGTATTTCATCCATCTCAGTATTTAAATCTACTTGTTTTATTACTCCATATGACAAACTGACTTCATCAACAAACTGGCACCTGTATCCTAATTCTTTAAGTTTTAAGCAATTAATTAATTTGACGGCATTCTCCCTGTCTTCAAATTCTATTATAGCTTTATATGCGTTTTTAAATTGTACCTTCTTTACATTAATAATATCTTCTGAAATTAATAATTTGGCCATACCAAATTGTTCGGGTAAACTTTCCTTTCCCGTTATGCTAACTAGGTTAACTCGCTGTATATTTTGTTCTTTATTTATTATACTATGAGTCAACCATTGTTTATCTCGTCTCCTTTTTTCCTTTCTTACAGTGATAAAGCCATCGTCTGCTTCAAAAATTTCCTCACTATCATCCCGGAATCTTTTTTCAGGGCCTTTTGGAACCTCTGGTATCACTCGATTGAAACAAACTGCATTCTACAGCCAAAGAGTCCCATTTTCAAATGTAATAACATTTTAAATATTTTTTTTATGTAAGTGACCAGTTCTAGTTCAGAAATTTTTAGTGTGATCTATATAGTATTTTGTAACGTATTGTATTGTATCATAACTTGCTTTTTGAAAACAATCTATTTCTGGAGACATGAAATACAGAAGCTTCTATCTTTTATTCTAAGGGGTAGATCCATCTGTTGCTATGTAATAATGCAAATATCCGTTTTTGTTTTTGCGTGACTTCCCTTCGAACAGTATATATATATATATATATACTATGCTAAATATGTATAATAAACATATTTAGCTTCATCATAAGATATTACAAGGTCTGTTGTGTCAACAGGGAAGTGAATGGATCTTGAGTTTCTCTTCGTGAACAAATAATATTATAGGATATTTACTTAGGACATTTGTAGAACATTTACGTTACTGTTAACTTATTAATGGTTGGACATTTGTAGAACATAATGAAAATATGGTGACCAGACGGGTATGATAACTGGCAAAATGGAATCTTAGGAAAAAAATTGAAAAGCTTAAAATAGAACAGATGTTACAGGGAAATTGTAATTTGATTTTTTAGTTCAAACTAGTTTCATTTTACATTGCTATTTCGTAGGAATATATATAGTATTATGAAGAGGAATATTCTATTTCATTATACTAAATCGATAGACAGCAAGAATGATTTAAACGAATAAAGAGAGAACTCAATCCCGGATCAACATTTACTTTATCGACATTTTTCACGTTTGATTTACGTATATTGCTGAATTCGGAAGCGTCGCTGAACTTTGACCTATTGGAGACGCCGGCTGATGTTATATAATATTTATGGAGTGAAATTTCACCCTCGAACCTTGTTATTATCAGAGTAAATATATCTATAGGAAAATATGTTTCTTTTTGACGTAACCTATAAAACGAAGCATATTTTTCCTGTCATCAAATATTTATGTTTTTAATATTCTATATCTCCTTCTTCGTTTTTTTATTCTTTATGAAAGTACTCTTTGATAATTCCATAAGTGAAGTTTTTATTTAACGCAATCGGAATTTAATAAAATGGTTTTTGTCGTATTCTTTCATAAAATATTATTTTATCTGTATTCATTTATAAAAAATATTATTGTGATTCACATCTAATTACATGATTACATAAACATACGTTAATGCATTGTGCAAAATCCGAACGGTACATGAATTCAAACTTAAAAAATAGAAAATACGAATTACAACATTATATGTTACTTTTACTATTGGATGCTTTTTACATAAAAAGCATCCAATAGTAAAAGTAACATAGCTACATAGCTTCTGTAGTGGACCAAATTTTCATTCAAATGTTTTTTCTGTTCCAAATAGTGAAAAGGTTTTTGTTAAAATTTCGACTTTTCATTACCTATACGCTGGTTAAAATACACATTCAGCTAAAAATGAAACTGTTCGAACTTTTCCCAAAGTATTCTGTGTTATATAGACATAGCAGCGCTCATATCTCTTTAGTTTAATACCGTAGACATACGCCCGGTTTCTGAGAGACTAATCATCGTAGATCCTACTACTAATCAGCTGTCAAATGTCATTTTAGTTGCCAAAAGGATGGTTAAATTCTTAGAATTTAAATTGATAATTCTGATCATTAAGATGATCATTCAATACTCTGATCAGTTTTTCAGAATCCGGGTGATAGTCCGCTTAAATTATTTACATACCATCGAGTTCGTTAAGGCAATAATTCTAGTAGTACGAGTGAGTGAATCTCAAAAGAATATCAAAAATATTATCTATAATACTATATTCTTTCTGCGACCCTTATGTATTAAGTAGGACATGTAAAACCAAGCGAAGAAAACAAACACATGAAAAATATATATAGCAATAAGACCCTTAATGGAGAAAGACTTTCCTTGAAATACAATTTGTGAAATAAGAAACATAAGCCCACTCCCGCTGAAATGGGGTGTCGTCATTTATGATATCCGAGGAAGACCAAGATGGAGATATTTAATACTCTAATATTAATCATGTAACCTGAATTAGTGTTTCAAACATTAACATAACTTTCGCCTAGCCTTATGACGTGGGCAACATTAGGAAGTTCCACGCATGTGATGTTTCCTGCCACATTATTTGTTATGTTGTAAAGATAAATTGGCCATAGCTCATCACAAGATTTTTGACGATAGATAAACATTGTAACGAATGTTTCGTGGCGTCAGTGCCGGATTAACCACATAGCAAAAGTAGCAATTGCTACGGGTCCCGCTCGAAAGGAGGCCCCGCATATTTAAACCCTAAACCAAGTTAAACTTATTAAGTAAGAAAGAGTATTGAATTGTTTTTACCACTTTAAATATAAGAAACCATTGCAGATCACGGGCTGTTTGAAAGTTATTGCTACGCTTGCTTAATCCGGCACTGGTATACAATTATGTGCGTAAATGATTTCAACGTTCGGACGAAGACTACAATAATTTAACAATATTATGCTATGCGGCACATACCCTTGTATAGTTTTGCAATGTGTTAAGGAGTTTTATAGGCAAGTTTTGGCAACGAGAAGTGCGCGTCTCACGTCACCTTATACGCTTAGCTTCTATTTCAGCGCGCCACATGCTATTTCTGCTTTAGAGTGTAACGCTGCACCTACGTGGATTGCGGTCTAGGTTTTATACCTAACAATATATGATTTACTGTGCCTATAAACTGCTATGCTAACAATATAAGTGAGATATATAACAATATAAGTAAGGTCTCATTGCGGAGTAGGAGAAAAGAGTATTACCTTGGAATACTAGAAAGTTTCAACTTCAATCTCAGATTTCGGGTTTCGTTCCTTCTAAACCTACTGTCTCTGTTGCTCTTTTTAATTAGAAAACCCGCGTTGTAGTGTTACTATGAGTATCATATGAACAGAGATAGTGCAGTGTGTAGTGTAAATATACTCATGTTTAATCCTCACGGTATAAAGTTATTTAAATATAAAAATATAAACTGTAGAAGAGAAAATATTTCGGGAAACATAATCTGAATAAAATTTCCGTCAAAAGACAAAAAGGAGATACCCGAATAAAATATTCAATAACTTTCCTCACGGTAAAGTTTTCCCTTGGGATGGCGCTCTATGAAAAAAGTTGGTCAAGCTGTATTCACTTTAAATGCAAATAAACGTACGGATTTTGCCTGGAGAGATCTCTAACAATTTCCTTTCTCACAAAACATAAACGTATCTAGGGACGTTCAGAGTATTATCCTAATGAGACGACGGAATGTCTACCACACTGCGTACTACTGTCGTTTTAAGGTATAAAAACCTTACCATTGTTCTTGTCAAGGTCAATCATATATTTTATGTTTGCACTTCATCTCAGGTGAAGCTCTATAGATTATATTATATATGTGTTTTGTATGTTCACAACTTTTAGTTGGCGGCTACCTGTACGATGCGACAAATTGGAGCAGGCACCTAGTTACGTGGCATAATCACCTATTCTGGTGTCGGACCCAATTTCGTCGGCAACGAAGGCGGGCTGTTTAGCATTCTCGCCCAGTCGGCTCGTGATATTTATTTTCCCACTTCAGAGCTCTCGGCACGGTACTACTCATTATGGGCTCTCGCACTTTTAAATACCGCCAGTTTGGGATTCCGCCTTGATTTATTACCCTCGGTTGCGAGATGGGCGGTCGTTCCATTGCGAGGGCCACTCCGTAATTAGTTCGTATTACTTTCCTAAGCGCAAGTTGGATCGAAACATTCTGCTTTTAACATAAGTATTCTCTAGGGAAGCTGTTATATATTTTATCTCATAAAGTAGATCGAAACTTGCTCTTTTGATTGTATATTACACAATCGCTCCCATTAGGTAATCGGTGGCGAGTGGGCATCGTCCCAAGCCGTCTGCTCCGGTTCTATTTCGAAAATCGCATGCAGACGAAGCATCCGGATGATAGTGGATCAGTGTCCAGCGCTTGGGGAATTTCTTTATGTACCCGGTAGTAAAATAATTAATGGTGACGGGGCAGTGCGCTAGACGCGTTAGGTAACAGGCGGCGTGGATACGCGAGCAGGAGGGTGGACCGGCGCGCGCCGACTCCGCTATCGATCGTGGGGAATGACGCCCGGGGTGACCCAAATAGAGCCTCCGTGATCCCCTCCTCCGCCCCCGCCCTCACAGCACCCCCTCTCCGCCCCGACACTACCCACCATCGCGGCGAATTTTCATATCAGCTCCTTTACTAAGGAAAAGCTCGTCGCACCGTCTGCGATACTAATGCCTTACATAATACACCACTACAGCCTCTCCATGTTATCTTCGTGCTGAATCTCAGCCGTACTCTTTGCCGTATTGCACGTACGCACCTCACCTATTGGGTGGTGGGGGATTTTCCATCTGAAACTTTCGTGGTCACTCCTCCTCGTGACTGACGGGATGGCGAAAATTTGAGTGGCGCTTTATTTCGACGATGCTCGTAATTTTTAGGTTAATTGGAAGCAACACGAACAAGTTAGGAATAAAGTTAAGCTAACTACTGCGAACATAAAAAGATAACTGTTATTTCGTTTCACAAAACAATACCGGTTCGCGTATTTGCGCAGTAGATGTTACGTCATACATTATTTTTACGTTTTTCTGTCCGTTTGGCGCTTAAGCACGGACTAATAAACACTTGAGGGTTGTGGATGGAGCCTCGTAGTTTTCAGGTCAGGTCCCCTGATGGCACTCGTGTTATGCTCTTTAGGCCCCACTAGGTCAGGCAGATTATTTGCTAGTTGCACAGTAGCTGTTTCAGCTACAGCTTTGCTCAAAAGATAAGGGAACAAAAAAGAAATAATTGTGACTAGCAATAAATGCATTTTTTATTATATTTTGAAATTGCATAACCTGGCACTAAAAATAAAATTGATCATATAAATACACTAATGTATTAATTTCTTATTCGGACCCATAGTCAAGTTTGGTTTTATAATTTGTTGTTCGGAAAAATCAGTACTTCCTCCTTCTTCCATTCTTTTTTTTTAATAATGGTTGAAATTTTCAATCATTTCGATAAATCATTATTCCAAAGAAATATAAATTCGAGTTCAATTCGTCATTCCCTTTTTGCTGTTACGAATGGAAATCACTTCGAATTCACTGTAGATACGCCGTTAAGTAGGGTAAGTTCGACGCGACCCGTCGCCCGACCCGTAACTGACCTATGCGCCCGGGATACACCCTGGCCTCGGTGCATGCGTACTCTATACTTTTCTGTTCGCTGACATATTGCACTGATGTATTGATTGGTACGTTCCACCCGGACTAGACTCTGCATAAATCGAAATAAATGAGAATGTGATTCGCAATAAATCATTTAACTGTCATATAACGAGTGCATTTATATATAACTATATATATATATATATATATATATATATATATACAAATTTTATCTGTGGTAAAACTAACTGTGGTAGGGCCACGCGACAGTCTTCGCTGTTGCACGAATGGTTTGGTCAGTCCGGGGAAGTACCACGACCTCACAGAAGACCGGCGTGAAGTGGAAGTGTTATACTTCTGCGTTTCGTATGGATAGTAGGGTAGCCCGGGCCCACTTTATTGAATTGGCACTTACCTAAAAAAACTTAACTGCTTTTCTTTTACCTGACTGCGCCAGAAGGAGGGTTATGTTTTTCGAGGGTATGTATGTATGTATGTAACATATCACAACATTTAGGGTCTAAGATCCACACAAATTTCCCGCTACATAGACCATGAGATAAGCACTGGCGGTACATCAACTGATACTAGCGACGAGCACTCCGCGCCGCCAACAGGGCGTGGGCCAAATAGGAAATATAGGTTGGCACTATCGCGTCGGACGCTGAAAATTGAAAAGTGTGCACCTTCCAGTTTTATTGCAGGCTAGCACGAGGGCGTGGTCGCAGAAAATTGCAAGCGAAACGACTCACGAGCTTAGCTCAGCGGCCCAGTACTTTTACATTTAAGCCATCGTCCCTTACCATCAGGCTATGGCACACATAAGCACTGGCCGAGTAAATATTAAAGACTTTAATACCTGCATTCGAATTTCTAAAAGTATCACTTCCTCCCCTTCTTGTTTTGACTTTGTTGCCCATGTGAATACTGTTAATAAAATATTTCGCGTCAGCGAAAGGTAAATTTTAAGTAAGAATTAAGATCGCGTTAATTGTTCCACACGAAGTTTTGTGTATTTGGTGTAATAAACATAGAAATAGTTTTTCTGTTTTTGATAATGATATATGTCTTTATATATTATCATTATCTCAATGAATTTATGTTTTACTTTCTAACGGTGTTATTCATAATAAGTTATCGGAGATTTAAGAGCTCGCTAAAAACAGATTGTCAAAAAGTCTTATTCATAATCGTTCTATAACCCTCCTATAAAGTGTCTTTGATATAAACAAGCTAGGACCCTACTATAAAGCTTCTATAAACGTATATCAGTGAAAAACATGGCCGATTTTGGTCAGCTAATTACTGACATTTGTAGTGACTTCTTTAAAATCATTCCACGCCGCCACCTTCGTTGCTTTGTAGATCGTGTCGGTGTTTTTTTCTTTCATTTTAGATAACACGAACCCTATCCTTCGCCATATCATTATTTCAACATAATCTTCGAAAGCATGCATGCATATAAATTACAGTGCGAAGTTCTAGACTTGCGAATATAACAAAATTGTAACACCAACTTTATCTAATTAATGGTGGTAGGGCTACGCAGCAGCCTCGGCTGTTGCACAATGGGCAGGCTCGTCTGGGTAAGTACCACGATCACGAAGTATAATACTTTCGCGTTTCGTCTGGTGAGTGAGGTGGCCGGAGCACAATTTTCAAAAGGTTGTCAACGTATCTGGTACCCTCGATTGTAGCAGATGTCTATGGGTGGTGGTATTTACTTAACATCAGGTGAACCGTCTGCTCGCTTGGCAACTTTTAACATAAAAAAAAATCTTCTTTTTAGCATTAATGTTAATTATAACATTACAATAATTTATTTATTTTGTTAAGGCCAAAGACTTGTACAAAGTAAAAGTAACAGCCTATACATGTCCCACTGCTGGGCAAAGGCCTCCTCTATAGAGAGGGCATAGTCTTTTTGGCGGAACATAAAAAATAAATATTTTTTTTGTTATTATTTCTATGCTTTCCTCACGATGTTTTAGCAGAAATTAACAATTTCATTGGTGTCGGCACCGGGGATCGAGAATATTGAATTAAAGGCGAG
Organism: Iphiclides podalirius; assembly: GCA_933534255.1. NCBI lineage: Eukaryota > Metazoa > Arthropoda > Insecta > Lepidoptera > Papilionidae > Iphiclides > Iphiclides podalirius. The sequence goes on from OW152828.1 coordinate 8,452,195, forward strand.
CGCCCGGACACTGAGCTATCACGGCTCGTACATCCTTGTACAAAGATTTATAAGTAAATAATAGCAGGAAAGTTGACACGAATCACGATCAATATGTTTGACACAAGTCAAGATACTATTGTATTTTAATTTATAGCTATCCATAGATAAAAACTCATGAAAGCATTCTTTTATTTCAATTCACGATAACATAAAGATTTTAGTTATCGGAGGTACAAACGCTTATGAATTAATCGAACGTTTGACGCTTAAAAGGCTAGTTATACCTTCGATAAGCGTTTTATTATGAATAAGACCACTTATTGACCCTTTATTTAATTCAATAACATGCTACCATTTGTATCGATAGCGATTTGCTCGCTTCAGACTACATGACAATGGAATGGTACCTACTTCGGTTTTCCCTGATCGATATGTACTTGAACAGTGTGGGGGTACTTAGGTCTCCTCACAGTCGGAATGGGGTACCACACCCTGCATTGCATCAAACTGGGAAAACCATTCCAGAATGTTCTACCTCTAATTTCAAATTAGACAATTGCTTGGTTTAATACAATCCGTTGAAAGCAGTTCCAGCAGGAAATCGATCTCGATAATTCCTTTGTACTTGGTAATTGAGTTGGTTGTTAAGGTAATTGCTTTTGCTACTTGTTTTGTTTTCCGTACTTAATTAAATCACTACTAGCGAACATTCTCTAATGAAGTACACACATCGGGGCAAATTGACTTTATCGATCTTGTTAAAAATAGATTTTACAGCGCAGTAAAGCTTTCATGCTTCAATAAATGTGTTTAGTATCTATCATTCGTTATGACTTTTTAGGTCACATTTAAGATATGTATTCCGATATATTAACTAAGATTAAGTAATATTAGAATTGTACGCCCTGATTTCCCACGTCTAAGGTACAAAGTGATTGCATAATATATTTTTATTACAGTAAATTCGCAAGTAATCTATTGCCAGAAGTGTTTTCCGCAGCTCCTTGCAGTGTAATAAATTCCGCAATGCGAGACTTGCGTATTTATTTCGCCGAAAAACATTGCTACATTACAGGGCCTTCGAAAGCTAAAGCATTTACGTATACATTTTATTTATGTGCGGCGGTTAGGACATTATCATAATGCGAATGCGAATAAAACCGGAGCAAAATGTATTCACTCACCATAAAATCGTGTTACGTGCATCTCAGACTCAAACCTTATCATAATGGTAAATCGATAGACAACATGGCAACTGTTCCATGTTATACCTATTCAGGAAAGTTTTACGATAATGTGATGTTAATTCACTAAAAACTCGTATAGAAGAAACAAAATAGAAACGTATTTCATTAAACATTCCTTGCGGTATGGGTGCGCCGCCCAGATGGTTTTCGCCCGCCTAAGGGCAAATCTCTCATAAATTTGTGTACAACCCCTAGGTTTTATAATTTCTGCGTATTAGCCTTAGGTATTTACAGTAAAAGACATTACTTTAGGGAGACGAATGAGTTTTTCATCTGAAAAAGGAGATTTCGATGTTCCATAAATCCTTTAGAAGATGGCACTGGATGGAATGGTGACTTAGTCGATAGTCGGGGATTGTCATCGTGGCAATTGTGGAAGGTTGCGGGCAGGGCGGGTGCGGCAGAGGGCGCGCGATGGCCGGGTGCGCGCGCACCCGGTGGCGGCGCTGGCGTCGTGACGCAGTGTGACGTCAGCGAAGTGTCGGCTCGCTGCGCGCCGGCCCCACCGTCAGTCGCCGCCCGAAGCAGGCCGCCGAACGTCGCGCCCTACGCGCCCCCGCCGCCCGTGCACTCATACCGGGCTCCAGTTCCGCACCATGACGACATAGCCCCCAGTGCCGTGCGACGAGGCGAACGTGAAAGCGCACACCTTTTGAGTTTTTCCGTTGGAACGAGGAAGCGGTAAAGGTCCCCCGTTGTTGCAGAACTAGCGACAGTCCACCCCGCGCCGCTGAAGAACGCACACGAGTCCGAGAGGCGGCTTGCTCTTTCTGTCCGCCTAATCCATAAAGACTTACGAAAATGGGCGAGGTGAGTGCTCGTGTCGCTTACAGTAGTTCTTGTGTTGGTCCTAGTAGTATATTACGTCTGTCCAATGTCGTCGTGACGTGAGTGCATGCTTTCATCGAGTGTTGAGGAATCAGGCCTCCGCTCTTAGAGCAGGCAGCGGCGATAGCTTCTCCTAGTGCTTGTTATTCCGAAGCATGATCATCGTGGTCCTCCCTTAGACAACCATTTGCACGTATTCCTTTGTTCTTCATTCCCTAGCAATCACATTAGCACGAATCGTTTTCTTTCATCTTTCTCAATGTGTTTCCATGTTCTCAGTTCTACGTTAAGCTGTTTTAGTTCTGGCTTGCAATCGTTTTAGGTTTTATTCTTGTGGAATTTCGGTTATATCGGAAGACAGGCTTTCGGAGCCGGCGCCGACCTAGTTGCGTAACTGTCCGTATTGATCTATGCGGCGAAAGGGACACTTCGTACTTTGGTTTTCTCGCACTTCACCATCTCTATTCAAGGGACTTCCAAATATTCAATTGGTCCTAAATGAACGTTTTAAACATTCTTTTACGGTATTATAAATTTTATTTAACGTTAAGGGAGTTAAATACACTTGAAATTTAAACACTGACTGATATCATTAAACATATTTCTATCAATTTCCTTAAACTATTGTGTGGTTATATAGATTTATTATAAATTTTACTTCCAATTGATATTTCTTTAAATAGTCGATTTTATTGAAATGAAGATGGACATTGTAAAATTTCCAATGAAACATTTCGCGTAGATCGGACAATGCTTAGTTGAGATGGAAATAGGTCACATTAGGTGGAGGGGTCTTGAAAAGAATACTCCTCGCAAGGTGTCCTGAAGGAAGTGGATTAACAGGTTGTGGCGAGTGTTGGCCGTGCCTCGGGCCCGAGAACTATAAGAGCGCCGAAGGTTTATTAGAAAATTGCCTCGTCATTATGTCATTTAAATCGCATAGAGTGCCGTCGCTCTATTGGAGTATTTCCTTTATCCTCTATGACGATAGCACGCACGCACCAATTAGGCTGCTAGACGTGGTCCTTGGTGTACCTAACGGTAATCACCGAATTTCGATTGTCCTTAAGGTGCACGTGTAATTTTCTATATTTTATCTTGTAAATCCTCTTTTCATACGCTGCAAGTGCGACACTTTCTATATGAGGACGACATTATATGTTTGAGATTTATTACTTTTTTTCATTTCTAAATTTTTACGATCATTATGTAACACGTATTGAGCTTACAAAAGCATTTGAGACATTTTCCGAAATATATATGGCAGCAAAGCGAATTTCTAATCAAAAATTTTCAAATTCTTCCTTTTGCTGATTTTGTCTTTCTGTTCGTGAAGTCACATCTTAACTTTTGTACACAGATATTTTTAGTTTTATAGGTATTATTGTTTTACTTAGTTGTTTTAATATTTAGTTGTTTTTTATATTAGGTCGATAATAGTCGATGTTTGCTTCTTTTCTGCATTGTCCTTAATTAATTGATGTAATGTCAAACTTATCTGTTTTGTATTCATTACATTTTGTTATTAAATCACTATCGCCGTTAATTGACATTAATTATTTACGAATTATAAATTTATAAGCAAACGAAAAAGAAACGACCGCCACTTATCGGTCAGTTCAATATCACTCAATGAGATTGGTCTATAAATTTTTCGTTTTCAAGATTCTAGAAAAAAAAATAAAGGCGTGGGCGACGGCGTACAACTTTACGATGGGCAATTTATCCGAAATAATGGCTCCATTGCATCACGATAAAACGCCTCGGTTCTTACGCTAAAGCCATTTAAATGTTCAATCTATATTTTTGGATTCGCAAATATAACGATTGATGTTAAAGAGATACTAGATCCAATCGGGCAACAACAAACGCACGTGAGGATTTGGCTTCGTAAATTGGCACGGCTCTCGTGTATGACGTACTTTCGTCGGCCGAAATTAATTGTCCCATTCACCGACCACTACGATAGTAACGGCAAGTTTTCGGTATAAAGCGGTATGGCGATCATACCAATGAATCTTCGATCGTTGTCACCAATAAATTAGTTTACGTATTTCTATTGGCAGTACGATCTGATATATGCGACTGTATTCTGACGTATATATGTATGCTCGGTATTTAATAATTTAAATTGACGTGACATCTTAAAATATTAGTTCGGTTCGGGTTAAAATAAAAAGAAACAGTTCCGTCTCGGAAAAATCCGTTATTACGTCCTTTAGCAATCCCCTAATAATCCAGATGTGGTTGCTTATAACGAGAAGTCATTCTCAGCGGGCCGGTTTCGTTTTTCCATCTGGTATTCCGGTTTAACCTTTGGAGAGATTATAGAATGCGGTCGCCGGGGCCCCGGGGTGGCAACCTTGCCGCTTAGCTATTTATGTCGAGGGTAGCGAACGGGGGTTGGGCCGCTCTGCGCCTGCGCGCTGGAGCCCGCTTATGTAACTCGGGCGAGCTCGACGCGCCGCCTTTGCTTACGTGTGAAGCACCCTCCCGTTTCGATGAATATTCCATTCCTTTGTCTGTTCGGTGCTTGCATTTGTACTGGCAACGGCCGCCATTCCCACTAGGCCCGCAACGCTCCGTCCTCGAGAGTTTGTCAAAGCGTTTAATATTCGAATTGGCGCGTCCCACGCCGATCCGGTCCGCTGTAACCTTCATGGGAATTCAGGGCGCGGTTTTAATGAGGCCCACTATGGAAACGGTCGTCAATTATCGAGGGCGGCTGGCGGCTTGTTTACAGCACCGCGTACGCATTTAGACCCGGTGACATTACGGCCGCGGAGCGAACAATGAAATCGTTACTGCGGTCGACATGCGCATAGTTATTACATCTAGCGTAGGCTACAAATCAAAAACTATTCCCTCATATGATGCTGGAGCTTGTGAAGGAGTAGGACAGTGAACAATTATAGCAAGTTTAATTTGGCAAGTGTATCGCCTTTGCGCCGTAAAAGACGCCATCTTGCAGAGGGAGAGATAATTTTCCCAGATATTTCGCCATTCGCGTCCGAAGCTTCAACCAGTCGTGTCGGTTATGGCGTATACGGTGAAACCATATATAATACACAGATAGTCACACCGGATACAGAGAAACATTTCATGAACGAGTGCGTGATAAGATTGTGCGCATCGCACGAGTAGTCCGCGTTCTCGCGGCACGTCAGTTTCGCACAGGCAACTAGTTCAGAGCAATTGAGCCCCAGCAGGAGAACAGCGCACTCGCCAAGGTTGCGTCCCTGTTTCCGTGTGACAATGCCCCCGCCGCCTGAATCAAACATGGTTCGACATATTACTAATTTCCAGTGAACTTAACTATTTTCTTATGATTTGTGTTGCCAACATTTCAACCATTCGTTCGTTTATTGAAAGGAAATATCGAAAAATTACTTATTCACTTAATTTTAATTTGGATACTTTAAAAGCTGTGAGTTTTCGATGTTTGCTGTATATGTTTCTTAATGTCGCTATCGCGGGACACCTCGTTGATGAACCTTATTACGTCAGCGCACTTGATTGAGCTTGCAGCCGCGTTGTAATATAAATGAGAAGTCGGCGAGGGGTCACGCGATCGCGACATTACCACTGGCATAATCGCTTCACTTAGCGGAACCCTGCATGGTCCGTTGGGGTCGCCTTGTAGAATGTGTCTAGCCCCTAGTTGTGTTTCCAGCATGGCCGCTCCGACTCATACCGCGTCGCCACCGTCGCGCCCGTTAAGGACGATAATAGAACTGCCGATGGACAGTACAAGGTTTTTTACTTTCATCTTTTCGTTTACACCATTGCGCCGGTTGCTGTCTCTACACGAGTACCATAATGCATTAGCGTAATACGACAGCCACTGCGCAGCTACTGTCCTCCATCGATTGGCTGAAAAATGACAGACGTGGGGTGGGATTTACACTAGTGACGCAACCGCCCTCTGTTGACCCAATTCGAGCTAAGCTCAAGCGAATTTCGCGCTACGTCTCAGTCAGTTGGTGTTCAGAGCACAAGCAGGATGCACGAAGAAGCGGTGAGTCTAGAGTATAGCAGACGCCCGTCACGTTTGTTCGCATACAATCAATAGGAATTATGAAGATACATTCAGATTGTATTCTTCTTCATTCAAGTGATTTTTCAGTGTTCAATTGGTTCTTTATTTAAAGAAACTTACACTTGAGTATACTTTTGTCATGTACATTAAACATATTTATATTAAAGTTATCAATCGTGTAGAGATTGCATAAGGCGAGCAACTCCTTCATCATTTTAAACATTGCATGCTTTTTTTAATTCATCTCGTTTTTTTAACTCTGTTCTATACTACTGCGAACTTTTATAAACTAAAGCTATAGCCTGGTCAGCCACTTCATGTGTAGTAATAAATGTCACGTTTTAGACTCGCCGGAAACCCCCCGCGAAGAAACGGAAACCAGGAGATTTAGACGACCTTAAGCAGGAATTGGATATCGACTATCATAAAGTAACGCCCGAGGAACTTTACCAAAGATTTCAAACACACCCGGAAAATGTAAGTTTCTTGGCACATAGTATTTGACTTTAAGCTAGCAGCTCCAGATATCCGATCGAGTTATTTAATTGATCTCGATATGTTTACTGCCCCTTTAATTTTAAGAAAGCAATCGTAGAGACATTCAATTTTTTATCGTGTTTTCTTACTAAGTTATCATTTAATTGTGTGTATTTGTTTTTAGGGCCTTAGTCATGCGAAAGCAAAGGAGAATCTGGAGAGAGACGGCCCCAATGCCCTCACCCCGCCAAAACAAACTCCCGAGTGGGTGAAGTTTTGTAAAAATCTATTCGGCGGTTTCGCGTTACTTCTGTGGATTGGTGCTATTCTGTGCTTTATCGCATACGGAATTCAGGTGTGGTGATTGATATCATATGGACTTTAGCTAAAGTTACAATCAATGCAAGAATTCTTCTTCAATTACGTCGACTTCGTTTGTTTTAGGCGAGTACCGTTGAGGAACCTGCGGACGACAACTTGTACCTTGGCATTGTACTGGCGGCTGTGGTAATTGTTACGGGCATCTTCTCTTACTATCAGGAAAGCAAGTCCTCCAAGATCATGGAATCGTTCAAGAACATGGTGCCCCAATTCGCTACCGTCATCCGCGAAGGTGAAAAGCTTACCCTCCGCGCCGAGGACCTGGTACTTGGTGACATTGTTGAGGTGAGAAACTCGAATAATTTAAAACAATAGCATTAACAAGAAGGCAATGTAATTTTCATCCGAATTCAAATCGATTTTGTGAATTGATGCTGCAACTGGCAATAATCAAATTAATTTAAACTAATGAATAAACAAATATGTGATTCTTAAGATATTATACTGTGTCATGTATTAAAACATAATTCCATACCTTAGGTGAAATTCGGTGATCGAATCCCGGCCGATATCCGTATCATTGAGTCCCGCGGTTTCAAAGTTGACAACTCGAGTTTGACCGGCGAATCGGAACCCCAGTCCCGCGGCCCCGAGTTCACCAACGAGAACCCACTGGAAACCAAGAACCTGGCCTTCTTCTCCACCAACGCTGTCGAGGGCACCGCCAAGGGTATCGTCATCTGCTGCGGTGACAACACGGTCGGTACCACGATATAAAGCCACAGATTATTCTGTCCATTATTTTAATCTGACTTATTTAAGTAGGTATTCACAAAAAGACTAAAAAAATATCAATTCATCGTGAACAGTTCTGATTATTTTACTTTTATTCATTAAATAACATTTGGTTCCTGATGATTATGAGCAAGGACTTTTTCTACAGGTCATGGGACGTATCGCCGGCCTGGCTTCCGGTCTGGACACTGGAGAGACCCCTATCGCCAAGGAAATCCACCACTTCATCCACTTGATCACCGGTGTCGCCGTGTTCCTCGGAGTTACCTTCTTCGTCATCGCCTTCATTCTCGGCTACCACTGGCTCGACGCTGTCATTTTCCTTATTGGTAATTGTTGTTTTTAACCTTGTCCGTCCCCCTACTGAGGTCTCTCTGTTTCCTCTGTCTTGTATTATCTCCTTTAACCTCCATTGGTAATGACTGTTGAAATACGTTCAGACTGTTCGGACTGACTGTTCTTATAATTAAAGAGGATTTTAGCCGCACCTACCTTTATTTGATTCAATTTTCATATACAAGTCCAATATTACAGTAATTGTGAAACTACAATAACACTATGTGGACATTGCATTTCGATTCGAATTTAGTGTTCTATCGGTAAACAAAAACTCTTAAACATTATGTTCTTATAGGCATCATCGTAGCCAACGTACCTGAAGGTCTGCTCGCCACTGTAACTGTGTGTTTGACGCTGACGGCTAAGAGGATGGCCTCAAAGAACTGCCTGGTGAAGAACTTGGAAGCCGTGGAGACCCTCGGATCCACCTCTACCATCTGCTCGGACAAGACCGGTACCCTGACCCAGAACAGGATGACAGTCGCCCACATGTGGTTCGACAACCAGATCATCGAGGCCGACACTACTGAGGACCAGTCTGGAGTTCAATATGGTAGTCTATTCTAGTCTAATCTATATATTATCAATATGTTAATATTCTCAACGGTGTCTATAACAGTCTAACAAACGGGTAGATAAACGAGAACTTTAATTACCAATCATCACAGCAAACTGTTCTTTCGTTGAATTAACCTAAACTTTCAAGGATCAACTATCGACTGTAATCATGGATTGTAATTTAGTATACGTTATAGTAGGCCAGATAGTGATGTCTAAAAAGCTTAGCAAAAAAACTGCTTTATGAAGTCAGTCGAGGATTACTTATCTTTAATTTCCCCCGCAGACCGCACTAGCCCCGGATTCAAGGCTCTCGCCAAGATCGCGACCCTCTGCAACCGCGCCGAGTTTCAAGGGCGGCCAGGACGGAGTGCCGATCCTGAAGAAGGAGGTCGCCGGCGACGCTTCCGAAGCCGCCCTCCTCAAATGCATGGAACTGGCCCTCGGTGACGTCATGTCGATCAGGAAGCGCAACAAGAAAGTGTGCGAGATCCCCTTCAACTCGACCAACAAGTACCAGGTGTCCATCCACGAGAGCGACGACCCCAGCGACCCGCGCCACCTCCTCGTGATGAAGGGCGCACCCGAGAGGATCCTTGAACGCTGCAGCACTATCTTCATTGGCGGCAAGGAGAAGGTACGAGTCGCTCCTTTACACCTGAAAGCGTTTCCTCGAATTATAAGCTTCAATGAATTATAGCGTATCAGTGATATACATATATACTTTAAATTAACTATATAATTTAAATTATAATAAAGTAATAGTTATATGAAAATATAATAATGACTTTGTAAATCATTACTTGTCAAAGTCGAAAGCGGAAATATAAAATTTCTGTATTAAAATTCGGGCTTATTTCAAGGTAGTGTTACTTGATACACTTGATTATAATTTGGACTCATTTTGAAGACCAGCGCTATTAATCCGCCGGTGTTGTTTCATCAATCGTATAGGTCCTGGACGAGGAGATGAAGGAGGCGTTCAACAACGCTTACCTGGAGCTGGGCGGGCTCGGCGAGCGAGTGCTCGGCTTCTGCGACCTTCAGCTGCCCTCCGACAAGTACCCGATCGGCTACAAATTCAACACCGACGACCCCAACTTCCCCCTGGACAACCTCCGCTTCGTCGGCCTGATGAGCATGATCGACCCGCCCCGCGCTGCCGTGCCCGACGCCGTCGCTAAGTGCCGCTCCGCCGGTATCAAGGTGGGCGGATATAAATCTTATGCGCATAGCCTTAAAGTACATAATCCTAACTCGCGGTGTCTCGTAGAGACCCAAACCGGTAAGCTGGTTAGTTCAATCACAAATGTTCGACATCGACTAGTGCTCTCATTGAATCCGAATGGTATTTTTTTGGTCAACAGTTAAAAAATGAATACTTTTTTTAGGTAACGAAATAAAACTTATATTAAATATTATAGTCGTAACTAGTATGAAACTAAATATTATAGCCATTGCTCCCGCCACCAGGTGATCATGGTGACAGGTGACCACCCCATCACCGCCAAGGCCATCGCCAAGTCGGTAGGCATCATCTCCGAGGGCAACGAGACCGTCGAGGACATCGCCGCCCGCCTCAACATCCCCGTTTCGGAAGTGAACCCGCGCGAAGCCAAGGCCGCCGTCGTCCACGGAACCGAGCTGAGGGAGCTGAACTCCGATCAGCTCGACGAGATCCTCAAGTGAGCGTATTTTATGTTATTATGAACTTTTCAGTTAGACCGGGTCGGCTTGCTATCAGCAAGTGAGGCTTTGCAGGTGTTGCCAACATTCCACAGTTTGGTTCAGGTTCTGCATAGATGCAGTCAAAAATGATAAACTCGATGAGGTTCTCAAGTGAGCGTCATCTTTTGTTATTAGTAATTGGCACAGTTAGAGGTTGAACGACGACCGACCAGGTCACCTGATAGCAAGTGAGGCTTTGCAGATGTTACCAACATTCCACCTTTTGGATGTCTCTTTCTTTATAGACGCAGCGATCAAAGTTGATTAACTCGAAGAGGTCCTCAAGTGAGCGTCTTGTTTTGTTATTAAGTATTAGGTAGTTAAAAGTTGGAGGACGATCGGAGTCACATGATAGTAAGTGAGCATTTGCAGGTGTTGCCAACCAACAGAGTTTCATTGTAACATTCTTTATAGACATAGTGATCAAAGAAAAGGGCAAACTCGTGAAATCTTCAAAAAAAAAAACTTCGAGCAGTAAAAAAAATATATTTATATCATAGTAGCATCAAAGAGAACGCTACAGATAGTGATATAAATAAAAAAAAAGATCAAAGTCATAATAATATTAGAAAAATTATTTGTATCTTCACATTGTCGATTTTTAGAATGATTCTCTTAATAAACGGGTTCATTTACGGTAATGAGGTAACTTACTTGTAACGTAAATCTGAAAACATAACTAATGGAGACACCCTCGCCAGGTTCCACACGGAGATTGTGTTTGCGCGCACCTCGCCTCAGCAGAAGCTGATCATCGTTGAGGGTTGCCAGCGTCTGGGCGCCATTGTGGCGGTCACTGGCGATGGTGTCAACGACTCCCCCGCCCTGAAGAAGGCTGACATCGGTGTTGCCATGGGCATCGCCGGCTCCGACGTGTCGAAACAGGTCAGCGGGTAGTTATGACTATAGGAATCCTTTTGTTTTATTACGATTGAAAAAAAAAACGTGTGTGTTACTTATGTATGCTCGAAAAATAAGAATTTATTATTCTTATTTTTAATACTTATAATGAATAATAATAATAAAATAAAATAAAAATTGTATGCCGTATGCCGGTACTCTTTGTTTGAAAATATAAAGAATTAATTAAATAACTTGGAATTTATAGGTAAATGTCCAAAAGTTGTTATTGGTTGCTATGGAATAATGACCGCTACTAGCACTTACAGCATTTTTTTTATTTATTTGATCCTAGTGCATAAATACTTAGAGACGAATAAAAATACATATTTTATTCATACTTACGGATCTTACTGAATACATTATGAGACAATAAGTATGGAAATCTGCACTAATAAATACTTTTATAGTTAAATTTCTGTCAAAGTAATTATTTAATACTACTCTATAAATACATTTCTAAAAAAAATATTATCAAAGAATTGTGATTAATTTTAAAATATAGCAGACGACATAGTTACCGTCAAGTGTTTCGTAGGCTGCCGACATGATCCTACTCGACGACAACTTCGCCTCCATCGTGACTGGCGTGGAGGAGGGCCGATTGATCTTCGACAACCTCAAGAAGTCCATCGCCTACACCCTGACCTCGAACATTCCCGAAATCTCGCCCTTCCTCGCGTTCATCCTCTGCGACATTCCCTTGCCTCTCGGCACCGTTACCATCCTCTGCATCGACCTTGGAACCGACATGGTAAGTTCGACTTTAAATCTTAGCGCTAAGAGTCCTATTTTAAATGTCAAGTTGTATGTGATCAGTACGTCACACTTACTGGATGGATTTACGATTATAACACGTCAGAGAAATTATTGTTATCTTTATGAAACGAACATAGTCGCCCGTAAATCATGTCATTTATTTAACTGGGTATTATTTGTCTTGTCACATTTGATAAAGAAAAATCAGTCATACTATATATGTTATAGAAATAGTAAAAGATAATTTTACATAAAATGGACATATGAATAATAAATGAACAATAAAATGTAGTTGTAATCTGCAACAACAGGTCTTTTATCATATTTTATATGCGTCGGTAACGTATTTAAATGATTCTCTATTTTCCTTTACCGTTTAAATTCACGGTTTTTCTCATACATTTGCGGATTATTTTCTGCAATGTTATCTTGCACAAGATTTTCGTAAAATATCACTTAATGTATTACAAAATGATACCTGTTTTGAAATAGGTAGTCTCTTATTATTCATGGTCGTATATCGTCGCCTGCGCATATAGAATCTTTTTGGTTAATGAAAAGGCATCATTCATTAACCAGTAAGAAGTATTTTCCGTAAGTCTTACAGCGATCTATGGTTGGTCCAAATACCCTATAGAGCTTACATTGTGATATTTGAATTAAATGTATTATGATATAGATGATAAAAGAAGTGAACATGGGCCGGATGAGTAACTAAGTTTGACATTAGGTGCCAGCGATAGCGCTCGCGTACGAGACAGCGGAGGCAGACATTATGAAACGACCCCCTAGGAATCCATTTTGCGACAAACTTGTCAACGAGAGGTCTCTATAGTGTGTTGTGATACTAAATGGCATTAATAATAACAAATAACTGTTATTTTTTTCAGCTGTAATAACATCGATGTTGTATCGATATTGTGTCGCGTTGATGTCTAATTTTATTTTAATCTGTACAAACGTAATTTTATAATTTTCTAAAAAAATATTTCTCATCACTAACTGTAATTACAAAATTATTCAATAATTAATTATGATTGTACGGAATTAATGGTTTAACAACATAAAAAATGTTTTGCGTGGAATCCTACGTGCGATCAGCTATGATCTAGTTTTGTTTGTAACATACTAATTAACATCATGCAAGTGCTAAATGGTTTGACATGAGGCTCGTTTTGCGTTAATTTGACCTCTGCTTAGGGCAAATATCGTGATCGATATTCATGACGGCTGTAAACCGAGTTAGCCTTGCTCCGATTAAGAGTTTGCTGACGAAGTTAAGTCTACACCTGCATCTAGTCCATGGACATACGTGATATGCTCTAAACAGTCTAACGTGAGCCAATTAATTGAACTTGACGACAGACACAACACACCCGAGTCACGATCATACCACCCCCATCATCATTCAGACGCGTGCATTTTTTCTTTTTCAAAATTTCTCCATACCCCAATCGAGTTTTATTCCGCCGATCATCCGACACTCGTTTTGGTTTTGAACGATTTCAGTACTTGCAACGGACAATGTCATTTCATGGTTTACATTTTTTATGTGTTCGTTTTTTATTTTTTATTTTTGTGGATAATAATTGAGCCGGGCCGGTGCAAACATACGCCGCGCGTACGCGTGTCGTTTTTATTCACTGTAGTGATGACGAAAGTGAAGAAATATATCGACATATCGATATTTATAAAAGATATCATTTGCGGCCTCGTTATATCGAAGAGAATACATCGATATATCGATATTTTCTTTTTAGGCCCCGATGTTAAAAAAGGTACCTACGGACTCTGCCGGATTCGAATTTCGATTCAAATCATCGATATATCGATATTTTTTCGACATCCTTAAGTCACTGTCGACTTGGACACCGACGGTAGGGGTCGCTGTATGGCGGTGTATGGTTGCAAATGGCCCGCTGAGTGTTCGATGTTGTTTGTACACATGTTGACAATGTGCACTGCGCTTTGTAATGCGGGCGCGAACGTTCGCGTGCGCGCGCGCCGCCCGCCGTTCGCTCTCATAGCTAGTGTTTGTGTAGGTGCCCGCCATTTCCCTGGCTTACGAGGAGGCCGAATCTGACATTATGAAGCGACAGCCGCGTAATCCTTTCACAGATAAACTCGTTAACGAGAGGTAAAACACCGCGAGTGGCACGTCACTCGTTCAAAGATATTATTTCTATCCGCTACTTGCTTGCTAAATACCACGTGTACATTAGTCTTCAGTTGAGGTCTGGTTGTTGCCTGCGGTATGTGGGCCCCATCCCCTCGTGCGGAGCACTGAAGGCGACAATCGCACCGAATCCCAACTTCTGCCTTGCGTTCTCTTGTATTTCTCTGTAATAACAAACCCCCCTCTTTTTCCTTTTAACCTACGTAGTTCGTTGTCGCTATGGAATAATGTGTTTCGCGTTCCGTCTAGGCGACAGACCCGCCCCATTGACTAATAAACACATTGTTCCATTTCTGTGTTACTTTTTGTATCTCGTTTGTCTTTGGTGTTTGTATGTGTGTGTGGTCCTTCGTAAGGTAAGTGATCGATGTCTAACAGTCTCTGCAGTCTTGTCTCTGGTGCATGCCTCTTCCTTCACATCTTGACATCTCCTAGCTACGATATTTTTTTTAACTTATTATATTTTATCGACTTTTATTCTTGTTTTTCTACCTCTCATAATTCCCACGCACATCATATTACACGATATATCTGACACAAATAACGCTATTTCGTTATTTACGTATACACCCCACAATCACTCCATGTATCTTATTCAATATTTATCACGGCTAGGCCTGTTTTATGATATTTGATATATAGGTACATGAACACTTATATATTACCTATTAATATTTAATTAAATATATCTAGGGCTTATTAGTAATTTTATCACCAGCTTAGTACTTCGACCTGTATTATCCTATTATTATTATTAAATAACCTGTTATCTCTTCGATTATTGTGACACGCTAAATATTTTCTGTACTCTTTAATTTAGATCACCGCGTTCGTAATATAAGTAAACGAGACTAGTGTCTGTTGTTAATGTATACTTTTCTAAACAGCGTTAGTTGTAGAGTATTCAATGGTTGGAGCGTCGTAGCCGAGGGGTGTGTATTTGTCCGTTATAAGGGTTATGTGTTGCGTGGTTTGAGTGCCGCCCTGTGACTTGTGCTGATTGCTTGGTGTTACCAAAGGTGCCTGCTATATCTTTGGCGTACGAAGCACCCGAGTCCGATATCATGAAGCGGCAGCCGCGAGACCCTTACCGCGACAATCTCGTCAACAGAAGGTTGGCCCGCACCGCCACGTAGTCGCGCCCGCAACGGGCCGACGCTTCCTAGATACTGTCATGGGTGTTAACGCAATCAATAGCCCCACATTCAAATTTCGAACGATCTGCTCGGAAACTCTATGGCGCGTTTTAATTCAATTAAAAAAAAAAAAAAGAATCTCGGGAATTCTAAGTACAAGGACAAGATGTGTTAAAAGTTTTTTACCGCATAGATGTTTCGAACAGATAGTACTTGGGTTTACTTCATTGACTGATCATTGTAAAGGTTCTAATCAAAATATTTATATGTTAAGATACTGGTGAAAAGGCTGATCGGAATATTTTGGATGGGTTAATTTTCTACTATAAATTAATGAAATAATATTTCTTAGATAAAGCAGACAATAAAATTTAAAAAAATAAAGTAAATGTAACTGTTATACTATTTAGTTAAATAAAAGACGGTTCATAAAAAGTTGATTACATTTTTGCAAAGTAACGATAAAACATACTAATTTATTTAATTTTATCGTTAGTGTAAAATTGTTTTAAAAAAGCTAAATGTATGGTCAGTTAATGATGTTCCTTCATTAAAATTGGCAATAGTAAGTCATGAAACAAAAAAAAAAATGCATTTTGTACGATGAGGCAATGTGTCAACTGCTGGAAATAAGATGTGGAAGAGTGATAAGGAAATAATAATCCCCCGCGTGAAGCACTAAGCAATTAGTTCCTGAACAAACAACACTGGGACATACCTAACACCGCTAACCACTTAGCTACAAGGAGACCTCAGCAATACTCTTTGGTTAACCTTTATAGGAATTTTTGACGTAGTTTTAGCGGAATTAGCCACTCTATCTACTTCCTCACAATCTTCACTCTTCCATATTTCGATACTAGATGATATACGAAATGCAATTTCGGAGAAAATGCACGTTAGATAAATGCATAGTGAACTGTTTTAGACGTACTAGAGTACTAGAGAATTATTTAACTAGAAACGTAGAACACTTAGAATTATAATAGTGATTTTTGAGGAATGATTTAGGTTACACAGAGCGTGTTATATTTATTAGTTCTATATTAATATGATATATAAGTAATGAAATATTATATGTATTATAAAAAAGTTTAAAACGTAACATCTTTATATGTTTTAGGTTCTTATATATAAGTATGTATGTTTAAGCACGCTGTGGAACCCACCGGAGCTTCCAAAGTCCCACACGCAACACTGAATTAGTTCGCTTTGCTCTCTTCTATTGGGTCCACTAACTGAATTTTGGCTTTCCACCGTTATTAGCTCTCGCTTTCGAAGTTATTTCTTGCATGTGGTGTGAACTTGTAAGTATATCTCCATTTTCCGTAAGTCTGAAACATCTTCAGAGTCCTGTTTTTTATAATGCATATTCTATATGTTGTTAATAGTGCTAAATATATTTAAACGAATAAACGTTGTGATCAAACACGACACTAACGATGTATTTCAGACTGGGACGCTTAAGTTTTCTAATACTTGTATTATTTTTAGTTAACAATCCGTTTAAATTAATGTTCCCCACGAAGGTAAACGGTATTTAATACTTCGCATTCTAAGTCGATGTTTCTTATAAAAAGAGCTGCCATTTGGGCATAAACATTAAAAATATATACATCAAACAGTCTAAAATAATAAAGGCAATTAATAAATTTATTATTTACTAGTATATTTTTTTGGTGTGGCAATCAGCCGTTTAGCTTAGTGGCTAAAGCTTCAGGCCGCGAATGCCGAAGACGTGGGTTCGATTCCCACAGCGGCGACAATCTTTTCGTTCTTTCAAGTTTTATATAGATATAAATAGATATTTTATATCAATTAAAGAAAAAAAATTAGTTTTTTCATAATTTTTACATGCTTTAATAACATTATTTATGAGATGATAAAACAATATTTCTGATAAATGGGTTAATCTTTCTGACAAAATTTGAAAGAGAATTAATTATTCCTGAAATTTATCAAAAAAACTATTCAAATAAAAATATTTGGCCCCTGCTTAAGAAACATGCTTTATATTATATCCCAATCTATAGTTTTCTAAATTTTAAAGCATAACAAATGTCTGATTCCGGAGATCTTATTCCGATTAACGGTCAATCGTAACAAAGCTATTAATTGAACGCAGTAATAAATTTATATCAATATCGACGGTAAACGCCTCACTGGAAAAACTAAAGATTGGGATACATATCGTCCGTTTACCGAACTTAGTTCGACAAATCGCAGTAATCGATGATGACCGATTTCTTAGTTCGACAAATCGTGGTAATCTACAACGACGATTTGTCGATAGATGCTATCGGCCTTGTAGTCCACCGCCTGATACGTTGCCCGGGTGTTGGCAGGCTGATCTCGATGGCGTACGGCCAGATCGGAATGATCCAGGCGGCGGCCGGTTTCTTCGTGTACTTCGTGATAATGGCCGAGAACGGATTCCTGCCCATGAAGCTCTTCGGCATCAGGAAACAGTGGGACTCGAAGGCCATCAACGACCTGACCGACTCCTACGGACAGGAATGGGTGTGTACTGAGAAACTTGGACTTTCGAAGCCAGCGTGCGAAGAGAAGGTTCATTGTGGTGGTGTTTTCTGAAATATTGCTGACGGTGTACTTCATAAATAATGCAAAGGATGAATCATTGACACTAGCCACTGAAGCTCTTATGTTCACTCTGAACCTTGATATATTTAAAATGGTCTTATGTTCTTTTAAGCATATTATAACTCTTTGTTTTTTAGAGCCCGTGATATTTCACTGTTCGGGCGCCCGCTTTTAATTAAATATACTCGAGCAACCTGACTTCGATCCCGGGTACCGGCACCAATTGAATTGTTATCTTTAAGTGCTGACTTATTAGGGGTCAGCGGTGAAGGAGAACATCGTGAGGATACCTGCATAATAACCAAAAAAAATGGAGTATGTGTGAAATCCGCTAATCCACAGTGGGGCCGCGTGGCGGACTATGCCCTAATACCCTCTGTACAGAGGAGGTCTTTGCTCAGCAGTGGAACATTTATATAGCCTGTTGCTTAACTAACTCTTTGCTAACGTGACCAATCCACCGGCAGACGTACCGCGACCGCAAGGCCCTGGAGTTCACCTGCCACACCGCCTTCTTCGTGTCCATCGTCGTGGTGCAGTGGGCTGACCTGATCATCTGCAAGACGCGCCGCAACTCGATCGTCCACCAGGGCATGCGCAACTGGGCCTTGAATTTCGGCCTCGTGTTCGAGACCGCGCTCGCCGCCTTCCTGTCCTACACCCCCGGCATGGACAAGGGTCTGCGGATGTATCCCCTCAAGTGAGTTGGCCCGAGTGACGAAAATCTTGCTTCTCTCTCACACTTGTGGGGTCGCCGTATCGTGTGAAGCGTGTTGTCTGAAAGAGAAGACTGACATCAACCCCTTGGGATAAACACACAGATCTGGAACACCTCCTTTTCGCTCTCACTTGTTGGGTCGTCGCAATATGTGAAGCATGCTGTCTGAAAGAGAGGACTGACATCAACCACTTGGGAATAAACACCCAGATCTAGAACAATTATCTGTGGGTCTCACAAATTATTGTGTCTCGTGTACCGTAACTCCCGGCACCGAAGGCAATAGTTTAGTAACTGTGCCTGTGTCTCAGACGTTGGGTAGTAAATATCAACGACCACTGCGACCTAAAAGATCTATTGATAGTAAGCAGTAGGGTTTTACTTAAAGTTTTTTTGTATAGTACTACTACTTACTATTTAACGTATTTTATTATGGGCACAAATTTAATAATTTCGAAAACTAACTATTCAGTCATTCAGACCTCGTAACGCTTTAGTCCGTCCCGTGATATGAATTAATCATTTAATGCTACATTTCGGTCTTGCTCCGACACCAGAGTGCGATCCGATGACAACTCGTCCGTTCGCCATGTGAGACCCGTCCCTCTATCGCATGTCCCGTCCGTCGGCAGGTTCGTGTGGTGGCTGCCCGCCATCCCGTTCATGCTGTCGATCTTCATCTACGACGAGATCCGGCGCTTCTACCTGCGCCGCAACCCCGGCGGCTGGCTCGAGCAGGAGACCTACTACTAAGCACCCACACGGCCACTGTCCACACCGTTCGCTGCGTACAACGTTCATTTGTGTTCCCGCAACAGACTGACAGAGGGCGCGGTGCCCGCCACACGTGTAATCGCTGCCGCGTACGCCGCTTGTCTCACCGCTTCTAACCGCCGCCATCCCAACGCGTTGTTTGTTCCACGAAACTATATGTATATAAGCACATCGGGGAGTTTGTTATTTGTGATGTAACTTGTTCGTGTACACGTATAATTTTTTTTTAATTGGATCGCGGTTCGTGTTGTTCACGTGTCGGGTCAACCTTCAGTTTGTGTGATGAATCTCGCGTCGACGCCGCCGTGGGACGCGCGCGGCGAGCGACCCACTCCTTTTGCGTTCCGTTCGCCCCTCACTAGCGTCATAAGATAGCATTATAATAACTGATGAAATTGTTTTTTCACATACTTATATGATAAGTAATAAAAAATATCGTTTAGCCTGTAGATCATCGTACGCCACACGCGTGGGCAGGAGTTTGACGCCCGCCGCGGCCCGTGCTAGGCGGCCAACGAAGCATTTGTTGTAATATTACAGTTAAGAAGCCATTATTATTATTTAAATGGAAGGAAATTAGATTAAGTTGAATTTCTCGAGTGGATAATATTCAGTTGTCGATTCGGTCGGGTGCGTGGCGTGTGAGAGGTCGATGTGGAGTGCCTGGTTCTTAGTGTACTACCGCTTACTGTTAGGTAGGTAGTTGGAATTTTGACGCCGTATTTTTCAATTGTAAACGTAGTTAAAAATTAAAAGCATTACACGTCGCGACGCTTCGGGCCCCCGCCCGAACATTCACCAGCACTGCCGTCGACTGTCGTCGCCTCTAATCGCGTCATCGCGCGACGCTTTTCCTTTTCTAAAGATAATCACATTACTAGATTTTGTCGAAACTTATAAAAATAGGCTGCTCATGGTAACTACGTAAGATTTTATTTCTTAATTAAATGATAATAAACAAAAAAAATCGTAGGGATGCGTAATTAGAGATTTTTAAAATTATACAGTTATGATAGAGTCATCTTGTTTTTATCGCGCGCGGGCTCTCCCGGTAGTGATCCGGCGTTGGGGCGTCGAGTCTAGGGAGGGGGAAGCGGGGGGAGCCCGGCGGGATGAGGAATCTCAAATTTTTTCGTAACGAATACATATAACATTATAATAAAAGTTACAAAAGTAAAATATAACATTATAGCGAATAATAAGATCTAAATTATATGAAATGTTTATAGAGTTAAATGATGTTTGTTTCTTTAGGGTGACCTCCTGTGCTTGTTTGATGATGTTACCTCGTCCATCTCATTGACAATAGTCGTTGATCATGATATTATTACTGTGACGATGGGATCTTGTGAGCTGTTTGTTTGAACTACACTGTAGGACTAACATTGTTTTGCGTTCGACAGTTCTTTACACCGATTCAGTTTATAGTATTACTTTGTTGGCTAGGAGCGCTGTAAAAATGTAAGTGTTAATAAAAAAAACATTTTCAAAATATTATTGCGATGTTTCATTTCATCCCTCGCCCTATCCTACATAAACAATATTCCACGAATAATGTTGAAATGATAAAAAGATTTCATATTGACAAAGAAAAAGATATCTAAATTTTATCGTGCTTGAAACGCTGCCCTGAAAAATACTATTTTGCCTGAAATCACTAAAGTATTGAAACATGGATGTCATCCATGAAATGATAAATTAGGTTACGATTTTTCTAACTTTAGAGATTCCTAATTACCACACAGGCCCAAAACAGTGTGGCAATTTAAACAACTTTGATAATTCGGAGCCCAATTTTCAAAAGGTTGTCAACGCGTCTGTAACCCTCGGGTTTGGCAGATGTCCATGGGCGGCGGTATTCACATACCATCGGGTGAACCGTCTGCTCGTTTGGCAACTTTTCGCAAAAAAAAAATTCAGTGTTTTTATTTTTCACATACTTAACTTGTCTTCATCTTATAAAAATAAAACGTACATGAAACAAAATAATAACAAAAAATAGAAATAATATGCTTTAAACATTAAAGTAACGAATACGGCTCCGTGGAGCACTTGTCAAAGTATTGACTTCGGCGCTGGGGATAGATTCCCAGGCGGTATAACTATTTGTGTGACCCCCAGATAATCGTTTCGGATCTAGATGTTTGTACATTTTGTCAAATTTATGTTTGTAAAACGTTACAACACAGGATAATATTATCGTTATTATGGGCCAATGTTAAAAAAGGTAACTTAATAACTGTCTCAAAATATACGACAAAAAATGTTATCAGTGAATGAACTGTTACATAATTATGTGAAAATAAATATTTATCAATGAAAAGTTTCTTATTTTGAAGAATTACTGTTTTTACTTCGATATCCTTCAGTTATAAAAGTTTTCAACAAATTATATTTGAAATTATGCATTATCATAAAATTATATTTGAAATTTACAAATACTCTCGACCTATTTTCGTGTAATTTTGCGTGCATATCGGCCAGGGCGGAGAATAGGACATCTATTTTTCATTCCCCTAAATGTTAAGGGTGGTCCACCCCTAAATTTTTTTTTTATGATACAGAAATACATACAACCCTAAATTTTCACCCCTCTACGCAGACGTAGTCGGGGCCAGCAGCTAGTTCTTTTATAAAAACCTTAACTATAATAATCTACTTTCCTAATAATTGTCTGTAGTGGCAAAACACCGTTAGACGACGAGAGACGCTAGTCACTAGCGTCTAATGGTAGAACGAAGAATTAAAGGTGATCGTGGAAGTAGAACCTCCGCAAACCATATTAGAGTTAGCGGGAGATTTCGTGTGATAAATCAATTTTAATTCACTCGGAAAAGTGAAAATGATAATTCACTAGAAAACAGGTACCGCTTAAATTGATTGCTCTTTTATATTATCCAACCCCGAAAACTTTAATAGTACTGTTACTTTTGGAACATGTACCATAATCGATTACGCTCATCACAGTGGCTGTACCGAGGAGGACCGGCTAAATCAAGCGAAAAATTACTCAGGTACTGGAGATTTTGGTAGACCAGTGTTGGTATCATACATACACTACAGCTTCTTAAGATCTTGCCAGACAATTACGGCATTTCTGTATTGTCGATTAAAATCTGAATTATATAACAAAAAAAACCGACGTTAATGCGAAAATTAAAAAATTGTTAATAACTATAACATTCAATGATGGCTCTCGATTTCTCTGGGATGCCATCAACAAATCCGGGTTTTCTTATCACGGTACCACCCTTGGGATATCTCCTTTCCGACAAAAAAAGAATCATCAAAATCGGTTCATAAGCATCAAATAAAATATATATATATATATATATATACGGTCGAATTGAGAAACCTCCTCCTTTTTTGAAGTCGGTTAAAAATTGCAAATCATGATAGAAAAGCTCGCTATTCAAATGGCGAAACTGGTTAATTGCTCTAGCCCACTGCTGCATCAGAACCCTACAACTCACACTCCATGGCAGAAGTCGGTAAATTAGACGAGCTGCAATTGGAATGTCTCCGACACACAACGCTACCAACACTTTTGGACATCTTTTGTTAGTGTCTTGTACTATAATTTAGACAATTTCTTGATAGGAAAAAAGTTCCCTACAGACAGATCGTCTAGAAAATATCTCAATAAGGTCTATTGAACATTAAAACATGTAGAAAAAGTACGAAAAGATTGTCGTCGGCATTCGCGGCCTGACGCTCTATGCACTGAGGTAAAAGGCTGATAGCCACAGCGACGAAAATCTTAACGCCTTCTTTCTACATTGTTATTTAGCATTTGAAGATCTATTGATTTCTAATAACTGCATTAGATTCGTTTCCAATCATTGTATGAACACCCATCTCTTTGTATCGTTCACAACTTCAGCCATTATTTATATTTATACCATAAACATTAATGATCTGCTTGATCCATAATCGTTTACTTCTTTCTACATCAACTCTATTCTTGTGTGCAATACGCTACCTCTCAAAATAGTCTTTCTGCCAAAAGTCGCTTCGCATTTAAGAGCTGCACTTATTGAAAGATTGGAAGGATCAGTCCACTCTTGAAAAGTATTTATGTATTTATGGACATATAATTGTATTTGTATGTATCTTTATTATATGTTAGTTTTGTTTTCTATCAAGCAGAAAGTTCTAAATAAAATTTATTTTTCAATGGTAGTCTAGCATCACCTCAATTAAGTGTATTGAGGCGATGGGAGATTTTTGAGCGGGAAAGTAACTTTTCAATACCCTCTTATAATATATATACCATATACATACCTTGTCTGAAAACTATTCATCAATTTCAACGATTCGGTCGAATACACTATGCAGATTTTCACCATAGACCAAAGAGTTCCAAAAACTCCTTGCAACACTCAACTCACGCTTTTTCCTGAAGCGCCATGAGCATTCGCGGCAGCCATCTTACACTGACCTTTGACAGATTCAGAGTCTTATGAAGGATAATTTGAATGGTAACCACTGATGGCTTAAGTTACTATTAACATTTCACTCTTACACGGGCAAGAAGTTTCTTCAGCAGTGGCATTAACCGGCCCACCGGCACGGGGGTCGTCTTCAATACTCTCTACTTCGTTTGAATTCAATAGACCAGTTCTGAATATTAGATAATGACGGAGCAGAATCTTTGTAAACAGCCGCAATTTCTTCGTAAATAATTTTTTGAGTCGTCCTTTGTTTTGTAAGGAGTTTTATCACAGCGCGATGCTCGATTTTTTTCAATATTGTCATATAAATCATCACAATTGCCTTATCGTAATGATATCTTGGATGCTAATGGTGACAATAACATGAAATTTTTGATTATGTTTATATCCTCAAGTGTGTCTTTAACTAATAAATAATTTAATTATCCTTATCATTAGTATTTAACCCCGATGTGAACGTTTAGCGTATTCTCTGAAGTTTGTTTCTTTTTTATTTATTTATGCCCCTTATTCAACCTCTCTGGACCACTTGTTAGGTTGAATTGCAGAAATAGCATATACCGTTGAGTCCGCCTTTGTACAAAGATTTGTTTTTGTGCATGCATTTTTAAATAAATAATTAGTGGCCTACAAGCTATTGTACGAAATGTGTAACCTAAAAGTTATGAACGAAACTTCTCAAAAACATCATTCTGTTATCCTAAGTGAAGTATCTCAAAGTAAGGAAGGTTGCTTCAAAAGCTCTTAGAAAAGCTAATATTCCGACGTATCCATTGTAGTAGTAGGGTTATTTGGTTGTTAGGAAAAATTAGTAAGAGAGACTTCGCAACCTGTATTCCACTACGATTTATTGATTTTAATTTTTGATTTAATTTGATAGGATGTATGATAATCTCAATTGGCCCACAAAACTTGTTCAGTGCTCAAAATTTGTTAGCCCAGTTTTTGACGGGAGCTGCTGAAAGCTTAGCTAGTTCTTTACTGTTAAATCAACATCGCAAGATATATCTAGTTTTGTATTTTTTGCTTCCTAACTTTAAAAAAATTCGTAGCCAATAGAATACCTGTATAAACATGCATTCTATAACGAATGTATTAATTTTCACAGATACTGTTATAAAAAATAGTAAAAACATTGTTAAATCTATGATACAGTTTTTATAGCGTTTAATTTTTATTTCACGATATCGAACACTTAACGTTCATTTTCACGGGGCATATGTTTACGTCGAACAAGCATATTTTTTATCGTAAAACGTACTGATACAGCTATAATTACAGTATCTTGAAATGTTTCAATGTTAGTGTCCTAGGATTTAATTTTTCAAATAACGGTATTCCAAGCTGGCAGTAACAGCTAATCTTCTCTATTGAAATAAGATTGTTTCATAACCAATTAACATTTTGGAAGTACGTTTTTCGAGAGTATAAAATAACTCGATAAAAGGAGTAAAATCTTTCAAATTTAAATTATAGCACTTGTTTATATCTTTACAGGAAAATCACAAAATGTGGATCAACGTTACTTTGTGAACGATTTTTAAATAAATTTTATATTTATACATCAGACTGATCCTTTTTTTTACACAACTGCGGCGAAGATAATGTTGATTATGCGATTTTTACGTCCATGACCGTATGTGTACACATAATATACAAAATATGTATACATGTGGAAGTCCCTATATTCGCTCATAACTACTCAAACGATTTTCGTGATTGATATATTGTATTGCTTGAATATCACTATAGTATAGTTAGTATGGGGTATAACAAAACCATAAAACATTTACATGGCGGAATTTTGACACCAAAATGTAGGTTTTGAAAAACATTTTTTTATATCGCGTTTTTAAGTTTTTTTTTTGTTTTCTTTTATGTGAAGGTGGCAAAAGGGCAGGCGGTCCACCTGGTTAAGTAATATACAGCGTATCGTTACCATCGCGACAATAAATGAACACACGTCTAACGCTACTTGCCAATAATCATAAAAAAAATATTAACGTTAAACAAAATCCATAATTAAAAAAAAATATTTTTCAAACAAACTAATTAAGTAAAAAAGAAACAAAATTTGTAACACCTCTACAACTCGCGCCACAGCGTCGCATTACAAGCCTCTCCTTCTAACAGTATGTTTTGTCTCTTTTAAATTCATTCAACCCATTCATATGCTTTGTGACCTTTACAAATGAACTTTACGTTACGCTTTTGTAGGTAAGGGTGTTCTAAAATTCTTTGTTTTGGAAAATTTAATAACTCTGTAAATATTGATGTTTAAAGAATTTAATTATTTAATAAAACTTTAAAAAGTTATCCCCTATATGTGTGTTTATTTATTGTCGCGATGGTAACGACACGCTGTATACCATGGAGATTTGGAACACCCGTAGGGTTGTAGATGCGTTGCCACCTTTTAATAAAGTGGGCTCTAGCTTTCTCACTCACTAGACGAAACGCATTAATGTATAACACTTTTACTTCAAGACGGTATTTTGTGAGGTACGTACCCGGACAGACCTCCCTATTCGTGCAGCAGCCGAAACTATTGCGTGGCCTTACCACTTTAATTATAACCCTTTGGACTGAGATATTCGGTATACGAGTCCAGAGCAGGCCCGGCAATACAACCTCGATCGTGCCACTTAGATATTAGTGCTGATACAAAGTTTACGACGCGACTCACGTAGTATATTATATTGTAAACTAATCTTTTTAGAAATGAGCAACAATTGAGTTTCTTGTCGGTTGCTTCTCAACAGAAACTGCTTTCTGAACCGGTAGTAACTTAGGAACATATTAAATTTGAATTTGAATTCAATTAAAGTTTTACGCAATCATTAAGGCGGATCAGAGCAACCGACACATTTTTATACCCGCGTCACGTAGTGTTGCGACTTTAAATCTAAATTAAGAAACACGAGGCACGTGCCGCAAAATCAATGAAACGCGCAGGTTTGTAGAGGTTTTGCAATATTAACATCTCTGGCAAGCCTCCAATGCCCAGTGTCCTGATTGCTAAATACGAATGTTACGTAATACGGGAGTAAAATCTCTCCCATGGACTTACAAAGACATTTTTTATCGCTTTAAAATTTTCTATTTAATGGAAGTTATGGAAACCCTTCAATTACTGATAACTGAAACTCAGTAAATGAATGTTCTTACTTATGTGATATACGAAACGAATATGATGCTCTATATTACCTTTCCGAATCTTACACTTGTACATAAGTATTATTTATTATAGTTTACATCGCAAACTGAACGTTAATATTTATTTCAAAATAAATCAAATTCAAAATCTTAGTCATCGACGATTTTTTTCACCTACCACCTCTGCGTAATGAGGAAATGAGGTTTCTCTAACGGAGAAGAAACTCCGTAGGTATCGTCTTTTTGTAATTTTTTTTCTTAAAAAGGGTTATACAGCGTGTCGTTACAACGGCCACAATAAATGAACACACGTGTAACGCTACTTGCCAATAATCATAAAAAATATTGACGTTAAAATATATATAATTAAAAAAAATATTTTTCAATCAAACTAATTAAGTAAAAAAGACAAAATTTGTAACATCCTATGCAACAACAAACGGACTGATTCATACATTCCGAGACTTTTTCATTCGTTGCCACAGCGTCGCATTACAAGCCTCTCCTTCTAACAGTATGTTTTGTCTCTTTTAAATTCATTCAAACAATTCATATGCTTTGTGACCTTTACAAATGAACCTTACGTTTTTACGTTTTATACGTAAGGTTCTTCTAAAATTGTTTGTTTTGGAAAATTTAATAACTTGTAAATATTGATGTTTAAAGAATGTAATTATTCTTAATTAAATTTTAAAAAGTTATCCTCTATATGTGTGTTGGTAACGACACGCTTTATACCATGGAGATTTGGAACACCCGTAGGGTTGTAGATGCGTTGCCACCTTTTAATAAAGTGGGCTCTAGCTTTCTCACTCACTAGACGAAACGCATTAATGTATAACACTTTTACTTCAAGACGGTATTTTTGTGAGGTACGTACCCGGACAGACCTCCCTATTCGTGCAGCAGCCGAAGCTATTGCGTGGCCTTACCACTTTAATTATAACCCTTTGGACTGAGATATTCGGTATACGAGTCCAGAGCAGGCCCGGCAATACAACCTCGATCGTGCCACTTAGATATTAGTGCTGATACAAAGTTTACGACGCGACTCACGTAGTATATTATATTGTAAACTAATCTTTTTAGAAATGAGCAACAATTGAGTTTCTTGTCGGTTGCTTCTCAACAGAAACTGCTTTCTGAACTAGTAACTTAGGAACATATTAAATTAGAATTTGAATTCAATAAAAGTTTTACGCAATCATTAAGGCGAATAAGAGCAACCGACACATTTTTATACCCCGCGTCACGTAGTGTTGCGACTTTAAATCTAAATTAAGAAACACGAGGCACGTGCCGCAAAATCAATGAAACGCGCAGGTTTGTAGAGGTTTTGCAATATTAACATCTCTGGCAAGCCTCCAATGCCCAGTGTCCTGATTGCTAAATACGAATGTTACGTAATACGGGAGTAAAATCTCTCCCATGGACTTACAAAGACATTTTTTATCGCTTTAAAAAATTTTCTATTTAATGGAAGTTATGGAAACCCTTCAATTACTGATAACTGAAACTCAGTAAATGAATGTTCTTACTTATGTGATATACGAAACGAATATGATGCTCTATATTACCTTTCCGAATCTTACACTTGTACATAAGTATTATTTATTATAGTTTACATCGCAAACTGAACGTTAATATTTATTTCAAAATAAATCAAATTCAAAATCTTAGTCATCGACGATTTTTTTCACCTACCACCTCTGCGTAATGAGGAAATGAGGTTTCTCTAACGGAGAAGAAACTCCGTAGGTATCGTCTTTTTGTAATTTTTTTCTTAAAAAGGGTTATACAGCGTGTCGTTACAACGGCCACAATAAATGAACACACGTGTAACGCTACTTGCCAATAATCATAAAAAATATTGACGTTAAAATATATATAATTAAAAAAAATATTTTTCAATCAAACTAATTAAGTAAAAAAGACAAAATTTGTAACATACTATGCAACTACAACTGACTGATTCATACATTCAGAGACTTTTTCATTCGTTGCCACAGCGTCGCATTACAAGCCTCTCCTTCTAACAGTATGTTTTGTCTCTTTTAAATTCATTCAAGCCATTCATATGCTTTGTGACCTTTACAAATGAACTTTACGTTACAGTTTTATACGTAAGGTTCTTCTAAAATTGTTTATTTTGGAAAATTTAATAACTTGGTAAATATTGATGTTTAAAGAATGTAAATTCTTAATTAAATTTTAAAAAGTTATCCTCTATATGTGTGTTCATTTATTGTCGCGATTGTAAAGACACGCTGTATATTATACAACCAATTTTTTATTTATTTTAGAAATAGCTTAGGCGCGATCAACTCATCATTCTCAGGGGTTAATGTCATTAATTTATTCATTTATATTATAATAAAACATTTATATTATAATATACATATAATATTTATTTTCTAGAGTTTTTGTTATATTGTACATTCCTTTTATCTTGAACGGCTTAAAATACACAAAACAGTTTGAAAAAAATGAATGAGAAAATACGAGGAGTGATCATATCTCCAGATTCACGACCTGTTAAAAGTAAGAAAATAACGTTGAAAAGATAGAATGAGTAGGTTACCCCTTTTCAGGAGACCATGTCTCAAAAGTACATCCGATATTGTGTCTACCCTTTGCGGTGACAGGTGTGAGGGTGAATGGAATGCAACAAATTATTTATGATCCTATTCACATCTTGAATGCTATAACGTAAACTGTATACGGTCTTACGACCCCTTTCAATTCTTTAATTTTAATTGTAGACAGCGATGAAAGCAGTTGATTTTAGAAGTACTGCGTTTACAATTCATAAGTATATGTATTATTACACTACGCACGGAGAGCACCATTAACCAACAAAAAATGTGTTAATCTACATGTACTAGCTACCAAACCTTACAGGGTCATCCTTGCATCATGCCTAATTAAATAATTCATTAAAATCAAATTCTACCCGGTTTGGAGTCCGTAGTGGGGAACAAACATCTACACATCATTATCATATATACAGATTCAGCTGTCTATGATTTGTACAGAAATATCGGGAATTGTTTTCTGCATTATAGTAAAATATTTATATCATATTACATTATAGTTATTATATGTATTGTATAAATATAAATTGCTTTCATCATTTTTATAGTCAAAATTTAGTTAATTCGCAATTGACCAATTAACCACATATTACATTCAAATATTATCTTATAGGCAATAATAACATAATAAATATTTGTCGTGTACGCATTCCTAAAACAGATTAATCAGATGGTTGAATTTTTGGTGAGTTGCATTATATTCTTACAAGTGCCTTTTTCATCATATAGTTTTTTTTTATAAATAAGTTTAAGTTTAAAGTTCATTGTTTATTGTACATGTTCTTAATTTAGTCACTCTGTAATTAAGTACAAATTTAGGTACTAACTAAGATACTATCATACTGCTGTACGAAGCAACGTATTCCTCATTACTTTCACAAATTTTTCAATGTGTAGTTTATATTTTTTCAAATAACGATTGTTGACTGACATTTTATTACATCATAGACGATAACGCCATGATGATATGATAATAATCAGATGAGTAACCTTTCTTACATAATATTAATCCAGAATAATTCATTTTCATCGTGAGCTTTAAACATTTATCGTGCGTGCAGTTAATTGTTTTAAACGACTTATGCCGATTACTAGAGGCTCGTTCCTTGACGGGTGGCCTTGAAGGTGTCCCGACTGCGTGTACATAGTTAGCTATGGGTGTACCCTGGAGCAGCCCCGGCCTATGGCCGCGCAGGTTGCCACACACCCCCGCCGTGCCCCTGGCGTACTGCGCATGTGCCGCCACACTCCGACAGTGCCGACACGTCCCAATTATTTTCCTCCATCGCGCTCACGAAGGAAAAACAACAAATAATTAGCACGCCATTCGTGTTGTGCAATCAACGCGTCAATGCTTCGCAATCGTGGGCACGCGGTGAAGGGGAAGAGCGTGAGTTCGGTGCGACAATGCGCTGCCGATGATCCAGAATGGTGGCGAGTGTAGGGGCCGTCAACCCAACTAATGGTACATAAACAGTGCTTTCAGGCCCGCGCTTTGGTGTTACTTGGGTATTGTGAGGTAATCACGTATTTGTGCGTTGTGCAGTGGAGGCGACGGCGTACATCAGCGCAGTAGCGGCGTTCGCAGTTGTTGTTCTAGTCGTGCTGCTGTTCTTGGGGCGCAGATGGTGCTATTCGGCCGTCTTCAGCCGCAAGTGCTGCGATGATATACTCGCGGTCAGCGCTCACGTTGCCGACCCAGCGCTGTCCCTCGACAATGCCCAATTCGGTGAGTGCGGTACGCCGCTTTTTACCTCAGCAATATGTACTGCGCTAGGTGAAGTAAATAGTTTGAAACCATCTTTATTCTCTAGCTTCAATGATCCGATACCTAGTTATAGATTAGACGTGGTATACGCCGACCGAAATGTATGGTCTGTTTGTTTGTGGCGATTGGAACAATCAACGGCTCGCTTTAAATAAAATATTGATAGTTGGTTTGTAGTGTTCGCGGCTCCAAGGCGACGTGCCGCCAAGGTCTCATGTCAACGACGGCTGTTCGCGGTAATAAAAGTATAAATAATAAAAAAAGTAAATTAATACTATTTATAATGTAATGTAATGTTCCGAGTAGATTAGCTAAGATAGTCCATAGTTTGGTTAATTAGTGTGCAATAGTTCGGTGTTAAGTAATAAATTGATTGACGTTGTTTGTACGTCTGTGTTGTTTTAGATGCTTTGTCGAAACCGAAACATTACCCCGAACGAATTTTCACGTTCGAGACGTCGGACTCAGACGAAGAGCTGCGCTTACGCATTCAACAGGTAACAATTGGACCGTAGAATTTTTTGGCATAGTTCTCTAAATAGTACCTATACCGCATATCAGTACCCCTTCTGCACGTTTCATATTACCTGAGGAGTAGTTTCAACAAGATACATGTACACAACTGTAGTTATTAAATATTATTAAAAATACATTATTATTAAATACCTTTCGTTAATTTTAATTATAACATATCTCAGTAAGTTTGTGTAAATATAGACACAAATTTTTCCAAATGACAACGTCATAATAATTAAGGCCACTTGTAAATGAAATATTTACTGAGCAGATTGAAAATTAAAATGGAATATCGTCGCGTATGAAACAAGTGCGAAATAGTTATTTTATTAAAGGACCTTCCCTACAAATATTTGTTCTATTAGTAAATATTGTCAAATACTGATATGATGACCTATTACAGAATTGAACGGACTAATAGTTCTTACGTTGTTTTATGTCAATAATCGTCAGTAAGTAGGAGTATAACAACACTACATTCAAATGTAAGGACCTTATAACTTATAATAATTTAACTAAATAGACAATGGACGACAATGATTATTGTTATTATATTGATATGACTATTGGTGGCAAAGCTATTAGAGTTTGATATAACATATTGTTAGAAAAATAATATTAATATGATTAAAATTCACTGGCACGTGTTTAAATGCTAGTTGTATTGCTATCATAATTATTTTATGAACAAAAGAACCTGTTACAAAATTTTAATAGGTAGAACCTTGTTATGGGCAAATAAATATAAAATTGGGAAATCAAATTTAGTATTTGAATATTATCACCAGACATGCAGGATTCTTTTGATATATAAGTTACTTCACCATTACATAAATATGTATAATATATTTGATACGTTCCACGCGATTTTATTGTAACCATTTTTTCAAAGATTTACTGAATTATTTTATTGTCGTCTATAAAACGGCCTTAATTTAATGTACTTATTTAAAGTTTTTTCGTTATAAGAAACTTTTAGAAAATAACGTGTAATACGCGCTATTGAATCTACACGATGAACAGTTTTCCTACATCTGTTTCTGTCTACTCAGAAATTAACGCCCTTAATAACAACTCATTTCTCGTCAAACCTTAAACCAGTTAAAATTTTGAAACGATAGATAATAGCAAAAATAGTAGCATTTTAGAAACGAACAATTTCGTAACTCAGTTCAGTTGAGTAGACCAGTAGCTTATACGCAGTATACACAACATTTGTTTAATGCTACCTTAATGAATTTTGACAGGACAAAGAAGAAGTAGAGTGCCATTATGAGGAGAAGAATGAGAACGTTTCGAAGGTAGATGTGCAACTAGTGGAGACGGCGCTACGAAAGACCAGCTTGAGGGAGACGAAGATTGATGAAGTGGTTCCCAAGAGGGCAGATTACATTCATACGCTAGAAGCGCAAAGCAGCGTCGACAGCGATGTCATTGCGCATAATGTAATTTAAGTCATAATTCTATTGTCCATCAAGTATTTTATACGTTAGAGGAGATGTCAGTAAGTACCTATGCAAT
This sequence comes from Iphiclides podalirius, assembly GCA_933534255.1. Lineage (NCBI taxonomy): Eukaryota > Metazoa > Arthropoda > Insecta > Lepidoptera > Papilionidae > Iphiclides > Iphiclides podalirius. The sequence goes on from OW152828.1 coordinate 8,485,582, forward strand.
GAGCATGTATCGAAGTAAGCTGATTCGTACGCAAATAAGGTTAGTAAAGGTAAATATTAGAATTGTACTGGATAAAATTGAACTGTATCCACAAGCGTTAAAGTAACATTAATTTACTTTGCTGAATATACTTGTATATCGGATTTATTCTTTAATTATGACTGAGAATGATAATTCAAGGGATAAAATAATGCCAAACAATCATAAATAGATTTTATTGTAAGCAATGTTTCCGCCACCTGTCTATTTTCATTTCTTATACCAAATTTATATCTCGTTAATTTTATAAATCACTTTAGTTATATTGATTAATTTAAATTAAATTTTTCTCAGCCTAAAATGCGATCTAAAATGCAATCTATCATTCATTAGCGTATTGTTGAATGCTATCTAAGTATTTTTAAGTCACTTAAATCTCTTTCGCACCTCCTTATTCTATCTGTTTATTTTTCGGTTGGCTGGTAAAGAACATCTAATGCTGTTAAGTCCGCCACTGTACGTTGTTGTGCATAAAGTTTTTAAATAAATAAATAAAAAATTAATTAATTATAGAAGAATTGATTACATGACGTGGTTGGTACTCGGTACAAGTGTTGTCTGGAAGTACCGAAGTACAAAATGTCTAAAACCAGAAAATCGTTCCTTTGTAGATAAATTAACATAAACATTAAAATTAGTCATAGAGTTTGTGTGGTAGGGCCAGGCAACAGGGTTTGCTGTTGCAGGAATGAGCAGGTCCGTCCGAGTGAGTACCACGATCTCACAGAAGACCGGCGTAAAGTAGAAGTGTTACAGTTCTGCGTTTCGTCTGGTTAGTGAGGTTGCCGGGGCCCACTTTATTAAAAGGGGGCAACGCATTTGCAACCCTACCGGTGTTGCAATGTCCATGAGCGGCGGCTATCATTTAACATCAGTTGAACCGCCAGCTCGTTTGCTACTGCCACTTTCTCACATAAACAACTAATAATTTCAAACATTTTGTAAAAGCGGTAGCTTTTGTAATGGGAAGGGCCTATTATATTGACGAAGAATACGTTGAGGACAATGATGTATGGAAATGACTCTTGCTCTGCTGCCAATTATATACTTAACGATTTCTTTTTTAAATTCATTTAAAAAACAGAGTTTCTTGCCCCCTTCTTATCTGGACTAGTGTTAAATAGTGAACCAGTTTTTTGACTAAAGATCTCAAAACAAGCCTATATTGAATAAAGAAATTTTAACTTTGACTTAGATTAAACAATGATCTTGACCAAAAACAGGACACCTCGCTCCTCTGTGGCGAGAACAGTAGTTCTACAGAACGCGGATCGGTCGAGTTGACGCTACTATACGACGCGCCGGTGCGCAGTATGACTGTGCATGTGCTGCAGGCACGCGGACTACCGCAGAAGGCACAGGGACAAATACTGCAGAGTCAGGTAAAGACCATGTCCCCAAGCACACGTCTAGACTGAGCCCAGCCACAGGACATTTATGTATAGGACACGTATAAGACATCATATGCCTAGAAGTAGACCGACTTTTTCAAGACGTGGGAAATGAGCAATTGGTTCGTGTGAATTAACCGATCACTTACACAGATGCCCCAGTGGGGTACGATCGCTTCCAGTAGCTTCTTAAGGGCAATAGTTTCTCCGGCAGTCATTTAAAGTATGGGCCACCGTCATTTCAGTCACTGTTCTGATTGGCTGAACGCTTACTGCTTTTACCCTCCTAACGGATGAAAATTTATTTATTGCCTTAGTTGAGCTAGTTACGATTAGGGCGATGATTTTTTGGACAGTTATAATAAATAGAGTGGAAAGGACTTATCGATTTACTGAATGGGCAGGTCCGTCCGGGAAGAAATTGACCTGACAGAAGACCGGTGAGAAATAGAATTGTTACACTCTTGCGTTTCGTCTGGTGAGTGAGTTAGTCAGGGCCCGCTTTGTTAAATGGTGTAACCGTACAGGTGTTGCAAATGTCCATGGCGGTTATTAATTAACATCAGGTGAACCGCAAGCTCCTCACATAAAAAAAATACATAAATAGTTCAGTCATTTATAAATAATTAAAAAAATTGTAATAGTTTCTTTCAATATCTGTCATAAATCAGATAATGTTTTCCTTCGACAGGCAAGAATTGTACTTTTACCATTGAAAAAACAAAAGTACAAAACTAAGATCCGGAACGGCGAGAACCCTCAGTACATGGAGAGTTTTGTTCTGCACAAAATTAATCCAGGTATGGCCAAATTGGAGAGTTATAAAATAAATCAAAACAATATAAATTTCTACAAAAATCAATTACGTTTGTATCTACGATAAAAAGAATTATTCAGCTTTATTATATTGTTAGGCCTTTATAAATTTATTATACTTATGAAACTCATTATGAGACTTCCTTACTAATATTATAAAGGTGAAAGTTTGTATGTATGATGGATGTTTGTTACTCTTTCACGCAAATATTACTGATATACAGATTTTAATTAAACTTTACAATAATATAACTTATACATCAGAATAAGACATAGGCTATAATTTATGTAGGTACATATGAATATGAATATCTCTCTTTCTGTCTTAATGTTACACCTTCAGCCTATTCTATGCAGACGTAGTTGCGGGTAGCAGCTTTTAAGTTAATAAATTTTTGTCTGGTCAAACATATTTGCATACTACACTCGTTTCAATTACTATATCATCGCCGTCATCATCGTCGTCTCTATTACTAGCCTATTGAACTTCATTGTTGAGCACAGAACCAAGGAGGCCATTTATCTAGATCTTCGGCTAAGCACATCCTCAAGCTGCTATTTTGTAATTGTATTGTAATTTAATGAAAGATTATAAAATATTTTTAACAATAACAATTGCAGAAGATGTGCACGGTCTCGGCCTGCGCATCCGTATTTACGGTTGCGAGAGAATGCGCCGTCATAGGCTCCTGGGAGAAGCTGCAGTTAGCTTTGCGGCGCTCAACCTAGAGCTCGAGAACAGTCTGTGGCTTCATCTGGCACCGCGTCAACATCATCAACCAACCTTACAGGTAAGTAATGTCTACCACTACCAAGATCGATTTAAAAGAAGGGACGATAAATCAATTTAAAACTTGAACTGCTTTCAAGCAAAATTTTAACTCACGACCGCTCAGAGAGATGCGTACTGCGTCTGAAAAGACGGTGTCTCCTTTGATGGCAACTTAAGATTAGTACATCTCCAAGGTTTGAACAGCACCCACGTTCTATTCAGCCTATTATATTAAAGATTACACACATAATATAACTCTGGTAGGGCCACGTAACATTCTTTGCTGTTGCACGAATGGTTTGGTCCGTCCGGGTAAGTACCACGACTTCACATAAGACCGGAGTGAAGAGGAAGTGTTATACTTCTGATGAGTGAGGCAGCCGGTCCCATTTTACTATTAGATGGTAACGCGTCTGCTTCGGCAAATGTCCAAGTGCTACTATCACTTAACATCAGGTGAACTGCCAGCACGCATGCCACCGTCTCACATAAAAAAAAATATATATGACCCATCGTGTCTCTGTGGAATGTATGATATAATAACAATTAATTACGTCATCGTTTCCGGTACCAGAATTTGAATTTTGATTGCCCGAACAACATGAAGTAATAGACTTCATACTGCAAAAATAGAATGGATACTGCTACGATTTCCTTTAGTCTGTTCCGATGATGTCACCTTTAGTTGAACGTTGTTCCATGTCGTGGCAGATACCGAAGTTGGAGCTTGACGGGTCTGTGACTGGCGTGCTGGCCAGTCCGTCTTCCGCCGTGGTGGCGGCGTCTCCTGGCGGTGGCGAGGCCTGCAGCTTGGCGCGTTCAGACTCCGCTTCTTCGTGCTGCAGTGTGCGTTCCGCCCCGGAACTGCTTCTCGGGTTGCAGTACAACCCCACCACCGGCCATCTATCCGTCGAGGTTGGCTTTTTAACTAATAAGGGGATACCTTATTAGTTTTGTATAAAGTATTTCGTAAAGTGCTTGACTATCCCATTTGATGGTGAGTGCCGAAGTCGCTGAAGGTGGTTTTTTATGTGAGAAGGTGGCAAGCAAGCTGCTTCCACTTCTACAATTTTAATAAAGGAAATTTTAAGGGATTATTAGTTATTAGAGACTAAAACGTGGACCAGGTGGTCAAAGGATACATTTATGACCGTATCAGTTTGTCATATGAACATACCGCTATTGAATTTTGATAAGCACTATTTTTCATGGAATTTAAAAACTCCGTTCGAGTTTCGGTTTTCCGCTTCCGCTTAAATTGTATTTTGATATCTACACATTTTATTTAATAATGACGGCAAATGTGATATAGTTTTTATGATTGGTCCGTAGGATTAGTATAATTCGATCCACTATCCTAACGGCCAGATCCATGTCACGTCATGTTATTGTGTATGTAATAAACACTTTCACTTCGGTATTGTGTATGTAGTAAACACTTTCCCTGAATTTGATGAAAATCCGCAGATCATCAAAGGCACTCACTTCCGCAAGTTGTCTCCGAACAAGGCGCCGGATACCTACGTGAAGCTTTGTCTGATAAGTCCTCTGGGCATGGAAATGGGCCGCTGCAAATCCACCACGCGGCGGGCACAATCCAACCCACTTTACAAAGAGCTGTTTATATTCCAGGTACTTTTACGATAAAATTTTCCATTAGGTAGGTGTATGCCCGCAGGTGTTTTACGCCCTGACAAAAATTTTATTCGGTTAAGAAAAATCATTAATGGAATATATTAAATGAAACTAGTTTACGGATTTATAATTATTAAAAACTTAAACCAGTAAATTCAACTTTTTACGACTTCAACATTTTGGGAATCAACATTTTGCGAATTCAACATATTAGGAATTCAACATTTTGCAAATTCAACATTGTGGTCCTGAAGGATTTTGTTTATTTCTATTCCGATCAACAAATTAATTGACGGTAGCCGGGGTTAACTATTACATCAAGACGTATAACAACTTTGTGTGACCATGAACGCTGGAAAGGGTTCGAAACGTCAGGAGTTCAAATCAAAATAAAAAACGCGATAAAATCCGTAAACTAGTTTCATTTAATATGTATAATATTGGCGTAAAATCAAGAAAACAATACATTAATAGAATAATCAACAAGCAGAATTTGGAGGGCGCTTATAGTTTTCGAGAAAAAAAGTTATTTAAAACTTGTTATTTTCACTAAAGAAATCCGCCATTTAAGAACCATCTGGTACACATTAGCTTTCAAATAAAGAAACCGCACAACAAGTGGTCCATACGTTTAGAAGTTACACAGAAGATACACAGACGTAGACACGTCAAACTTATAACAACCGTCTATTAGAAAACTTTTGTCGGGGGTTAAAAATGGCAACCAACAATCTATTTGCGTCCAGGTTGCGCTGTTCCAACTGACCGAAGTAACGCTGATGGTGTCGGTGTGGTGGCGGCGGAGCGTGAAGCGCAACGAGATGGTGGGCTGGTTCTCTTTGGGGCACAGCTGCTCGGGGCGCGAGGAGGAGAGGCACTGGCAGGAGTTGTGCAGCCATCAAGGAGAACAGGTTTGAATATACAGCGTGTCGTTACCATCGCGACAATAAATGAACACACATCTAACGCTACGAGCCAATAATCATAAAAAAATATTAACGTTAAACAAAATCCATAATTCAAAAAAATATTTTTCAAACAAACTAATTAAGTAAAAAAGAAACAAAATTTCTAACATCCTATACAACTCGCGCCACAGGGTCGTATTACAAGCCTTTCCTTCTAACAGTATGTTTTGTCTCTTTTAAATTCATTCAACCCATTCATATGCTTTGTGACCTTTACAAATGAACTTTACGTTACGTTTTTATAGGTAAGAGTGTTCTAAAATTCTTTGTTTTGGAAAATTTAATAACTCTGTAAATATTGATGTTTAAAGAATTTAAACGTTTAATACAACTTTAAAAACTTATCCCCTATATGTGTGTTCATTTATTGTCGCGATGGTAGGGACACGCTGTATAGTGCCATAATAAAGGCATTGTCGCATTAACATCGAATCGAGAATGTTTGTGTGTGTGTGTGTGTGTGTTTTTTTCACTTTTCGCACGGATTTTATAGATAGTCACGGATAATGATAGAACTAAGTGATACAAAATGCATTAACATAAACTATGTAATTTCAAAAAGACCCATCCGAAGGAAACTATTTGTAAATATATTGAAGACTAGACTATAAGCTATTCCTTTTTAAATTTGTTGTTCAAATAAACGGCAAGGGAAACCATGAGCATATGGTAGGTGGATTTTATGTTTCAAAATCTGAAAGAGGCCCTTAACGAAATGAAAGGTTCAGTTCATTTAATGCAGCGAGATTATGATTAATTGAATTTTTTATAAATCATACGTACTGGACCACTTATTTAACGTATTCTATTTCTATAACTAGTTGACATGTGAAATCTTCGCACAGTAGCGTGACTGGTCAGCGAATACTAACATAAAATAATGCGCAAATAAGTATCAAAGAAAGGTCTGGAAATTTCTGGAATTTCTGATTTTGCCACCACGCACAAAAATACAGATAGGTTATAATCCTTAAAATTATTCACAAACGTTTTAGATACAACGATGGCACGTGCTCCTGGACTCCTGACGGTCGGCACCTTGAAGCCAGCGATTGGCTGATTGAAGAAAATTCGCGCTTAGCGCTCCCAGGGAAGCTACTGGCGCGCCGTTAAACGGCGTTATTGCGATGCGATCTTTCCGCTCGCCCAAACAGGCTTGCTGTTTTGAACCAACCCTTCGGGTAAACAAGCGGCCTGTCCCTTCACTTTCGGACCTAACTTTCAAGGTCTCTTTGATATGCTAACTGTTATGACGTCACGGACGCGTCGCTTAGATCGTCTCGGCTAATCGAGAAACACGTTTATTGTTCCCTTATGAATTGTACGTGCAATTGGTGTGCTTCTTAACTGTACTATCTTTAACAGATGAGAATTTTCCCGACTGATTGTAAGTTTTGATGGTGTAAAATAAACAGATATGAAATGCAAAAGTTTATTGTGAAAGTTTATAGAATTAGACAAAGAAAAATACATTTTTTACGAAAACTTAATTAGTATTTGAAATCTTCGATTAAAATTATTAAAAGATGTTTACGTCGTTATTTATCTACATAAAAATATATATATATTTATATGAAAAAGTAAGGTTTAATGCCAATTCAATTTACTACATAGTATTGTATGATTTATTCGATTTTGATGTAAGGTTTTGTAGCATTTTTAAACAATGTTGAAGACTTCGAGCGCACAATACTTGTGAGATAGGGTAATAAAGTACTAGGTATGTATTTATTGAGATTATAATATTATATACAAGCGACATATTCCAAAATGGAAATATCGTATTTTTCTTAACGCCCGAAATGTTACGCCTTTACAGTTTCATTTCTATAACTTGATATTAATAGTATTCATAGTGATTTCCTGAAACAATACTTTTATACGCACATAGCTTCACCTGCGATATATTATATTCTAATGCGTTCTTCGGAAGCGTAATTAATGCCGTCGCCATACGTCTCATAGTGTTTTCAAAATGGTCACTACTAAAGCAAATTACACTACTAAAAAAAATATTTATGACACATTAGTCTAAGACTATATTTCCATGTTTCATTATGTTGCTAAATCTTGATACTTAAGTAACTAAATTAGTTTATTTATAAATCCAAAAGGTTTATTTACAACATTTAAATGAATAATCATAAAAAAATTAAATTATTAAATTAAAAAAAATTATATCGTTATCTAACTTTTTATTGTTTTCATTAAAAAAATTATCCTTCAAGGTCATGTATATTTTATAACGTCAATTGTAGGCAGTTGTTTTATTGTATTGTAGATAGAGTTATGAACTATGTTAATGTTTATTTAGCTTAAAGCAATTACAACAAAGTAAGCTAAATACATCCTTGCCTCTAATATAAGCGAATAAGATGGTAGATTTTTTATAAATGGTGAAAAAAAAATTTTACGTAGCAATTATCCTTTTTCTTGTATCTTTTGGTGCTCAAAATGACAGTTGTTTAATGTAAGAGACGAAATATTAATCTTACAAAAAATCCTTATTTCTTACATATTTATGTATTGAGTATTCTAATATTGACGTTTCACTATTAATTATAAAAGTAACACTTATAATATTTGTCACTAGGGTTGAACTTGAATGATATCTCAGACTTTTCATCTCTCGCTTTTATGCATATATTGAAATTGACTAAATTCATGTTGGTTATAATTTATAACCAATACTTTCTTGCAGTCATTCATGACATGCAATTCACAGTTTTTCTAAATTCGAAAACAGCTATTCTTGAATTTTCTATGAACGATATCCATATTAGCCTTTAAATTTTAATATATCTTAATATTTACAGGCCATTCATTACTCTGATAAACATTAAATTAGGTTTAGAGAACAACATTGTACACACGACAGTAATAAATTTACATATTATAGTAGCGAAGTTTTCTATGAATAATAACTGTGAAATGTGATTTTCTTATACGACCCTGAACTAGATAAGAATCCCTGCATTGCACTGCATTATTTCTTAAATGCAAAAAAAATATAAAAAGGTGTATGCGGAAGTGTGAAATAACATTTTAGTCTTGATCACAATGCTGCACAAACTATTACACAATTAATTATATAATAATAATATTTTATCTATTAAGGCCTTTTATAAAGCAAAAACTGATGCTAAAATGTCGCAAATAACAATATATGCTTATAAACATTTAATCTAGCACTTAATAGTGTTGATTGAGATCGTTGTTAACGCATAAATTATTTGGAATAAAGGGTGTAACTTAGATGTTTGTACGACATGGCTTTAGGTAAATAAAGCTTGAATAATTTTGGCTCCCTGTTCTGATTTATTGGGAAAAAAGTACATGTAACAAAAATAACATAAACCTTTATTTGTTCTTGCGGATTTTTTATATTTTTATTTTCACTTGTTTTTTACCCGAGGTGAAAACGCCACCTCTTTTTAAAAATTGCATGTTATTGACCAATATTTAAAATAAGGTAGCATTCACACTTTTATTATACGCGTAGTAATTTAAATAAAGTTCTTAAAGTATAGTTATATTTTAAATTAAATTCTTAAATTATAGTTACGTTTTAAATATAATTGAAACAATCGTCTCCAAATAGCATTAACAAATTAATTTGACTTTTGAAAACGTAAAAAAATTGAGGAAGATCAAGTGAAGAAGTGATATTTGTATTTACAATAGAGTTTCGTAACCATTTCATATAATTACAATGATAAAAACTTGTGCATTGAATGAAATTAAAATTACATAGAATATGACATACGTATTACACAAACTTGGAATTCAGTGTTGTATTGTACTATAGAAATATTTTACATTGCTACAGATAAATCATTTGATTACGTTTCTGAAAATACTTAATTTGACGTCAGAAACGTATATCATTATAAAAGAATAAAAGCTGCGAAAATATAAAAAAAATATCGAAATGTAAAATTTATGAGAACTATTTATGTTATGTACTTATATATATTAAATTTTAATATACATAAGGAATTCATTCACAAACTTTCATAACGAGATTAACGCCGGGTTTCTAAAACACTGATCATCGTAGATGTCAACTAATCAGCTGTCAAATGGGTTTTCAAATGTTATTTGAGTTGCCAAAAGGATTGAAAATCTTTAAATTGAACATTCTGATCATTAAGAAGATCACTGTGATCACTTCAGAAAGTTTAACCATTCTTTTGGCAACTCACATACCATTTGAAAGACTATTTGACAGCTGATTAGTTGACATCTACGATGATCAGTGTTTCAGAAACCGGCCGTTAGTCTTATCTATCATTTAAAAAAGTGGACGTCTGTTTTTGCTGTGTTTTTTCTGCCATAATGGCAAATGAAATGAGTGTTTTATTAAATGCTTTATTTAAGATATACAATTAGATATCTAAAATTAAAAAAGTAAACTGTCTTAAAACTAGTAATGAATTAACAAAAGTAATATTTACTTTCTTTGTGTAAAGTACCTATCTGTAAAAATTTCTATTGCAAAACTTTCTGATTACATATTTTGTATTCGTATAAATAAAATTTGCCTTTAGCCTTTAAATTTTTTTATGATAAATTAATTCTTAAATAATATATAATTCTTATATATATTTTGAGCAAAAGATATTTTTTATATTTCATCCAATACAGTAGGCTTCGGAACATTTAATTTAAATTTGTTTAATTATTAATAGCCACATATCTGGTTTGTTTTATGTAAAACGAATGTACGATTACAATTTATTATTATTTAAGAATTTTTCTCAATAAATTTCTTTATACATTTCATTGTGTTTCACTTTTTATTGTTACAACATTCTGATCATTAAGAAGATCACTGTGATCACTTCAGAAAGTTTAACCATTCTTTTGGCAACTCACATACCATTTGAAAGACTATTTGACAGCTGATTAGTTGACATCTACGATGATCAGTGTTTCAGAAACCGGCCGTTAGTCTTATCTATCATTTAAAAAGTGGACGTCTGTTTTTGCTGTGTTTTTTCTGCCATAATGGCAAATGAAATGAGTGTTTTATTAAATGCTTTATTTAAGATATACAATTAGATATCTAAAATTAAAAAAGTAAACTGTCTTAAAACTAGTAATGAATTAACAAAAGTAAATATTACTTTCTTTGTGTAAAGTACCTATCTGTAAAAATTTCTATTGCAAAACTTTCTGATTACATATTTTGTATTCGTATAAATAAAATTTGCCTTTAGCCTTTAAATTTTTTTATGATAAATTAATTCTTAAATAATATATAATTCTTATATATTTTGAGCAAAAGATATTTTTTATATTTCATCCAATACAGTAGGCTTCGGAACATTTAATTTAAATTTGTTTAATTATTAATAGCCACATATCTGGTTTGTTTTATGTAAAACGAATGTACGATTACAATTTATTATTATTTAAGAATTTTTCTCAATAAATTTCTTTATACATTTCATTGTGTTTCACTTTTTTTTGTTACCAAATTCATCTGTGGCCAACGATATAATAAGATACTGTACTTTTTTGTTTTATCTATTAATAAAACGCTGTATTTTTAAGCGATTTACCTTTATTTGATCTGTCGGTTTGCAGCTGCGTTATCTCTTTTTTAAAATTATTACTTACATACTCACTGACAAAATGCAAAAGTGTAAATACCCTAATTTTACCCGGTCTTCTGTAATGCAGTGGTACTTCCTGGGCCTCACTCACTTTCCTTCACTCATGCAGCAAACCGAGCTGCCGTGCTCTACTACGGAGAATATAGATAAATGGAAACAAAATTTTCAAACGACCTTATTTATAACGACAACATATATATTACCAAAACAAAATGAACTTGAAATGAACATACGTGATTTACCAATTTAAATACCGTGCTACGCAGTTACGGTTACTGGGTTTTACGTTACAATACTTGAAATATACGGTTACTAAGGGGATTGTAATTTCACTTATAGCATATTAGCACCATAACCATGAAATTGTCGTTTTGTGTAGGAAAAATTTAACATTTATAACAGTATGTATGTATAACCAATCGAACTTTTGGTAAATAACTAAATATTGACGATGCGCTTTAGTCATTTTAATGAAAGTTCTCAGTCTCATTAATATAAATCCCGAGAACGGGGATCCAACAAGCAATTTAAAGACTCCGACATATTTTTACAAAACGCTATCTAGTCCTAAACTAAGCAAAGCTTACGTACTATGGATACTAGGTAGATAACTGATAAACATATTTAATCGTACTTTTCTTTTTGTAAATAAATACATGAATAAATAAATAAAACCCTAGAAAAACACTATGTTCATCACACAATATTTTTCCAGTGGTGGGGATCGAACCCACACACTCGGACCAACACTACGCCAATTGGGTCGTTGGAATTGAAACTTTATGTTATGATGTCTGGTGATTGTTGGGGGCGATGGAGAGTTGCCAATCATTTTTGTCGTTGGAAACTCTTCATAGACCTATGCAATAATTGTTTGAATCGCTCGCAAGAAGCTGCAATGAGTAATGTTGGTTTAGGTCCATTATACACTTATAAAAAGCTGGTTTTGACCAGGAGTACCTAGTACACTGGTGTTCGTACAGAATCCAATTTTCATCAAATGAGATAATCAAACTCAAAATCCTCTGCTTCTCTAGCTTTCTATCAAATCAGATCAAGGCTGCTGCTAATGTTGACATGATGAGATGAATCATCTTGTACGATACCTTCCTTTTCATCGTTACAGACTTTCGTGTTCCATCAGCCAGAGTGCTAATAATTTATATTACTGATAATTTATTTAAGGAAGTTTGAACCAAACCGTGTGTCGCATTGTATAGATATGTGCACGCCGAAGATAACCTGCAATTTTATTAAATTTTATATAAAATTATTCATAGACACGTTATTAGGACATCAAAAATAAAATCCAACGACTGTAACAATATTATGACTTTCTTTAAAAGACATTACATTGCTATATGTTAAAAATTCTTAATTTTAATTAGAACGGTAGAGATCTTGGCGTTAGTCAGTATATGAAATCGACATCTGCTTGGGTTGGATTTAAAAAGTAAAAGTAAAGGTTGGATTTAAAAAACAGCCTTTATATCTCCCACTGCTAGCAAAGGCTTCCTTTGTACAGAGGGTATCAGGGCATAGTCCACCACTTCGCATATTTTCGATTTTTTTAAAATTATTATTTCAAAAATATGCAGGTTTCCTTACGATGTTTTCCTTCACCGCTGAGCACGTGATAAGTTAACACTTAAAATTATTAACAATTTAATTAGTGCCGCCGGCACCGGAATTCTAACTCAGGTTGCTCGAGTATACTAAATAAAAGGCCAGCGCCCGGATACTAAGCTATCATGTCGAAGCCCTATAATTGACCATAAAAAACTTTTTTAAGTTTTTCACGTTTTTAACAGCAAAATATGTTGCCATGAACAGACAATTATTTGCGACATGAAAATTATTTATTCAAAACAGTTTTCATTAATGCGGCTATTATCTTAGCGTGACCAAGTTCAACTTCCAACTACATCTATTTTGTACGCAGAACTTGTAACATTGTCAGCGAATTAGTGCCGGTTCAATCTAGAATCCCTTGTTTTTTTTAAATTAAATATATAAATAATTACAAAATTCAAACTAAAACTGAATTGTTTCTTCTTTCCTGGCGTTGAAAAAAAAAGTGTTCTAAAAACACATTGTTATAAAAAATTACATTGTTATAAAAAATGATCGAAAATTTTCCAATTTCAAATTACTTAGAAAGTGCGTGGCTCCCATAGAATCACATGGAAAAACTTATTTTTATTTCCGTTTTGTAATCAAACCAACCAAAAAGGTACCTCCACCATGATCACTTCAATGTCATTAAATGTAAAAAATTATGCAACCAGAAATCAAAATGTAGAAAAATCTTAATTTTCTAATTCAAAAAATCTTAGTTTATTAATTATAATAAACAAAATTGTACATCCCTTAACTCCATATTATGTGCATTAAAATCTTTGCATGCATGACATACACTTGTTTATTGACCATAGTTCTGTCGCGTTAATTAAGATTTTAGATATCCTTCACAGATATCACTTACCTATATAATATCCGAGTTCCATAAAAATTCGATATTAGTTGTATTGACTTTCGGCTGGTTAAAGTATATAAATAATATATGTAAAATGAAAGGTAATAATTTTCGAACTCTGTTAAGAGAATACTGTTTAGAGGGAAGCATATTAGGCTTGAAGTATTTTTATCTATACCCGGACCGAGTGTCAAGGTAAGTAATTAATAACCGAAACACTCCTATTTTCAAAAATAAGCTACAAAGTTTATCACTAGTTGACATTTTTACGTTACAGTCAACTTTGTGATAAAGAACAATTCTGTATCAAAACTTGCCATTCGGGATTAATTTTAGTTTTTATGTGCAAAAGGGGTAAATTTCGATCGAATGGTTCACCTGATGTTAAGCGATTACAACCGCCCATAGTCATCAAAAGCATCAGTTAGGCTGCAGATGCGTTGCTGCTACCAGATGGCCAGAAGCACAATTCATTCACCCGTCATCATTGGCATCGAATACGCCAGAGGCCATGAGGCGGTGAGTTCCCTCTGTTCGCATGACGATCGAGGTGTTTCACAAGCCAGTCCAAATGGCTTTCATAATTCTTTAATTCAGGCAAAACACCTATGGTTTTAATTGGATAAAATATAAATATTTGTAGTACTAAAGAATATTGTACTAAATAAAATTAGTGAAGTAAACGTGAAGTAAACGTAAAACATTTTTGTTATCGAATAATAAATAAATCGAATAGCACTAAAACAAATTACTTACAGATGCTTTTGGGCGGTGACAATGTTCCTGAATGTTGGTGTGGCTTGTATGCTCGGCTTACTGTTGTACTTGCGCTTCTACGAGATGCCTACTAGGATCACGATAGAAAATCAGTTCGAGCCCATCCAAAATCTGCCGTACCCAGCTATCACGATATGCTCCCCCAACCATATCACTAACAGTGCATTGGATCGATTCAAAAAAAGCCTCGTGTAAGATCCGATAATAATTTATAACATTACAAATACACATGATACATTCATCATCAATCACACCCAATGACCATTTATAATATATTTGCGATAATTTTAACAACATCTTTAATTAGTATCATTACCATCTTTAAATATAATAAAAAATTTATTTATTTACCTTTTTCTATAAGATAAGAAGATATCTTTAACTTTTCAGCTACCTATTGAATTTTTCATTGTAGGATGTGAAAAAATAATAAAATAATAATGCATATCATTATTATTTTTTTAAGACACACCCAGTTTCCGAAAGCGCAATCAATTTTAATTTACGATAAATCTCTTGTCAATCGTTGTTTAACATGATCTGAGTTGCTAGAACGTCTTAAATAACTTTGATTTTGATTTGCAATTAGTCACTGATTAACGGACAATCAACAGAAAATCGAGTTTCTGAAAGCGTTTTTCGATGGTCAACGCTGTCAAAAGTTTTATTAAGTAGGTAATCTGTCAATTTGGACGATCAATCGTTGGTTAAAATGTTATCTATCAAAAATCTTAGTTTTTATTACAAATAAACATAATTCCCCACTACGTTGTTAGGACATTCATGCGTTCTATTACATATTTATTATTTATTATTATGCGAACATATCATGTGATTAGAAAAAATACAAAATGCAATCCAAAAGTTAATAAATAATATGGATTCTTTCTTTTTAAAATACTTACTTGTTTATTATCGATAAAAGTTCATTTTTTTCACGTTCTGTTAAGTATTTTTTTTTGACATTTTGCATGTATTTATATAAATTAAATTTTATTATAGCTCGGATTTTTACGTTGGCAATCACACGGTGACAGGACTGGATAGTGACGTTAATTTAAGTTTTGTTTAAAAAGGGACAGCTATACAATAGAAAGAGTTAGTTGAAGTAAATCATTCATTTCATTCATTATCATTGGTTATACAGTGATTAGCTAATTTTTCTTGAACAATCCTTCCAGAAACCCAAGGCAGTTTAACAAGAGATTAGGGATGGGTCGTATCGCTTTTTCTGAGTACCGTATCTGAATCCGATATCGATTTCAAATATCAGATTTCGAAACTATGTATTTTAATATCTAGATATTTTACGGTTCCCTATCCACGTTGATTAATAGAATTCTAAAAAAAAAAAAAAAAAAAAAAAAAAAAAAAAAAAAAAAAAAAAAAAAAAAAAAAATATTGAAAATATAAATAACATCTTATATACCGCTTAATAATTGACTTTAACATATTTTTAGAACACGCAATCTAGTGGCAATATTTTTATTATTTGTGTAAGAAATAATACATTCAGTATTATAGCTTAGGGCGGAAGAATTTAAAATATACACACAAGGCACATAAGCCTTGGTCTGATTTCCACCAAAGCAGCACAGCACTATTAAATTATATATGAATAAAAATCAGCTAATAAAAATATCACAAAAAATTTACCTCCTAAAAAATTTACATTGTATATTTTTCTGCCTAAATTAAGGAAGAAAATTCTTAAGTAGTAAGTTGGCATCCCTTACTATTACGTGTTAAGTACCAATGCAATCCAGCTCAAGGCTGAACAAAATTTCAAAGACATCGTTAATACCGTAATTCGTATTTAAATGCAACAGAGTTTTTTTCCATGCTGTTAAGATTCAAAATTACTTAACTGCGCGCTTTGTCGCCCGTTACGGCTCAAGGCTAAACAAAACAATAAAAATATAATAATATCGTTGTAGTAATCGCTGATACCAAGATTAGTATTTAAATGAAACGGATCTTATTTGCATGGTGTTAAGATTCAAAATTACTTAACTTATTCATAATATCTGTTTAAAAATCTGATATCGTGCATTGCTTGCCGTCCCACTCTAACTAGTAAGTATTTATATCTCACGCGCTTTGTCGCTCAATATCTGATATCGTGCATTGCTTGCTGTCCCACTCTAACTAGTAAGTGTTTATATCTCACGCGCTTTGTCGCTCAATATCTGATATCGTGCATTGCTTGCCGTCCCACTCTAACTAGTAAGTGTTTATATCTCACGCGCTTTGTCGCTCAATATCTGATATCGTGCATTGCTTGCTGTCCCACTCTAACTAGTAAGTGTTTATATCTCACGCGCTTTGTCGCTCAATCTGATATCGTGCATTGCTTGCCGTCCCACTCTAACTAGTAAGTGTTTATATCTCACGCGCTTTGTCGCTCAATATCTGATATCGTGCATTGCTTGCTGTCCCACTCTAACTAGTAAGTGTTTATATCTCACGCGCTTTGTCGCTCAATATCTGATATCGTGCATTGCTTGCCGTCCCACTCTAACTAGTAAGTGTTTATATCTCACGCGCTTTGTCGCTCGATATCTGATATCGTGCATTGCTTGCCGTCCCACTCTAACTAGTAAGTGTTTATATCTCACGCGCTTTGTCGCTCAATATCTGATATCGTGCATTGCTTGCCGTCCCACTCTAACTAGTAAGTGTTTATTATCTCACGCGCTTTGTCGCTCAATATCTGATATCGTGCATTGCTTGCCGTCCCACTCTAACTAGTAAGTGTTTATATCTCACGCGCTTTGTCGCTCAATATCTGATATCGTGCATTGCTTGCCGTCCCACTCTAACTAGTAAGTGTTTATATCTCACGCGCTTTGTCGCTCAATATCTGATATCGTGCATTGCTTGCCGTCCCACTCTAACTAGTAAGTGTTTATATCTCACGCGCTTTGTCGCTCAATATCTGATATCGTGCATTGCTTGCTGTCCCACTCTAACTAGTAAGTGTTTTATATCTCACGCGCTTTGTCGCTCAATATCTGATATCGTGCATTGCTTGCCGTCCCACTCTAACTAGTAAGTGTTTATATCTCACGCGCTTTGTCGCTCGATATCTGATATCGTGCATTGCTTGCCGTCCCACTCTAACTAGTAAGTATTTATATCTCACGCGCTTTGTCGCTCAATATCTGATATCGTGCATTGCTTGCTGTCCCACTCTAACTAGTGAGTATTTGTATCTCACGCGCTTTGTCTCTCGAAATCTGTTTAAAAATCAGATATTGTGGCAAACGCGTATGATATCGCCGTATCGCGATTCGTGTCGGTATAGCGAGCGAGCACGAATCAGATTTCGGAAATATCAGATATTGTAAAATACATAGATATTGAACGAGCCAGTAAGCGATATTGGGATATTGTACTAATATCTAGTTTTCATATCTGATACGATTTGTATCGCCCACTTCTACAAGAGATTAACAGCTGATCATTTTTGACATAGTGTTATGTGATTGCTGCTTTGATTGGCCTTTCGGAAACTGGGCATTATTGTTACAATAGTTCATCTGAAGCTTTTCTCTTAATTAACTTTATTAACTACACACTCACGCGATAGTTTTTGAACATATATCAATTATTAAAAAACTTAATAATTTCACAGGAGCGGAAATGTGACCACTGACATAAAGCGATTAGTTCCACATATTCTCGGGTCCGTTACAATTTTAAATAAATTGAAATTAAGCGAACTGAAACAGTTACAAAACATTATAGAAAGTAATCGTTATAAGGTGAGTTTCTTTTTCCACAAACGGATTTTTTTAAAAAGATAAAAGGTGACGAGCGAGCGAGGTTGCTCATCTACTATTCAATGATTACTACAGTCCATCAACAACAACAAAGTCTGCACAGTCGCAACATTACATTTATAAATACTGGGCCTCAGTTATCTCACTCTCCAAATAAAACGCGAAAGTACAATAAATCCAGTTCACGCAGGTCCAGTCTTCATTTTGTGAGGTCGTGGACTTCCCCGGACTAACCTGCAAAGTAGTGCCACTGTTGTGTGGTCTTACAACTACTGCAAGTTATAGATACTGTATTTGTATAACTGACACATGATTTTTATAAAGAATGTCTATCATCACTAAATTTTTTAAATTGGTTTTACTCATGGCCACGCAACAGTTTTCGCTGTTGCACGAATGTGCAGGTCCGTCCGGATAAGTATCACAACGCCACGAACGTCGGTCTTTTATTAAAAAGACCCGTGTGAATTAGAAGTTTTATACTTCTGCGGTTCTTCTCGTGTGTGACTTGTCCGGGGCCCACTTTATTAAAAGGTGGCAACGCATCTGCAACCCTACAGGTGTTGCAAATGTCAATCGGAGGTGGTTATCATTTTATCAGGTGAATTGCGAGTACCTTTAGTACCATTTCACATTTTAAAAAAAACTATCAACACATTAATTAGGTTACTTATATAAACAGTAATCACGATATTTTCTGACTAAATCTGTTTACAGGCACTTGACGTTTTATCTCTGTTGCCGCAGCGCTGCGACCAGTTTTTGAAACGATGCTTTTTTGAACAGAAAGTCTATCCATGTAAGGAGCTATTCTACCCAATTATTACCAAAAGTGGCATGTGTTGCGTATTCAACAGTATTTACAAATTAAAGAAAGGCAACAATGGGTAAAAGAATTTAATGTCTTGACTCTTTTAATGTCTCTATTTTTATTAACCTTCTTGATAAATAGACTGCTATAAATTACATGAAATGTCTTTCATATCATCAGGGTATACAGAAATGAGAGGCAAACCAACTTCTCTAAGCACAAAGTTACAAAGGTCGGGCTTTCGCACGGATTGAACGTTGTCATGGACTATGATCCTTGTAACGCTATGGATAGCTCCATAGTCTATGCGGGAGCTACTAAAGTTTGTAAAATTTTATGTCCTATAAATACCTATTTATTATTAGGGTTCCGTACCTTAAAAGGTAAGAAAAGAACCCTTGTAAGATCACTCGCTTTGTCTTGCACTGTCTGTCCGTGTGTCACCTCCGATTTTCTCAGGAACGGGTGGACCCAGCAAGTTGAAATTTATACCAGATACTGAGTTCTGTATCTGTAGTCCGTATTAGGTTTATAAAAATCAAGATCCTGAATCAACACAATTAATAGATATGGGCAAATTTAGATTTTCGTGAAAACTTGTAAGTATTAAAATTTACCTTATTTTAGAACCTTTTAATTTTTCGGAATAATTCTTTTTCTTTATAATTTTTATTATTATTTCTGAAAATATCGGAGGTGATTATTTATCAATTTTTATATAATGGGTTTTGTAATTAGTTAAAATTGGTAGGTACGGAACTGTCGGCGTACCAGTTCGATTCGCACTTGAACGGTTTTTTAATAGTATACACGCAATCAAATTGTACAGGAATAGACTAGACGATTGTCGATGTGATGCTTACCCAAACGCTAGTTATGCAGCTTAGTTAACAGTTCCAAACTTTACATTATTAAAGTTAAGTTTTTATGTACTTTTGTTGCATCCGTAGCGACTTGTCGCACCGTTCCCTGTCCCACACCAAGCAGTGATCCGCAAGATGTCGTAATAATAATACGTCGAGGTTAAGGCTAGGCGCCCCGTGCTGCAGGCCACCTCAAGTCCGTCAGATCTGTGAAGGCTCCTGAGGCCAACAGTGGCTCATCAAATGTCATGCAGGACTCGATTCAACAAGCGACCATAGAACGGCGAAAGATCCACATTTACACTTTCACTTATGCTTAGTTATGAAAAGTCGTGAATAGTATATGTTAAAAACAAAATTAAATCATACAGGTAATGCTCACAGACTGGAGGGAATTTCCAGCAAATGAAGAGGCAAGTTTCATTAAATCAGGCACCGAGGCCTTCCACGTCCTGTCTAACACTTTCACCTACTGCTCGGACGAGGTGCAGCAATTGCCTCTCTCTAGGTGAACATTTTTTTATTACTTTTACATGATTTTACAAACGAAACTATTTTTTTACAATTTATTGCGCATATTTTTAATTTTAATTTCGGACGTTTCAAAGCGTTCATGTGACGGTACAGACTGAGACATTGGCATGGGATATCCTAATGTCGTTGTCAACCCTGGCTACCGCTAGTTTTATAATTTATTTGGATACAATTTACGCAGAATGTGCTTAAAGTGTCTTTTCTTGCAGTAGTGTTTCGTTTGAGCCTAGATCTATTTTAATGCTAAATAATTAATAAAATTAAATCTATACCCGAATGGTTTATGTCTAGAATGCTTTATAGCTAGCTGTGGTAGAGCCACGCAGCAGCTATTGTTGTTGCAAGCATGTACAGGCTCGTCCGGGAAAGTACCACGGACTCCAAACCAAGTCGTCTGATAGAGTATACCAACAGGCACCAGTCTTTATAAGTGTTTTTTAATGTGTTTACAAACAATAAAAAATAATAAACTGGTGTAAAGAAAACGCAAAAGTTCGCCAATTTTGCGTTTCTTCTAACGAATGTAGTAACAGAAAACAACAAGAGAGCTAGTGCAAACATTTAGGTGATGTGGATTTCAGTAGCGGTAATCACAGAACATAGCTCATGGAGTTCTTAATTTGATCGATAGGATGTGAAGAGGCGATAAAAAAATAGCAGGTGAAAAACTGAACTTCAAATCTCGAAGTTGGACAACATAACCTTTTTTCTTGGTTCTGATTCCAACAAACTAAATCACTTTCCCACAGCCGCAAGTGCTACTTCAAGGATGAGTTGACACTTCCATATTTTAAAGACTATCACAATTCCGACTGTGAGCTTTCCTGCTTGATAAAGGAGGTAGAGAATCAGTGCCAATGCACTCCGTTATACGTGCCTTATGTGAGCACGCATGCCGCCTGCAACTTCACCAGTCTCGACTGCATAATGGCCGTCCAATGTAATGTATATTACAATGCTTAACTATTGTAAATAAATCAAACTTTTTACAGATTGTGTGTTCTTCTTTTGTTTAGTGGTAAGGCCACGCAGCGGCCTTTGCTGTTATATGAGCAGTCTTATTTGGAAAGTGCCATGGTACTAGCAAAGCATGAAGTAGAAAAATTATACTTTTGCGTTTCGTCTAGTTAGTGAGGTAACTGGGCTTTTAAAGGTTGGCGATATCCTGCAACTCCTCATGTGTTACAGATGTTGATAGGCAGCGGTAATGTTTTAACATCAGGCAAACTCCTCTACTCGTGGCAACTTTTAAAATAAAGAAAACACGCTCTTTCAAGTGTATATTAGATCAAGATTAAATTAATTAATTACTTACAATTTAACCGTTAAGTTTATAATAGTTGGACTTTATTCTTGCACCTTTCTCCCATATTTTACTGGTCGAGATTATTGTCATATTTGATAGACTTAGCAGGTTAGATTCCCAAATGTAAATTGTTTCGTAGACATGCCATGTTTTTCGGTTTTGCATACTCTCTTGAATTAAAATGTATATTTATTATGACAATAACACTGCATTTTATTTAAATTGTAGTAGCTAATATGAACCGGTTGAATGAAAATGGTCGGTGCAATTGCTTAAGGGACTGCATATCGCATAGCTACACCAGCAAAGTGATCATTGGGAATCTTAAGTCTGTAGAACATTTAATGGACAACCGTTAGTGAGTCTTCCGGTCTTTTTATTCATATTATAAAACTAATTTATAAAACTGCGTCATAAAAGTTTTAACTGTGGACCCGCGGTCAGTAATAGTTTTTATTTTATATAGTTCCTTATTTTTTCAGTTCTGGCATCGTGTTTAACGGGAGCACTACCATTATGCACTTCTACTTCCCTGCGCCTTTTTATGTCAAACAGAAGCAAGAGACGGTGATATCGTTAATAAGCTTAATGTGTGAGTACAATTAAGGTTCATTAATCATGGTTTCGTTACCTCAACGGGTGATAAAGAACATTAAGATCATCAACTGTCTTACATGATTAGATTGGAGAGTTTATTCATTAATATAAACTAAAAGTAAACTATATCAGATAACTATCTCAATATTCGGGCGTTCGCTTATAATTTGGTATAGGTACTCGAGCAACTTGAGTTCCAATCCCGGTGACAGCACTTGAAATTGTTAATTACAATTTTTAAATGTTAACTTATCATGTGCTCAACGGCGAAGGAAAACTTCGTGAGTAAAACCTGCATATTTTCGAAGTTATAACAAAAAATAAATATTTCGCAGATATGTGAAGTCAGCCAATCGGCATTGGTGTTGCGTGGCGGACTATGCCGGTACTACCTCCTATACAGTAGATAGAGGCTTTTGGTCCACTAACACACATAATAATATATGAATATGTATAGTCCGTTACTTTACTTTTTATATAGGTAGTAGAAGAATGTGGTTTCACCTGAATATGTTACAAAAACTATTCCACTATACAGGGAGGCTTTTTTAAATGTATCCAGTTTTTTATTAAATTCTAGACATAATTAATCTTTTATAAAAAAAATTATAAACATTTAAAATCACTCGTAATTAATTAAATACATTCATTTGAACTTATCTCAAAAAGTGCATGATTTATGGGCAACTCATTTATTTTACGCGCGATCATTCATAACTAACACGCAAACAATCTCGTTTGTAAAGTATATGACGCATTTATGAATGACCACCGTATTGTCAACAAGTTCTGTTTTTTAGGGAATGGAATGGCAATTTTTTGAAAAAAAAAAAAGCTTGTTTTAAATTCAATAAACGATTATACTACCGAGTCTTAACCTCCTGTGTGAATTTGGGAACCTTTAGAAAATCCACCCTGTATATAAAGTAATGATTATTTTTCTATCTAGTTATAAATAAATATAAAAAGTAACACAGTCATCGACACTCCTGGTGTGGTTAAACCCTGTAAAAATATTTTCAACCTATTTTCTTTCCTGTGAAAATTTCACATTTTAATTTCAGCAATGTGTTATTTTATTTCAAACACATAATTTGATTACAGCTAATTTGGGTGGCGTGTTCGGCTTATGTCTCGGGTGCAGTTTCATCAGCCTCATAGAAATATGGTTTTACATTTACGTTGCTTTAAAGAAATACGTGAAAGGGCATTTGAAGAAGAGGCGCCATCAAAGAGTCGGTTTTTATAACTAAGGTTCACCGAAAGCCATACCGGATCTAATAACCACTATTTTTGATTATATAATGCACTTAAAGTTCTTACAACATTAACCGTAATTAAACGAGTTATTAGCGCATAAATATATTTTTTTTTTAATTACATGAAATTAGCTTTAATTTAATATTAACTTTAATTGCTACGCTTAGTACACGTTCGCCTTTCACGTATGTGTTACGTACCGAGTGATTTCTTAGGGCAAACATAGTTTATATTTCCATTACTTAAATTGGAATTGTATCAAAATATACTATATCTTAATAAAGTATCCATACAAAGTTTTCTTTCATTAAAACTCCTTCATAGAATTTAAAAAAAATTAAATAAGCCTTTTGTACATTCTCTACTCTCTTTTACATGAAATGCTGCTTTGTTGTTGTTGTTGTTGCTGTAGCCGATTGACCGTCAGAAACGTACCCGTTATGGATCATAAACTACGAGTCCGAAAGGGCGAAAGTTCGGATAAGGGATCGTTATTGTGCGCAATTCATATAGATTAAAAACATGCAAAATAAATTTTGTAAATACTGTTTCGTTGAAAATATATTTTTAGAAGTAACATAATACAAAATAAACCTCGAATTATAGTTTAAATCTACTTCACGATCACGTCAGCTTTCAAACAACACAGCTTTAAACTGTGGTAGGGCCACGCAACAGCGTGTGAACACAGAAGGCCGGTGAGAAGTGGAGGTATAATACTTTCGCGTTTCATATGCTGAGTGAAGTAGCCAGAGCTCAATTTTCAAAAAGGTATTAACGCATCTGCAAACCCCTGTAGCAGATGTCCATGGGCGGCGGTATTCACTTAACATTAGTTGAACCGCCTGCTCACTTGACAACTTTTCACATAAAAATAACGCACCTTAGACAGTCCATTCGTTTGAAAGTAATCCACGGGGATTAATAAGAGAAAAACCTAATATTAATCTATTATTTTAACGAAGTAAAATTCGAAAAAACTCATTAATAAATTAAGGGATTATATCTCTAATATTTATTATACATAATTTAATTTTAATGTGATCTAATAATTTATACATACATTTGAAATTTCTTATTCAAATATATTTATGTGGATACATATCCAACTACAAAGTTATTTGTTTTTTCATTAAACACTTGAAAACCCTTAAAAGACTTCCAATAGAAAGCATTCACGTCATGTTTAAATATAATAAATATGTAATTAATAGTAGTAGGAAGGTAATAATAACACACATTTCTGGTGTACGTAAACAAATTTATATTTTCCGATTCACATATATAATATTTGACTACAATCCTTTCGTAATATTCCAATAATTATATCAAATATATTGCTTTGCTAAGTTCCATGAAAAAATACAAAAGTACTCTACGATTGCGTTATGAAAAAACTCTAGAAAAAATTACCTCTCTCTTAACATCTAAAATGTTCATATTATGCGTAAGATATTTCGAATGTAGGCTAATATATTGAAAAATTGTCGTATATAAAAAGACAGGCAAAGTTCGCTTTGATGCGCTTTCCCACGAGTGATGATTCAATTACAATATACATACTAAATAAATACTCCATTTAACTTGCCGTCTCACCCAATAATACTTTAACGGAAATAAATGGCGGACCTCTATAACTCCTAATATAACGACATAAAATCAATTTTTGGCTTAGATTTTAATTAAAACTACGATAAAGCACATAAAGTAATAATTTGGTCTAAGTTATGCGTATTATAATAAAATTGTTAAGTGCCTTACACTAATTATTGCCTTATTCTAAACATTGTTTTATTCCAGGAGTAATTATTGTTAAATAAAATAACTAAAAGGCTCATGCCTCTCGACATCCCTTCTATAACGGTAATATATTTGTCAAAGAGCTATTTGAAATATTAGTGAAACAGAAAATTTTAAAAATCACAATTCATCAATTTTAAATCTGAAGCTATTATCACAAATCGAAAGCGATACAAATAAAAAAGAAAAGCAAGAGTACAACAGACGTGAAATATCTTTACAGATGATTTTTTTTTTAATTTGTTTTTATAACAAATAACTTACATGAGTACAAACAGATACGGTGTGAAGGCATGAGCCAATCAATAACTGATCGTCCCCACACGCGGGGCCGAATCACTGGACGTATCACAAATTCCTTAACATTAACAATTGTTACGCTACCAGTACCTAATCCAATGGAACGGTAAGACTTTACATCGACATTGAGCTAACTTACATTCAATATATTATAATCTTTAAGTAATATTGCTGTTAGTCGCATGATAAACTATATATATATATATATATATATCGTATTTTTAATTATTGTTTTACCGAGAGTAGACGTAGTTAATGGCACGAAGGTTATTATGACAAGATACTATAGGACCGCAGTACAAAAAATTTTGTGCCGTCACAAAGAAACATGCGCCGAATGAATTGTAAAAGAGATCTTTTACACGACTTACATTTATAAATACAATTCCCTAGTCTAGCCTCGCTAGATTAAGCACAACTCGAAAGAAGTCCCTGAAATGCTTTAAATAAAACTCTGTTTTATTTTTACATCACAATTATTATTTCTGCTGAAATACACATCTATTGTATAAAAAATATCATTTTTTATCGTTTATAATATAATAAAACAGCTCATCAATTGACTTTTGTGGACTGGCAACACTACGCCAGTATGCTAAAACATTGTAAAGACTACTTCGATAATCATAATATAAATACAAAGCACACAATGAGCAAGTTACATTACCTTAACAAAGGGGCTCATAAAAGAGTAGCAGATAATTTCGTACCTAGGTCCGAAATTGAACTCGGACCCGAAAGAACGAATATAGAGAAAGAAAGAAGTACGAAGGAGATATGTAGAAAGAAACAGCTAGAAACAGAGTTCATACGAATTAGTGTATTGAAATAAATAAGTATTGCGTGGTGAAATCACGAAACTCGTTGCACGAACTAGGTTCGATGCCGGGCGTTACGTCACACGTAGGGCCCCAAAAAGGCACGCGGATCACTGCTCACAGAATACCGCCTACCGGCTGAGACGGACGGCTGCCATTGCCACTGTCGGAATCCACTAATAAAAACCCTATGATCTATAAGGACGTTGCCTCAACCTCCTGCAATACTGAACAAACCGTGCATTTAGATGTACTAAAGTCCCGTCGAACTGTAAACGTTTTGAATTTGGTTTCAATTACTTTGAAATTCAAAGGCTGTTATTGTGCAACCGATGTTACGCGAAAAACGACCTTAACGTTGTACTATTCACACAGAAATTGCTCGACCGGCGCTTCTGTTTTGGTGTTAAGCGAAACGAGACCTAAAGTCGCCGGGCTAAGGTCGATGCGGGATCGGGGGTCAGCTGTCGGCGGGGGGCCGGCGAGCGGGGCGATTCCGTCCCCTATTGCGTGGTGCGTAAGGTCGAGGTTGGCGCGGCTCAGAGGCTGACCAGGCTGCCGTGGTCCGGCGAGGCGAGGTCGGGCGCGGCGCGCTGCTGCTGCGCGCACGGGTGCGGGTGCGGGTGCACCGGCGTCAGCCCCGTGCCGCCCTCCATCAGGCTGTCGAAGTTGAACGGGATCCCGTTCGAGGGCGTGCTGATCTCTATGCCGGGGATCTTGCTGCCGCCCAGCGCCTTGCTGTTGTGTATCTGCAATGAGCGGTGCCACAATTAGCGGGTGAGGTCTCCCGACGACCGCATAAGAAGGTCGCCTTCGAAGCTGTCGACCCTGTCGTAACGCGGGGGCTGTTAGCCTAGTCAACAGGTGCTTTTTTCAGCAGTCTCGCAAAGATATGAAGGAGGCGTCATTCGAAAATAGTATCTAGATGATTTTGGATAAAATTGAAGTTTCGCTCGAAATCTATTAATTGCAAAAGTTATAAACATTTACTAAAAAAAAAGGGAGGTTTGTTTATCTACGACTATCTCGAAAGACTCAAAAAGAAGAGGAAATTTCCTAGAAAACACTCGACTCTCGGAACTGTAGCACCAATAGTTAAAATTTCCCCAGAGGGGTGAAAATACGGCCAAAAATAGGTACTCTAGCTTGCGCAAGCAACAATAGCTATAATTAAAATTTGTCACACTGTCCATCTTAACACGAAACATTATACGAGAACTACCGTTCGAAGCGAACGTTTTCAAATCGTGAAATTTTCGTTGCATTTGGTACGAGGTTTTTGGCAGACCAAATTGTCGTCACCGCTCAGTTAGTTGCATTATTCCGTTGGTTCTTTCCATAGTGAGTTTCACGCCGTTTACCTGGGCGGGCGTGAGGCTGACTGGCACGTGCAGGAAGTTGGGGCGGTTGGGGCGCGTGGTGACTGGGGGCGTGTCCAACGTCGCGGAGGTACTCGTCACAACGGCCGGATTCGCCGCCGACAGCATTATCCTGCAACGAAGGGAGGCATAGATCAGCGTTGTTCATTCCCACGGCATGATGGCTTGGACAATAGGGATAACCCCTCAAACTGTTTCGCTTCAAATACCTTTGAAGTAAAGAATCGTTGCCCTGTCAGTTGAGATAGGAGACGTTGATTGGACTCGAGCGTTATCGGCAATTATCTTGGAAAATAACATATACCCAGTTCGTTTGTCACGTAACAGTTTCTTTGTGAATAGTTAAACGGTTCCAATGCTTCTCGGCAAATGTAGAAGATCCGAAGATCATACAGATAGTTGTCCAAGCTTGTATTGATGAGTGACGACCCTCACATTATCTGTATCTTTATCGAATGTTCCTTCTGATTTCAGCCAAACGAACTAAGTAAACTTCGATCGATCACGCGATTATGTTATGTCTAGTGCTTATTATCTTAAACGTAGACTGGTCATGTCTGGTTTGTCTAATATCTATTTGTACGTTACTGTTGTTTCATTTGTATTTCGAATGACGGCTATCGGAATATCAACTGCGACGGTTGCCTACAGTATGATATCCACCGACTCGCAAAAATTTTGAACTAATTTCGCATCGACGGGAAGAACCTATTCGAGTGAACGTGATGTTTACATACCGGGGGCATAAAGGTCAGGCGTCCCGTTTATACCAAGACCGTGACCGTATTCGAGCGAAGGTACATAAAGGCAATTTTCACCAATTTTAGACACGATAAAACAGAATACTGCAACTTCCACACGTAACGTACCAACACTACCCGTATGTAGAATCAAAATTTGCCATTGGTCGGGACCGCCTGCGAATCCAATAGAGGTTCGGCACGCTCCAACGTTTCTCACGATTATGCAAAAGGCGTAGTGACTCCGTGCAGAGATGTAAACTGGTTTCGTGCCCGTAACCCTCATTGTGGGAGCAACAACTCCATTCGATTCCCGGTACGGTCGATCTCGCCAATTAATTTGAATGTATCTCTGCGTCCGGTCCGATTCATAAAAGTCTTTGGGCGTTTCCAATTGGCGAGTCGCGATATTAATGCTATGCAACTATAACCAACCCTAAGTCGACGTGTTACGGTTTAAAATTACAATATACTGTGGTCTATAACATTTGTCGATCGTCTATTATCCATTACAGGGATATGACTTTGACGCGAGTTTTTATGCATCGTAATTGAGTGTGACCGAAACACGATGCAGATTAGCGTTAAGATATAGGCTACGAGGCGATTCCGATGTCATAAATTACGTTTGAATTCGATTATTGACCTAGTCGTGCTCAAGATAAAGTTTATGTTTACAAAACCCAAAAACGTTTAATATGAAACTGATAGATAGGCTGGGATTGGATTTCTACGTCTTAAATTTTTATGACACGCGAGCACATTTCAAATGAACATTGTTAGCGACTCACAATATAAATCAACGTCAAATATTTCGATATTAAATCTGCCAATACGCGGTGATAAATAATGGTGGCACTTTCTTTCTCAAATGTAGCAAAAGAATTTAAATCTATGTATTTTAAAATCGACAAATTAATTTTAGATTTTTTCGTTTAGAGTACTATTTTGTCATGCTTATCTGTCACTTCAATCTATGTAATATTTATATGTTAGCATACATATTCTTTATGCTGATAAGCATTTTATCATCACTTCGTTGTCTATTGTATGTTATAAATACTCATTTCATAAGTTTCACTTAGCACTTCCCCACCTTTTGTCTGGCATCGGCGATGTGAAGATGTCGTTGTCGAGCGCCAGCACCGGGTCCACGGCGGGGTCCATCACCTCCACCTTCACGCGCACTCCGTCCTCGGGATCTTCGGGGTAGGCGTAGGGGTCCTGGAAGGGCTTCACATCGGGCGGGCTCGCCGAGCGCTTGTTCAGCCGGCACGACTGCAGATGGTTCTGCAGTATCGCCTGCAGGTGCTCGCGGTCCGCGTTCAGCTTCCTTATCTCGTCCTGCAGCGACTGCTTCTTCTCCTCGAGCTTGTCCGTCTCCTCCTGCAGCTCGTTGGTGTGGTCGAGGCGGCGCTTGCGGCAGCGCGCGGCCGCCATCTTGTTGCGCTCGCGGCGTATCTTGCGTCTCTCTTCCTCCTCGGGCGTGAGGTCCTGGGGCGCCTTAGTGGGCCTCCTGCCGCCCATGTTGCGCCTCTTGGGTGCCGGCAGGCCGGGGCTGCTGCTGCTTTCGCTGGCCGATAGCGGGCCCGGCGACACGTGCAGCGCGGTCGTCGGGCCCGTCTCGCAGTAGCCCACCGTGTTCAGGATGCCTGCGGACGAACGCCGAACGAATGAGCCGAGGCTCCGACTGGTAGATGTTTTTTTTTTTATGTGAAAAGTTGCCAAGCGAGAAGACGGTTCGCCTGATGTTAAGTGAATACCGCCGCCCATGGACATCTGCTACACCCGAGGGTTGCAGATGCGATGACAACCTTTTGAAAATTGGGCTCCGGCCACCTCACACACCAGACGAAACGCGAAAGTATTACACTTCCACTTCACGCCGGTCTAGGCTGCTGCGTGGCCCTACCACCGTATAAAGTTGTCTTAGTTGAAGCTGACGAAGTCGATACAAATCTATAGTGCACCCGCTCGAAGCGCGGGCTAGACATATATCACAATAGCAAATATAAATGAAGCATGCATATGCGACAGTTTCAACGAGCATTAGACATTGGAAACTAATCAGCTGTAGAACAATGTACTGATAAAGTTTGGTCCGAATTTTGTTGATTGACTATTTACTACAGTAACGACATGTCCAGCCAAATTACTGTAATATCATTTAATAGCTTATGTCATTACATCGCTTTATATAAACTTTACCAGTATGATTTACTGAAGCAATTTGTGTAATTCAGTTCGGTGTGCTAGCGTGGACCCGCCCACAGTGCTATGATTAATCATGCGCAACGCTTCACAGGTAACGATGACACATCTACTAGATGTGTCCTGTTATGTCATATATGTGCCCCGGTTATCTATCTTATCTAGAAGACAAACTTGCATCCCAATCTCTGCGGTGTACTGACCGTAATTGTTGGCGTGCGTGACCGAAGGTGGCACGAAGCCCGCGTGGTTGGCCTGCTCGCCCCGGCAGTTGGTGAGCTCGATGTAAGTCTGCTCGAAGTTGCGCAGCTGGGTGGGCGTTATGGTAGCCGTGGTGCGTGTTGGTACCCCCGACTGGAGGCCCTCGAGGTTCGCCAACTGTAAATCGACAAACGTAACGTTAGGCGCATTTATCAACAGGACAAATGCAGACATCATCCTGTCTGAATGGATATGGAACTGCCCTTTAATATATCAATCTAAAAAGTTTAGAAGTGAGACAATGAACTCCAATGCGAGTTAGATAATTAGAAAAGTAGAATAGACGTGAATACAACAAAGAAGACTGAATGAAATAAGAAAAATGTTGTAAAATATCAGAAAAGTAGAGAGAACATTTTTAACTCTTTTGACAAATTTGATACCACCATCACTTTTGTTTTATTCACGGTGTACTCCTAATAAAACACTACAATAAAGCATGTTCGGAAAACAAAATTAAATTGAGTCAAGATTAAAGCCGTAATAAATAACATTGTAAAAGGAAACAGTAGTAAGTTATGCAATGTGCATGTTTATTTATTATCATGTTTAAATTGCTTCCACATACCGATCGCATTTTATCTGAGCAATATTTATACACAGCTCGAACGATAACAACGAGCGAATTTAACGTATAGCGAATAATACAATTTGCGAATTTCCAACACATTGCTTCTAATATCGATTAATAGACCATCTGAATTGATGACGTTATATTCTGAACATTTTTCTATACTTATCAATACCGCTGTTTTAAAAGTAAATGTTATATATTACCCTCAATACGCGCAATAAGACAAAAAAGATACAGATGCGGAGTTAAGTTTAAGAAAAAATCAGATAGATGATGGATACATGGTTAGAATATCTTCACACACGTTTCTAACTTGCTACAGTTTCTAACTCCCTACATTAGATAGAGGACTAGCTAAGGATTTATCGGACTCAAAACCTTCAGAGTTAATAGTTTTAGCAGTGCTTTTTACAATCGACAAAGGAGGATCTCAATTTGGTTATATTTTTATTAGTAACCTTAGAACTCCGTCATTCATGAACCGATTTGAAAAATTCTGTTTACATTGGGTTTTAAGTATTAGCTAAGGTGGCTAAGCTCCCATATTCAACGATGTTGCACCTTGAACCCCGTGACAAATCGGGGAACACTAAATAATAAGAAAATGCTAATCTGTAAATTTTAGAGACATTGAAAGTCAGTTCGGTTCTCTGATGATAATAAAAAAATATTTTATCACATTATTAGATCCGAATATTAATAGTAATAATAATAGAATTAGTCTTTATCGTTTAAACGTGTCCCCTACTAAACGTTTTCGAAGAAAACATTTTATAATTCCCCTTGGCCAGGTTTCCCGCTGAACAAGTATCGTAAATTGGCAACGCGTGAGTAATCCACATCTTTACGAGTAGCCAAATAGCCATCAGTTCAAAATCATAATGTCCACTCGTTTAGTCGGACTATAGATGTTACGATATACATATTTTTACGCATACCGTCGACTTATCCCCGTGCTGGAAGGGCGATAACATCACCGTTCAAATGATGTTATTGTTGAAACGTTGCCGTAAATCTCTCACATAGGCTCATTTTAAATAGATAACATAAACAAATAGCCAAACGCGTTAGAAATTTTTAACCCTGTCAGTTTAAAAACTCATCGTTTCGCCCCTCATTGTCGGCACTAAAAATGTGGTTCATTACACCGGGAGATTTTTGAGGATTATACGACATGTACAAAGAGCAAATAATGGCAAGGGGTTAAGTCATGAGTAGCGTACGATTGCATCATTTGCAAGGCCAATTGAGGTGAATTAAGGTGCTAGGATTGTGATATACGCGTGCTCGGCTCAGTGGCAAATGTGCCTAAACACTGAATAGGTTGAATAGTTCTTTAGCATGTTTTTGTTTTTAATGTTCATACTTTAAATTCAGAATGTTTTCTATTGTTATATTCGAGTAATGGGTGTTTTACAGTTAAATATCACTGAATTCAATATTGATAAGACAAATAGATAGTTGTTTTTTGACTATTTACATGTAAAAAATCGATTTTCAAATACAGTCGTTCGACGTACGGCAGAAAGTGCCTTTAACAGAATACGTTCCTTTCGAGTCGAGAGTATGAAATGCTTCATAGCTATTGATGATACAATTTAACACATAGTATAGTACAACAACCAACGACGTGCGCGGAACATCAAAATTTACAAAGACAGGTGTACTCTGGCCTATTTCCACGAATGTACCACTCTTGTGGGAATTGGGTAATTGGCATAAAATAAACCTGCAGCCGTTCTTATTTACATTTTTCTTACAAGATGTAAGCTTTTACTAGTTTTATAGCCCAATTTTACTTAGTCCTATACTATACTTAATCTATACATTATATGATTGCGACACCTGGCATTTTACTATTTGTAGGGGGTTGGATACAGTTGAGTTTAGACGCTTTAGACGTTCCGTACACCTGCGCACGACGTCTACGCGTCGTTCCGATCAACGTCTGGTGGCATACCTGCTGGCACCACAGCTCGGTGGCCAGGATGTTGGCGAACTCCAGCGGATCGATGTTCTGCATCGCGCAACCGCTCGCACGGCCGCGTTTATAATTAGACGCTTACTCTATTGTGTTGCGCTTTTCGACGCGACACCTTCGCGCTGTTCGGTTTGGTTTGGTTCGTCGATATGTTTCGTTGTATGCCGCCCTCGCAATGTCCGACTGACCGCGCCGGCGATGCGCTCTCGCCGACGTGTTCGGTTCGCTGCTCGGCTCGGTATGGTTCGGTTCGGTTCGGTTCGGTTCGCGCCGATTCGCCGGGTTCCGAGTGCGGTTCGTTCGTTCGTTGGGCGCGCGTGCGGCGTGCGGCCGCGGCTGTTCGCGCGCTACTGCCGCGGCCCGCGCGCGCCCACCCAACTCCCTCGCCCACAGCCGGCGGCGCGCGTATTTATAGAGCGGCCACTCCGCCGCTACTCCGGAAATATTTCGCGTACATTTCGCACAGCGCTGGCCGAGACGCGGACGGAGATCCGTGGCGAGACCCGGCGGCCCGCAGGTGGCGTTGCTCCCCACAGATAACGCACGCATGGGCACGTGCGCGCCCCCTACCCAACGCGGTAGGCCGTATCGAACACGTTGGTTCTGGTTTGACAACGGGTTCTGCGTTCGACGAAGCTTTGATAGGCTACGGACTGATTGCGAAACTATTAAAAGGTAAAGACAATGGAGACGGGGCTGCGACGCTGTCGAAGTGGCCCAAGCGCGGGACCGCAGCGATGACTCGAAAGCCGTCTCAAGATTTGTAAAAAGAGCACTCTAACGATATAAAAGACAAAGTATTGTGTGACGCTATTAAGCTTGCGGTCCTATTGATTACATAATACGGATTCAGCCAAGATGGTGTCAGACCGAGCGTCGGCGGGAGGCTCGACTGGACCTTGCCGCAAGGTCGAACTCGAAACGAAACGTAGGCGCGATGCTCCTTCGAATGCGACCATATTTGGAGTCGACTATTAAAATTTCTTAATACAGACTGTTATAACATTAATCAATTGCTATTGTGTGCGCTAAGTAATCAGTCTAGTAAATATTTGGTCGAAGACATGTTATGTGGACAAACAGGAGCGTAACTACGCAATCTTTATTATTTACTAAATTGCCTTTTGCAATCGAAAGAATTCGTCCTTACCAAGAATCTCGATAGAGACAGCACGAATGCTGTTTTAATGAAGGCATTTGTACAATTCGTGTCCTTATACGTAAAATATTCAACGGCATCTGTGCGACACCGTCTCTCATGTATTATAGGCGTGATACGATTACCGCATTTAATTGCGGGTTCAATTAGCCGCTGCTATTTCTTTGAAGTCCAAAACGTTTATTCAAATTTGTTGAGATAAAGAAAGGCTAGAACATTCGAAACAAGCTATTCGTACTACAATCTACCTACTCCTTTCTAGTTACTACATCAAGACTTTACTAATCGCGCGACGTTTCAAAATGCGTTATGCAAAGCGGGCTGAATAATTGCTTACTTTGTATTTATAGAGCAATTCACATATACCCTGGTTTCCATTAGATAATTTGGAGACGTGGTGATGTGTGTTATTAAACATCACTCGAGCAGATTAAGCACACTCTAAATTCATTTCGCGCTTAACAGCGATATTTCCACTTAGCCCAACACCTACAAGACCGACACAGAGCTGTTGAAACACGGAAAATATCATAAATTACAAATATAATAAACTAGATGATACGTGCAAAATTTTAACAAAAATATTTTGAACAATAATAGTCGACTTCGGTATATTTCGTTTAAACAAACTGTCAGTTAATGGCATTGTGATACATTCTACAAAAGATTTTTTTTTGTATGAAAACATTAACTTATTCGAATCGTTTTTATTGATGAATAATTTCACCAACAGGGACGAAAATATGCTTCAGAATAGCGTTCGAATAATCAAAATCTATGCAGAATAGAATGGAACCGACGACAAAAAAAAAACGTCTTTGAGAAATACTATAAAGAGATTCCCAGTGATGTTAGTAGTCGTTTTCGTACTGAGTACATCTCCACTTCCAGCTCGGATCTTTGGACAGGAAGGGGCATTCAACGTCTGCCTCCCACGTACGTGAGAGTCGCGTCGCCGGCGCGGATTGATTTTGCCCACGATAACCGCTCAATCATATTCCTACGCTCATCAGTGGTGGGACAGAGCGCGGTGGGGCAGTGGCGGGAAGGCGGTCGGTCGCCCTCTCAATTACCGCAATTGCCCGAATGAAATTCGCCTCGTGGCACTCGGCCCGGCCGCTCCGTCTTAATTGGTCACGGTGCTTACCTAAAGATTAACTAAAACCTCATTTATCAGACGGCCGAGTTCTCGCAACTCCAGTCGGCGTCTCTCTTAGCCGCCCGTTTTTGTAATATCCACTACGTTCATCATACTAACTAGATAGAGTAAGCACAACATTTTAATCATCGATATACGACATCAGAATGGAGACGCTTGGATCCACCTCTACCTTTTGCTCGGTACCCTAACCCAGAACAGGATGAGAGTCGCCTGACGTGTGGTTCGAGTGGGAATCGAGCTCAAGAGCCTCGTCGCGCAAGCCAACAGCTTCACAACTGTACTACCGAGTCATGATATCCACTAACTTGTTCGATCCTATATTTTTCTTATAAGAAAAGTCAGGGATAGTCCCGTCGAAATTTGGGAAAGATCTGATAATGGAATCGATGAGGAAATCATCGAAACCTTCAATCCTCTCATTAAGGCTCTGTCCACAACGCGTCAGCTTTTAGAACACTTTTGATTGTTTTTTTCTTTCTTTTAATGTTAGCGGACTTGCTAACATATATATTGTGCGTTGACGAGTAAATCTGTCGTCAGAGTTGCTTCAGCTCTTGTTTCTTTAAGAAAAAGACAGAAAAAGTAATGAAAACTAAAATAGTGTTAATAATTCGTGATATAAGTGTAAAGTATTTGTTCATCGCGTATACACAAAACTTATTCCAGGGGCGTACACACCATAACATTTGTTGAGTCGAAATCGCCCAGGAAGTTAACATCGTCATTAGAGTAGAATGAATATAAATGGGACACGATCGATAGTGTGATAAGAATAAGAAGCCTATCTTGGTGTGGAAGTAGAATTTAGCCACAATTAGAATATAAGGTGGCGAATCCACCGCTACGTACAAACTAGAGGATTAGGTAGTCCGAATTGCAGCGCGATGTATAGATTTAAATTAAGAGTTTTAACATTGTCAACATTTTTTCAAATCAATTTTCTTAACAATTAGGCGTAATATATCATTAATATGATCACTTTGCTTGTTTAACGTCTCGATGTAAATAAGCTTGGCTAGTAAACTCAATGTTAAAAAAACATTTCGGTTGTAAGATTCAATCCGTGAGTGGTAGAAGAGATTAAACTTGACATCGTAAATACTAATTAATTTTCATTAATTACGACCGCGTATTTAGAACCGTAATGCCGTGCAACTCACGACGAACGACGAAATAGACCTTATCGCATGAATAACAGGAGCTCTTGCTCAATGTTGGTCTCTTCGAGGCTAGGGTGAATAAATAGGCTTTCATCGAGCCAATGTGTAAACAAAACTAACGACCTCGGCGCTTGTATCAACTGAGCGCTGGCTAGTCTAAATGTTTCATTAAATAAAAAAATAAATAAAACATTTTGCGCGCGCTTTACTCTTCGCAGACAGCTAATACTGCTCAGACAATGGATGCGCGTTCTAGTTGTGTTTGGTGGCTCGTGAGGAGTTATCCGTCGGCGGTGGCGTGAGATCACCACTATATCTAGTCGTGACGTCGGCACGCTTGAGGTAGGCGCCGTGTTAAACGATACGATGCCTCCATACGCCGCGTGATACTTAAACACCGAAACCAAGAATTCGAGAAGTTTCTGTTTTAATTAGAGCATACTGAAGAATTTAAAGATCACGTATCCTCTATCCTCCTCTATCCTATATCTCACGAAATAATAATCGTGCCCTGGGTACGATGAACCATTTGTAAATTTACACGACAGAGCAAAATATCTGTAAACGTAGCTTTCGTTTGCAAGGGCGGGCCTTAAGCATTTTCGAACATTACTACACGGAAGTTTATTCTCACAGCAAAGAAATTTAACGATTACGAGTCAGTGATGGTGTATTGATTGGATTGTTATGTTCGACTTGGGCTGCTAAAGTTTTGTCGATTACTTACGTGCAAAAGTTATCGTTTGTGTGACGGTTGTGACTTAGCTCACAGCAAATATGGTGAGATGTTGAAACAATATTTCAGCCGCTACCATTTTGGGTTTAAAAATCGGACCTCTTGCGATGTTAAACTTGCGAAAAACTAGTGCATTGTTATTGAAACGTTTCGACCATTACTTTCAGCTATTCCACAGAGGCGTCTGTATTAATTAAACAGTGCATTACATGCAACAGATAACGATAGCCATACGTGCGTATGTAAAGGCCCATTTACACGATGCCATTTTCTTGTACACACAAGAGCAATAATTGAATGCAATAAATTGCGCGCAATAATTGTTAAGACCAGTTGTTGTTTAACTAGCAACTCATATTGCTTCAATTTAATTGTATACAACAGGCAAGAAACTGGCACGAAATGGGCGTTATTTGTGAACTGTTCACAAATATCTAATGGTTATAAAATAGTTCAACAGCTGCGCAGGCTTATTTTGTGATATTCAATTTGACGTCAACAAACGTAGCAATAGATTAGTACGATTGGTAATTAGTTAGCCTCTTTGAGTCACCAAGAATATAATAAGGGAAGAGGCACTTTTTATACACACGTGATATTGACAATATACAGAGTTTGAAATTCACGTAAAGAAATTCATCAAACACACAAACTAAAACCCGACATTGATAAAAATGAGTTGAGTTGAGTTTCGCCAACTTTCAAGGCTTTTCCTATTGTTTCGTTTCCTTAATAAAAAAAACAATATGTTTTATCTAAATTACATTTTACCGGGAGGTGGACGGAAAATCCTTAGAGCGATGGTCAGCGAGGAAAGTTTTCCTCAAACTGCACGTCGGTCGCAGTTTTATTTAGATCCGGTGGGTGTTCGTGTTTATCTACAGTCTACGCTAACACTCTAAATATGTGTTTTTTGTATCACACTATCTTAATTAACGCCCGTCTTACCTTCTGAATATAACTTTGGCGTCATCAAGGCAACAGAGAATTGGTTTTAAAACGGTAAATATTCTGAATTTAATTAAATAAAATTTCTTCAACCCTT
This sequence comes from Iphiclides podalirius, assembly GCA_933534255.1. Classification (NCBI taxonomy): domain Eukaryota; kingdom Metazoa; phylum Arthropoda; class Insecta; order Lepidoptera; family Papilionidae; genus Iphiclides; species Iphiclides podalirius. Next base: position 8,524,559 of record OW152828.1, read on the forward strand.
GTAATACCATAGTAGAGCAGAGTTAGAGTCACGCCAGAATTAACGCACGCAGAGAATAACGTTTTTTTTTGGTATCCGTGTCGTTATTGAATCGTCGTATTATTACGTGATAATACTAATGAAACGAAAATAATATCCCGTCTCATAATCCGAATATGTAAACAGAGATAAATAAAATTTTCGTATACACAGACAATTAAGTAAAGATTCTATCTTCCACAAGGTCTCCGTGGTATTCGCGTGACTGTCTCCTTACAAACGTATGACAATGATTTTTTTCGAATCAAACCACATTGAACTACTTTTAATATAAATTACGGAAAATGTAATTTACATAAACGGACAAATTTTTCAAAACACACCACGAAACGTTTTTTTTTTTTGATATATTGAAACGTTTGAAATTTGAAACGTTTTTTCCAAACCTACGCAAGTTCATTGGACACGACGGTCTCATATGAAGTAACCGTGTTTTCAAATTAAATGACATTCAACTGTCACTACTATAACTGTCTTTTATTTTTGGGATATGTCAAACAACGGTGTTTGAATCAGGTAAACTTACGTGCTTGCTTCAGAAGGTCGCGTTTACTTGGCTTTTTGTATATAATAAGTTTGCAAGCGAGCAGGCGGTTCACCTGGTAGGTGATAACCGGCACCCATGAACCATTACAACACCAGAAGGTTGCCAAACCTTAAAAAGCTTGGCCCCGGTTACCTCGCCAACCAGACGGAACGCAGAAGTGTGTGAGGCTTGACTTCCAAGCATTCTGAGGCCGTGGTACATCCCCCGACGAGTTTACATGTTCGCGTGACATGAAAAGCCTCTGCATGGGTGTTATCCGCGATATTATCAGCCACGCCGCAGTGGAATGGTCTAGAGCATCGTGTTGTTGTTTGTGACGCGCACGCCCGTCGTACTACGCGGGCACGTGTCGGCCTCGTGAGCGGGCAGGTGCCCCGCCCACGGCGCTATAGTGCGCCGAAATTCGTCCGAAAACGCGTTCGAACACGTTTAACGCGCGAAATTAACAAAGCAGCTCAGGCCAATATACGTCTCTGGGTAAAAAATTGCTTCTGCTTTTGGTGTTCGAGACGAGAAACCATCATTGTTTCGTTTCTATTTATAGGCCGCACTCGTGTTTGGCTGTTAAGTAAGGAGCAAACGCACACGCTTAGAATACTGAGGAAACTATAGAGTTTTTACGTGCAATGGGTACGATGAAGCTATGGTGAACCATTTGTAAAAACACTATTTACCAAACTCAAACAAAGAGGACATAGACATGGACCGTAAGTGAATTATGCTTTTGAGTTTTTTCTGGAGGTTAGGGCAACTGGGGCCTATCCATTTAAAGTTTAGCGACGCATCTACTACTCCACAGTTCAGTACAGATATCCACGAGTCTCGGTAATCATATAAATCACGTGAATGCTCGCTTGCAATTCTCTCTCATAAAAAGTATTAAGTAAAAATCGTTCTCAACGTATTTATAACAGTTATATAAGTAGTCAAAAGTTTTCAGTAATTGAGATGGACACTTAACTGGCCGCCGAATGATTAAAACATAACCCAAAAGGCGGGTACTTGAGCCTCGAACAGGGGGCAACGGCCGCCACAATTTGAACAGCCAGTACAGGAAATATATAGGGAAAGGCGTGAACTGCGAAAGGTTGATAAACAGTCGCCTCATTGGGCACAGTTAGCAGTTAAATACGCGAGCTTAAACTTTAACTGTTAAATACCTAATTAATACGGGATGACCACTGGGACATACTTTGACTTGACTTTTAATGTTTATGAAATGGGACACATCTAGAAATCTAATATGCACACAGTTTGTTCGTTTTTATGCGGAACAGCTGTGATTACACAGATAGGCGAATGTAATATCGTATTATATTAATCATTTCGTATTTATCGTCTTTTAAATTTTTTGACTATTTTTTTTCTCTCAGACTCCTTCGGTAAATCTGGCACAATAAAATTCTTATGTGCCAGACAATTTTTAACCTGTACAAACGGATTATCACGTGTTTGACGTTGACAATATAAACGTAAACAATGTAAAATTTTATGTATTTGTAACACGTATTTCACATGAATTTTATCTTTCTGCACTTATTCTCCATATAAAGTTTAACTATGCCAAATCTCACATTCCTGCGTACGAGTAAATATCAAAGGGATCCAGTTTTTGCTTCACGTCCATACTAATTACATAGATTGGTAATAGTAGAAACGGCGTTGTACAAATTTGTATCACGAAAACTTGACTATACACATATTATAAATGCTGTGAAAACCCATTTTGAATTGAAACTTTTATAATTCCTAACATCTAATCTATCTCCCTGGGGGACAACAGGACCGTGCAAGTCTCTAAAACCAACTCGGCTACCATTCAGGGCGTTCTGTCGCTGCGCGATCTTCTGCATCGCGGTAAAGTCGACAACCCTAGCGAGGTACCGGCGCGCTGGTACATTCGACCATATCGCCGGGAGATAGGGTACGTTTTGGATTAGCGCCCCAAAGCCGTAGAACACGCAGTTGCGTTATCGAATTGAAGTGGGGGGGCCGTGCCCAGCGGCCGCCGCGCCGTATCTCGGGCAGTGCGCGGCTCATTAGCTCGGCGCTAATTGCGACCACTAATAGCGTTGTTCGACTTAGATTACTCCTTGAAAAGATTCTGTGCGGGCTTTGTTCGAAGCGTGCATTTACTCCACTGCACCGTGGAGGCAGCCGATTGTGAATGCTCAAGGTGGTACCGGTACGCGAAAAGCATACAGATTTGTTCGTCATTCACGCTTTGCGGTCATCCGATGGTCTCGAAGGCAAATGAACGGTTGTCGAAACCGCAACAAGCACTTCGATTCCTATCTCGATTTCCATTGCAGTGCTGTATCGCATGAGTATTTAAACTTAAATCGAATCAAGTTGTGAATCATATAAGAGCGAAAAAGCTTTTAGTTTAATCAGCCGCGTTGCATGTCTAATATCTGCGAAATTAAAACCTACTTATCCTACCTAAACTACTTAAACTAGAACCTACTATGGTACAGCATAAATTAATCAATTAAAAAAGTTCATCATGCTCACATTAAATTAAATTACTTTGTAAGAAACTGAGTTACGACGAGAGACTTAACTGTAGGATATGAACAAGCCATTAAGTTAACCTCAAAAGTGTTTTAACCTCGTGAGTTAGCGCCAATTCACCACATTACTTCCGCGATGTTACCATTACAAACTGACAAGTATTCTCCATTACATTTCCCCGTCACCAAATGACATGCACGTCTTTCTAGCTCCTTTAAAGCAAACATGCTGATTATGCACCAGCCAATTTGCAAACGTATACAATAATTTCATCAACAAATCGATTCATATTCAAACGTGACATCAACATGTAACAAATCAAAGTCCACATAGCGTTAGATCAAAAAGGGGATAAGCCTTATTAACGCAGACATCCGCGTAATCCTTACTTGGATGGGACTAATTTAACTTTGAAATACGTTTAAACAGGAGGCTCTAGTCGCACATGCGGTGGCGCGGCGCCGACTGACGCGACATTGACCGTCGCCCGGCGAATAATAAAACAGACCGACGCCTGGCGGCAAGCCAGGGCCCTTCCCATCGTCGCAAACGGCCCTCCCGCGAACCAACGCCGTGCCGGTGTTTTACGGTGGAAAGTGAAACGCGCACGCGAGCTGCAATGGAAACGACGCAGCGGTGCAACGACACCGGTGCGCGATCGATGCGTTTCAATTTCGCCACCCCGAAAACGCTTACACGTAAGCCGCCGAGTCGAACAAAGGGTTATAACGGCCGCGGCAACGAACTCCCATCTAACACCTAATTAGAGATGCATTGCAAATTAAAGCGATATCGCTTTGAGTTTGAAATGTTCATGGCTCTTAGATCGCGTCTGTTTTTAGTTTATTGATGGTCTACGTAGCGCGCTAGAGGGGACAGCTCGACAAACGCGACCTTCGTGTTCATGAAAAACGCACAGCGCCGATTCTCGGAAAACCCGCGTGACTCACCGCCCCGGTCGCTCGCTCTCTAGCGCGGGTCACTACGGCCCGAGTATTTCGCTTCGATTCAAAAACTCGATTACGCCGGGTGATTCATACGCCGCCTATGAATCAGCGACGGGTGAAAACTACGCCGTCAACGCGACTTCGACGCAGCTAGTGCGCGTGCCGATACAAACGTTGGGCAATATCGCATCAAAAACGCGACTGCGCATTCTATATCTACAAAGAATGTCCAAGGCTGGGCAACTAGGAAGTGGGCGCGAAGACGGGAAAAAAAGGCGCGAACGCGGAAAACGCGCCACGATTCGGAGGATTTGAAAAAAGAACGGCGTCGCCATGCGGCGCAATTCAGATAGCGTATCTGTGGACGCGACGTTTGGCGCCGCCGACGGGAGTACCGGATATCGTCCGGAAATGGCGGGCATTCCGCGCGACGCCGTACGCGACCGCAGACCGCGCCGAAAAAAGTATAACGCCCTCTTTTTCTCGACGGGTGCGTTCGTTTTACGAACGGCGAACTCGTAACAATTATGCCTAATGATTAGTAATGATGGACGACGCACCATAATGTGAAATAGCTTTGCATTCCGAGAACTCCCGTATGCGAATGTTGCCACGCTAAGTGGTTTCCTTGACAACCTCAGTCCGGATGAATCGAAAATTTAAGTGTGGTAATTCCATATTGACGTTGCTTAACGTATAACGTGTTCATGTTTTAATTAAATTACCTTAAAACTTGTGGTGAATATTTTACACTGAATATGGGCCATTAAAAATATTTAATGCAACGTGGAAGGGTATTAACAGGTTATCTGTTTCCGAGAAGTGTTTTAAATCGGCATATTATTGTTAAACAGCGATAAGCGACAGCTGCGCGGCTGCGGAACAAAGACTATATAATCCTGACATATTAAGTTGTTATGCAAATAACCTATATAGCTTCGGCGAACGGCGCACTCTCTAAAATGCCACGGTTATAGCTTACGTATGCGCATTATCTCTAAATAATTAAGTGGAAGTCAGTGTCGCAATTGAAAAATCGCGACACATCGGATAATGGCACGTTCCTCGAGATACGTGACATTGTACTTTGTCGACTAAAACAAATATTGCGATGAAACAACGACGAAACGGCGAACTTCGAATACCTACCTACATATAGTAAAAACATAATGTATCCATCGTTGTAATTGCAATAAGTGAAAATGAATTAACGTTAACGGGTACAGTTGGCTGAACGTCACCACTCTCGTTGGTCGTGGTCGTTTTTGAGTTCGGATCGGGCACAAAGGGGCTTGTACAGTTTTACCCACGCGTCGCGTTGCTTCATTTCATTCTTTTTTAATTGCGTCGCCCACATAACGCTCGCAGCGTGCATCGCTCCCTTTAGGCGGGTCCCGTGGTGCCTTTGAACTTTGCACGACGGCGAACGGGGCGCGAGCTATGCCTCTGCTCCGAGTTTACCCGTCACTCGACGAGAGGATCGACTAATTGGATTATAAACGAAACCCCGAGCTCTGGCCGATGATTACACAAAACGTCAGTTCACGACTTACCATCGAAGTAGTCGACGATGCGACGTAATACGAAACCAACTTAGGCTTACGATTGTTCCGTTTAAAAATACATATACCTATATAGTTATATGCATGTACCTACATCGAAATGAAAACAATTGAGGAGAGAAGCTATTCGCGGTCCACAATGGAAGCGACTTTAAAGACGACTTCTTGTATTTACGCGAATACCATACATTTTTGAATATAATTATGTTATAAATTTTATAGGATTCAATTTTGGTTTAATTTCCCTGGCGTTACGAACACACAAGTACATGTTCACGGGACTGTCTAGAAAACAACGGGAAAAGAACGTATCCCAGCCGTACTTAAAGATTTCAATTGACGTACAGACAAAATTCATTAATTAAAGGCCCATTTACACGGTGCCAGTTTCTTGCCTGTTGTATACAATTAAATTGAAGCAATAAATGAGTTGCATGGTCTAAACAAGAAATGGTCTAAACAATTATTGCGCGCAATTTATTGCATTCAATTATTGCTCTTGTATGTTCAAGAAAATGGCATCCTGTAAATGGGCCTTTATTCCATTGTCAGTTTCGAAAAAAGTTCTTCTTTCGAGAATGATCGATCAATTAGAAAAACCTTGCCATCGAGATGGCAACAGCTGTTTGTCTGTGGTATGGTGGAGGCAAACACAACCCCGTTGCTTGTACATGGTACAATGCAGCCAAATTGGTAAAGATTCAAAAATTCGACGGCGACAAAAGCGACACATTATCGCGGGCCTACTGCGACGTTACAACACTATGGCGAATAGACAGACAAAGCCTTTGTTCCAGCGCGCCGGGTTCGGCGGTGCTTATGCAAATTTCTTTTGAGGCGCGCAACAACCTTCCATTGCGGGAGCGCGTATACTTTATTGCTTGCAATGTTTAAACGAGCACAATACGAAGAAGTGTGCAGTGTCGGGCGCGCGCTTTTTAATGTCAAAATTTTAAGAGTACGATCACCTCTGATCACTGACGCGCCATGTACCAATCGTGCTGCAGCGCCACAAAGTAACAAAGCCTTATGATGTAAATTTTTACGCAGTTGGTCTGTTTTATTTCGCAGAAGATGTCTCAACCACGTAACCATGGACACAAAGCACACGACGAGCACGGAGTAACCGTTAGCGGCTTACAAACCTTTTAGTGACCGGCAAACACCTTGAAAAACGCATTCGTTTGCGCAGCATTCGATTTTTAGGTCCCTACTAAGCACTCAGTGCGGGGCGGCGGGGAATATGGACAGCGTAAACCAAGGTAATTGTTTGCATGAGCGTTTGCGCAAACTTTTCCCCCATTATGCTGCTTTTAGCCCAAGTCAGCCGGTCACTATATCAACCCGAATCGCAAGCTCAAATTATGTGCGTACGATTCAAAATTGTAATCTGCCGAGACGGGGCGTTCTTGCAATCCGCTTGCGAACGGAACAAACTTCCAATGCTTTCACCCTGTTAACGCTGTTCATTCGTCGTTCGTATCGAGTGACGCGTGTAGGTCGTTAGTTAGGTGGGTGTGTAAACATGTCGACTGTGGAAGGGCATAGCTGCGCCGGAGCGAGCTCCGATTTATCGGTTGGGCGCGGAGAGGCCGCCTCAACGACCCTGGCACCGACAAGCACCACCAGATAATTCCGCCGCATGACGTCACTGCGCGCCGATTCTCGCTTGAGGATAAACGGAGTTTTTCCTTCGACGCAGCTCGTCGACAGCGTGAAAACAACGGTACGACAGCGGGTATTCCTTTGTTATTCAAAAATTGAAATACAGCAGTCGTATGTCTCTTAACCGTTATTGGTCAGCGCCGTTATTAAAAAAACATAAAACCTTCAATATATAAGAATATACTCAAGATTATTCCGATCTAACTATAACTGCTCAGATGTTTGCTTTCCGTCAAACTTTTTACTATTTCTAATCAAAATTTGTAACACACAATCGCACCTGCCAAACTGCTTGTATGTATCGCTTAAAGAAAACTTAACCACGTAATACAACAAATAAACCCTCCGACCGATCCCTCGTTTCGGAAACGACGACACACCTCATTAACAGAGTAACGGGCGTTTCGACAAGAGCTAACAGGTCCATAATAATATTATATATTGTATCTTTCCCTCAACCTCTGGCGCGGACACCGGTGCTTATCGCGCCCGATAAAGGCATCCGAATTGTCAGCCCGCGTCGACACGCTATCGCCCTTCCGCGAAACCGTCAACAAACACGCACTATCGCGGAACGTTCCACAACAGTTCCCTAGTTGATTCCCGTCGTAAAAAGTCGGCCTTGCGACATCTTAATCCGTAAACGCTTACGATACAAACGCAAAATTGTTCCTTCCTCTCGCCGGTACGCCTTTACTCTTCATACGCGCCGGTTTCGTTGTGGAAAATTCCGATTGGCCTACAAATGATTTCCACTGTTGAATATTTTCTACAACAGCGATGTTAATCGTCGGCTACACTACTACTGATGATTTATCGCTTTTAATATTATTTTAAAATTCCCAACGTTTCGAACAGCTTACGGTTTCCACGGTCGCGACACGGAGGAGATGTCTTTTTTTATATTTAGCTTTGATACATTGAAATGGTTTTATTCAAAAGTGTGGAAGTACCATAAGTCATTATCGAATAATTCTAGGGTCAAGAACCAAGCCAATACAACTCCGCCATGGAGCCATCAAAACCATTCAACAAAAACTAAAATACAAAGCTAGTGTTTTACGTGAATTGTTGGAAAGTGAGCTGGGTGGTTCACCTGACGTAAAGTGATAACTGCCACCAATTGACATTTGCAACACCCGTAGGGTTGCAGATGTGTTGCCAACTTTTAATAAAGTGGACCCCGGTTACCTCACTCATCAGACGAAACGCGGAAGTATAACGCTTCCATTTACACACGACTTCTGTGACGTCGTGCTACTTACCCGGACGGACCTGCCCATTCGTGCAATAGGCGAAGCCGTTGCGTGGCCCTACCACAGGTAATGTTATAAATCGTAAGATTTAACAACATTTATATGTAAGTACATACATTGTCAGTTGAAACAAATAAGGGCGTTTTAAAAGCAAAATCCTGATATAATTTATCGAAGGATTAAGAAAAAATTTAATCTGGGTCGGTGTTGCATGACACGATGAAAATTTACAATACGCAGAATCTTATCAGGTGGAAGTCTTGTAAGAATTATGAATTTCTAGCTTCATTTCAGTTCAAGTGCAAAATTTTACTTACTTAGGATTTAGAAGTAAATTCTTACTCCACTTTTAAAGAGTCAAATATCTCCCGCACTCTAAACTATTTAGTATATGGATGGATATCATTTAAAGTTTTTCTTTCCACAGCGTTTTCATAATTTATATGTAAAATAGCAGTGAAGGTCTGATTTTTAAAAATTAATTACTCATACAATCCGATACCACGAAAGCGATAAAAATGGGGCTCGATTCAATTCCACATATTCCAACCGGAATTTATATTGTATACGCAATTTAAATACCAATACCGAACGCAGATAACTTTGAAATTCGTGAATCGATATTCGAAATTTGTTAACGTTTTAGTGACATCTAAAGTGGCGCGCTAAGATAGCTATTCTGCCGATGCATTAAGTTGTGTCTCCATCTAACGTCGAACTTAATAAATTGCACTGTCATTACCACAATGGCGAACGTACTCTGGCAAATGATACTTAGCTTTTTTGTTCCTATTCACGTTCTTTCCGAGCCGAGCTAGTCATGACTTTGTTCACTTCAGTCAATATTCGAATAGCACCCGTCATTGCGCATAGACCGCTTCAAAAACTTTTGCACAGATTGAATAAACATTTTTATAAAAAAAAAAGAAATAAAAAGGATTTCGATTTCATTTTGAGGACTTCCCTGATGCTCCCTGGAGTCCAAAATCTAATACTAATGAAATTAATACAAAGCCACAAAGCTATGGAGCTAACCCGAACCCAATGCAGAAATAATTTTTAAAATCGGTTCATAAATGACTAATTGAGGAAACCCTCCTTTTGTGAAGCCGATTGAAAAAAAATGAAAAATGCAGTTCCGTGATCCGTTAAGTTTCTTTATTGGTACAATATAGCGGGAAACGTCAGGTTAACGCATTAAAGAGACGGTGCCTAGTGCCTTTGTGGCGTCAATTTGGCATGAAGCCCAAGGATCACGGATTGTGCGTAGCTGCATTATAATCGATAGTATATCTAACGGCCGGTATCTACAGATAGTTTTGGTTACTGGAGATAGAATTTTGACTTAAGTATTATGGAGCTAATGTCAAATACCTATCGCTATTAACCTAATCAATCTGTAGATAGAATATTGAAACGGACCGTAAGCCGTCGCTCGGTCGCATGGCCTCACTTTATACTGTCAGTTTGATTTGATTACCAATGGAACAATAATAAAGGCGACATAAAATAAGTTGTTATGGCGAACGCGCCGGTACACGAAATACGTGTATATTTCGTGGCCGCGTGTTTAATGTACATTGATTGGTACATCAAACAGATTTATGATTTTTCGTCCAAGTGAATGTAACGCCCTGTTCCATCAGTTTTTAGCGCTGTCCACTAAACTCTTAGAGCACTACAAATTCGTAGGCCGAGGCTGAATCGCGAAAAGTTATTAAAGCAGACGACTGTCTTCGTAAACATTAGAACGGTCGTCTTTTCTCTGCGTTTATGGAGAGCCACGACACGGCTCACGCTACGCACGTTGAATAACAAACTCCGTGTGTGCATTATATGCATTTTTATGGATTTCCTAACAGGACATGCGTCTAGCGATTCGAATTGAAATGGGAAAAGATAACAATACAGAGACCGATGTGGCCGACCGGCTTGTCGGAGTGTTCTCAAAGTTTGTATGAACGAACATATGTAGATTGCAGCATTTGACGAGCGATATTATAATAAGACAGATCGTGTATTGACTATTTTACTACGACCTCGCACAGTTACGCCTGTTAAATAACTTTTCTTCATTCATTAGCGTAGATTAGTAGATTAGTCGAACTTCCTCTCATTTCTGAAGTTCATTGAACGAAAACAAAACCGACGACTAATATCTTGTTCTGTATTCATGTTATAATTGATTTTCCCTAAGTATCTCTGGAGCCCAAGATCAAATACCAATGAAATTAATATGGGGACCACGTGGGAAGCACCAGCTTTCAAATAAACAAATGATCATCAAAATCGGTTCACTCAGCGAAATTTCTGAGGTAACAGACATAAAAAAATACAGTCGATTTGAGAACCTCCCCTTTTTTGAAGTCGGTTAAGAATTCGCCAAAAAGGCTTTCGTTCGACATAAGCGCTGAGACAGATCATTGGCTTGCGAATGCGCGGCACCTTAGAAAAACCTCAGTGGACAAACTCTGATAAAACCAAGCCCACTGAGGCATTGCTAGCGTCGCCCTTACCAGGAATTTCGAAATCCTCCATGTTATCGCGTTGGACGTTGCCCATTAGCGTACTCGATTGTTTATTGTGCATACAGGTCCGGCTGGTGCCGGCTCTAATCTTATCGCAACGATTATCATTCGATAGTACCCGCCGAGTGCTGTCTACGTGCGAAGGTTTTAAGCTTCATTTTTTTTAATAATGCTGACTGGGATTTTTCGTCGCTGGTAAACAATATGAAAAATATGTACTATTGGAACATATTATTATTATGTGGCCACAATATATTTTTTTTAGACGAATTAGAGTTACGGTTTCCATTCCCGTAGTAAGAGTAAAATCGTATACAATATTATGTTTATAAACATCGCCGCAAGATGATCTCTTCAAATCTTCCTATAGTAATAGAATAATTATAAATAATTTCGTTAGACATATACATATATTCAGATAAATGTTTAGAATAAAGTAATACTAGTTTCTAACTACACTTCGGCATTTAATATCACGAGACGGCCTGATAGCGTAAGACATACTAATGGCACTGTTAGTCTGGTCTATGTGTTTTCATAATTATTAATTTGAATCCGATTTAATAATTTTATTCATAATTATAACAGCATCGCAACTCGGGATTTCAAGATATTATCTATACTATTATGTTTATAACAAACGCGATAAATCCGTAAAAATATATAATAATAATTTAACGTGTAATATTGGCTTAACATAACAAATTGATATACTTAAATACTTCGATAAACATCGAAAGTATAGCGGACTAGTATTTGAATCAGTTCCACGCGTTTTATAACTCATCCTATTTATATTTAGATGATTATAAATAGACTGCCCAGGTGTTGTTGGAGTCTAATCTATATCTATGCTAGTGATTGTTCAACATTCAGCCACAGTCACGGTGCGTAAAATTAGCGTGCCTATTCTTAGATGTCGAAATTTAGAGTGCACATTCCCGAAATAGCACCGCGGAGATAACGAAAGTATCGCTACAGCTTGAGCTATGGGCAAGATTTGATGCGCAGCAGAGCGTCGATTAATGTTCAAACAAATATTGAGCGCACACAAGCTGCTGTTTACTTAAAGGATGCAATGTACGATTGTTGTTTTTTTTTTCTTATAGAAATCGTACAAACGAGTTTTCCATCTACCGCACTTGGTGTGCAATCTTATTAGTTGAAATTTTGAAGGTTACGTTTGTTTTGCGTGGCGTTCGATGCGGGTAAATAAATTATTGTAGATCAAGGGCCATAGTTTAGTTTCAAATAAAAATTCAAAGAGATTAACGCAGACTCTACGAGTTAAAGTGTTTGGTTCGAAAATGCCCGGACGGGATTGGAGGTCTAGTTCAGACCAATGCGGGGCAATTAGAGGTGAGCAAACGACCTACAGTGGCCACAATGGCGATGCAAATAATCGCGATTATGGCAAGGTTGATGTCGGCCGCCCGGGGTTCGTTCAACTGACCGCGAACGATGACACGGCGCGCGCGCAGCGTCGCGGCGCCCGCAACTCGGCCATCTCACACGACCCCGTGCAATACAAACAACCCCAACGCAACAGTCGCAATACAGAATAAATGTGACGCAATCCACGCGATCGCCCGCCACAACACCACACTCACCGGTATCCAATCTCAGCGGCGGATTGCAATCCAATAGCGCACAACACTGCACAGCGGTCCACTTGCGGGCTATAGGGCGATAGGAAAAAACTTGTCGCGACACGACACGGACGGGCGCGCGCGCGACGACAACAATCGGCCAGATGTCTGGAAAACCCCTGGTCGGGCGCGGGCGCGGAGGGCGCCGTGTGAATATCGCGCGGCGGCCGGACAAAGGTTTCTGTCGCCCGAGGCGTGGTGCGAGTGCGGGACGCGATGCGCGCGGTCAGCGGCGGTGCGTGGCGTGGAGTGAGGCTCGCGCGCCGGCCCCGCCGCCGCCTGATAAGCCTGGCGCGACGCCCCCCGGCGACGCCTACGCCCCACTCGGCGCCGGAGCGGTGCGGCGCGCACCACCGGCCGCCCCTCGGCAACGGCGCCGCCAGACGGGCCCCCGCGCATCGTGCACCGCGCCCACGCTGCTTTCGCAACTGCACCGCCACCCGCCGGCCACTTTCGACGGCGAGGAGAGACGCGAATTCGCCCCGGTTTCGCAACAGCGCCCAGGTGCCGCCGGGAACAATGGCCGTGCATGCAGCCTTTTCGGCTGCCGCCTTTGGGCAATCGGGTCGGGCTGAAACTCAATATGCGACGCGATCGCGCTCGCTACGTAAACGGAATAATTGAATTAGTGCGAGCGTGTCGGGCACGGGCGGCGGCTGGCGTCGGCCACCTATGAAGGTGGAGTGTCGAAACGTTAAGGGCTACGTCAACACCTCATTTGATTGAACGTCACCCTCACTCCGAAGACCCAAATCGTATCTGACCCGAGCGGTGTCTGACTACTACGTCTCGGACTGTAGTAATATGGGCTATGTTTACAGTAAAAATACTCAGGGCCGTATTGTACGATTCAAACAGTAATTTCAATCTTGAATCACGGGTAACTATTACGGATTCGAATCGAAGTTATTATAATAATGTATTCTTAAACGTGAGCCAAGTCAACGAGCCGTAACGGAACGATCGTGACATTTAAATAACTGGTTGGGGGCGTTGAAATTTTCAGTTTGGTTCAACTGTTTTACTGCCATAAATTTTGAACGTAATTGTTTTTCAACCTAACTATAGAAATACGATTCAGTTTTAACACTTTCATAGTCCTTACGTGGTGGCGTGCTGGTGGGGAAAACGAGACATGGAGAGACAGAGATGCACTGAGGAAAAGCGTTGCAATAAGGATAGGTCCGCACCTACACAGCAATCGAAACTTGAAATATGCCGGCAAGGCCAGAATACACGAAAACAATAACAACATTTGCGAAGCGTTACACGCAATGTGTTTGCTTCCTAATCTCCGCTTGCCAAAGTTCAATGGCCTCGGTGCAGATGACCTTCGTAATTACTTATATTCACACAACATGCAATAAAAATACTAGACATGCGTAACGTACATGTTTACACACTCGTAAATAATATAGTAATTCTCAAAAAACAGAAGAATACCCAGAACTTAGGACATTTAAGATACATTATTAGCCACGAAAGTCTCCCGTCATCCGGGGAAGTACCACGTCCTCACAGAAAACCGGCATGGAGTGGAAGTGTAACACTTCTGCTTTTCGTCTGGTGAGTGAGGTAACCGGGGCCCACTTCATTAAAACTGGCAACGCATCTGCAACCCCACGGGTGTTGTAAATGTCTATGGGCGGCGATTATCACTTAAAATCAGATGAACCGCCATCTCGATTCCCACCTTCGAACATAAAAAAATGTAATTTAAAAAGTATACTACGGTATACAATATCACGAATATTATTTTCGAAAAGAGAAAAAAAGTATTTGTCAATTAATTCGTGGGATTTACTAAAGCTCGAATGCGACGTAAAAGTATCGGAAATTGCGAACCGCGTGGGAGTAGCTAAATACGAAATTGGCTTCGGCGAATTGCGGCCGGCCGGTCGAAGCGCATTAACTCTGTACGGTGCGCAACATTTAAAGACGAGTATCTCGCGATCTTTGGGCGCGCATTCGTTTATCTGGTTGTCTGGTTAACTTTTATAAACTCACTAAAAGGAACATGAATAAACATAGGGGAGCATACATGAACATATATAAAAAAATATTTGTAAACAAAATCTAATCAAAACTTTTCTAGAGATTTTATCGCGTTACATTTAATTTCAGCGTATCAGTCGGCTTATCGATTTGTCGTTTTTGGTCCATCGGTCCAAGCTGTGCAGAAGATTCTTAGTCTTGTGTTACTCTCCTTCGGTTTAGTACAATAACAATTTCGCATAATATGATCATTGCACGTCACCTAACAAGAAGCATTGACGAGCGTCAAGTAACTCACACAACTACGAAAATCGAAATAGTACTGACAACGTATTACACGTTTACATATTAGTACAGTCACCGACGAATGCACATTTATAAAAACATGTCATTTAACTTGATCACTGTGCAAAGCTGTGAGAAGTATGTGCAACATTTCAATCTCGTGACGATGAAACATTTGAAGGGAAAAGATAACGAAGCGCTGAGAGATGATTTAAGCGACGCCCATCAGCGTCAGTGGAAACGCAGACGAGGTCGTAAATGTTTACGAGTGCATTACACCCGCTCCGACACGCCCGTGTAAATTATCCATCGACTGGACAACTTGCACGGAATCATGCGATCCAGTATTTGTCGAGTAAATCCCCGCCTCGGCATACAAATCATTAAAAGGTACGGCCGTGATCCTGATTGACCCCGTACGCTTGCAGGGGCCAATATTTAATCAGCTCACACAAAGGATGCAGCGGGAATCATTGACGGATACAAATGTAAACATTTACGTGTGGGGTTATAAAAATATCCACACGAAAGTATGTGATGGCCCTTGTGATTTCTCGGTTTTCTTGCCATACTTTGTTGCCCATTGTAAATAAAAGTAATATTCTAAGAAATTTACGGCGTTCAATTTTTTTTTTGATTCATGATTAATATTTCGATTAATTTTAGGTGCACTTTTTCTTTTCAATGCGATTCGTCACATAAAACAGCAGTACCCGGAGGACCGATCTTTGCTCGGTTTGTTTTTTTTTTTGGTAAATCGTGTGTTTTGAAAATAACATTTAGATACAAATTACTGAGTAATGAAATATGCATAATATTTTTCGATCTTACCGACGTAATAATAAGAAAATATGAACTGATGTTTTTCCACAAAAGAAAATAAAAAGGGAAAAAAAATAACAAAATAACAAATCGACAAAAAATTAAAAATAAAGAAAGCAATGATCTGGAATCGAAAAAAAGTAAAAAAATAAATGTGTAAATGATCGTGACACGAACCACGGCCTTCTGTTTCGGGGCCGCCCGATTACCGACCGAGCTATTATAACATTTTCTTTTGCGGCGAAATTTACCGTCGCATTCGAATGATATTTTTCATTCCCTGAAAACAGGGATAAAAGGACATTTTCTAAAAATAAAACCTAGCTAGATCGATTTTTCGCCCCCGAATCTACGCACATACTAAATTTCATGAAAATCGCTGGAGCCGTTTCCGAGATTCCGATTATATATATATATATACAAGAATTGCTCGTTTAAAGGATAAGATACAAACGGAAGACCTAGTTCAGACACATTTACTGACACTTAAACAAAAAATTATAATATTAAAGTTTTTTTTTTATATGTGAAAAGTTGCCATGAGCAGACGGTTCACCTGATGGTAAGTGAATACCGCCGCCCATGGACATCTGCTACATCCGAGGGTTACAGATGCGTTGACAACCTTTTGAAAATTGGGCTCCGGCTACCTCACTCACCAGACGAAACGCGAAAATATTTGTCATACTTCCACTTTAAGCTGGTCTTCTGTGAGGTGAGTAAATGATGAAATAAAACAAGTTTTATACAATTTAACGAGGGGCTTATAAATAATGATAGAAACAAAAATAAGTCACGAGGAATATAATACGCAATAATAATAATAATAAATCATTTAATCAATTCACCAAACAAGAAAAGTAGAGGTAAATATAAAAAAATAATCGAAATATGTGTAGCTAAGGTTTTATATTGTTATGTTAATACATAAAACACGTAACAATATAAAACCTCAACGGTAAAATTATGTTGAAATAATTTAAAGATGCTACAATTGAAACAAAAATCTACATTACATTGTCCCAAACGCGCGGGGCGAATCAAGAAATCCGACGGAGGGCTTTAGCCCACATAAATTACGAGATTAATCTCTTCAAATAATTTGACCTTACCGACTGACGAGGGTTCATTAAATAATGGCATTGGTATTGGGACCGATGTTATTGTGCCGTCTATCAATTTTATGTCTGAGCCGGCGAGTTTGGCTCGATTCGGTCCCGTATGAAAGCGTTGGTGGGGGGCGGCTATCTGTCTGCTTACTACAATAGCGTCCGATAAACCGGGGAGATTCCCATCACAATGTCACTTATAATTCTTGTAACACAATCGTTCTATTCGTGGCAACTTTGTCGATATAACGTCTAATAATAATCATTATAAGTATAATTGTTCTGTGCGTGTGTGTGTCTGAACTCTTCCAAGTCGCTGGACGGATTTTGATGATTTTTTTTGGATTCATTCAAGTGGATTCCAGAATGGTTTAGATACACAATACAGTCCCCTTCAATATGTTTTATCAATTTTTAATTCATAAGTTGTTGTCGGATTGAGGACGCGTACAGGATAGTCTTTCGGGTCCGCTAATTGTTAAATAAAATTATTACAACAGAGTCTGATCTGATTTTTATAGTCATTATGGATTTCGAAAACGGGCCCATGCCCAATAAGGTCATTTAAATAGTTTTATTTTAAAACTCGGTAAATTAATTTTAGCTACATTTCCCGCAAAATAGGCAAAATAAAACAATTACATCAGGCCAAAGAACAAGCGTAATCATACAAAGAGCAAACACGCGCGGCGGCACCTGGATAGTTATCCAATGAGCGTATCTCGTTTCTCACGGCCCGCCGGCCGGCTGAACCGTCGCGACCAAGAAATGTGGGGCACGGCGTTTCATAGCAGCGATAATGCACGTGCGCAGCGTCTTTCGATACGTAGACGGAGACGGAGGCGGAAACGCGGAAAATGTCAGCGATCCAAAGAGCGTCGGGCGCGGCCCGTGACCATAAGCGGCCGCAAGGATAACGCAGCTGCCCGCAGATATCGGGCTCGTTGCCGTGACGTAATTGTTATTGCAGCGCGCGCGAACAAAGAAAACGCGCGCGCACTTATCGCGCGAACGCTTTTGCCTTTGTTCGAACGTCGAACGGTTTAGTATTTTTTTTATTATTATCTTTTTTCTGATAACTTACTTCGGGCCTGCGTTTCTTTCCATTCATCCGGGTGCACAGCATATACAAGACTAGGGCCTATGCTTGGCCTGTAGTCCTATTTTACAAAGCTTATTTTAGAAGGTATTAAAATTGAGATTGACTTTGTCTTGGTGCTCTTGCGCGTCATTGAAGCCATGCCCTATTATTAGCATAAGTTGTAATTTTAAATTGAAGTTATTAAATAACACTATTTTTAGATTTATTTTAAAATCGATGACTGCGGGTAATGTAACCTAAATTTACTTCAAACTTAACAATGTAAATGTTGCATTTATGATGTTCACAACGGTGATTTATTAAATTATGAGGAATGATGACTTTTCCACAGGATCCAAGATGGAGACAACATATTATTGATCCACCGATAGTGACCGTGTAAAGCGTTTAGATGTCACGATCAGTGGCTAACTATATTGTAACGTGGCTTAACGCGACCTTGACGTTTTGCATGCAACGAAATAGGTGTACTCTTATAATATGACAAAACGATATACATCTAAGTAGATTAGTAAGCATAGGTACTATACGTCAAGGGACGCCATTTCGGGGTCGTAAAGCTAAGCTACCGGTCAATCGATTAGGAAGAACCTCATTACGAAACGCTGGTAGATTAAAAAAATACTATCGATAGATGAAATGTATAATGTATCTTATGTCGATGAATAAATGATTTTGATTTTAATCGCTCTTGATGTCTTAGATGTACCTCCGCGTACATAAAAAAATTAAAACGACTACAGATTACCACAAAAACTATACGAATATATTTCAACAGTCGCTTATGACAACAACTCCATGGGGAAACATTCTTTAGAAAGGCGTCTAAAGTTGACCACCCCTGGAATAAACTAAAAACAATCAACGAGGCCAAAGTACTTTGCGTACCATTTTCCTTTGTCTACTAGATTCGTGAACGAATCGAGATTTTATGTTAATTTTAACGACGGCGGATTCATAATCGAGAGATCGTAGTAGGTACGTTGTCCGCGTACCCGTCCGGCGGAATGCCGTGCGTACCTTTCGTATGACTCATCACTCAATCCTTGGCCCTATTACCTTAACAGTACCATAAAAACCTGCAAAAACCTGACAAAGCGACTGTACGGCTTCTGTAAAGAGACTATATCAACGGTAGAGAGCCTTTGCGGAATTTTTTCTATTAGCACCATAACCATACCCATTGTTGTCCGATAACACTGCTTCGGGAAAGAATAGACAGTTGAGTGGATAAGTGTATTTTCAGTAAACAGTGATAAATATCTGAATTTCTTATTGCCCCTTTTGGGTCTTCCGACGTAACGGGCATTAAAAAAAGACCCATTGTTGCCCAATACGTCGACAAAGCCTTTTTTTACTTTACTTTGACTGATGTTTTTTTCTTTCAGTTTGTAGACTATTAAAGTTTCATCGAACGCGGGATTTGTACTTGGACACTGCGTTTGACATTTTCGCATGTCCTCATGCTTTATCTATTGGGAGGTAAAGTCACTTACGGGCCATCAAGGTTCGGGATCGACCGTGACCCCGACACTAGTAGTGTTTATTTTCGTAAATTTTTGACTTCTTTTATGTGAAAAAATGCCAAGCGAGCAGGCGGTTCAACTGATGCTAAGTGATTGTCGCCCATGGACAAATACCAATACCAGAGAGCTAACAGATGCGTTGACAACCTTTAAAAAAGTGGACCCCGACTACCACACTCACCAGACGAAACGCGAAATTATATACCTCTACTTCACGCTGGTTTTCTGTGAGGCCGTGGTACTTCCCCGTACGAGCGTGCCCATTTGTGCAACAGCAGAAGATACAGCGTGACCTTACCAAACTGAACACATACGTGAAAAAAAAGTTGTAACGTGCAAATTACTGAAACGTATTTGAAGGACTGTTATAGTCTCCTAAAATTAAGAGCCAATAAACTATTTGCAACCTCAACAAGCAGGCAAATTCGAAAGTATTCATATTTCGATATAGAAACGGCTTAAGCACGTTCCCCGAAGGACTTTAAGTCGACGGTTAATTTTCTCGCTGCGCGTTCATAAAAAGATAAAAACACGACATTCAAAGGGGATTACACAATACTACTGCATTCCTCGGTCATTAAGTCCTTTATAAGGCACGCATCAACTTTAATGGCCACCGATGAGGTCGGACAGCAGCTCTTTATGCTTGTAAAAGAATGTGTTTGTCCGCACTTAAGAAGCGTGGCGAACGGGCCACGGCGGCCCATCCATCAACTACAAATCGACCCCCACGCCAGGGGTGGGGAACGTTTTTAAAACTTTGCGCCATTATTTTCAAAGAAATTAAAATAGAGACATGCCGCCCACAACAGTTTGTTCAGAAATGCCAGAGAAATGTTTCTCACTTAAATTACTGTACCAAATCATACTGAACGATGTGTTATCTCCAATTTGAACTAATAGCAACATCAATTTCGGTATTAAGTTTCCAAATTATTTCATATCGTGCCATTGGTTCGCCCGTCCTGCCCTATACCTAAAGCACACGTCTTCGTTGTATATTGTCGAAAACATTAATGTTTTCCAAGTGCCTACAATAATGTATTTATAGGATTCGGGTTATCGCAGCTTTAATAACAGGAAAGTGTACGTTAATTGACATTTATTGCGGTTGACATTTTCGTCTTAATTACAACAAATAACAGTCAACACGATGGAGATTTATTTTCAATAATGGAGTGTTTGTGAATTCACGAGACCTCCGCGAAATATTCTGCGTTCGATCTGTCGTATCAATGATTATTAATACAGCGGACCCGAACAAAGTCTGTCCACAGTCTTGAAATGAGAACTCACTGTGAAGTTAACTTCACATTCAGTTTTTTTTTTGTTTAAACTGTTGAAATAAAAAAAAAGACTGCACTTAATAAATAAATAAATTTAGTCAACTAACTGAGGTATCTGCGTGAGGCCGAGGTGAAGTTAAAAAGGCATCTGAGGACGAGTAGACATTTTACCTTCGTTGATATTTATTTTTGACGATACACTTCACTGTCATATTCAAAACTGTTTCGTATTTACTCAATTTACAATTGCCAAGGAGCGAGATACCTTTTATACTATTCGGTGACGGCTACGTGGGTGGCTTTCTACGGGGCAAGCGTATTGCGCGGCAGATATGACGGACTAGCTCCGGTGTCACAGTCAGCTTACGAACAATGAGCGTACGAGACGCGACGGTTCGAACTAAGGTAGCTTTCACACCTATCTAAATTAGCGACAGACCCGTGTTTAAAACTAAACTAACTTCAGATGTTCATCTAGTTAAATTTCAACTAAAAACTGCCAATTTTTCGAATACTTTGGTTACGTTATATTCGTTGTCACGGGATTTTTCTTGAATATATAATATACGATGACGCATAAGGCAACATATTACGATATAACAACGACTAACATAGTAGTTATGTTGTTTTATTGTGGTAGGTAGTTAAATGGGGAGGCGCGTCTGGGGACCTACCACAGCCTCACAGGATGCCAGCGTGGAGTGGAAGTTTACTTTATCCTATCGTCTGATGAGTATAGTAATAAATGGTTCTCACTCTTTTAAATGGTAAAAAATCTTTTAAATGGTTAAATAGTAAATGGTAAAACTCATTATCAAACCGTCAGGGGTTGAAGATGTCCATGGGCGGCAGGAATCACAATACCAGTTGAAAAGCCTGCTCGCTTGCCTCTTCACGCTTTCGCATTTTCTTCAAAAATGCTGCCATAGTAGGTATATGACTATATACTGCTGGCCCTCAGAGGATAGATATTCATAAAGGAAACCGATAAAATGACGCAGATACCCCATAATATTTGATACTTTATTGATTTAGAAATAATTCGAGAGTATTCGAAGTCAGTTCTGTTCGCTTGTGATCAAATTCAAAAGACAACCAAGCCCAACACTAACGGGGTTGTGGGACACGAAATAAAACGTATGAGTCGGAACGTCGTTAAGCGTTTAAACGTCCATAATTTTTATGGGCGGCAATTTGTGGAGGGCAGTACGGAATTTAAATTTTAAAAGCGCGCCGCTGGAGACAATGGGCACACTTTGTGTAATGGACGAAAGCGGATAACACGGCCCAAGCTATCGGTAACCACGGCAATAAAGGACTCCACTCAGAAACTTTGTTAACGCGTCTGGCTACTTAAGAGCTGCTAGCGATAGTTTATTACGGTGCACCGAAGCTGATGTCGGAACAAGGGTCGATTGTTCCTTCCTTCCCAAAGTTTCACTGGTATCCTAAATAATAGACTTAACGAAACGTACACAAAGCAAAAGAGCCTTTGATGAGTCTCCTTTGGTTAAAGAAAGAGAAAACATTTAGTTTATAAATAATCTAAAACATTACGTGATACATGTAAGATTATTTCTATTTAATAAATCAAGTAAGAAAAATAATTTAAGGGTGAAATCACTTAAGTATTAAAACACAGATTTGTTATAGGTAACCGTAAAATGAATTTATATACACTTTATTTAGAACAAAGGCTCTATACTAGTGAACAAACAAACTGTTAATAGTCCAGTTCAACTTCCGTCATATTAAATAACAAAGTACAAACAAGTAAACCTCCGATTTTCCGCTATAACCTAATTAGAGTGCAATAATTCTAGAACAATTACGACCGTGTGTCACAAGATTTATTGCAACAAATTATGATTTATTGCCAATGGAGGCATTCAAAAGGTTCTTCAACTGGCCAATGCCAGCATTTCGCTGTAGAGTTTTTAAAGCGACATCCACAGTAGATTCAAGTACTCGACAATTAGAGCAAATTGCCCACATCCGGGCTCTATTGGTTGGTACTGTTTAAAAGGTGTCGGTCAATCTAACCCATCTGCTACAATCATTTGAAATAAATTGCAACTGTCTTCTGTGTTTAAATATTTCTTATAAAATGAAGTAAACTTGAACACGTTGAGGAAAAATACATATCTATATCTACCGATGGAATGTTTATTCTCCCAAAACAAAAGTAAGGTTAATTCAAAAGTCAGTGTTTTTTTTTAAATATATCAACTTAATATAGACTATTTGAATTATATAAAAAAATATATGTATTCTATTATGTCCTACGCAGATTGCCCGGAAAAAGAGACAGCGACAAGAGGACGACAAACGTCGCAGTCGGTTCGGTGCGTTTCAGGAAAATCCGTTCATAAATTATATTTTTTTTAAAAAGCGTACCATTCGCTCAAACATTTGTAATTATTACGCGCTGACAAATGCTTGTTGCAGTTTCAAAAGATGCAATGTTTAAAAAGCATTTGACAACAGAAAAGAAAAAGGGGGATAATTTGAAATGGAAACCGATTCGGCGGTGGCGCGTCCGTCGTTTGGGGAATACCGCGCACGTGCGCCGTTCTTGGAAGTGGCGCGGCGCGGGGAGAAATTTCACAAGCGCTATGTGGGTCAAGACGGGCGGACTCGAAGTTTTCGCCTCGCAAAGGTTAGCAACGCGGCCGCAGACAAGTCCGGTTGGTGTGTTGCACAATTGTTACACTCGTTCAGATCAGATCCCTAAAGACGTATATCCAGTTGCAATGGATTCAAATAGTGTGTATAGTAATATTATTGACGTAACAAGTCCCGTTGAGGTGTCGGCCAATTGTTAGACTAGTTCAACCGATCCCGAATGATCAGTTTCTTCGAGTGCAATTGACTCGATTGGTGTGTTTAAATTATCTAATCCTAACGATTCATAAAACTCGGAGTAACTGTTGATGTCTCAGTCGAACGAGCACTAACGCATCGATAATAAAAAACAGATAAATTCGTGCGTTATTGACTCCACGCGATAAGGCGCAACACGATTTAGTTGTGACGTCAAGGGCGACCTTAATCGGGCCGCGGCGTTTACGAATTCAACGTGTTACTAGTCGAAAACTAATAGTGCATGATTCGGGTTTTACCCGAGGATTTCATTCAAGAGTCAGTCGGTTATCCACGAGGCGAGTTTCAAAAGCAAACATGTTTGCGGTCAGTGACGCGATCAGTAATCCTTACAGTGTACTGTACTATATTATTCCAAGAACTTGGAATTAAAAAAAAACAGAAACTTGGTGTAAATCACTAATTTTACCGTGTACATGTAAACCTAGATGTGAAGACGAAAGCAACTAAAACGGTCAACATCGGAATCAATAGAAATGATTGATGAAATTAATACGACACAACTTCGTTTATTGGCAGATAGTTTACATAACATATTATGTGAAGTGAACTACGCATTTCAAATTACGTAACATAACGCAAAGGTGTCTACGTGACCCTAAACTGCATCACACATCGACAACCTGTACCAGGTAATTCCACGGAAAGTTATAGATAAAAGAAAAAAATTACCCAATACCGTTTCGAAATTTCTAGAACTCGGAATAAGACGTGAGAAACTAGAAAAGTAGATAACGATAAACAAAACAAAATAACTACATTAATGTATGTATCCATATTTCAATTTTCAGTATTGTCGAGTGCCAAGAAATTCGTGGAACCTCACTCAATTGGCACGCTAGAGGGAAGGGCGAAGTGTGACGAAAGCTTATGACGTCATGCCATCGTACAATTAGAGTCTCCACTACAACGAGAAATAATGAACCGGTCTATTCATGCGCTTATGCTTAAGAATCGTAGTAAAACCTATGTATTTATGAATCTTTTGTAGCTTCAAAAGATTCAATAAAAATGGTTCACGGATTATATCACGAATTTCTTTTATTTTGACTCCAGTCCATGGTCACGACGGGCTGACATAAAACACGATAAAATCCATGAAATAGTTTCAATTAGTCAAGAACATTTAAATCTTGATTGTATATACAAATTAACTTAACGCAAACGAAAACAATATTAAAACATATGTAATATGATTGTAACAACAAAACATTTTGCAGGCATTATCGTAAAGCAGGTACTACGCATTTATAAATTTTCTCAGATTAGTAGCGCCATCTATGATTAAGAAGTGGAAACGAATAATGTTGCCAATATTTATGATACCATAGTATTTCGCGCTTGAGTTTATTCTTTTGTAGGTATTTCATTTTAACTATAATGGAGAACAAGCCGTATTTAAATGAATGATGTCATCAGAACTAATGGCAAAAGCAATATGCGATAAGAAACAATTCCCAATGTTCGGCTGATCGTAGCATATGGTAGGGGGGTAATAACAAAGTATGTTATAGACATAACTTGAATAAACAAACACTGATATGTATATAGAAAATTGAGAATCTAAGAACTACAAAGCTTTCAAAAATTTAAGGCAAAATATTCATGTGTCTAAAAAAATAATTATGACACGCGACAGAGTTTGGAAAGTTGTTTACGATTCGGAACACGGATGCGAATGTTTGGCGACCCGAATGGAGCCGTAGAGAGCGTAGCAATGGACTCACCACAGGCTTGTTGTACTCGTCCGTTTGATAGTCGAACATGGTAGCGAACATAAGACTGTCGTCCTGCTCGCCGCTGAGGTGGTATGGCACCAACTGAGACATGAGTGTTCAATTCCTTCACAACAGTCCTCAACAACAGCAACACTGAAGGCGGTACGGAGCGAAAAAACTTCGGACGCGGCGCTAAATCACACCTGATAAGAGCATGAGTCATACGCTTCCCGCTAAATGTGAAACGTGCTCGCTTGTACAATGTTTTATATCGGACTGAGCGAGTCCGCGGCACGGCGGCCGGTTTTGTAGGATGGCGGGCGTCGCGGCGCGCGCACGCGCGAATTTCGTCGCGTCGCCGAAACGACCTATGCGACTTCTGTCGACCGTTTGCACCGAAACATTCGAACAATGCGAGTGTGCCGCCAAAAAGTCGAAATCCCGCGTTTCTGCGAACGGACCGATGGATGGTTTCCTCATGACGGCCACGTGGGGTGTATTTTGGCAAAATCCACAGAGCGTTTGATAGTATGTAAACGTAAACATCTGCGGATGCCTCTCCGATTCTGTCATCGCGTTAAAGAGTTATAATAAACGCCTGCGTGAAAAAAAGCGAGAAAAAATACATTTTGTAAGTGAGAAAGTAGCAATCGAGCTGGCGGTTCACCTGAAGTTAAGTATTAAACGCCGCCCAAAGGCATTTGCAACACCCCGCAGGATATCAGATGCTATGCTATCTTTTAATAAAGTGGGCCCCAGCTACCTTAGTCGCCAGACGAAACGCAAAAGTATAAAACTTCTACTTTATGCTTGTTTAACAGCTACCAAACGTTTTGAATGTTAAGTGAAATGGTTCCAGATTACAACCTTTTGAAAATTGGGCTCCGGCCAGATTCACCAGAGAAATGCGGTTTTATACTTCACCTGTGAGGTCGTGGTACTTACCCGGACGAGTCTGCCCATTCGTGCAACAGCCGAGGCTGCTGCGTTGCTCTACCACCGTTGACCCTTTTTGTATTCGGTCAACAAAATCTGTAAAGCTCTGAAATCGACACGGGCTAATATATCTGGGAAGCAAAAACCTCATTTTCTATGCATTAGTCTAGGTAATCTTTCAAGGAATAATAACATAAAAGCCAATATTGCAATAGATTCGTAAAAAACAAACTTGCGGCCAAAACTAAATCCGGAAACCTTGAACTGAGAAATAAGCGATTTGGCGGCACGGCGGCAAGTTGCCAGAATAATGTTTAAATATTCATTTTATTTAATGTCATTATTATCGAAAACTTTATTCTACTTTAATATGAAAAGGGAGATAGATATCTTAGAGGAACCAAATTGGAGTAGACATTTGCATGATCTTATTCGAATATAAGTCTAACGACGAATATTCTTACCAGTTTAGTGTTTAAATTAATATATTTTATCGATATTTTATATTACATATTTTAGTTTATAGATATTTTATTATTACACAAATATAATATATTCAAACCCAACTTCAACGTAAACCGTGATCGTCATTTGAAATGTACAGAAAATTTTAACTCCTGTACTTCAAAGACAAAAAGAAATTGTTAAAATTTCATCATTTCATTATCCGTTCGGAATGAGGTTGTCGAAATGGAATCGCTTGCCGGGCGATGCGAGCAAGAAGTTTATAGTGGAGGCCAATACGAGATAGATTGGAAGGCAAGGTCGATGTTAATGTCAAATTAATAGTACGCAAAAAAGGGCAGACCGTTTTACGTTTTTTGCTAAACAACTCGGATTCGATGGCGTTTGTATGAAGCACTATTCTGACTGGAAAAGTCTTCAGTCTAAAAAGCTTAATTAGAATTCAGATAACCCTCAGCGAAATATGCAAACCAAGAGCAAATTTAAAGGATTAATACATTGCGATACGATGCGTAGGAAACATAATTGAAGTATAATGGCGTAGTGCCCTACATGTAAACTCCTTGCTTATTTTGAAGATAAGATTTATAAATATACACACAAAAGCTATCTAAACAAACCTGCCAAGTGCGAGTCGGGCACGCTCACGAAGGATTCCGTACAATTACATAATCCGTACAAATACAATAAAAATTATGTCTGTTGTATGGGAACCCCACTTAAGTATTTTTTATTCTGTTTTTTATTTTATAGCGGCAACAGAAAAACATCATCTGTGAAAATTTCAACTGTCTAACTATCACGTTAACAGTAGTAACAATAGTAATCGTGCAAATATCGGCCATAACCTAATGTGATATGGCAAATTGATAAATCGATTTGTAATGAAAAGAGACTTGATATAGATGTGAAGCCCGTGTCAGATATCACCACTCAACCATAGGATGATAAAAACGTTAAAGAACGCTATACTTGAGCTGCAATGAATGAGAGAAATTAAATTACAGAAAATAAAATATAATAAAAAGAAGAAAAGTTCTAGCGTATAAATCAATTACATTCATTACTTTCTGCTCAATAACATTTATTACCTCCTGGGTTAATAACGAATATTAACGCTTGGTACTTCATGCTCAAAATTCAAAACAATCCACAGCATTAGCACAACAATGAACATGAAACTAGCAATAATAAGGATAATACTTGTATTAAATCAATCATCGTCTTCCACACTAGCGGTGGTTCCAAGCTGTCTGACATCGAGTTATCGACGCAAAAGTGCGGTCAATTCCAATGAAGTGAACGCATTACGTCATCGCACTACTCCAATATCGTACATTCTGAACGGAAATTATATCATAAAAATCTCGGAATTGAAAAAAATATGATAACATCGCGTGATACTTTCATCGTTTTCCAATATTGGGGCAACGATAAAGCCATACGTAGTTCGGAGTTATCGGATTTTCTAATGAACGTGTCATTAGAATAATTTTAGTTATAATATTATTACACGCAATTACTCTAATATAAGGAAAAAGCTATGCAATAAAAGAATTATTTTTTTATTAAGTACATGTGACTATATTGGAAAGCATAAGACGTGTATAAATTATTTAGCGATGGAATCATTACAAAAAGGGTGTTACAAGAAGAGCATTATCAGAACATAGACAATACCAAAACTAGTAAACCCTATCCTTGATTCGGAGTACAGATAACTTGATTTGGGATCACTGGTCTATAGAATTCAGGTTAAATTTAAGTAGTGATCAATCATAATGAAAAATTATACGTATATTTGGGTTGCATTTTTGCAACTGTTTTACAATAACCTTATGAACTCTAGGAAAGACTCCGATTTAGATTGATGGATTGCTAACGTAAAATATGATTGTTTTTAAACAAAACCGACTTCATACATGCATATCTTACTCACTACACGTTTTCTGTTTGATTTCGGGGAATTCCCTGATGTATCTCGGGAGTTCAGGGTCCAATGCCAATGAAATTAATACGGGGAAATGGGAGCTAAAACGAACTCAATGCAAAAAGAACTTTTTTATACGGCTCGTAAACGACCGAGTTTCAAGTCTGAGCTAACAAATATAAAAAAATACAACCAAACTGAACCAAAAACTCTTCCTTTTTTGATGTTGGGTGAAATGATCGATTAAAACTTGAAAACGTTCTAAAAACCGCGACCTTCGTTTGAATTCTTTTGATACGGATGGCGCACTTGCTGACCGATTTTAATAAAGGGTCGTATTGCAATAATAAGTCGTGGGTTCGATATTTACGTATAATTCCTACGGTTCGAGCAAGCGCAGCCATGGTTCGGGATCCGAGAAAGTACCACGGCATCGCAGAAGGCCGACATAGAGTAGAAATGTTTTTCTTTATTCACTTGGACCGAGGTCTTCTCTCTAAAACGATAGTGCAGCTTCACGTTCTCAGCTGTTATACATGTTCATTGGCGGCGATGGTTACATATCATCAACTGCCCGCTCGTTACCGCCTTCTTTTCATAATTTTATCTCACAGTCCGTAGAAAGCTTTTCCGTGAAACGACGCACTGGAGCGCGGCCAGTAGAGATTGAAATTACGATAGCAAATCCGATCGCTGAAACTGTGAGTCACATCGGCCGAGTTCAAGGGTGGGCGCTGTAACACGCGATACAACATAACGACATTCGCCGAATCGTTGCCATCACGGACGCAAATAAGCGGGCTCGGAAACGACGCGAGCTTTCACGACGAGAAAAACTCCCGCCTGGGTAATAGCCGCGATCAGGGAAAACATCGATGACATTGGCGCACGATGACTGTACATTTTCGAGCAACGCACGTATTGCCTTATGTCACGCTACGGCACACTATACATTATTTGATGACACTTCGAAATTATTTGAGGTCACATATTTCTGAAATCCTTGTGCAACATAGACAATATAGTAGACTAAAACAAAGTAATAAGGAAATGTCTTCCTGTCTGCGTTATATTAGAAAAATATTATAAAATCGATTTAGAAGAAAAAGCAAACTTAATGGAATTACATAATGTGTTATGAATGACGCAATAATATACTTAATCGCAGTAAGCTGTTTCTCTGGCATACCTCTATTAATTTCTATCTCATTAAGTACTACGTAATACGCATTAATGATTACCTGCAATGACTTTATTTGACACGAACTGATATTATATTGTACTTTTTACAATTTTGATGGGGATTTTTATTTATTATTTTCAAACATTAAAACACGAAAACGTACGAAATTTAAAAAAATATTCGTCATTTAAACTATTTACGGTGGTAGGGCCACGCAGCAGCCTCGGCTGTTGCACGAATGGGCAGGCCCGTCCGGGTAAGTACCACGACCTCACAGAAGACCGGCGTAAAGTGGAAGTATGACAAATACTTTCGCGTTTCGTCTGGTGAGTGAGGTAGCCGGAGCCCAATTTTCAAAAGGTTGTCAACGCATCTGTAACCCTCGAGTGTAGCAGATGTCCATGGGCGGCGGTATTCACTTAAATCAGGTGAACCGTCTGCTCGTTTGACAACTTTTCGCAAAAAAAAAAAAAAAAAAAAAAAAAATTTAAACTATGTTGGAATAGGTCAGTGAAAATATTTCAAAAAACTAATTTCGAGAAATATAAACATAAAACGTTTATATATTCATAAATGATCACGCCTGCCAGTCGATATTACAAATTCATTTTCCAAAATCCTCGCTCACTTCATTCGTGCCTTCAATATCCAGACATTTCCAAAAGAATTTTACTTTTATATGTAGCATTCTATTTCTAATATTTCGTAATTTGCTACGACTGCGTGGCCACTTAGCGCTAGGTGGTATAGCGGTCGAGTACGTGGGGCATACTGAAAGTTTTTATAACCGGCCGTTAACAAAAATATACAATAATAAAAAGTAATTTACAATAAATAAAATTAATTCTGGGACACCTTTTAGCTTACGAGGCACTTGTTTTTTCAATTGTGTTTAGATAATTATAAATGTCGCTTTAAAAGTTATTAAGAATTTAACTGGTGAAAATTTTCGCTTAATGATTGATCGACTATCGCTATGGCCGACTTAGGCCTAAGCTATAACAGTTAAAAGCCGTCAATTGGCACTTGGTAATGAAACCCCAGTGTTTTATAGTTCGCAGTTCTGTCTATGTGGTTAGGAGAATTTAGTCGTGGTCGTGACCATCTCCACAAGGATATTAAGTTTACAGAATCTTCTATTGATATCTTACGACAACTGATTGAAATTGACAAAATACTTGAGCCAAGGGCAAAACATTTTACATGTGCATATAAAGGTTCAGAAGATTTGCGCTCTGTGGATACCGAATTAGGGTTTAACGGAAGACCAGGAAAGACGGAATAGGATGGTGGCGTATAACGATTAAAAACAATGGAAACAGTCATTGGCTGTGTTAATAATCGTGATTTGTAACGAAACCCGAATGCTTTGAATCGGAAAGATTAAAGTTGGAAAGGGGAAGGTTGGGAAGGGGAAGGTTGGGAAAATTCGGGAAAACAAATAGGTAGTTTAAAAAAAAAGAATAGTTACTTCATGTCCAAAAATAAGGACAAAGCAATATAGTGTCGTTTGAAATCCAAAGAACAGGGTTTCCAGGGTGGTACGTAAACAATTGCTTGCCCATGGTGTTGCAGAACGTTCGCGAAGTGTTCACGATAGCGCATCCGCACATTCCGCTAAGATAACAAACGCGTATTTGAGCATATACTTTGAAATACAACAAATGTATCTAAAAGATAATATCGTCAGGTCTTATTTATATCTCACTTAAAATCTAAAATGATGAATGAAAAAATTGCATTTCATTCAAGCGGGAAAGTCCAATTTCTCCAGGCGTGATGGCCGCGAGAATATAGGAGTAGTTTATAGTATGATTAAAAATTGCCCTTTCTAATCTATCACGAGCAACATTAAGTAAACACCATTTTAGTTAGTAAAAAATAATTATCAAAATATCTTTCTTTATTGCCTTAGGTATGATAGTAGAAAACATCATAATCCATACGAAACTTTTATTTTCAAATTGTGTAGTAGTGACCCTCTGATTTGCAAGATTATTCAAAACTGAGGACCGCAGATGAAACATAAAGTCAGCCGCAATGGCCTAGCCGACTATCGCCTTTACTCGTATTCTTACTGAAACATTGCAAGTGATTGTCAAGGTCTTTGTGGAAAAAAAATAATTGCGACACCAACTACTGACGCCGAATATAATAAATTTGTTTATAATTATATGATGGATTAGTAAAAAGACGCTCATCAGTTTGTTTATTATAAAAAAAAGACCATTGGCACTTTCTGTTTGCAATTAGAATAAAATTCAGCATTTTGGACAGTTGGAATATGTTTCTTCTATTTTTTCTGCAGCGATTTGCTACTACCTACTGAATCCGAAGAAAACTGAAATCCAGAATAACAGAAAGAACTAACAAATATACTAATACTATTTAGTGCATGACGTCGTCGGGTTTCATTTATTTTGTGTGTGTAAACTATCATTAAACGGTTTTATTTAGCTCGACCCGTACGGAATTTGTTTGTTTGGGTCAAAATTAGAAATTGAAATTTAAGCACCTTGCCGTTGTCAGATTGATCTGAAATTTGGTACACACATTTAATTTAGATGACAATACAATATTAACAAAAAAAAAACATAAAATAAATCCGTTTAACTTAAAAGTTTTTTTACCGATTTTATTTTTAAAATAATGTTCTGATCGCAAGATGATCTAATGATATTTGTATTTGTATCTCATAGTTTCCCCAACACTACCTATTAATAAACTGACAACACCGGTTAATCAGACTAATCAGATTAAAAAAATCGTGTTTTCTTAAATTAATAGTGTTTCACCACTATTATAACAAAAATCACCGATGAAAAGTGATCTTAGTATAATTTTACGATTTTCCCACATAATTGCTTTCACACAAAACTGGCTTTAGTTAATTGTTTTTCGTGAGCACGTGATCCGTAAGTGATTCAGGTGGCACTGACGGAAGTTAAACGCGAGTCTACCAATTTTAGTAGACATTTTTGCGCCTTTCGGTACGGCTAATTTGTTATGTAGACAGGTATATAACCAAAAATCTGACATGAATTTTAAAAAGCTTTATTCACTTTTGATGGACGAATTAAAGGCACTAATTTTTTCTTTCGCGGGCGACGCTTGTTGACGCTCGCGTTTAGATCGGGTTGGTAATTTGCTGCGCTTACCACCAGAGGGTTGGGATGATGTTCGGCTCTATCGAAAATTTGGTCAGGTCTTTGAAAAATTCGCGAATCACGGGAGTCTGCAATCACTGTGCAGGTCGACGTTGCGTTGATACACTGCGCACCGGTTGCGCGGCGGATGAACTTATTTTGCACTACTTGCAACTTGTGCAAGCGAGTTTGTGGGCGAAAATCATGCATGCGTAGGACATGATTGGCCGTACGCAAGCTTTGTAAAAAGTAATTGTGGTAGGACATTTTACTTGACTGGTTAGTTAAAGTGCTTAGCCGGCCGAGACGAACGCGGCTCTGTTACGGACGTTATTAATATGCGCTGTGAATGACATACGCGAGTCGAAAGTGACTCCTAAATATTTACCTTTTTCTCCCAGGGGAGCGGTGGCCATAAAGAGATATTTGCCCTAGCATTCTGCATTGGCGACGACCTTTATAAAGATGTGACGGGTAAGTACTTCGTGTGAAGTGAATCGCCACACTCTTTTCGGGATCCACACTCTTTTCGGGATCCACACTCTTTTCGGGATATATATATAATATAATCGGTATCTCGGAAACGGCTTCAGCGATTTTCATTAAATTTTGTATGCGCGTAGATTCGGGGGCGAAAAATCGATCTGGTTAGATTACATTTTTAGAAAATGTCGTTTTATCTCATTTTTCAGGGAAAAAAATATCATTCGAATACGATGGTAAATTTCACCGAAAAAAAAATGTTATAATAGCTCGGTCGGTAATCGGGCGGCCCCAAAACTGAGGCAGTGTCACGATCATTTACACACTTATTTTTTAACTTTTTTTTCGATTCCTGATGATTTTGTTACTTTTTCCCTTTTTTTTTAGTTCTTTCTTTTGTGAAAAACACGAGTTTATATTTTCTTATTATTACGTCGGTAAGATCGAAAAATATTATGCATATTTCATTACTCAGTAATTTGTATCTAAATGTAATTTCCAAAATACACGATTTACCAAAAAAAAAAGCAAACCTCGCAAAGCTCGGTCCTCCAGGTACTTATACCTATATAATAATATAGTACTTATAATAAATGTATAATATTTATGTATACTTTCATACAATAATGCCCAAGGCTGTTAAAAGATGAAAGTGTTGTCAACAATTGTTGTTGTTGTTGAATATCAAAATTTTATAAATTTTAGCAATCTTAAGGCAAAATTGTAAGATACTTCTTCAAAGTAATAAATTGCAAGATTATGTCACTTCATTTACTAAACAGCTGATTTTTTTGGTTAACATTTTTGTACATGTATTTCACTATGTGTAGATTACTTGGTAAATATATCAAATGTCATGTGTTTTTAGTTTTTGATCTCTGCGTAAATTTGATCACGTTTCTGATTACAGGGCACAATTACAGTGGCTTTCTATCCGTTGATGTCGAGACCTACTTGTACTATCATTCCTATATTTCTTACTATCTAATCCCTTAGCTCCTTCCAATCTCCGACAGAGGTTTGAATATCTGGTACCTCCCGGAGTGCAGTGTCGGACTACAAATCCCTCCTTAAAACACCTACTCATTTTATTAAGAGGTGTGATGTGTCATTTATTGTTAAAGCGGTGAAGTTTTGAAACTCACTACCGTGTGACATATGTGCCAGCTCTTCCCTTGACAATAGTAGGATCAAGAGACATTATTTATCTACTTGACAACAAATGTTTGTATTTATTTATAGTGCATGAATATATTTGTATTTGTATTTATTATTTTATGTTTATTATTTATTATTTTATAGATATTTATTTATCGTTATGATTACTTAAAATTTCTAATAATGTACACACCGTCTCACCTAGTTACCTAACATTACTATAGTTTCCTGTTTTCAAGAGTGTGCTGGAAGAGAACTCTCTTAAGTTTAAGCTCGCCTTTGTACTTGTTTTGTCATTTGTTCCAAATTGCATATTTTATATTATGTATACAATAAAGAAATCAAACAAACTATATTGCCTGTTACTTTAATTTTTATTAAGTAGATATTTTATTTTATTGATGGTTAAATATGGCAATTGTATCAGATTAAATTGCATTTGCTTGGTTAATCTTTCACAATTTTGTTTACATGCATTCACATGGACTGACTCTGTAATCAAAAGATTATTATGTTACATTGACCTTAGCTTAATATTTTTGATTCTCATCATCCACATTGAATGAATTAAGATTATATTTCACAACAGGAAATAGGTTTTAAGGAAATTGGTTTTATGGTATAAACCATATATCAACTTATTAAAATGTTTTATCTACACATTTTGTACTTTCATCTTAAGTGCAGAGACTAGCACTAAATTAAAATTAAAGTTGGTTGGTTACTTATACAATATACATAATCAATGAAACTTTTATAAGATAAAGAAAATATTTAGTGATCAAACAACAAACAGTTTGTGTATTAATGTCTGTGCATATTAGCCACACAAATATTGGACACTACATTAAAAAAAAATGGATTATGAAGAAAACAAGTTTTTCCACTAACTAGGGAACAGACACAAAAATGAGATGTTTTCGATGGAATGGTCACACTACAAGACATCATCAAAAAACATCTTTTAAATGTGACTTTCCTGTGATTGGAGATAAAAATGTTAAACGAAAAAAAAAGTATATTAGTAACTGGTTATATAGTTTTTCATGAAGTTTGCATGAGTAAGCACAGCTATTTTATATAAAATATAATAAAATTCTTGATATTTACCAAAGATCATTACGTACAAATAAATTATAGAAAATATTATGTATATTCATTCAGGTCTTTTTAAATGTGTAATATCTTAATAATGTTTATTAACTAAACAACTTGTCAAGAAATAGAAATTGAACAAAATTATGATAAACTAATTATATCTCAGGTATGTTATTATACATATATATGCTTAAATCTTATGTCAGTTTTTTATTTTCACTTGTAGCAACAAATTTTTATTATGAATAATTTTTTCTGGACTTCAGATCTTTAAGTATTGAGACTATTCTGCAACAGATACATAATATCACTATGAATAATATTGCTATATATAGCTAAAGTGTCATGACTAACTAGTGTTTACAACTCTTATCAGTTAAAGGTTTATCACAGCTTAATTATATCAGATTCCAGGTTGCAAGGTTCTCTTTATACTTTTAATAATAGATGATAACAAGTGAGGTTTAACAAATAGCCATTTTTATGGAGAAAAGGGGTCTACTAACAATAATTTACATAACAGCATAATATCATGTTTTATTAAAATGGTAGTTATTACTAATTATCTTTCCATACTACATATATATGATCATGTTTTTAAAATGAAAACTGTATTATAAACTGTAATATATTATCAACTTAAATTACGCTTCATAAAACCAAAATAATAGGCAGAAAGTAAATTATTTTGACCAGGCAAGCGTTCACTGAAATAAAAAAATTAAATGACCTTAAGGTTACTTACTGTGAGTAGGGATCTAGATGTTGGCACAGATGCTATGAAATCATTGGTAGAGGAGCCCTGAGATGATTGACTATCACAGGAAAAGTCCGAATGATTCGACTGACTATCACTTACTTCCAGCTTCATCGTCATCAGTTCAAGTTCTTGTCAATTTAAAATACAAACACAAGCACGCAGGGATAGTTTACGTAATTGTACACTGTTTTATCGTGTAGACGTTAAACCGTGTAAAAAAGCTATTAAACACTACAAAGTTTCACAGATTTGACAGGTCTAATAATGACAGAACAACAACAAAATAAAGCGCGTCAAAGAAATTATCCACGAACGAGAACACAACAATGATGACTCATCAGTGCAGTTTGCACGGTGACGTCGACTTCGCTTTGGGGATGCCCTTCTCCTAAGAATTTGTTGCTTCAGTATTACGAAATGTCCTAACCGCCCACTTTTAAGCTAAGTGAACATACTTTTCAGATATGCCATCCTTCTTCGGTCGAAACAATTTGAAGGGTGATCTCATCTGCTATTATTAGTATCATGACGTGATACGCAGCCAATGATAGCGATCCATTTTATTGACGTCATCCTTTGTGACTAACCTGCTTATAAGCAAGAGTGAACACGATAGATGGAATAAAAAGAGAAAGAACTTGTATATGAAAGCTATATATGCACCTACACAACAAATTAACACATAAATACTCTTTGAACTGTATTTAATATTTTGATTTTTATATCATACAATATAATAATAAAAATTACGACAACACGACACTGGTGTTTAGAAAATGTTATCTTTCTTTTCATTACTTTATATCTTGAACATAATATCACTTTCACCACCCTACCATTTAGACGGTATGGTAAGTGATGAAACCTTTAATTATTATAAACAATTGCAGGATTATATTAAAGAAATGTTTCAGTAAAAATATTTGAGAATAAATGTATTTTTAAAAACAAACCTGGTGAAAATCTTATTTATATGTAAGGTAAATAAACATTCATTAAGTTTATTTAATGTGTTAGTTTTTATGAAATTTTACATTTATATCTAGTAGGTATAACTAATTTTTATGCCTAAAAGTTAAAGGGGGCTCACCCTAAATGTTTTTTTAATTTTTGAGAAAATTTAAAATAATGGCTAAACAACGTTTGCCGGGCCAGATAGTTATTTAAAAAACCTAGAATATTAAATGTTGTAACTACATTAGATGTTATGTATGCTGAATAGGATGCTTAAACTTCGAACGAGGAAAGATCCCCTACCCTCTTGAAACCGACCATGGTGATAATTCTAGAAAGTAATTTTCAAATTTTGATGTGCGAATCGGAGGATATGGAGATGCTAAAATTCCAATAGCAATTAATGGGACAAATACATAATCTGAACAAAATGACTCATACTTGTGCCACTTACTTTAGCTGACTTTGATGTTGCACTGGTCATAACTGAAGTACCCCTAGAGAATAAAATTATGAAAAATAAATGAGCGCTCGATAGCGTTAACAAAATTTAACAATTTTTGGAATCGGTGCCAAGCCAAGTATCTCTGGTCTGAGCATAAAATCATCCTCTAGCTTTGTTACAAAATTTAGGTGGATTAGATATCTACCTAATTAAATACATCATTTTAAATATCTTTTAACCTATTTATTAGATATCAGCTATTAATATCAGCAGCTATAATTATCAGATATCATTTATTAATATCAGCATAATTAATTGTGGCTTATTTCTACTTTTAGCACGGTGTACAACCATTACCCATGGTTAACAAAGGCACAGTTACTTAAAGTAAGTTATTTTATTGTTAAAAAGCTTTTATTTTTTTTATTTTTAGTGATTTATGATGATATATTTTAGTGATATATGATCACGGTGGTAGGGTCACGCAGCCTCGGCTGTTGCACGATTGGGCAGACCCATCCGGGTAAGTACCACGACCTCACAGAAGACCAGCGTAAAGTGCAAGTATGACATATACTTTCGCGTTTCGTCTGGTAAGTGAGGTGACCGGAGTCCAATTTTCACAAGGTTGTCAACGCATCTGGCGGCGGTTTTTACTTACCATCAGGTGAACCGTATGCTCGTTTGGCAACTTTTCATAAATAGGTAATATTATAAAATAGGTAGAACTAGCAAACAAAGAAGCTGCTCTTATGAGAAAACAGCGTCAAACTAAAACCGGATCTGAAAAAGGAAAAAAAATATTTTATTAAAAATATTATTAAAAGCAAAAAAGTAAGAAAATCTATAGCCATTTCAAATGAGATGGTCAGGCCGACCAGCGCGAAAATAGATTGTTAAAAAAAGATCCTACATTACGCAAGTTAAATGACGAATATTACAATTGTCTTAGATTAAATCGCACTCGTTTGGCTATAAGTTTATTTACAATTATAAGTTTATTTACAAATATTTGACAACAGCTCAACTTGAAATACTTTTCGAGCGTCAAGGAATCCTGTTGTAAGATTTTGCCGATGGAGTGGCAGATCGAATTTATCCCACTATCAGACCAGTAGACGCTTACAATGCACACAGCTGAGAACGAAACTGCTGAAAAAAAAAAACGAAAGCAGCGTATTAATTGTGTAAATACGATTTTATGTTGTTTTTATTTTCATCATCAGAACATATGTGAAATTTATAAGGGACCATTTCGAAATGATACAATTTCAAAAGAAAATTAATTTTAAAAATTCATCAGGTATGACGGAGTGATGTCCGATAATATATAAAAAATACAAACATCAGATTTAATAACCTCCTTCTTTTTGAAGTCAGTTAAAAATGGTAAGCGTAATAAGTAAATATAGTAACAACAGTTTTTGAACATTAATTTCAAAAGAGGTTCCATATGAGGTATTACTTATTGACGACCCGAATCGCGTAGTGAACATGCCCCTTGCGCCGAAAGGTGTGGGTTCAATCCCCACTACTGGAAACATATGAACATAGTGTTTTCCAGTGTGTGGGTGTTTATATATGTATAATATGTGTTTATTTACAAAAAAAAGTATGTTTAAGTATTTTTATCAGTTATCTAGTACCCATAGTACAAGCGTTGCTTAGTTTGTGCCCTAAATATATATTTAAATTTCATAATATTAGCAAAGGAGCACCTAAACGTCAATTGAATTTGTACACACTACGTTATTTCCTGATGTGATAGCGATAAAATTTTGGGTAAAAATAAAGTTACTGGAAATAGAAATCTTTAAGAAGAGAAAATTTTACGTTTGGAATTATAAAAATCGTTTTCACTTTATTACGTCTTCAACTTTACCTCCCAATGTACCATCGAGTAGGTACCAAGCATTAAGTTTAGATTTCTATTCGGATATAAATGAATGAATTCCTAAACTAAATAATACTGGTCCTAGCGGACAGAACCTGTAATATTGTCTTCATAAAGTAAATTAGTCTTTTCGCATACATATTGTTAAATATGCGGTGTATGGTAAGCCACTTCATTCACCAAAGTAGTTCAAAAGAGTTAAAAGTATTCCTTAGATCAATCTTCAGTACTTAGCAAAGTCAGTTGTAGTAAAGATGTTCGAACGGAATGTACACTCGCAGGCTATGATAGGATAACTTTTGCTTCAAAAGTCTATTATATGAAAAAAATTAAATACACAAAAAAGTAAACGAACATATAAATATATGAAGAGCAGTATTTACGTTTCTTCACGTACACAGGAATTGCAAATATGATTTTCGACGTAACGAAAATAGCAAATACTATCTGGCTTAAAGGTCTTGTTGCCAGGCCATAAAATCTTTAAAAAATGAAGCAAATACTGTCATTACTCAAAGTCAATTTAATGTCAAAACAGATCCAAATTTTGCTGCTGCACATAAACAGATGATTGCTTTTCTTGTTCAAAAAACAAACCAATTGTTCAATGCACTATGCAATTCTAAGTTAATTTTATAACACCAATCACTGCATGACATTTTATTAAATCATTTAGTGTAATTAACTATACCCCTTATTTATCACAATGTCTGGTAAATGCAAACATT
Organism: Iphiclides podalirius; assembly: GCA_933534255.1. NCBI lineage: Eukaryota > Metazoa > Arthropoda > Insecta > Lepidoptera > Papilionidae > Iphiclides > Iphiclides podalirius. Next base: position 8,565,172 of record OW152828.1, read on the forward strand.
GTGGGTCATCAGAAATAGAAGTAGACCCGGCTCGTGGGGATGCAGTATGCACAAGTTGTGGCACAGTTTTAGAAGATAACATAATAGTTTCTGAGATAACTTTTCAAGAAAACGCACATGGTGGTTCTTCAGCGATTGGTCAATTCGTATCCTCTGAATCGAAAGGTGGCGCTTCTGGTTTTGGGAGAGGTATAATTTCATCTATTCATTATTTAAGTGAAACGAATTCTTTAATGTTTACATAACTTATTTTTTTTAGGCAACTATGCTATGCTCATAGATTCTGTAGTGTTCTTGATATCAATTTCAAATGTGATAGAATCTGTTTGATAGATTCATCTCTCAGTTTTATTCACTCATAAGTTTCTTTAAACTCCTTTTAAAGGATATCAATATTTTTTTCAAAAGAAGATTAAAGTTACTGAATTATTATTAATTCCAAATTGCAGCTAACAACAATCATCCCTGACACTTGTGTAAGATAAGCATAATCCTGTAAGAATATGTGTCATGTTACAAGTTTTTGCTTCTCTAAACACTACTTTAAACCAGAAGAAGGTATTAAATACAAATATTTTATTTTCTTGTTTTAGCTTTTAATGCAGGAATTGGTCAAGAATCAAGAGAGTTAACATTAAGAAAGGCAAGAGACGGTATTACTGCTCTTTGTCAGCAATTACGTCTTAATCAGCAATGTATTGACATTGCATGCAATTTTTTCAAAATGGCGCTGTCACGACATCTTACCATTGGGCGCCCAGCAAGTCATACTCAAGCTGCCTGTGTGTATATGACATGTAGAACAGAAGGCACTTCACGTATCCTTTTAATATGAATAAAATATGGTAATATTTCAAATTGTTTAATACATATATTTACCTGTTAAGTGGTCTAAGTGGTTAGGGCCACAGCCATACCGTCTTAAATATTATACTTCTTAGTGTAAAAAAATGTTTTAAGAACCATATACTTTTTGGATTTCTTGCAGACCAAGAATCGTCAATTTGTCTTTGCACATGGTTTACGTGACGGTTTTTTGTGACTAATTAATAGGCTCAGTAAATTTTAGATATTATTAGCTATCCCTACTTTTCCTTATATGTGAGTTTGAAAAATAAATTGTCCTCAAAATTTCTTTATTCAACATATTTGAAGCTCTTATTGAATGTCAAATTATTATTTCTATTTATCCTATAACTACCTGCTACCGCGACTATGTATGTGTAGAATAGGCTGAAGGCATAACATCCAAATAGAAAGACAAATATGTATATAAATTATAGCCTATGTCTTATTCTAATGTATAAACTATATTATTGAAAATTTTCATTAAAATCCATTCTGCAGTATTTGCATGAAGGAGAAGATTTAATTTCATTTGATTTAAAAGAAAAAATTAAATTTGTAAAAAAATTCATTTATTTACAATTGAAAAGTAATTTTAAGCATGTTTATCAGTTAGTTTGGTACTAGATGATGTTGTGTAGAAATATGCCCGAAATATTTTTTTAATATTCTCACCTTCCTAATTTCAACCCCAAAGACCTAGTTTCGAATTCCTGGCAATGTCAACATTTTTTCATTATATCAGTTTCATCTAGAGTCCAGACTAAAACTAAAAATCAAAAAATTATCTCCCTCTCCTATTACTGTCAAAAGAAGTGAGAGCTTTTGTTTGTATTAAATCTATACATATTTTTATCTGGTTAACATAGGTTGTAATATTACAAGGTGTGACAAGGAACATATTCATGAATTTTATCTCCATTTAAGGCTCATTCACTATTAATTGTAATGAACTTAAGGTCCCTGAAGGACCCTAGAAGGTACTTTTTTATTATTTTTACATCCTACATATATCCTTATTATGTAGGTATTAATTTAATGTAATAAAAAAATAAATTTTTTCATTCCATTAAGGTTATAGTCAAAATTTTATGACCCTAACTAGATCTTCCGACAACTGAATACTTGGTTGGTGGATTTAATTTATTAACTGCAACATTATAGTTAAAATTGAATGAATAGAAAATCACATTGGCCAACTTTTTCAACTACACTTTTGCCCTAGGTATTTCATGCAACAAAACAAAGTTAGTGAATATCATGACTAATTTTTCAATGAATACTTTTTATTTATCTTAGAATAACAATAGCCTGTATTTAATCAATACTTTGAACCATTAATATTATTTCAGATTTTTTTTAATTTCTTTAATAACTTAGCCCAGATCTTTTAATTGACATAAGTGATGCACTACAAATATGCTGTTATCAACTTGGCCGCACTTACTTCAAGTTGTCACGTACACTCTGTATCAACATACCACCAACTGGTAAGTCTTTACATATATAGTTATTGTACTAATAACTGTTTGTGTTAGAAAGATATATTAATAACAGTAAAATATTGTATTAATAAGTTTGTGTTACAATTGTATTATTGCATAATTTTACATTTTTTACAAATCCACTTTTGCCTTTTATAGAAATAATCAGAAAATGTTTAAATGAATACTGACTTATTATGGGTATAACAAAGTGAATTATTTTTCTTGAGGACTGTAAATCAGCCACATTATTAATATATGAAATATAATACAAATAAAATAATATGAATGTAAGTTTATGTACTTAGTTTCCAATATCTGGTACAAATAAAAAAAACTTAGATGTGGTGATAATTGCTCTTTAGTGACTGTTATTTTCACTTTCAGTCCAGACTATATAAATCTTCTTTTGGTGCAAGACTCAATAGAAATGCTAATTTCGATGAACTTGATAGTAATGGTAATTTAGATGCAGGTGGCTCAGGATCATACTTTGTGGCAGTCTATGACCGAGGCCTATGTTCAGCAGTGGACTCAAACAGGCTAAAATGATGATGATGATGATGATAGATCCAACTAAGTAGAGTCACCCATGTGGACATTTATGAATTATCAATGAGGGGTCTGTGTTGCTTATGGGCCATTGAAGTATGGCAATTTAAGTAGTAAATCTATGCAGTAGCAGTCTGTAGCTAGTCTTTTTTAACTTTTTATTTTACGCTTTAATTGGGCATATTTAACAAGTATAAACATTTACTATTCTGTATAGTACTTATTGTCTGTATGTTATATTTGTATTTTTACTACTTGAAAATGCAGCATATTAAATGCTTAATTAGTTTGGAGAATTTTTTTTATTATTTTATTTAATTGCATGATACAATCTTAATCTGGATAATGAAGATAGGAAGGTTACAAAGATATGGATCATGTAATAAATTAACATAAAATTAATTTGTTTATTTATTGCGGTGAATTTTCATATGAATAATTATAATGAATCAGCCTAATATCTAGGAGTTTTATAGAGAGCTTTTACAACACCTATATCACATTTTTAGGTACTTAATTTCTATTCAAGATCAACAATATATGCAAGTTTTTAATATCCAACAAAATAATTAACATTTGGGAATGATTAGTAATATTTATAAATAGGTATTCAAAATGTCTCTTCAAATTATGTTAAGAGCTCTAAATCTACTTAACTATACTCAGTAATAATTGAGATATCATCTTTTGCTCAATTGTCAGTCCTCATTTGGACTTGTGTTTGATAAAGCAGTGTTCACTGTGGGTCCATAGTAGATGAGTTCAGGTATTTGTCCTCCTTGAACCCCAGTTCCATTGGTGCTTTCTGATGAGCAATGGAACTGAAATGTCACTGTTCCCATATACACTTCACTTAAACCTTCTTGACCAAAATAACTAAGTTCACTGCCATCTAGTATAGCTGATGCAGTGTAAAAACACTCAGGTTCAATTTGTATTGGATTTTCAAAATAAACATGAAAAGTGTTACTTGATCCATCAGAGAAAAATTTTGTATTGTTTTCTGCAAGCACTCTGCCCAATCGCTTTAATTCAATTTTAACATTATAGTCAGCTGCACCATTGGATGATCCATACAGACCAAACCCAACCACAAAAATTCTTTTGTCTACACAAAATTGTATAGAGTCACAACGGCCGCGATATCTCCATTGATTACTGCGATATGCACATGACTGGAATCTGTGACATATCTGAAAATTATAAAAATTGTAAGAAATTTATTTTTTTTGCATTTGTATAAAAGCATGAATATTATGAGATTTACCTGTGCTTTCAGGCCAGCTCTGGCTTTTATAGGATATGAAAGTTGTGGTTTGTTTGCAGCAGTGAAATGCAAAAATATATCTATTGTCTCTTGGGGAGTTAAGATGCCAAGTTGTGCTGCACTGTTTGCAAACTCTTCTAATGACATAGTTGGGAATCTAATCAAAAATATTGCAGTGCCCAGCATTGCTCTTTTGTTGGTAGGTGTGGTGTCCATATCGCGGCGTAAACATTCAGCCTGGGCCCATGCTAAAGCAGCTTCAAAAAGGTTGATTTCTTTACAATTCAATGTTTCTCTCGCTAATACAGATTCCAATGTAGAGACATCAATATCTACAAATCCTTCTGATGTAAGGGCCATCTCAGCCTATAATGAAATTTGACTAATGTTAATTAAGGTATGAGGTGTATTAAAACTGCAATACAATTTGCTTAATGATTTATTCAGATCTTTGTATAAAGATTCAAATGTTACAAGGTCACATCTGACAACAACAACAACAATTACATGCTTGACACTAATCATGCAAATAATAACCACTTACAAAATGTATTGCAGTAAATTAACTATTAAGGTAATAACTAGTGTTACAAATTATTCACCTAAATTCTAGGGTTTTAAATAAAAAAGAATGTCATGTTACAAATGTGGATCAATTCTGGTCAAACTGCCATAAATATAATTTTCATATCACAACCAAAATTTTTAGTATACAATTATTGAACAATAATATTAATGTAAGGTTAATATATAATTAATTACAAAAAGGGATTTTCAGATGATGTATCTTTACAATCAGGACTTGAAAAATTTTGACTAGATGATTGAGAGAGCATTAATAGACTACTAAAAGATGAGGATGGTTCAAGACAAATGGTTGCTAAATTTTCAGATGACTCACATACCTGTGCATCTATCACTTCCCAACATCTTTGCATTAGTTCTGGCTCTTCAAATAAACGCGATTGACTTAGAAGAAGACATGCATTCTTTGCTGTAAGACTTGTTTCTAAATAGTTTACACAGGCACGAGCTAAGTGCGGCACAATGTATTTTTTTGCAACATATAAAGTGGACAACACAGTATCTGCTTCTAACTGTATTTCATCACAGTATAAGTATCTGAAAAAGGAAATAGGATTGTTCATTAAATATAAGATATTTTAAAATTTGGTTTGTCTTATATTCTCATATTATATATCAAGAAACTTTTCACTTAGTAACAATTTCAAGGTTTAATGCTTACTTCAGTAGTGTCAGAAAGGCAGATGGTTCAACATCTGGTACTTCAATTTCGTGTTTGCATTCAGCTAATCCTCCATAAAACATAGCATAGAATACTGAACTGCCTGTTGCCAATACATACTTATGAGCAGGAATAATTTGTGTGTGACCTGAAAGGGTAAATTTTAGCTCTAAATTACTATGTAAACTACATGTATATTATTAAAGTATACAAACAGAATTCGTTTGTATTACACTTAAAAAACTTATGGGAGAAAAATAAATTACCTTGGCTGCCAACAATAAATGTGATATCAGCCATTAATTGATTGTTGAACATCGCTGCATTCCTTTCCCTAACTGTTGGCTTAGTTGCTTGCCAATTTGGGTCTAATGTAGCAGTGCCAGGTGGAGGGGCGGGAGAGACTGTAGGCGAAGACGCGGAGCTCGAAGACCCGCATGGGGAAGGGGGTCCACTATAACACTGCGACACCTGTGTGCCTGTTTCTCGTTGTGATATTGTGAGGGGTGGAGACATTGAGATTCCACCTCCATTGTTAATGTTTTCTGCTGTGAACAAATGGTAAATTACTGTAACTGGAATGTCAGTCTAATTTTTTATAGATATATATACAATTTATAACATTACAAAAACTGATAATAAAGTAATAAAATACTAATACTAATGTACGCACATTCACACATTAAAATAGTAGTGAAAACTTCATTTTGTTTAAAATTACAACTAATAGACGTATGTTAAACGCAAACATTTTCGTTATATTAAAAAAAATATAAAAATATATATTTTTATATAAATCAATATTTGCCATGATAAAAGCTCACCATTCATCCAAGTGTTTGTTTGTGCAACAGACATACTTTCTCTACTGTCTTGTAACCTTTTTCGAGGCTTTGCAATGAGTCTAGAATGCGTATTCGAATTGTACATAGTGTTTAAACGTACTCAATATTTTAATTTTAGTATAAACATTGAATTAAATAGAGAATGTCTCAGTGACGTAAGTCAGCCATTTTGTTTTCGAGGTCGCTAGTAGTCGTTCCGGGGGTACATAAGTCAGTTATCGGACGAGTAGTGTACAGTGCTGCCAGGTTATTTTTTTTTAATTCTATAGTTTTATTCAGAAAGATTTCTAGTAATACTGAGGTAATGTTGAAAAAAATACTTTTAAATATATGTTTTTATTATGTTACTAATCTAATGTTACTTTAGTGATTTTCTTTAATTTCTTGAGAAATTTTGCGTTTCTATTTGAATACTTACTTTTTTAACTTCGTCATGTTATCAAAAATATGTTTTCCTCGATTAAAAATATATTTAATGTAATTGTTAAATGTTAATTATTAATTTAATTTAAATATTGAATTTTGGACTCTAAAATGATAAAATATAGTAAATATCGCGTTTCAACATTTATACCTTCCTTACTTATTCCTAAATTAAGTAGAATTAACAGGAATTAAGAGGGTTCTCTATTAAAATCAGTGAATCTACTACAAAATCAATAGACTTGGACACAACGGTAATGAATGTATTGAGCATGAGTAGAAAACTACAAAACGTTTGGAAACATGCAATCAATAAGAAAATTTGATATTCTTGCTGTTTTATAATTGTGTGAGATTTTATTTGATTAAAAGAAAGATGAATTATAATTTACGATTTATTTGTATTATTTCATAATTTGACAAAAAATGGAGAAAAGCTATTAATTTCAAAAATGTTTAGGTTTAAATTGTTTTTGTAGTATAGGTTGTACTACATCATGAGTTCATCGGCGTTAATGACGGAGCAGGCTTTTTTTCTTATTTTACTTCCTGGTTGTGGAATTATCTAAAAAAATTGCTGGGAACGAGTAAAGAATTTTCTACGCGTGGTCCAATTTCCAGAACTCTGTTTTTCGTCGTTACTTCAGACATGTTATTTTACTTTGGTTTTAATATCTTTTTCGTAAAATTTTCCTGAAATTCGTATAAATTCGTTTTTTGCCATATAAATTATTTGTTGGGTAGAAAAAAATGTTTGGGGTGGAACACCCTTAACATTTAGGGGAATGAAAAATAGATATTGTCCGATTCTTCACCGATCTTCTTGGCCGATATGCACACAAAGTTTCAGGAAAATCGAACGAGCCGTTTCGGAGGAGTTCAATTACAAACACCGTGACACGAGAATTTTATATATTAGAAATTAGATACTACCTACCCGATAGTACTAGATACCCGTATTATTATTATCATATAATTTATTTATAAACTTCCAATTAATAATACAAATTTACTAATATGCACATTGTTAGGCACGATTGAAAGGCTATTGACCTATTTTTGTTCGAAATTAGTATTGTATTATTATTTAGGTACTGGTCTTTCCAGCCGTAACCGAGACTGCCACAAAAACAAACGTTGTTAGTTACCCACAACAGTTCTGTTCACGTTTATCACGTTCGCTTATTGAAATATTTTTTATTTAGCAATCATTGTGTCTTTAGTTCAGGTAACATAGTATGCTTAGTTAGAAAACGTTACTTGCTTACGTTAAACATTGTAATACTGAATATTAATAACCTTCATTCGTACCACACAACGTATTGTTTTTTTTAATGCATAATAAAAGCAGTATATAGAAACTGACTAGGTTTAAAACTATTTGCCTTTCCAATGTTCCGGATAAATGAACTATCGTTTGTATTGATTGTTTTTAACCATATTTGGATAAAAATATTTTTCAACATATTAATCGGTTTATATTGAAAATATCATCTATATAAAAAATCAGTCGGCAAATCCAACTCGGATCCGCGACATTCGGGGAACTTCGACACATCTTCTCAAATATAGATCAATGTTTAAAGACTGACTTCAATCAATGCGTGTTGCCAGTGATCTACGGAACCGAGACGTTGTCTTTCACTTCTGGCCGTATGAGGAAGGGAGAGCGTGCTATGCTCAGTATTTCTCTACGTGATAGACATAGCTCAGAAGATTAGTTAGCTGAATTGGCAATGGGACAGCCATATAGCTCGTAGAACCGATAAATGATGGAGAGGAAAGGTTCTCGAGAACTAGTCTCGTATTGGCCATCACAATATTGGACGACCCCCACTAGATAGAGTGTCGAAATGTTCGAACACATCCTTCTTTATTAAATGCGCTGAAAAATAATTGGATTATTTAAAATAAAATGCCGTAACTTCTGTGCGTTCTATTTTATGAGTCGCAAAATCTCATCGATTTATTTAGTTTTTGTTTTAATGATTCGCCTGTAATAATTTGTGTTGTAAATCATTGTTCTCGTACGTACCTTGAATCAAAGGTCGCGTTGCGCGAGCACGTTGACTCCGGTGACTCGGCTCTTGACAATTCAGTTCGGCGAAGCGACCGTCCTCGTCTATGAGACTCTCGAAGAAATCCACGCTGCTATTCATCGATGACCGGGTTTGAAATGCGCACCACAGGAGACTGAGAAAGATATGTACATATATACTTAATTATTATCATCAAACATAAATTGTTCTCATGAGGCTATTCTCTTCATCGTTGTATAAGTGATATTACTTTATGTTTTTTTTTTGTGGCAACACCGTAACATTTTCCTGAATTCTTTGTTAAAATTGATGATTCAGACACCACAACTTCCTCGCTATTTACTAAAAGTAGCCGTTTTATATGAAAGACAGTGAAATGACCTATATTGTAATTTTGAAGACATTATTAAAACACCGATATTTAGATTTACCCCTCATCAAAATAAATGCTTTTCATTGATCAGTTTATTATTTTGACACCACTTTAATTGATTATTGACTATGTATATTATTATTTTCTGTTAGAAGGCCATAGGTAGTACGTCATAAATATATGAAATAGTTTAAATTTTACATTATACAATAGTAAGGAGGCCTGGGCCTAGTAGTAATTATTACAAAATACAAAAATATTTATTGCATGTACATGCTTATTATAATTCATCCATAAGTATTTAAAGCCTCGGAGTGTCCAGAATATTTTTCTCACTATAATTATTATTATTATGACCATGATTATTAGCTACTAATAACGCCCCCACCGAACGATTAAAATGGTCATTCCTTCGGTGCTATGGTCCTATTGGTAACAATTCCTCCACGAATTGGTAACGCATGTATGACCACAGGCGTGGTCTTACCCACGTGGGCCGTTGTCATACGGTTTTCATCAATGGACGAAGTAATTCATGAGGAATTTTTCTTTTTCGAGGTTTAGGTGTATAGTTTGATAAATATTGGACAATAACAGAGCCAAATCGAATACTTTGTTTTGACTTTGTTTCTAAAGGCGAAATAAAAGATTTTATTATATACAGTAAAAACTGTCTAATGAAATGGCCTTTGGAAGAACTCGGGGCAAAAAGATCATCGAGCTATGACGCCTGTAATTAGTAATTAGTATATAACGGACGCGTGTATTTTATTTATTACGCATTCGGGTAAGAAATATTCGACAAGATACTTAATTACAGAATTGTCTAGAATTCTAGAAAATCTTTTCATTTAACTAATATGTTTGGAGTTACTTTCTCAAAAAATGTTACGTATTTACTTACAAGTTCCGCGCTTATGTATTAAATCATTTGTAAAGAATTTTATGGCCTTCGATGACAAATTTCTATGAACTAAAATATCTATAAATTGATATATCATTCTTTTTATGCACAATCTAGCTGATATCAGTGACTTCTCTTCTGCGTTGCTTATTATGCTAAGAACTACACTTTTTGTCTCCCTTCTCCAGGGCAAGAAATCGCACATAACTGAAAAACCTGACTATTTGTTTTTATTCTATTATAACCATGGTGTAATAGATTCTGATACTGTGTAAACAATTCGCATGGGTCAGTAAAATTTCGTCGTATTCGGTCGTATTCAGTCAGAATGCCATGTTCTTAGTACGCCATATTCTTAAATATTTATATAAATATTTCAGTAAACATTTTTACACAACTTTTCTAGTCCCAAATTTAAGCAACGCTTGTTCTATGGGTCTAGTAACGGATAAACCTACTGAAACATACTTTTCTTTTGTAAATATATGAATATATATGCACCGAGACACGGAAAAAAACATTATGTTCATCACACAATATTTTTTCCAGTAGTGGGGATCGAGCCCACACCCTCTGGCGAAAGAGACAGAGCCAAATTGTCGTCAAATACATACCTAATTACCTTATATGAACCTTATATAATGAACATTAATGATATATATAAATTTTAAAGATTTTAGTGTAAAATTACTATTAAGTAGTTTAAAATTACCTACGGTAAATTACCTAATAAGTACGGCTAGAATTATTAAAAAAGCACAAATATAAAATTATTCTAATTCAGTCGGGAGCCCTGGTGGGTCCGGCATCACAGAGCCCTCATAGCTCATTGTCCGGGCGCTCGATTTTAATATTTATTCAATACAAGCCACCCGCCCAGGCTTCGCACGGGTTTAATGTATTTATATATAAATATAAACCATCCTGTTGAATCACTCTATCTAGTAAAAAAAAAACCGCATCAAATCCGTTGCGTAGTTTCAAAGATCTAAGCATACATAGGGACAACTTTGTTTTATACTATGCAGTGATGATACTCGAGCAACCAGAGTCTAATCTCCGGTTTCAGCGCCAATGAAGTTAATTTTAAGTGGTGCCTTAACACATGCTTAACGGTGAAGGAAAACATTGTAGGGAAACCAGCATATTTTCGAGATAATAATAAAAAACAATGTTCGAAAATATGTGAAGTCCGCCGATCCACAGGGGGGTCGCGTGGTGGACTATGCCCTAATACTTCCTGTACAGAGGAGGCCTTTGCCCAGCTGTGGGACATATAAAGACTATTTATATGTACCACAGCTATTACTTTAATTTAATTTTTTTTTAATAAAAATCCGCCCAAGTGCGAGTCGGACTGGCGCATGAATAGTTTTACCATTATCTGTACGGCATCAAAAACATGCCTGTTGTATCGGAACCCTACTTAAATATTCATTTATTCTGTGTTTTATTGCGGTTTATTTGTTCTTATAGCTGCAACAGAAATACATCATCTGTGAAAATTTCAACTGCCTAATTACCACCGTTCATGAGATACAGCCTGGTGACAGACTGAAAGACAGACAGCGGAATCTTAGTACCTAATAGGGTCCCGTCTTACCCTTTGGGTACGGAACCCTATAAAGGGGCAGTCAAGCTCCACTCTATAGCAAAACTCGGATTAATAGCAATAAGGTGATGCTTCTGTTTGCCTTGAAAAGCTCGGAAACGGCTCAACGGAGTTTAAAAAAATAATTGCAACTAAAATTTTAGTGTATAGTCGTAATTTTTGATATCTTGCTGGGTTTATACGATATAAATATAATTATTTGTAATGATGACATTTAAAAGACATTTATATTATTACTAGCTAAAAAAAATATTACTAGCGGAGCCGACAGACGTCCTTTACGCACGACTAAAATCCGGTAACTTATAAATAAAAAATTAAAAAGCAAATTGTTGTGGGCTGTAATGTGAATCTAAGCCATTCTCGAATCGACCTGAAGACACAAAAACTTTCATTAAAATCGGTCCAACCCGTTCAGTGACATTCCCACGCGCGGAAGAATTATCTTCTTATATATAAAAATGGATTGCTGTTCGTTAGTCTCGTTAAAACTCGAGAACGGCTGGACCGATTTGGCTAATTTTATTTTTTAAATATTTGTGGCAGACTAGTAAAGGATTAAACGATAATAAAATCGAAATAGAAACAATTTTATTTTCCCATACAAACTGTTCCTACCTGTCAATCATTTTATGTGTGCGTTCAGAAAATTATTTTTCTACATGTTCAGATTCATCAATTCCCTAGAAATAACTTATATGGCAAAACAACATTTGCCAGGCCAGTTAGTATAAAGATATTATAATATTACTAGTTTAATGATATGATGTTCATACAACTCTCGCCTTCCTAGACGTCTTTCGATTTATATTTAGAGTAACTTTCTTTCTTTCTTTTTTTTCGCGGTCTCTTTTTGTAAACCGGTTAATTGGCGTTCGCATAGAACCCGTTCAAACGGACTGTACAAAGTTTCGCGCAATTGCGAATTTCGACCAATTAATTAGTCTGTGAAATATTAAAAAAAAATTATCTTGACTTATTCTTGTCATCTGAAGTGAATGTTACTTTGTAAACGTAGTTCTCGTAACTATGTTTGAAAAACAAAACTAGTTTCGGTTTCTTTCATGAGACTTCCTTTTTATTACATCCGAATTTCTTGTTCTTGTTATATTAAGTAGTATTATAGGATTGATAAAACCTACAGCAAATTGTATTCTGTACATTACTCTACGCTTTTTAATATTCAAAATCTGAATATTTATTATGAAAAAAAAAAACGAATAATTTGCAACAATGTACATTTCATTCATTTAAATTTTTATAGTGCTAATCTCTGCACGTAATCTTTTCTAATAGCAATAGTGACATCTCTCGTTCGAAATATCTTTGTAAAACGATATTCGAAATTGTTTTTTTGACGTAAAAGATAATATAATAATGGATGCACGAAGCATTACTTAAAATGCGAAAAAGCAATGTAGATAAAAGATGTTGATGATTTTCTTCGGTGTGGAAAACAACCGTTTAGCTTAGTAGTTAAACCTTTTGGGCGCGAATCCGGAAGACGTGGGTACAATAGCCACAGCAGCGAATAACTTTTCCAAAAATTATTAAATTAAATTAATTAAATTAAGGTCGAGAATGTTGTAAGCGGTTCTGGCTATGTGACCGGCCGCCTGATTGACACCTCACCTCCTTGGGAAACAAACATCCAGATCCGGAACAATTATCTGAGTGACAAAAATACTTGTGAGAATCGAGCCGACGACCCCCCACGCCGAAGTCAATAGCTTAGCAATGGCGTTAACGAGAAATAATATATCTAATTTTTAAAATTAGGTATGTATAAATTCATTGATATTCTATCTTATGCTATAATTTGAGTTAAAATATAATACGTTTTTTAAGAGTTAAAGCGTGTCATGCAAAACGATCCGTGAATAAGCAAGTAAATAATGTATGGTACGGTGATTGGGTCATAATATTAACGAAATCCACTTCATACATTAATATTGAAATTGAATCGGCCCGTTTGTATGTAACCGCTCACTTCAGGATGTAGAACGGGTCGGGCAGATTTTAGTTTATATTCACTGCCGACTTTACTCAATATTATTAAAACAGACAAGCTACAATTAAATTGCGAACAGGTTTAAAAAATGATTCGCCAACATTCTAAATCGACCAAAATAAAATTTTATTGAGTAATTTCCGTGGACATGATTTTTTTAATGGATTAATTCGGCGTTAAGTAATGCAGCCAAATTAAATGTATACTTTCATATTGTGTAATTCAAATACAATATTAAACATCAATTTGTTAACCGATATTGTTTAAAATCTACATTTCTAACGCAAAAGTATTCGTGGCGTCCGTTTTTATCGATCTTTATAGAGTAATCGTCCGTTAAGAATTTAACATCTACCTGAAGAGCAGTGATTAATTTTAAATATTGGTTAAGTTATTCTATCCTTGAAGTTATTCTACCTTTTTTTAGCGCGCTGTTGAACATTCACCACCCTTACCAATCAAAGCTGGTACATCTGTCGATCTAGTATATTGTTTATCAATAAGTTTTTCGTAAAGTTTTTGAATTTTTACGATGCACGATACCTGAAAGCAACACAAACTTTATGGTGTTACCACGGCAACCAATAACAAGTTTTGACATTCACCTATAATTCCAAATAAAATAACCGTTATCAACCGCATTTAAAGTCTTTTTGTCACAAACGAAGGATACACGGGATAATTTTTTTAGATATTTTTCTTTTGTTCCGCTAAAGAAGTATAACTTCTTACGTGCATATATAAGTACACACACAACACAAACACACACCTTTTTAAGGTAGATAATGCATTGCACCTATTTACCAGATCAAAGTGCCAAATAAACGCATGCCATGTACGAGTACCTTGCACACCGCACAATCGTATCAAAAAATATCCAACCGGTAGATGAAGAAGACAAGGTCGGCTTTTGTGAAGATCCAGCGCAGGAGTATCCTGCTCAGCAGCACCGGCAATCCGCTCGGGGGAGCCGCGGCCCCGCCCTTCATTTCATCCCGCGGCGCATTCACGAGCACGTCCACATGCTCCTCGGAGGCACTGCACCGCACCACTGCCACTGAACCGACCGGAGACTGGGGCGTGGAGAAGATGGTGGTGCGCGCGCCACGGTGCGCCGGAGCGGACTGCGTCTAGCGTCTCGGTGTCGAATCGAGCGCGCTCTGTTTCGACACCGAGGGACACCTGTCTCCGACGGTGCCGAGAAAGTGCATGATGTCATCCCATCTTATCGCCCGGGATGGCAAGACCGCGACGCGGGCACGTTCGCTAAGATAACGCCCGACGTCGTTGCACTGCGTTAATATTGTAATCGAGAAATATTCTTATGCGCCTAATCTTTTTCTTTTATTTCGCCACCAGTGTTTATTTCGCCAACAGTGTGCGTTTGATGTTTTCGATATGTAAAATAAACAACACACGCGTTTCTTACTAAAAAATGCACTAGTGGAAGCACTAGGACATAGACTCAGACGATGTGTTGCCTCTTTAGCTGATCATGGGCCCATGATATTCTGCTGCAGACAAAGATGACGATCGCCGAAATACCAAGCACGTGCGACCGGTCCGGCCTCGATTTAATGTTATACATGAGTGTTTTTTTTTCATCTATCCGTTCATTTATGCCCCATCGATCGTCCAGATCACGGCTTCAATCAACATTAGCATGCGCACACCGTAGCGCCGTCCGTAAGCAGACCATAAATATGCGAACGCATTTGTGTATCGGTATTATTTGAGATTTGTATTTTCCCGTTATAGACGCCTACGTTGCGACCTCCCCGCGTCGGGGACAAAGAAGTTGCTTGACGACTAAAGCGTCGCCGTAATGTAAGTTAACGAAACAATGCCACGAAAACTGGGTGGGTTATTGACTTTTGTCCGAATTGTACATAGCCTGTTTGATTTCGAAATGTAGTTATTATTTATATTAAGTCTGATATAAAAATGCCAGCTGCCGTTGTTAAGTTTTCTGCAGCCAGTCGTTTCGTATATTTGACAAACATAATATGAAATTTGGCAATCACTCCTCTCTTTGAACCAATACTCAGCAAAGGAAGTTTTTGAATGTGGTAGGCTCACGCAGCAGCTTCTGTGTTATGCGAATGGCCAGACTCGTTCAGAGAAGTATCAAGGCCTCACAGAAACCCAGCCTAAGAATCATAAATCAGGTTAACCGCCTGCTCCTCCTTTTAACATAAAAAAAAATAATTTAAAAAGCTGTTGAGACAACTCTCACTGCCTCTCTACCAAAGTACGAGACAATACAATAGACTAAGATAAAAGTTTTGATTTCGATGCACTTGCATTACCACTTCAGATTATTAAAATGTTTAAAAAAATCTCAATTTAGTGATACTTTTTGAATCTATAAAACCGACGTTTAATGGTTAAAATGCAAATCGTTGCAAAATATACTCGTATAACGTTTCGCTTTGATATAATGCGATTAAAGCCGGAATATTTTTGTAATTTGCACACCGCTCGTGTGAATTAATGATTGCACAATTAATGGGTTTAGAAAGTGGAATGGTTTTTAATTTTTTAATAGAGGTGATGACGATTCACCACCTCATAGACAGTAAGTATCCGCAAGTATTCGCTTAATTTTGTCGTGTTTTAAACAAATTTCTGCCAGAGAACAGATAATTAGTGTCCCCAATATCGATATTACTACAATTGATAGTGGCAGGTCGCCAAATTTGGTACGGCCCGGCGACTTAATAATGTCACAATGACAGAAATGCCCGTCTAAAAATTGAATGATTTGCATTAAGTTATGGGATTTCTTGCAAGTTTACGATCGAAGTTGATCCCCTGTTTCGGTGCAGCATGAAAGTACAAACCAAGAAATTTTCGCCTGTGTAACATTAGTAAGGAAATTATCTGAACCTCTAGTTCAGCTGTTTCACAAGCTCAGCGTTCAACGAAGCTCTAATAGGCTTCGGACTGAAAGCTGAAACGTGAATCAATAAAGACTAAGCATAATATGCACGATTTTTACACAAACTTTAAATTTTGCGAATAAGTGGAAGAAGAGAATATGCGGAACTCCTCCTCCTCGTCGGGAATTATAATTAAAAATAAATGGGATAAATCCGTAAAAATTAGGTTCATTTATATGAAACCACTGTATAATTCCGTGATTGAATCCTTTTTTCTTGAATTCTTTTTTTGACGACGACGAAGTGGAAGGTGAACCTGTCTCTTCCCCGGGATGGTGTGGGTTCGATCCTCATTAATGGAAAAGTATTAAAAGATGAACATAAAGCATTTCTAGTGTCTGATTCTATAATGTGTATTTATTACAAAGACATATTAACAGAAAAAAAATCTTAAGTAGGCTTTTCAGTTACCTAGTATCCATAGTGCAAGCTTTGCTTATTTTTAGATGAGATAACATTTGTAAAATTATGTCCCGAAATAGCTTTTTATTAATTTTTCTCCATATGAATTGGTTAACAGATCGCGGGGAGATGGTGCGTTATTCTTGGAGCAATTTCATGGGTACACCTAAGTGGAACTCCTGGCATTTTGTAATAAAAATTGTCCTTTGTTAAGGAAAATTAATGTGGACTAATTACCTGATTTAGAACAAATGTCTGTGGGTCACATAAATATTTCACCGGTTGGAAGTCGAACCGGCGACCCGCGGCGTAGCTGCCATCGGCTAAGTAACTTCGCAGAACCAGTCAAATTATAAATAATTACTTTACTACATAATGTATCTGTTTTGAACAATTCGATGAATGCAATAAATCTTTTATATACTACTAGCCACCCGCCCCGGCTTCGCACGGGTGCAATGTATTATACATATAAACCTGGAATCACTTTATCCAATAAAGAAAACCGCATCAAGATCCAATGCGTAGTTTTAAAGATGTAAGCATACATAGGGACAAACAGACAGCGGGACGAGTACGTTTTATATTATGTAGTGATCTGCTCATGGTCATACGCTGGTCGGCCGTCTGCACACGTCTCTATTCTAACCTTAACCTACTCGTTTGTCTCTATTCACACTAATATAGCGAACTTATTAGTACCATTAAAATATCAGAATGGAAACTGATCCTGAAATAGAATGAAAAAACATTCCTTTATCGCGACTCAAACAAAAAATCACACACACTAATTGATGCCTCTACATAATCTATAACTATCATGGTAGCATTCGCGACGAGTGTTGCATCCTAATCTGAAACGCGATTACTTTTCGCACGTCACATTTTAATAGCCCCACATAAATACGCAATTATATGCATGCAAATATATGCTTCCGCAACCTGCCTATAAACTGATTCTGTCTTATTTCCGTCATTTATAGTTCGATCCTGTGAATAAAACTATTTTTAATTTTGAATGAATTAATGAATGAGTGAATTTGGGTTACATTAAAATAACATATAATCATATAAATTCAAAATAATTTTTATTTGATTTAATTATTAATTTGTATTTTATTCAGTTTAAAATTGCAATTGTCTCACTATCATGGTTCAGCCTGGTGACAGACGGACAGACTGACAGACAGACAGATAACGGAGTCTTAGTAATAGGGCCACGTTTTACCCTTTGGATACGGAACCCACAAAACGATTACAAAAAGCAACAAAAGCAAGTCTTTGTTATTTATTCGCAATAGATGTTCGAGTATGATATTGTCTAATTTATAAATTCTTTAAAAATAAAAACGGGTTAATTATGTAAAAACTTGGGTTTATGCTAGTTACTGTAGTAATTGTACCAGTGTACCAAGTCGCGTCAATACAGGTTCCTAAGAATTAGTTATGATTATACGTATAATTATTTATCGAAAATGTACAAAAATACATAGGAATGAAATTATTGTAGTTGTAAATTATCAATATTCGCCATTAAAGTATATTCGTACCTTAATCTTGATTACAATATTATTATTTAATTTTTTTTGATATTCGACCATAGTCTCTTCAATACCATTTTTTGCCGTAGAACTTGTTCACTTGCTGCATCTCAACGGCCCAGATTGTCATTATCGAGTGTACTCGCTGTGCTCTTTAGAAATTTAACCATCGTCAATAACTTAGAAAGATGATGAGATACACCCACCTAAAAACATGGCCCTCACTTTGGGATAACATTATCCTGTGTTGTTAAGGACGTTTTACAAACATAAATTTCACAAGGACAAACATCCAGATGCGAAACATCTATCATATGTAGGTCGCACAAATAGTTGTCCCGTGTGGGAATCGAACCCACGACCCCCGGCGCAGACTGTGCCACGGAGTCATTAAAGTCATCTTTCTCCAATAAATGTGAAAATGTCAGATTGCATGGAGGTGTTCCGAGAAATATGTATAAGCTTGTGGAATTTCAACCACTGGGTAACTTTCTTGGCTGGCTCAGCGACCCAAAGAAGATCTTGGCCTCCGAAAGACGCCACTGCTCTCTGTTCTGAGCTGTTTCTTGCCAATTGGCTGATTGGGTAGCTCTCAGATCAGCCAATCACACATATTCAAACATGACGCAAAATCAAATAAAAAATATCATAACACCTATAACAAACAACCTGTGATTTATAGATGCCCGCATATAAACATAACCCAAATAACTTCAAGGTTATCTCTATTGGTGACTTCACAATTTATCGCCGAATAAATAAATATCATCTGTTTTTTCCTTCATTAGGTTTATCGTCCTTGTTTCTCTTGGTTGATTTATTTAAAGTGATTGTTGACATCGATGATAATAATAGTAAGCTTCTGCGGCCGTCTCGGGTTAGTTATTGTATAAATTAAATGATACTGTTATTACGAATTTCATCACATTCAAAATAAAGTTAAATTTTATAATTCCGTTTCTGACAATGTCTTTATTAATTGTTTTGCAGCATTCAAGGCCACGGGACGAACTGTGGCGTTCGAAGTTCAAATTAACCCGATTATCATTAATATTTAGACTTGTTAATTTTCTGTCAGATTACACAAGCGTATTAAATTAAATGGTGAATTTGTTATTGTAATTTTTGTTGGTGATGTACCACGTGTATAATACGTTTTAAACAAAAATAGGAACGACAATGATTTTGAATGACCGCGATCTGAAACTGTCAATTCAAAAGTCCGTAATTTATTCACCTTTAAAAATTTAAGAACCTTTTTTTTCAATATATTTAAAATTACAAAAAGTATTATCAATCTATTGGAGTCACAGTTAGTTTTATAATAATTAAAATCAGTGTTGTTTTCGATTTTAATTGTTTAACTAATTTTCTATTAAATTACAGCCGGTGGAATATTTTAAATAACCACATAAATACATGTTCTATTATTGAGGAAAGCAGCAGTGATGATGATGGTTACTATATAGACAGTGATGAATGAATTAATGAAATGAATTCTTCTTTCATGCTTAAAATTAATTTGTAAATAAATATGATTACAAAACTGTTTTGCTCTTATCTATCTGGTTTAATTTGGAAGCTATGACGTCACAACATGGCGCGAGGTCAGTCCTTATTCGAATCGCATCAAATACGACTATATCCTAATAGCCCTATCTATAGGTGTTGATACAAAACGTATAAGCTGTTACTTTTTATAATGGGTGGATCAATCAAAACCATTAAAAGATACATAAAAAAGTTGGCATTTAAAAGCGTTTTTATTTGTCGTAAATATTGGAGTAAACTGTGAAAGTCGTTCCTTGTCTGGTTATGAAACCGGTGCTAAAACTATAAAAGTGCAAATTACGTAGTGTGTAACGTACTATTAAACCATAAAACGAACCACATGGCCAAAATGTTGAAGTGTTCTAATATATAACGGTGGTTGAAAGACGAGCTGTATTCTCTATTTTCAACTCCTCTAATATCGATATGTTGGTTCGGTGTGCCATTTATCGAATTCCGAGCATTTTACGCCGGCAACACATTGCGAAAGCGTTGCCGTACTAGGTTCATTTCAGTTTTGATCTTAGCCAAATGCACCATTGCAATTTTCGCTGATTCAATTCTGCGGCGTTTTTCTTTGCGAAACAATGATACCATGTTTCAATTTCAACAGTTATTTATATAATAAAGTGAAATAATGCCTCTGATTGGTGATTCACGCAACGTTGCTTACAGAAACACTGCAACACTGAAAGACTGATTCATTCTTTTGTTTTTACCGTCACGAATCTTCGTTTTGTCAAAAAGCTGCAATAAATTCCTAATTCCAGCGACAGTAGTTACATTTTAAAATGGTTGATGTGAAATTGGGGTGATTATACTCATAAAGGTACATATATCTGAAAATGCGTGGATCGATTGAATTCGCCCAAATTTTTAAAGGACGTCGTGTTGAAATCTCTGTGCTTGTGAAACAACTGGGGGATACAACTTTTTAAAGTCCCCACCGAGGCAAGGCCTTGACTGAAAATTAAATGCGGCAATTCAGATTCCGTAACAAACAGTTTAATATCCAAAAGCAATCGCAATCGTAATTAGGAAAAGAAGATATACGAAAAAGCTTACGAATAAATGAAGAGTACGTGTAGTTGGTTAACGCCAATGACACAAATGACTAGTAAATATTTACAGCATGTCATCATTCCTAGCCGTCCAGAGCCGTCATTTAGATCACGCTAATCTTTATGACGATATATGATGCTATATATATCGTCATATAGACCAGCGGCGCAGAAGTTTAACACTTCCACTTCTCGCCGGTGGTGTGGCACTTCCATTTCAGGCCGGTCATCTGTGAGGTCATTTTACTCACCCGGATGGGCCTGCCCATTCGTGCAACAGCGATGACTGTTGCGTGGACCTACCACAGTAATCAATTAGGGTGCAGTTTATTTTTGTCTTTTTTATGTCAAGCGAGCTGGCGGTTCACGTGATATTAAGTGATGACCGCCGCCTATGGACATTGGCAACATCCGGGGGTTATAGGTAATAGGTGTGTAGACAACCTTTTATTAAGTGGAACATATATACAGGATGGCTTTTCTAAGTGTATTATTTTTTTGTTAATTCTAGACATAAATAATGTTATAAAAATTATAAATATTTAAAACCACTCGTAAGTGATCATTCATAACTAACACCCACACAAGTGCGTGCACAATAAAATTTAGGTATTTATGAATGACTACCGCATTGTCAACACGTTCTGTTTTTTAGGGAATAGAATGGCATTTTTTTTGGAAAAAAAAAACTTTGTTTTTTATTTCAATAAACGATTATACTACCGAGTCTGAACCTCCTGTGTAAATTTGGGCACTTTCTCAAAAAATCTCCCTGTATATTAGGTTGGGGAAAAACTCTTTTCGCAAATAGTATGTATCTGGCTGGTTTTGGTATCATTAAAAAAAATTAAAAAGGACTATTCCACATTCAAATTAGGAAAGTGTGTGATTTTCATTTGTTTTTCTTCCTGTTAAGATGAATGATTCTAATGAAGAAATTAGATAATTTTAAAATTTGACTACAAAAAAGGTAAAAATGCAACTCAAGCCGTGAAAAAAAATTGTGATGTTTATTATGGACCTAGTAAGCGTTTTCAATCCGGAAATTTTGATGTCAAAGATGCACCTCGCTCTGGGCGCCCTGTTACGGATAAAATGGATGCCATTTTTGAAAAAGTGGAGCAAAATCGGCATATCAGTAGTTTCGATGTAGCTGAAGAACTGTGAATTGACCACAATACAGTTTTGGCGCATTTGAAAAAAGCTGGGGCACAAAAAAGCTCGATATATGGGTGCCTTATGAGCTCATGCTAATGAACCGTGTATTCATTTGTGATTCTTTATTACGACGTAATGAAACCGAACCATTTTTAAAAAATCTGAAAACCAGTGATGAAAAGTGGTGCACGTACGACAAGAACGTGCGAAAAAGGTCGTGGTCAAAGGCTTCACAGACTCTGGCAAAACCCGGGTTATCTCGCAACAAGGTAATACTGTGTTTATGGTGGGATTGGCAGGGCATTATTCATTATGAGCTGTTACCGCCAGACAGGACCATTGAATCTGAACTCTACTGCGAACAACTGATGAGATTTAAGAAAGAAGTTGAGAGAAAGCGGCCGAAAATAATTAACGGAGTGTGGTTTTAGATCATTAGAACGCTAGACCTCACACATCTTTAGCCACTCAGCACAAATTAAGAGAGTCTGACTGGGAGGTATTAATGCATCCGCCGTATAGTCCTGACCTTGCACCTTTAGATTTCCACTTGTTTCAGTCTCTTCAGAAATTCAGGCAGTGTCAGAGGACAGGTTAACATCACGAGAGGACTGCCAAAATCACTTGTCGCGGTTTTTTGAGCAGAAGCCCCAGAATTTCTATAGCAACGGGATCATGTCCTTACCTACAAGATAGCAGAAAGTTATCGAACAAAATGGCATACATGTACATACTTTAGTTAAATGTAAATAAACTTGATTAAAAATGTTTTGAATTTTCATATAAAATGCGAAGAAACTTTTTCCCCAACCTATTATATAAAATAGCAATGCTAATGTTCTTTACTATGTCGTTAAACAAGTTTCTTAAGGGCACTTATAATAAAAGGCACTTGTCTCAAATCCAGTTTTACACCCGTTTTTATTTCTTCTCAAATGTTTTCGAGAACGCGAGTAAAATGTTACTACCTGACACGTCATATTTTGCAAAATACGATCGTGTGAAAGTAAAAACCCGATTTTTTGCAATTTTTACTAACTTTTTAATGTTATTATTTCGAGAATATGCAGGTTTCCTCATGTTTTTACAACACCCGTAGGGTTGCAGATGCGTTGCCACATTTAAAAAAGTGCGCCCTAGCTACTTCCCAGACGAAACATCCAATTCACGCCGATCTTCTGTGAGGTCGTGGTACTTACCCGAATGGACCTGCCCATTCGTGCAACAGCCGAAGCTGTTTCATGGCTGTACCTGGTTCCCTATCACTCTTACGAATCTTAGAGGGTGAATATTTCTTTGCAAACGTAATGTCATAGCTTTAATCGAGTTGCTTCTTTGTTGATGTTGATATGGAGAGGAAAACGATTTTTTTACACAAAATGTTAATAACACAACATATATAATAACTTCAATATATAATGAACACAGAAGATGATTTTTATCTTTTTCATTAGATTTAATAATTGTAATGCCTTGTTAAGGAAAAAACAGTAGCAAAGACCGCAACCATTTACCGGCTTTACTCTAAAGACTATAAGCCACTCAAAAGTTTTCTAATAAACCGGTCAAGTGCGAGTCGGACTCGAGGGTTCCGTACCATATCATCATCTATAAAAACGGCAAAAAAAATGTATGTTGTATCGGGGCCCTTAAATATTTTTTCATTCTGTTTCACAGTACTTGTTGTTATAGCGGCAACAGAAATACATCATATGTGAAAATTTGAACTAATTATCACGAGATACTGCCTGGTGACAGACGGACAGACATACAGACAACGGAGTCTTGGTAATAGGTTCCCGTTTTACCCTTTGGGTACGGAACCCTGTAAAGAATTCGAATTTTGCCCTTTGTGAAGAATACCATGAGCCATGACGTATGCTTCTACGAACAAAATGGCGTATTTAATGCGGCTTTTGTGATACCGCAATACATATCTTTTTGTACATATACATATTTCAAAAGTTGACAGGGGAGCAGACTGTTCATCTGATGTTAAGTGACAACTGTTACAATAGTGTGGTTGCGGATGCGTTGCTAACCTTAAGAATGGGAAGGTCAGGCATACTTCACTTACAAAATGAAACGTAAAAGTATGACACAATTTCTTGTCATCTTCTGTGGGGCCGTGATACTCCATCAGAGGAAGCTGCATCGTGCAACAGCATAAGTGCCCCTACCACAGAAAAATAGTTTAAGTAATTCACCATACTTAACATCTATACATCTATACAGATAAATAAAATTGGAGTGTCTGTTTGTAATATTAAAATAACCGCTTTTTACTAAATGCATATGGATTTATACACGGTACATATACCAAAATAATTTTTTTTACAATTTTTGTCAGTCTATCTGTCTGTTTGTTCCGGCTAATCTCTGAAACGGCTGGACCGATTTAGACGGGACATTCACTCACAGATAGCTGATGTAATTAGGAGTAACTTAGGCTACTTTTATTTTTGATTTTTTTTTATTTTAAATTCCACGCGGACGAAGTCGCGGGCATAGCTAGTATTTGAATATAAATTGTATTGATTCTATCAATACAAATTTGTTCTCAGTGAGACATTAGTTAAGGGAGCAGCGGTAAATATCCGCATGATGTATGTTAGTTTTATTGTTTATTTTGTCTTTTGTTCCTGTTTGTCTCCGATATAGTAAATAAATAAATAAATAATTTAGTTTCGTTGATCATGTCTGTGGTAGGGCCACGCAACAATCTTCGCTGTGCCTCATGTTTTATTAAAAGGTGGCAACGCATTTTCAACTCTACTGGTGTTAACAAACCTCTTAGCGTCAATGAGCTCCGAAGCCATACCATCTTAACAACTCTCAGCAGTCTATTGGCGGTGGTTATCATTTAACATCAGGTGAACCGCCAGTTCGCTTGCCACCTGCATACATAAAAAAGACAGTCGCCATCGTTAGCACCATCTTCTTTTAAATGCGTGACCAATTACAAGTTACGGGTCTACGGGACGCTCTGTGTTCGCGTGGTGGAATATTCTGCGCACGCAATTTAATTTGTTCGCGTATACGTTCCGAGAGCATTTCGAGCGCGACGGTTGCGAAATTAAAAACGAAAATGCAACCCGTTTGTCCGGCGTTCGTATGTCGCTTCTTATGTTGGCGTTCGAACTGTATTGCAACACGTCCTGGCTTGAAATTTCAATAATTTTTATAAGATTGACAAAGCAAACAAGAATAGCAGTATTAACTCTTTATAAAGAAAATATCTTTTAATAACTGCTCAGAGTTACGTTGTGGAGATTGGGAGTTTAACAAATATGAAATTACGAATCGTAGTCCACCCATATAATATAATGCTTAGACAAAAAGCCCAAATCTAATAAACCTTCAAGTATATAATATTATGGTCCGCTCTTTGGCTGTTTGGTTTGAAATGTTCCAATATTTTTGATATAATGTAAATGATAGTTTCGATTGTATTTAGCGAAAATAACCCGATATTAAATTTTCATCTATTCAATAAATTCTGAGTGTTTACAGACCCAATTACGTTATGCATGCACTTGATAATATACTTCATTGTTTAAACAAATTACATTATCACGTATAACAAATGATTACGTTCTCATAATATGAAATTTAAATCAAGTGACGTCCTTCATCATGTGAATCGCTTTCTACGATATAGGATAAGAGCTAGTCTGTGCCATCCAAATTTGCCTTGGGAAAGTTCAAATTTCATAACTTGTCTCAACATTTGTTCACTCAATTAACACTGGCAGTCTCCATTTTTCACAATTCATCATGTTAACGTGTCCGCACTAAACAATGCATCAAAAATCGCTTCGTGAAAGTGAGAAAACTGAAATACGAAGGAATGGTGTTTTCGACTATACTCGTACCTAACTCTAATGTTTTTTTACAAGCCCGTGGTAATTAAGTAAAGCAAAACAACAGCTACGACTGCTACAGCTGATGACCTACGGAACCGAGACGTGGTCCTTCACTGCTGGCCGTATGAGGAAGCTCAAAGTCGCTCAGCGAGCTATGGAGCGGGCTATGCTCGGTATTTCTCTGCGTGATAGAGTTCGTAACGAAGACATCCGCAGTAGAACTAAGATAACCGACATAGCTCAGAAGATTAGCAAGCTGAAGTGGCGATGGGCCGGCCATATAGCTCGTAGAACCGATAACCGTTGGGGAAGAAAGTTTCTCGAGTGGCAGCCTCGTACTGGCCATCGCAGTGTAGGACGACCCCCCACTAGATGGAGTAACGACCTGTGCAAATGTGCGGGAAGTCGATGGATGCAGGTGGCTCAGGATCGTACTTCATGGCAGTCTATGGGGGAGGCCTACGTTCAGCAGTGGACTCAAACAGGCTGAAATGATGATGATGATGAAACAACAGCTTTTTATATGTCCTAACAGGTGGTTAAAGGCCTCCTCTAACAGAGGACATAGGGACACCACGCGACCCCCCACTGCGAACTACACATTACACGGAGCATACATAAGCTCCTCTTTTTTATAAAACTTCTTTAAACTTCTTTAATTTAAAATATGTCTGATGATATCTGGAGAACTTGTCGTTGAACTGTAATATGTATTTATTTTTAAAATAAAAGAATGGAGTATCTGGAGAACTGCTTAGCCATCGGAATAGTATGTTGCTACAGCGAAGATATCCCAAGGCCAACAAAAGGTCTGCATGGGGTCACTCATCAGTCTGTACGTCGAAGACTTTAATATATCGAGGAATCACAAAATGATCTTTACAACAACCTGTATTAATTTTTTGCTGTCATCCTTTTACAATCGCTCTGATTTCGAAAACCTGTGTGTGTTGTCTGTGTGTGTTCTTTTATATTACCGTGCTATTCAGTTTCAACGCTTGGATTGGTATGTGTGCTCTCAAAAGAACTTACGACCTCTTTTGCGTTTATAAAGAATATTATCAACAATCTGGGACAATGACGGCAGCCGAGGACAACGCTTTTGAATTGTTTTAGTTAGCACATATTTCGCCACTAATCGTTCGGTTGCGCTGTTCTGAATGATTTTTGTGAATTTCTGAGAGTTGTTATAATTTAATTACTGTTATTATATTTTAAATTGTTAATATTTTATTACTGTGTTATATTTACGACTTACTTAAAAAAAATCATTGACTTGGGACGGGCAGATGAAGTCCAAGTTCCAGTTATTCGTTTACCAATTAGATTACCAATTTAGATATTACCATATTATTTTTCTAAATACACATCTATGCACAGACCATGAATTTGTACCTTGATTAGAAATTAAGAATTTGAAGATTTGAGTTTTTGTAAAAATGGTCAAAAACTTTCCGTGCTGCGGGATTCGAACCTACTTCTTCCGGGTAACAAGCCCAAACCTTTTACCCACTGAGCTAAGTGGCCGATGACTTAAAAACTTGAATATCTCTACATCTACCTAATTCCTTTGTTGCATTATTAGCAATGTTTGACCCTACTAATATGTATACCTTACAGCATGAAAAACACCTTACTTAGATATTATATTCAAAACGGGAGAATATAATATAGCTCATTTCTTTCATTAGTACAGACATTTTAAGAATCAGTTCAGTAGTTTCAAAGATTATCAATTACGTACACAGAAACTGTAATTGACAAATGAACAAACTTTTATAATATTTTTTTTATAATTGTTTCTCGAAACCGAAACCACCACCTTCGGCGGCGGGGGTAGTGGATTCGATGGTTGAGTATTTGGGATTTCATCGGGGAGCCGAGGGTCCAATAATAATGCAAAAATTTTAAATCTGTTCTACAGTAGGAGTTCATAATGGAATTCTGAGTCTACTGAGGAACAATGTAGAAAAAAAATACAATCGAATTGCTTTTATTCAGGTCGGTTTAAAAAATTGTGTAAATTCTTAAATATTTCAACAACCCTCCCTGATAAATCACCACCTAAATTATGATACTTATAATCATATCTATACATGAATTTATAAATTATCTATCCACAGTAAACCCAAACTAAACATGTCTTATTTGCGTTCGCTGTCTATCCATGTCGCTTATTATATAAATTAAAATTTATACATATTTTTTTATAAATTACTGTCTTCGCCTTAAATGGGAGATGTATGCCGCATCTTGTTTTTGGATGTTAAGAACCTCACAAAAGAAAACGCTAGATACTATTCTTCCACTTCACACGCGACTTTATAAGACCGTGGTACTTCCATTTCCAAACGAAGTTTTCCTAATTCTCTGTTCTTACAAAAATATTTGCGTTTCAACCTATTAATTTATTCCAAATTAGAACATACTATTTGTTACACTTTGTGGCAATAGCTCCTCATTACCATTGTTGCGAGACACGTGTGATCTTTGCCAACCTGCTTTGGAATAATTAACATTTATTTTAATTCAAAGAAAGGTTTCAGAAAACTTTACTAAAGAATGTTATAAAATGATCAACACACAATTAAATACATTTATCTTGTACTCATTTCATATAAAAGTCTAAGTGCTAGTACGATTCAAAGCTCCACCGTTTAAAAGTAATATACGGATTGACAAAAAATTGCAACAAACAGACGGAGAAAGCAATCTCTAAATGATCCAATTGGCATTTCGTATAATAAACATGTCTGTTGCGCTGGAGGGTGTGGGTTCCACCACTGTAATATGTACTTATTTACAAAATAAAAGTATGTTCAAATATACAATTTTAGAAAAAATGGATGAAAAGTTTTTCGCCGCTACGGGAATCGGATCCACGTCTTCCGAATTTGCGCCAGACGTTTTAACCACTAAGCTCAACGCATTTTTTCCGCATTTTAAGCAAGAGTTTGTGCATCTTTTGTAATGTTATTTACAGCACACAAATAATTTAAAATATCGTTTTACAACGATTTGAACGAAAGATATCGCCACTGATATTTGGAATAATTTTTTTATGAGCGCCGTAACGACATCGTCCGCTTAGCCAGGCTGGTAAAGTAACAGCCTATACATATCCCACTGCTGGGCAAAGGCCTCTTAATACAGGGGATATAGTCCACCAGGCGGCCCCACTGCGTACTGGCGGACTATATCCTTCACTTATCTACTATATACTTCACATTATCTTCGAAACATTTTTCTTCGCTGTTATTTCAAAAATATGAACTTTTCATCACGATATTTAATTCTCCGCCGAGCACGTGATAAGTGAGCACTTAAAATTAACAATTACATAGGTGCCTGCACCGGGGATCGAACTCAAGTGGCTCGAGTATATTAAATTAAAGGTGAAGAAAGCCCGGACAATGAGCTATCGCCCGAATTCTGGCAGCCCTAAATTTTTCGATAAAAAAAGCACATTTAAATTGAAATATCATCTCTATTTCCAGATCCGTGCCTGTACATATTGCGTTTCGCGTCGCAGCTCCAGTTCGAGGAGAAGCAGCACGAAGTGAGCATGACAGCGCTTCGGCTGGTGCAGAGGATGAAGAGGGACTCCATACATTCTGGCAGGCGACCCTCCGGCATTTGTGGCGCCGGTGAGACCTAAACCAGGAATGAACATTGAACTTTGATCTGATCGTTTTTACGCGAGAAGAAATGCTTAAGTACAACACTTCCACTTCACGCCGGTCTTCTGTGAGGTTGTGGTACTTCTCCGGACAGACCCGCCCATTCGTGCAACAACGAAGACAGAGGCGTGGCCCTACCACAGTTAAAATTTACACCGATGGGTATTACATTCCCACATAGGACAATTCTTAAACCCCGTTATTAGTTGAGAAAAATTCTTAGGCAACCGTGACCGCTTGACTTAGGCTTTAGGCTATACGCCTTCTCGTTGACCACGTTCTCCTTAATCTTACGTAATATATAACTACATTGATGAATAACGAGATATCCCCAATGTAATATAGTATTTGAATAAGTAATTTTCTTCTCTTTGCAGCATTGCTAATGGCGGCTCGCCTTCACGACTTCTCCCGCACCCCGGCGGACGTGGTGCGGATCGTCAAGGTCCACGAGTCCACGCTGCGTAAGCGCCTGATGGAGTTCGGGGACACGCCCTCCAGCGCCCTGACCCTCGACGAGTTCATGACGGTGGACTTGGAGGAGGAACAGGACCCGCCGGCCTTCAGGGCCGCGCGCAAGAGGGACAAGGAAAGACTGCAAAGGGTGCGAATTCTTTAAGTAATTTAAGTGACAACTTTTCGCATAAAAAAAAAAGTGAAAAGTTGCCAGGCGAGCTGACGCTTCACACGATGTTAAGTGAATACCGCCGCCCATGGACATCTGCTACACCCGAGGATTGCAGATGCGTTGAAAACCTTTTGACAATTGGGCTCCGGCCACTTCACTCACCAGACGAAACGCGTAAGTATTATACTACCACTTTACGCCGGTCTTCTGTGAGGTCGTGGTACTTACCTGGGGCGAGCCTGCCCATTCGTGCAACAGCCGAGGCTGCTGCGTGGCCCTACCACCGTGATTTTGATTATCCATCAAATTTCCCGCTGTCCATTTTCTCATGATGCATTCCTGTTTATAGATAAATGTATTAAATTGAGCTATTTTATGGACAACATTTAGTAATGTAATGTCAATCTTTTATGACAATAATGAATATCGTATTAAATTATAAATAAGTGATTAATATACACATTCATTCTTAAGGTGAACCTCTTGAAGAACGTTTTATAAAAGCATTTATAAATCGAGCATATTATAAATCGTTCAGAAACATTAACCCTGATAGTGGAAGTATTATACTTCTATGTTTCGTCACGTGATTGAGGTAGCCGAGGCCCATTTTATTAAAAGCTAGCAACGCATCTGTAACCCTATGGGTGTTGCAAATGTGGTGGGCATGGGCGGTAATTATCATATAAAATCAAGTGAACCGCCAGCTCGTTTGGCACATATACACATTATTTTTCTCAATTCATAGCTGATGGAAGAGGAGGACGGCGAAAAGGAGCTGTCAGAGCTTCAGAAAGAGATAGATCTTCAGCTGGAGAAAGACAATCACAGACGCAGACGACTGACGGCCGCTGCGCTACTAAACAACGGTAAGAAATTAAATTGTATATAATACACTCAAGTGGCAATGGGCTCATAAGTGGATAGAACGGTTCTTGAATGGCAGTTTCGTATTCGCCGTCGCAGTGTAGGACGAGACTTCACTAGATGGAATAACGACCTGTGCAAATGTGCGGGAAGTCGATGGAAGCAGGAGGCCGAGGATCGTGCTTCGTGACGGTCTGTGGCGGAGGCCTGTATCCAGCAGTGCACTCAAACAGCCTGAACACATTATGATTATGATAATGACAATTATTTCATAGATTAATTGATAAATTATGAACTACAACTTAAGGTTTCGTACTCCCATTCGGCGAAGGTGTCGATTACATATTTCAATAACCACTTATTTGTCAGCAAAGTTAGTGTTATGAATGACTAGGCAAGATGGAATAGGATGCTGGTGGCGCTTGAAAAACTTAAATAAAGTGATGCTTGTCAAGTCATTGTCCAGTAACAGTTAATAGATATTGGAAGGCCACAGGTTGCGGGGAGAGGATATTGCCGACTCGTTCGCACTGTGCTCGAAATTGCTTTCTCTCTCGCTCTGACTACACGTTGGTGTACATTATTTTTAACTATCCTCAAAGCTACCTCTTTTCATACTAACACATCTCCCATCCTTTTCTCTCCATTGAACCGTACAACAGTCCGCTTTCCTCTATCAGCCGTCATCTCAATACTAACCCCCTTTCATAGATATATTCTTCACACAGTCCATCCAAATCTTTCGCCGTTTTCCTCTAGCTTTACACCCACCAACCAAATTCACACTCATCACTCTTTCAGTCACGTGACTCCCTTCTTATAATGCGTCCGTACCATGGCAACAGTTTTTCTCGAATGGCAATGGGATTTTTTTCTAGACGAGGGCGTCGCGGAGCAAGCGGAGGCAACAAGATTCGCGGCCGAAGAAACGCTAAACCTCCTCGGCGAGATAGCACGCGAGTCAGATGTGGACAAGATCACCGACCCAAAGCAAGAAAAGCTCAATTTCGAAAAGGGACTCGGTAAGCGCTCTATTATTTACAAATACAAGGAACAGACGATACAAGGTCAAACTGTCAGTAGAATCAAAACTCTAGCCTAAACCGCGTAGAGCTTAGGGATACATACATTTTGCTAATAACTTCTACTGATTGTTTAGATTTATATATTATTTTATATATTATATAAAATTTAAAAAATATTTTTCTACAGTTCTACAAGAAAAAAGAGATCGGTGCGTAAATAAATAAATCTTCAATACGTTACCTATGGTTCCTCTATCTTGAGTACTAGTTAACTGTAATTCGAGAGAAACTGGTTTTTCACTGGCCAGATCTTAACTATATGATGCTAAGGAGATGCTATGTACAGTACATACCTTAGATGTGAAACTTAAGAGATGCACCCAGGGCGGGTTCTGCGGCCACGTGGATAATGTATTAGTAGCCTTAGCAACCTAAGGCTACATGTACATAAATACACCATAGATGGAAAAAAGTATCAGCCTATACATGTCCCACTGCTGGACAAAGGCCTCCTCTGTACAGTGGGTATCAGGGCATAGTCCAACACGCGGCCCCACTGCGGAT
Organism: Iphiclides podalirius; assembly: GCA_933534255.1. Taxonomy (NCBI): domain Eukaryota; kingdom Metazoa; phylum Arthropoda; class Insecta; order Lepidoptera; family Papilionidae; genus Iphiclides; species Iphiclides podalirius. Next base: position 8,598,059 of record OW152828.1, read on the forward strand.
TGGCAGACTTTACATATCATTCTTTCGTCATTATTTCGAAAATATGCAGGTTTCCTTCACCGCTGCGCACGTGATAATTCGGCACTTAAAATTGACAATTTCGTTGGCGCCGGCGCCGGGGATCGAACTCAGGTCGCTCGAATGTGTTAAATGAGACGCGAGCGCCCGAACACTGAGCTGTCACGGCCTAGATGGATAGCTTAGAGAGAACCCACTTGGCCGTAGGACCCGACCTGGCGGTGATCGGCCTCGGGCAGCCGGACGAGAGGCCGGACAAGTTCCTCAAGCCGGAGCCGAAGAACCAGTACTGCCGGGACCTGCACGGCGCCGACGAGCTGGTGCTCAGCGAGCGCGACGAGGAGTACGTCAGCTCGCTGATCATGAGCGAGGAGGAGGCGCGCCACAAGACCAGGCTGTGGAACAACATCAACGCGGGCTACCTCAAGGAGCAGAAGAGTGAGTGAGGCTTTTTGGGCTTGTCACCTCTTTTTCGCGTATCGGAAACATGATGGAGCGAATTTTTTACGATGCGTGACAACTGAAAGTGATACCAACTTCTTGGGGTTTTCATAGCAACCGATAACAACTTTTTGACATTTACCTATGATTCCAGTTATTTTTTTATTCGAGACTCCTCTACGCTTGACTGTCATCCAACCAGATGGTAAGTGGCGATGCAGCCGATTCTAAGCGCGCTAGCTCAGTAAAAAGTTATTTAATTAAACTTTAATCAATTGCATTTAATAACTTTTTTTCAGGGTACCAAACCCTAACAAGGGTACTGGCAGATAGTCTATGGGGGAGGCTTATGTTCAGCAGTGGACTCAAACAGGCTGAAACGATGATGATGATGACTGGCACATAGGATAAAATTTTTAGTTGTTTTTCTTTTCTCCGTTAAAGAACTTTAATTTCTTACGTGCGTACATAAGTAGCCTGCAGAGAAATATGCAGGCTTGGCTACCACATTCTTTGGACAAAACGCAAATGTACAAATAAACAGACCGCAGTTTCCAGTGTCAGTTGGAGCCAGTTTGTTTCGACCGAATGCCTTCGATTCACCCTAAAGTCTCTTCCGAAAGTATAATACTTCCATTTCACGCCGGTCTTCTGTGAGGCTGTGGTACTTACCCGGACGGACCTGCCTGTTCGTGCAACAGCGAAAACTGTTGCGTTGATCTACCATAGTGCTAAGACTAAGAGTCTCTCGCGCTATTGTAGACTTCATAGAAACGTTAAGAATTGAAATCAAAATTGAACTAGAAAAAAATCCGAAAATTTGTGTGTTTGTTTATTTATTTAAGTTATAATTTTTAATTATTATTCCAAAGTGTTGGACGACCCCCCACTAGATGGAGAGACGACCTGTGCAAATGTGCGGGAAGTCGATGGATGCAGGTGGCTCAGGATCGTATTTCGTGACAGTCTATGGGGGAGGCCTATGTTCAGTAGTGGACTCAAACAGGCTGAAATGATGATGATGATTCCAAAGCATACTCCAAGCTTGGGGCCAATATATCAGGTGAACCGCCTGCTCACTTATCAATTTTCACTTAAAAAAAACGTGAACCGTTTCCAGTAAAGGAGGAGTTACGCGCACGCGAGAAAGAAGAGGGTAAAGACAAAAAGAAGAAAGTGCGGGGCGCCTACAAGAAGAGGGTGGCTATCAACGCGGCAACCGCTGGCGAGGCCATCGAGAAGATGCTGGCGGAGAAGAAGATCAGCTCCAAGATCAACTACGACATACTGAAGAGTTTGGACCAGCCGGGCACGCATGTAGCACATCCTGCACCCGCCACGCCAGTGAAGGTGTCGCAACCTGTCATCGAGTAAGTATTATACAATTTCTTCTGAGAATACATAAAAATCATCGATTTTATTCGGTCTTTCGTTTCACGTTTTTATTATTGGTACATATATATATGTATGTATTTATTTATATACCTAATTAGATATGTTATATTATAAATATTTATAATATAACATATCTTAGATAATAATATGGGGGGTGATCAAACTACGGGTAGTTCATTTCACTTTCTAACCCTCTCATTCCGGGGAATGAGAGGGTTTAGAAAGTGACATGAACTGTCCTATATACCTAGGACTACTTGATGATTCAATTTCACTACGAATACCAAGTTTGCCTAAATCTGTGCCTAAATCTGTGAATCAAAGAGTGGAAATTTTTTTTGTGAAGAGCATCTTCACAAAACAATTTGATAAAGAGCAAATATCAGAAGTGTTTTGAGTATCTAGTACAATTTTGTACATTCTCCATGATCATCTTGACATATCAAAGGTTAGTGCAAGATTGGTGCCGAGAATCGTTCGCTCGCAAACGGTCCGACGACACGTTATAACCAAAAGTCCTAAAAGTGGTACTAATAAGCGAGCTGACTGTCCACTTATTGTTAAGTGATAACCGCCGCCCGAAAATTGGGCTCCGGCTACCTCACTCACCAGACGAAACGTGAAAGTATTTTTCATACTTCCACTTTACGCCGGTCTTCTGTGAGATCGTGGTCCCCTAAAAAATCGCCCTAAAGTGACTTTCGGTAATTCTAAATAGTACCAAATATTCGAATATAATGAATCGTCTTTTCTCCACAGTTCAAAACCTCCAACTCCATTGGAGACCGTCCCCGCTTCGCCGGTGCCTCGTAAACGGAAAAAGAAGGCGGCTGCGCCACCTGCCAGCCCTATACCAGTTGCCAGCCCGATGCCCCCTCCTGCCACGCCCACGCCAGTACCAATTGGTGAGACATTAGGCACTTTTACCTATTTATTTGAATTTTCTGCGTTAGGCAAAATTTGGATCCTTATTGGAAACGCATAGTACTCACTAAGTTTAATTTATTTATATATATAGATATTTTCTTTCGACAAAATTGTCAGCTTCTTAAAAGTTTGCCACTATTTTGCTTTTTACTTTTCTCAATCGGTAATTGTATGGATTAAAATAATTAGAAGAAATTATTTTGAAGTTTTAACAAAGAGTCTTACTGTCCCGTTAGACGCTTTTGGGCAATTTTTAATTAACTCTGGATAGACATAACGTTATATGTTAAATGACCTTTATGTTTAATTTTCTGAGAGTTTCGAGTTCTGTTGGTGATTCGATTAGCGCGGTAACAACCGCCATTCAGACCGTCTCTATCTACCCCTCTTGACAAATAGGCGTTGGTTAATTTTTTTTTTACATATTCAGAAAATTTGGACGACTACGAGGAGGACGTCGAGGCGGAGCCGAGCGAAGCGACCGGCGTGTTGTCGCTAGCCGCCATGTTGCAAAATGGCGACCAAGACGAGTATTACGGCTACGACGAATATTGATACGCGGCCTGACAGCGTTTGAGGTTATTTGGAGGTTATCGAAGGACCAACAATTGGAGCAATCATATAATGTCCAAATAGCCGAAATGTGATGTATAGAACAGTTTCGAAGTTCCACCGTTTTAGTACACTTATTGTGAACGTGTTTACTATTTGCTTTGATGGATGTATGTGTAAGTTTTTGAATGTAGGTAGCGATTATTTATTGGACACGTCGCCGTCGGAAACTTCCATGTTTGAAAGACTTTTTTTACATTATTGTTGTGCTTTTTTTTATGACGTGATTTAGTTAGATCTTGTCTAGAAGTCCAGTATTAGGATGTGTTAAGTGGATACATTCGTTTATAGAGTAGGCTGTAATCATATATTGTGTAGCCAACAATGATATTTTATACTATAGATACGTTGTTAACGTGCCAGAAATAAAGCCAGGAAAATGTCACAATTGGGACGTCTAGTCTTTAGTAATCAGTTGACGTTAGGGTGGCGAGTAAGACGCGGTGTCAAAAATTTTACAATAATAAAAATGCCGTCGTGTCTTTAAAATATGTATCAAGTACGACTCTGAAGATAACAAAAGTAGGATCACATTTATTAGTATATATTAATTATTTTCCTAAAATTTTAATTTGTGTAAGTTAGAAACCATAAAAGGAGACAACAGATACAATTAATACGGGAAGGAGAAAGACAAAAATATCGATAAAAGCTAACAGCCCTTTTTTCTACTTATAAAAATAATCCTTTTAAAAAAGCTATTGTAGCCCTTTTTTTTTATACCATTCGACATGTGTGAGAAAATTATGATGGAAGAAACGTGTAATTGTGTGCTGTCACTGTATTTGGAACACTTTTGGTCGGTGAATTTGTATGCGTATATAACATATCTGGAGTATAAAATATCATTGGTTGTTAACATGATTACATTCACGTCTAAGAGTAGGTGCCCAAACTGCCGTTGCTTTCGGTTCATCCATACACTTAAATAATTACGTTCATGACTATACAGCGTGTCGTTACCATCGCGACAGTAAATGAACACACGTCTAACGCTACTTGCCAATAATCATAAAAAATATTAACGTTAAAAAAATCCATAATTAAAAAAAAATATTTTTCAAACAAACAAATTAAGTGAAAAAGAAACAAAATTTGTAACATCGTATACAACTACAACTGACTGATTCATACATTCAGAGACTTTTTCATTCGTTGCCGCGGCGTCGCATTACAAGCCTCTCCTTCTAACAGTATGTTTTGTCTCATTTAAATTCATTCAACCCATTCATATGCTTTGTGACCTTTACAAATGAACTTACAGTTTTATACGTAAGGGTGGTCTAAAATCCTTTCTTGTGGAAAATTTAATAACTCTGTAAATATTGATGTTAAAAGAAAGTAAATGTTTAATATAATTTTAAAAAGTTATTCTCTATATATGTGTTCATTTAATTGTCGCGATTGTAAAGACAAACTGTATATTACATAAACTAGTATAATTTGTATTGTTTTTATCGTTAATATAGTTTGGAATTTTCTACATTAGCCTTACTTCGTTTATGGTAATGTAAAAGTTTAATGTTATTGTCATCGTGAGTGTGGTCTGACGGGAAAAATAGACACACTCGACACGTTGAGGAAAACAAATAGAACTAATGCAATGTAAATTATTTTCTTTTTTCTAGTTTTTATTTATAAAGTGCCAAGTAAAAATTGTTATTATTGTGTTATTTGCTCGTTCCCAAATTAGCTCGTGTCAATTGCACTTTGCGACTTGAGAACTATATGCAATTTAAAATCTAGTACTTATACCATTACGTGGATTTGTGAAGTATATTCTTCAAGTTACGAAGTGTGTATAAAATAAAAAAAATCATGTAACATTCTTTAGGAGAAATGGCTGTGAATAACTTATTGACGCTTTTAAATTCATTACGACAGCCTTTCCGTATACGCTTTTCCATGTGAAAAATCGAGCTTTCTTCGAAGCTCAAAATATTATGAGAGATGCGTAGCTTAGTGGGAAGGGAATATATTGCAAATTTGCTTCTAAGGTAATTTTTCTTATTGTTTTAATGATACAGTAACTTTCGGGCGCAGTCAGAACGTCAGTAACCCTTGAGTTACCATTCTCGCAATAATGTAAAATTATCTGCCCAATCTGCAGGGCAAAAGGCCCTATGAGTTGCGCATTACAAGAAGATTTTCAAAGCCTTTTTAAATGAAAATTTGGCTAACTTGTTTATTGGTTCACCTGTATTATCTGCCTCGTGAAGATTTTTGTAATGAAACTTCATAAATTTAGTACAATTAAATTATTAAGCTAACAAAATCGTTTTGTAATTTAGATTTAAGGAATCATTAAAACCGAACACTGGGAGGCAGCTTGTTTTTTAAAACTATTTTTTTAAAAACAAAAGCTCGTAATTTCTGCCAAAATTATCTACAGCTCGGACATCCACAAAACCAAAGTGTGATTACAATAGCGCAGACGAAAAGGAAAACTTAGCTCATTCATAATATTGAGGAAACGTACTAAAATCTCTCAAACTTATTTGTTACGACATCATACAGTAAATTATAATATACAGCACATTTGAATGAACAATCATACTGTGCCTATTTAGTATTATTCCAAATAAAATCCTAATAGAATTTTCTACTGCAATTTGTACCTTAACTGTAATATCATACGCAAATTCAGCATAAATTTTGCGCGCTTTCGTTATTTTTTTAAAACAATTTTAAATTATGCTCGTGTACCGTTGATTACAATAGCGCGCGCTTGAGGACCTTGTCTAAAAAGTTTTATATATTTTATTATTTTAGTTACAGTCAGTTCTTTATAACTGGTGAAATCGCTTTCGCCACCTTTTTATTACTTAGTTACTAATTTTTGAAGTACATGCAATTTGAAAAATCTCACATGAGACTGGGGGATAGGGGAGCTGAGTAGGGAGCCCAATTTCAGTAAATGTCGTCAGGGGGAGGGGGTCAAAAAAGTCTCTAAAATCACCTCACGTAATTAATGAACGCCTCCTTTCCTCCTTCCTTACGTAAGTAAATGCATCACTGTCACGACCTCCAAGTCACGCGCGTGAGCAAGTGCACAAGTCAGACTTCAACGGGCAAATGTCATACGCTAGCAATGATAAATAATTTGATTTCATCAGAAGACTTACATTATTTTTTGAAAAATCGACCTACTTACATCCAAAAACAAGCTTCAACCAAATTCGTGTCATTTTATTGATACCAAGGGTCACTATCAAGGGACAATTCTTTAGTTATGCACTTGGCAACATCGATCGATATTAAGAGCTGATGTAAATGCAGCCAAACGCGCCTTCGACCGATACCGATCGGAATCGAACCGAACCCTACTTCGACTCTTTCAGCTAGAAGTCAAAGATCATGTATCGGAACACCGACATACAACGTGGGACACTCTCCTAGAGGACATCGAGCCATCGCACACCGCCTACTGGCGGTTGGTCCGCAGTCTGAAAGCAGACACCCGCGAATCTCTACCGCCGTTAGTTAGACCTAATAGCGCTTCAGTAGCCCTAGATGACTCCGAAAAAGCCGAATGCCTTGCGGACAACCTAGAGCAGCAATGTACGCCATCGCGCGAACACATCGATACAGCCCACCTAACGGAGGTGGACCGCGTAATCGAGATTAGGGCTGCGCTTCCACCGGAAGGCGATCGATCCTTTGAATTCAGTGACCCCCGAAGAGGTTCAAGATATTATTAAAAACTTAAACCCCAAATCCGCCCCGGGCCCAGATAATATTAGTAACAAAATTCTTAAAGCTCTCCCTGGGCCGCTTATCTGTTTACTGGCGACCATTTACAATACTTTACTCTCCAGTTGCTCCTTTCCAGACGACTGGAAAGAAGCCAGGGTTATCGGCATTCGCAAGCCTAATAAACCAGCCAACCAGCCCTCTAATTATCGTCCCATCAGCCTCCTCAGTTGCCTGGGGAAGCTCTACGAGCGGCTTTTATTAAACAGGCTCAATGAGCACGTGTTTTCCAACGGCCTTCTGCCGGCGGAACAATTCGGCTTTCGAGCTAGACATTCCTGTCCCGATCAACTATTCCGCCTAACGGAACATATCCTAAAAGGCCTAAACCACCCTAAACATATTAGTACAGGGGCTCTTTTCTTCGATGTCGCAAAAGCATTCGACAAGGTCTGGCACAACGGCTTGCTTTACAAGCTGTAAACACTCAAAGTGCCAGATAGGCTCGTACACACCATCCAGGCCTTCCTGTCGAACTGCTCTTTTCGATATCGAGTTGAAAGCACCCTCTCCACAAGCCGCCGCCTCACGGCCGGCATACCACAAGGCTCCTGCCTCTCACCTTTGCTCTTTACGCTCTACACGAGCGATATACCTAAAGACCCCCACGTCAATCTCGCGCTTTTCGCGGATGACACGGCGCTCTTTTATTCAGACCGCAACCTTAGACAACTAACCGCTCGACTCCAAAGCGCTGCCGACCGCCTCGGCGATTGGTTCCGCAAATGGAGAATAGAAATAAATCCCGAAAAGAGTGTGGCGATTCACTTCACACGAAGTACTTACCCGTCACATCTTTATAATGCCCCCGTTAATGCAGAAAGTTGGGGCAAATATCCCTTTATGGCCAACCGCTCCCCTGGGAGAAAAAGGTCAAATACTTAGGAGTCACTTTCGAATCGCGTATGTCATTTACTACGCACATTAATAACGTTCGCAATAGAGCCGCGTTCGTCTCCGGCCGGCTACACAATTTAACTAACGCTAAAAGTAAAATGCCCTTAAGGCACAAATTATTATTATATAAGACCTGCGTACGACCTATTATGTCTTACGCATGCATGACCTTCGCCCACACGCACCCTACTCGCTTGTACAAGTTGCAAATAGTACAAAATAAGTTCAACCGGTGCGCAGTGGTATCAACGCAACGTCGACCTGCACAGCGATTGCAGACTCCCGACGATTCGCGAATATTTTAAAGACCTGACCAAACGGTTCTTCGATAGAGCCGAACATCATCCCAACCCTCTGGTGGTAAGCGCAGCAAATTACCAACCCGACCAAAACGAACGTCAACAAGCGTCGCCCGCGAAACGTCCTAATCGACCCGGTCGAGGAAGGGGACTTAGACACGCCGGACCCACTGCCGGGGGTCCCGCAGGACAACACTACACCCACAGTTACTGCAACAACAAACACACTAGTTCGCCCTCGCCTCCGAGCACGGCGACCAACACAACGCGTACACAAGGTACAACCGCGTTCCGGGGCGGTTCTCACCGCCCCCAGCCACCGATTAGCTAATTGCAGAGTCGACGGCCATCGGGGTTTCGGTCCGAACCACGACCTCGATGGCCCTTAGATGACGTACCATAGTTAAACGCACGCATGAGCACATGCGTGGCCCTACCCACAGCGGAGGGCCCAAACCCGTGGGTTCTGGCTAGCCCACCGGTTCTGCGTCAGATGAAGCTTTATTAGTCTCGGGACTGAAAGCAAAAACATCAGTTAATACAAGATACAAGAGCTGATGTAATGGTAGACAGCACTCACTTGTGGAAAGTGTATCAAAGCAGCCTTAATTGTACAATTAAAAATTAAATGCGAACAGTCTCATATCATACCTAATATGTAGTTTTATATTGGTCTGCAACATGATAAAACTTGTGCTCCATATGTCAACGCATGCCTGGTATGCAAACTAAGAGAATTTCAAAGAAATTATTCCGCAAAAAATTTTTACATCCCTTGCTACACCTACCATAAACTTTCACTATATCCTGGGTTGACTGATAGAGAATGGCTTTGGGCATTAAGTCCGCACTTTATTACCTTTTTTCTTAAGGTTCTTAAGGTAATTTTGTAATTATATAAAAAAGGTTGTTGTTGTTTAAAAAGAAAAAAAAATATGGTTCTTGATTTTGTAAAAGAACTTGAAAGATACGAACAATTGCTTTCAGAGTTTATAAATCAAATATTCTAATGTAAAATTATCTAAGCGCGCGTACCAAACTTGTCGGTACATGAATGCTCGGCCTCGATGGAAGTCTCACATGCAGTCGCGACTCGCGAAGCATTCTCATAATAATTTACAATCTCAACGAAAGCAATATAGACTGATACTCAGTATTAAAGAATACAATTCTAGTCAATATTTAGATATACCTAAGTTTTGTTTGAGGAACATTTAATTATGGGTTTTTTGTGCAGTTCGCAAAAATTAATAAGAAGATCGAAGCCGAACAATCTTATTCTAATATCCAAATTACAAAAATATTTAAAAGCGAAAAGTGGCCAAATTTCATTTCGGATGAATTTCTTGCAACTGCTAAGTGATTCCAAGGCAATAATATTGGTGAAACCGTGAGTATTCTTAATTATTTTGATTAAAATATCAATATGTATATGCACATGAATAACTCTAAACAATTGTATAAAATTAGTAAATTTCTATGAAACCAAGAATCCCTGTGCGTTAATGGAAAATGATGTAACGTACTTTAAAAGACTTCCAAACATAGTAAATTAGTAAAACATTATTCGAGTAGGGTTTCGAATCAGTGCTTTCTGGTGCTGACAGCTGCACTACATATTAAACCAACTATATTCGCTGTATTAATAAACATAAGCACTTTAAGATACATTTTACAATTTTTACGAAAAGATAGAACCAATTCGCCAATGTAATATATTGTTTAATATTTATTAATACTGTTTTTGTATGTGTCAGTCTAAACTTATATAAAATAAACAATTTCTTTAAATCGTAAGCCATATTATCCATTGTGCTATTTGGAATTTGGAATTTCACATGGAAAAAAGTAGTTGGTAAATTATATTAACCTGATCTGCTTTTTGACCGTGGACTATGTTCCTATATATAAGCGTCGGCAGAAGTGATTTATATTAGTTGTAACAAAAGAATGTTTTTTTTAGGGTTTCACAAATTTTTAAAAGCATCGATACCTACTCGATACCAAGTATCGTATCAAATGTATCGATACCGATGAAAGTATCGCAACAAAAGTATCGATAATTCAAGTACTTTTCCTTTGCCTCGGGAAACGCGTTAATAAATCTCTCTTGGCCCCTTTAATCCTTTGAGAAAAGTCTTTAAGACGGCACTGATATTCCGGGTATTATTAAGTATTTGGTGGCCAAGTACATAATTTAGGGTACACCGTTTTCATTTCACTTTATTGTATGAATGGGTCCGACTTAAAAGAAGACACCGGACCATTTCAAAATACCAAGATATGATTAAAGTCTGGCCACACATAACCGCTGATAATGAGATTCGGGGATTCCCCTTATATAGAATCTGGAGTATCTGAGTCAATAATAGTGAAGTTAAAAGTATCGAGTATATCAGAAAGTATCGATACCTAATAAAGTATCGGAACAAAAGTATCGAGTACGAAAATACTAACTACCGGTATCTGAAAAACTGATCATCCTAAAAGTTAACTAATCAGCTGTCAAATAGCTTTTCAAATGTTATTTCATATTTGAGTTGCCAAAATGATTGTTAAACCTTTTGAATTGTTCATTCTGATCATTAAGAAGATCATACTGACTTCTAAGATTATCAGTGTTTACTGTTTCAGAAACCGGGCGTAGTATTGCAACGCAAGTATTGATACGTATCGAATCCATAAAATTTTTTATTTCCATTTTCGAAAGCAATGAAAAAACATTTAGATTTATAAGACAACATTCTCAAAATGTATGAAATTTTAGGAAGCATTTTTTTTTCATTTTCTTTTTAAATATAAAATATATTGTTGAATGACATCAGATAAGTTTAGTAAATTACCAAATATTCTCAAATGCATTAAAATATTTAATTCTGGGCTATAGAATAATTGCAGACCGTATGTAAAATTTTACTCATAAAATAGTAGACTTTTTGATCGACATTGAATTAGTTAAACTTGCCGCGTGAAGTTGTCTACCTCTATTCCGTGTAACGCGAAGTTAGCATCAACCAATGTAAAAACACGAACACGATTACATTTTAGTTTGTGTTTATGAATACGCGATTTGTTACACACTGAGTGGTGTAGTATTACATTTCAAGAAGAAAACGAAATAAGTCGAATTATTTTCTAAATTCGTGATTACATTCAATATATTTCCATGTTAATAATTCATGTTTCTAAAGGTGAAGTGTAAGTCCACCGTGGATTGTGGAATAATGAAAATCAGTGCATTTATCGCCTTGTAGCGATGTGTGAATTTAATAAATTGAAATGATAGTGATTTAATGTAATTAATGGTGTTTCAGAAAATATTAGTGTCATTTGCAAAGCATAATTCGAATCATAGGGTCCATAAACGAGCAGACGGATTCTATCATGGTCGTAAAACGGTGAGTTTTTACAACGTGGTCCTTGGACATTAAGAATAATACCTGCATGAAAACCATAATAAACTTGAATAGTGAACATAATATAAATGGTGTACATACATTTTCACTTCCTAATTTGCTACGAACTCGTGACATTTATGAAATAGCCGTGTTTGACTTGTGTACCTTTTATTATATTATTTGTTCATTTTATATTGTTTGTATTTTTCGAACTACCTCAATTTTTTTTTGATTTCCCCAAAACTGATCCTGTATACCAATTTACATTGAATCTAACTTTTCCTTTGTTTACTACAACATCTATCGATCCGCTAAGGAGTAATGATAGCACAGTGTTTGTCTATTGTTTTGTTTAGTTCATAACAACAGGATTTGTAATTAATATCAAGTTCAATTAGTATATTGGGTACATTAACATTGAATTCATTACTTTATTGTATGCAAGCAATCTATTCCTTCTTAATCCATTTTTTCATTATAACTAGTTGTAATTTATTTACTGATCACATTTTTAATTTATATATATTTATTAGGTTTGCAGATTTGCAGTAGTTATTTCATTAAAAAAAATATTAGGTATATGGAACATGAATTAATGTTACAGCTTAAAATATAAAACAAACAAAAGTAAATAGAAAAATGTGAAAAAAATATTGCTAGGCTAACTACTAAATTGTATATCAAAACCATTTGATGATATTTTGAATAGAAATCTGGATGTGAACACTCATTAATTACAAATAAAAATATCTTTATTTTTCATTTGTTTTATATTTTAATTATGTATTTGTGCTTTACTGAATTATTTATAAGTATTTTTTTTAATTTCTTTTATTTTTTGTTAATTTTAGTTTTTCTTTCTATTTTATTGTGTGCGTCCTATTTTTGGTAAATAAATGTATTTTCTTTCTTTCTTCTTTCTTTATTTCAGTACAGAAGCGTTACACTTAATGATTATGAAAATACTACTACGGGTTTGAAAAAGGAAAGACACTAACCTAAGATAAAGAATTTAATGTTATTTAAGAATATAAAAATAAAAGATATAGTAAACTTAGAATTTTTTTATGTGAGAAAGTAGCAAGCGAGCTGATAGTTCACCTGATGTTAAGTGATAGCTGACGCCCATGGACATTTGCAACACCCGTCATGTTACAAATATGTTGCCACCTTCCAATAAGGGTAGCTCCGGTTATCTTACACACCAGACACAGAATTATAACACCTGTACTTCATGCTGATCTTCTGTGGCGTTGTGGTACTTCCCAGATAGACCTTTCATGCAAACGCAATGACTGTTATGTTGCCCTACCGCATAAAAATATTGATTTCAAATGATATAATCAAATATTATATCATTGTATATATATATATACAACATTTGAAATCATTCATAACACATCATTCTAAGTACAATTTTCGATCATGTCCATTTCTTTAATTATTTTAATGACCATATAACAAATTGGTATACTATAAACTATAAGTTTTAATTATTTATATATACCATAAATTATACAATTGCTGCGCATTGCAAAATGAAACTTTTTACTTATGCGAGAACGGCATTTTTTTTTCTTTAATCCCTAATATCATTGTTTATCAGAAAACCCCATGGATGTGCTACCCCCTAGGTGTGCATTTTGCCAATATGCAATGGGGCTGAAAACTGATGTATGCCCTAATATCTTAAGTAAGAAGGGAGGACATGTGTAGGTGGTTACTTTTGTAAAATAAAAATATTCGTTAATTTACTATATAGATATTAATCTCCATATTTTAAAATATTTTATCATTACATTTTTTTTCAATATGCCTTATAGAGGTACACAAAAACTTACAATCTACACTTTATAACTAATTTCCCCAAGGTAAATGTATTACTTGTTTTCTCTGGTGGAAGGTGCACGAGAATACAGTTGCATTTACCAATTTAAAATATATCTGTATTAGATTGGGAGGTTTATAATTATTACAATTCACCATTCATCAGTGTTTAACCATACAAACCTTAACTAAGTCTACATGAGAATATTATATATGTATATAATACAACTATCATAAAATTTGGAAAAGCTGAAATAGAAGTGTGAAAGTGTTGTGACAGCACATAATTTGATTTCTGAAGTACATACTAATTAATTCGGGAATTTTATCATAAAAAAGAGCAGCCGCGCGTGCAGTGAACACTACTTCCGTCGCGAGCTTAGGACAGCCTACCTGCCCCGAAGGGGGGGAGGGGGACGCACCTGCCCGACAGATGCTGCCTACTTCATAGAAGAAAAAAGTTTCGATGCTTAGGGGCCTTTAGAAATTCCAACACTCCGTTGTATTTGTTGCTACGTTCAATTCGTTGCGTGTTTTGGTACATTCTTTTATGTTGGCTAATTATGATTATGCTAGTTATGGAATGGAGGATGCAATAGAAAACTGTGATAGAAATCCACTGACGGAAACCACAGCTTGATTAACTACTCGCACAATATTTTTCAGTTTGCGATTTAAATTAATGTACCATCTGTAGAGATTGATGTGGCTGTTGTGAATTATATAGATTTAAGTGTTTACCAAGAATTTGGATCATACTGTTTTGCCATTGGACCGACTTGCGAAAATTGATAAAACCGTTTGTCGATTCGTTCTGCGTGATTGATTTGCCTGGATTGTCTTTCGTCGCTTCATCTGACCAGAATAGGTTTTCGTTACCTGATTTTATGTAGCCTCCATAACAATGACCAATGATCTTAATGCATATGAAGATGGCGGTTACGTTAATGTATAAATAATTCGGTAATCCCATTAAATAAGTCGCCCTTTCGATATGAAGGCACGCGCGGGACGCCGTAGCCCGTCCAGCTGTGGTTAGTGGGGGGTAACTCGATTTGTATAAACGCAATTTAAGCAAATTGGCCGATATGTCGGAAGGGTGGCCCTAATACATTGCTGTGGTTCCCTGAGAATGTTGCAGTCCAAATTTCCCCGATATAATAATCTAAACTAATATGAAGAGTGCTTTCTAATGTCCTAATTGTGAGGTTGGTAATTGCCATAACCACTGCATTATACATATTAGTTTCTCTAGCTATGAATTTATAATACAGGCGGGGATAGACATTTTTCCATGATTTTCTCTATTAAATAGTTAACATGAAAAATTATCATTATGTCTATCGTTTGAGGAACTGACTGTAGAATATGAATTGCACCGGGTAGAAGTTGGATCGGGTCGCTAGTGTATACGAGTCACTTGTTTAAAGTTTATAAACTAAAAAACATAGATTGTTCGAAATAACTTGTCCGACATTCGTCAGTTTGCTGGTTAATATAATCTGTGGGATCAGGATTTTACGAAGGCTATGAAAATCAGTAGCGGTCATAGATCGCTTTCAATTCGGTATGAAATATAAAAGCCAAATTTTATTTACCTGACGTTGCCCGGGCTACGATGTTTTTAATTATCAGAAGCACTCTCACATTAATTCATAATTTCTATGGTAATTATTGGCCCTCACAATTATTAATAATTTTGTTAATTTTTCAATAAATGATCACACAAAATCAAACTTAGTAAATTAAGAAAGACCCGAGTTCATCAATCAATTTGAGTCAATTGGTCATGTTCTAAATGCATTTCCCTTCCACGATTGGTTTCATTAATGCGAGCACGCGAAATGGGAATTCGTTCTAAACGTGACCGGTGGTCATCAAATCTTCTTTGGACTGTCTCTTTCACTCGTTTGGTTTCGAGATTTGGACTTCTCTTTGATACCGACTTTCTAAGATTCTATATTTTGCCAAATGACGGGCACTAGTAAGACTACCTCTATTTTTCGGTTAAGGGATAGTAATAATATGAATTATCTCATAGTTAATTGTGAGTAAATTAAAAACCAATAAAAAATTATGCGAATCGGAGAGGAAAATACGGTAAATGTTACTAAGAGTTAATTACGTATAGTTATTTTTTTTAATTATTCATTATTATTATTTAACAAAATATTAACTTTTCTTTTTATTTTGATAAGATATTTACACAAAATGAGCGTCCTATCGTCCAAAGACGTAAGATGAAACAAATACGCAGAACTTTTTTTTAATCTCCTATTCAGACTTTTAATTATTACTCCCATAAAAAGATAACGAGCAATACTCAAAACTCAGAAAAAAGTTTCTTAGGAGTCCATTTGCAAAAGTTTGAAACTGAACAAAATAATCAGCGATGAAGGAATTTCTAATAATCGTTAATTATTCATTAAATATAAATTGTTATTTAAAATTTAACAATGACATTGTGATAATAACAAACGGGACAATAGGCATTGAATTCGTTAACATTTATAAAAATTGAAACAAGTACCTAAGGCCTAATTTGCTTTACGTTGGAAAAAACATCGGTGGGTTTTACGGATTTTTTGGCTAAAGACTGATTCAGCTTTAATAGCGAATAGTGCCAATGTGCCGGATGTCCGTATATATGTCAATCAATAAATAAAGTATTTCAATGCGGCGAAGACAAATCTTGTCCCCTGTTATTCCCTCATTAGTTACCTAGTTATAAGACGGACATTGTAGACGGTATTTATTTTCTTTACGAGCTTGGCAATGTACGTTTACAGTACAGATGACTTAATTTATACACAAATATTTAAATTGAACACGTTCAAAATCTTAAATCTCCGTAAGTACTTAGCTATTCTATGCAGTTTGAATGACATGCCATGCCACTTTCTGCCATGGCATCGTAAGAAGCAGCTAGTAGTCATGAAATAGGTTCTAACTTCAGTTAGATTGCTTTTGGTATTATTTTCGTACACTCATTTAGCTTCCTTTCATTTAAGTCACGTATAACAGTCCTTTAAACTCGAACGCATGTTTGGCAGCCCTACTTACATATGCGAGCGTTTACATGGGTAAGTTCATTGACCCCGTGCCTTCGGTCGGCCTTGTTCGGTGTAATTCGCACTTGGCCAAAAGCGCCGTGGTCGCGGACGTCCCGTTCGTAAATCACGCCCAATAACGGCAACTTTGTAGGCATATCGAACGGACGGACTTAATAACAATATTGCTACTGACTACCTTCGCTCATAAAAAAACACGCCTTGATTACCATTGAGGTACGGAAAAGTAAGCCTCCATCGTACTATCTCTAATGTGTTATCATGTGCGGTCCCTCTAAGGATCGCCGGATGTCACGTATGTTATAAAATTACACTGACAAGTTTCCTGAAGAAATTTTCCGCACTTAGACATCGGGAGGTATTCCTATTAAATTACTATTTCACTTGTGCCGTGATATCGAAATCCGAGCGTGCTTTATCATTATTTATCGCTATTTTTCCATGATGCAAGATGAAAATCATTGAGTTACTTAGCATGATTCATAGCATCATGCAACACCCGTTCAATCTTTATGAAAGTGGACTAAAGCTTAATTCGATTAAATGCTACTGTCTAAAGTCAGTTCTCTACTGTCAAGGGACTTACCCGAACTACGATCTGATTCGCGGTACATCAGATGCGTGCTCATACAAAACAAATCAAGCCGTATTAAATCAATGTTAAGAAATATTCTGTTGTTGTTTGCAGTCTCTTCATGTTGATGACTTCTATTTATATATGTCGTAGACAAGGCTATACGTGCGTGTTGGATATATTTTCAAGGCTGCATTCTCTATGTTTATACAGTAAGCCTATTATGTAAAGGGATTATTGACGGTGCTTAGGTTTATATGTTACGGCTCAAATGAATCTACAGTGAAACTATTAGTAATTTTTTTGCTTGTATTGATGTTGTAAGCCTTTAATGGTTTAATTTGTAGTTGTAAACAATCACTCTTAATAGTTTCTACAGCACACTTCATACGGACGAGTTATTGTATACATAAAATGGCCTATTCATAGAAGTCTCGCTGCACTGTGCATCTGTTTTTTTCATTTATTATAAATTTTTCTTTGAAAGAACTCTAGTTATCCCGACACCAGAATTTGCACTAAGGTAGCTTGGGTGGAGCTATTTAAACAAAAGCTAAAGATGAAACATTATTAGAATGAAAATAACTTACGGATTGTATCGCGGTTTATTAAAAAAAAAAAAAAAAAAAGCTATAAACGCTACACTGCTGAGTGCCTATAGTACTGGCTAAACCATCCGAAAAAAATACACAGTTTGTTGCCAAACTTAAAACTGCCAAGAACTAAAAATAAATTTTGTTTTGGCATCAGTACTGTTAGTTAATTTCAACTGCTTCAAAATGCTGTGAAAAGATTGTTTTGAATTCCAGTTTATCTTATTAAAAACTTTTGCAACTCGCTTACATAATTGGTGTTTTATGTTGTATTTGAGGTCAACTGTGAAGTTGAACACGCATGAGCAAATTTCGTTATGTAATCTCCACGTCTCTTCACTATATCTATATGGAAATAACATCACTAGCAAAGGTGACCTTTGACATAATTTCAAGGTCAATTGTGTTAATCTGCGCATATAGCGAGACGATAACTCCATTTAACATAAATAATAAATATTTAGAAGTTTTTGGGAGCCGTATTTCGGCTTTGAGACGACATTTCTACGCTCGATTTCCATGCAAACTTGTCTCCAAATTATTGCCAAGGAAAAGTCAAGGTGAAGTTTGTTTTGCTTGGTATTTATTTGTAGTTAACATTTTAAAAAGGGTGTTTTTCAGTATTTGTGATGTAAAAAAAGTATTATTAGAGTCCAAAATAACTGAACTCCTGAACTGTTCTTCAACGTTAAAATTTGGGAAATAGCATGCCTCAATAAAGAGGTTAGATATTAAGGCCTAGTTCTTCGAGTAGCGGACTTCACATATCTATCGTTTGGCGAGACGTAACCGGGGCCCACTGTATTAAAAGGTGGCAACGCATTACTGCAAACCCTACGGGTGTTGCAAATGTCCATGGGCGGCGATTATCACTTAACATCAGGGGACAAAAAATGATCTTTTTGAAGTTATACTTCTTTTGGCGCGTTTGGAAAAATTATCAGTTAAATTCTTAATTCTTAAGCTTCTGCAATTTAAACTTGACAATCAGTAACAAGGTTTTGACATTTTACCAATAATCCAAGTTCCATAAACCGTTATCAATTGCAATCAATGTCTTTATGCTTTTCACACCTACTTTTTTATTATTATTATTTATTTATTTCATTTGAATCTTCCTGATCGATTTCAAGTCGAATACTTATATTATCATTAATATTGTGATAAACATGTTAATAGCTGACGTCTGACGCGAACTTGTTATGACTGGAAGTTTATAATTAAAATATTTTTTTTTCATTCCGTCGGCCGATTCGTTTCCAGATCTAGCGGCATTTGCGTCGTCGATTTCATTAATTTCCGGTTCTTTAGGAAGCACCTTTCGCTATCGCCTACACATCGCTTTTGTATGTTATCTTATCCTTTAAACGAGCAATTCTTGTATATATATATATATATATAATCGGAATCTCGGAAATCTTATACTTTAAACGAGCAGTTCTTGTATATATATATATATATAATCGGAATCTCGGAAACGGCTCCAGCGATTTTCATGAAATTTAGTATGTGCGTAGATTCGGGGGCGAAAAATCGATCTAGATAGGTTTCATTTTTAGAAAATGTCCTTTTATCCCTGTTTTCAGGGAATGAAAAATATAATTCGAATATGACGTTAAATTTCGCCGCAAGAGAAAATGTCATAATAGCTCGGTCGGTAATCGGGTGGCACCAAAACAGAAGGCCGTGGTTCGCGTCACGATCATTTACACATTTATTTTTTTACTTTTTTTCGAATCCAGATCATTACTTTCTTTATTTTTAATTTTTTTGTCGATTTTTTAAAGTTCTTTCTTTAGTGAAAAACGTCAGTTCATATTTTCTTATTATTACGTCGGTAAGATCAAAAAATATTATGCATATTTCATTACTCAGTAATTTGTATTTAATTGTAATTTCCAAAATACACGATTTACCAAAAAAAAAAAACAAACCGAGCAAAGCTCGGTCCTCCGGGTACTTTTGTTTAAACAGCGTGTCGCTTTAAATAAATTAGAATAACTTTGTACCACAGTCGAATGTAATAAATGTGGTCTGTATTATAATATAGAATGTAGAACATTGTCTATTGCTCGAACGGATTAGAAGTCAACATCCGATTAATGCGGCCCATTCCCGATTCTGATCTGGTAATGGGTGTACGGTTTAAATTCGTTCGCTGGTAAATGGGAACTGTTAGTTAATATTTAACTTATGACCACCAAGACTGATATTTACGGTCATGGGGCCTTTTCGTAATAAGTCGAGTTTGAAAGATCTGACCGCAAAATTGTCAGTTTGAATCGATAGATATTAAAGAATTTCGGGATTGAATTTTGGTAAAGTAATTTGTAATCCTGTCCTGTCGTTTAAGTTAAATTTTATTTTGAAAAACGATCTAAAACTATTTTTAACCCACTTTAAAAAAGGACGATGTTCTCAATTTGGTTGTAAGTTTTTATTTATGTTTATTACCTATTCACTTGGATGTTTATGAAAATTTTAATTTAACATTTGAAAATTCTTTTTGTATTTGATTCGGTTGTGTTCCCATGTTATCCCATATCATCTGCATCAGTATATGACCTTCGACAACGGACATGCATCAGGGAACTCTGCAAAATCAAATAGAAAATGTTTAATGAGTGAGATGTTTGAAGTCGGTTTTGTTTTTTCTTTATAAAATTGTATATATGTCATTCAGCGGTGGCCGTCGAAACTTGTTGAGTTATTAATAATTTAGTTGCAAATGGAATATAATAAATCATATATACATATGTAGGTATTTCGGAACTTTTTTTTTAAAAAGCAACCAATTACACGCTATGAGAGAAAGCTGTGTTCTTCATCACAGGTGCTAGAAAAAGGTTTATTTTTCATTTTGCAGTGTTAGTCATAACTCAATGTCCGAGTGTTCTTAATTTAATAAATTAGTACTGACTTATCATGTGCTCAGCGCCGAACATCGTGAGTAAACGTTGCACGTATTTTTGAAGTTGTAACAAAAAGAAAATATTTTTCAAATGAAGTCTGCCAAGCCGCTGTGGGATAGCGTGGTGGACTACGCCCGACAAATAATAGGCTGTTACCTTTTTTTTTTAATGGAAAGAAGGGGCAAACTGGCATGAATGTAAAGCTGATGTTAAGTGGGTTTCAAAAGTGTTGCCGGCCTTAAATACTTCAGTTTACTTATTTCCTATGGACTTGTAAAAGGCGATGTAATACACGCTATAGCGTACCGATTGTCAATTTGGACCGCAGAGATATTAGGCGACGGTAGAAAGTGACTGCTCGGAGGCTTGAAACGCGCGCCGAGATCGTGCCCGGGGAAAGTAGTCAGGACCATTGCACCGTTCCAATTCAACGCTAGGATAGACGGCGTAAATCTTAAATACTCTGAAGCTCCGAGATTGACACGTAGTGTACCTTCGTGGCCGCAGGTTAGAGAGTATTGCCCTCACGTTTGCACCGCGGTCCAATTACGAGTCGGTGTACAGCGGACACCGCTGTTATTCGGCCTTTAGGGTTTTAATGTTTTATTTAGAGTTTTAGCTTAAAAACGTTGCCCTTACTTTAGGAATAGGTAAATTATCCTGTGTTGTGAGGCCGTTTTACAAATATAAATTTCACGTGGACATACACCCAGATGCGAAACAACTATCTGTGGGTCGCATAAATATTCTTCCCGTATGGGAATCCAACCCACAACCCTGACGCCGAATCTTGGCAACTGTGCCACGGAGTCGCCTTGTGAACACGTTTCTTTTAAAATATATTTCACCTCAATTCAGCTTCTGCTGTTCTTCCGGGGATGTACCATTTTTTTTAATTACTAATGTTTTTGCTTTCAGTCCCGAGGCTATTAAAGCTTCATTTGACGCAGAACCGGTGGACTAGCCAGAACCCACGGGTTTGGGCCCTCCGCTGTGGGTAGGGCCACGCATGTGCTCATGCGTGCGTTTAACTATGGTGTGTCATCTAAGGGCCATCGAGGTCGCGGTTCGGACCGAAACCCCGTCGACTGTGCAATTAGTTAATCGGTGGCTGGGAGCGGTGAGAACTGCCCCGGAACGCGGGTGTACCTTGTGTAGAACCGCCCCCGAACGGATGTACCATTGTCTCACAGACAGGGGTGAAGTGGAAGTATCATGTGTTAGTACTACTTTCTGCTTGTAAGAATCCAAAAAGGTTCTTTATTTTTTTTTTAATAATTTTTCATGCGACATTCTGAATCTGAATCCGCGCCCTAAATTCGAATATCACATCGCAGTCACTGGGCCTACGTATCTCAGTTATTACTCATGGGAGTCATAAGCATTATCGGAATTTACAGACCTTGAAATATTCATGACTGGACGTGTATACTCATCGTTTTCATCATTTCACCATCTTATATATAATTGTTCAATATAAGTTGCCTTGAATATAAGTTAATTGACGAAAGCCGAAAACGTTTTACACGTACAATCTCAATTTATTTGCAATATTGCAAATAAATTGAGATCCTTACACTTTACTTGTAGAATAAGGTTATCCTGTATAATCGTTGCTTTAAAAATGATATTTTCACGTGGACAATCACTCAGATCTGCAACAATTAGCTGTGCCTCAAACAAATGCCTGTCCCGTGTGCCAATCGAACACACGATGGGTTGCCTCTTTGTCGGTGTCAATAACTTAGCAAAACCGCCATCGCGTCATCAAATTGAAAATTTAGGTCACCACTTAATTTTATAAATAAAATAGTAGGTATTTAACTGTAGTATTAAAGTTATAACTGCACATCTGTTTTAATACGACATCGCTCTATGTGTTCACTTCTATGTGTATTTTTCATCTTTATTTTGTTCAGTTTCAATAATAATGTCCCATATATTCCTGACTTGGCGCTTAATTTGATTGCTGTATGAGCATACTGACGATATGACGAAATCGATCAACGACACCAAGATTTCGCGGAAACACTGATATAGTTCCGTCCGCGACGCTGTGACTGCGCTAAACTTCCGTTTCGCCCACACAACTATGACCGGATGCGGGGTCCATCGTCATGCGTTCCTCTTGTCCTACGATCTAGCCGATTCATGCTTTTCGCGGAACCGTAGCGATTTCGCGGAACCGTGGAACTACCCCGAAAAACGACAAATCGTTCATCGTTCCGTCCTTACTCTACTCCGTATCGTTAGATAGGATTAATCCGATATCGTTACGGAGGAGCATTATATTAATACAATGGCAAAGGATGCACATTACACAATAATCGGATTCGAGTGTTTCCGAGTGGCATTTAAGCGAAACGATGAATGTTTTGTCGTGTTTCGCTTTACGAAGTAGATCCCCAGTTACCGGACATCGCGAGAGCTAAAAGCCAAACGATCGCTATCGTGTGACCGACGTCTTAATTAAAACGTACCGGTAGACAAAGGCGAGACCAGGAAGATGGAGTAATTGCCCCACGGCATGCAAATCCGACAGACCTCCAATGTCGCTTCACGCGATTCGGGATTACGTGAAGAAACGGAAAAAAAATCTAAAAAGGCTCTCAACGTCATCGGCTAGAAACGAATCGCTTTGATGAATTTTTATCGTCCGCTGTCAGGTTCACAGTTGATTTTTAATTATGTTACATCATAAAAACGTGTTACACGATCGACGCGTATCGCCTTCCTAATTATGTTACATGCGGTTTTGTTTTAGTGTGATATAGCTATGCAGTAGCTTCCGCTGTTGCATGAACTGACTTCAGTACCAGGACCTACGTCAAGGATAAGGTTTTTATACTTTAACATTGCGTCTGATAAGTGAGGTTACAGGTGGCGACCCTAGATGTTGTGGAGGTCAATGGCCGGCAATTAAATTGTCAACTTGTTGGCCAAACCTCCACCAAGAAAATAATGTAGAAAACATTAGAAAATAATGTATTCTACATTAACAGTAACTAGGTAGTAATCTTAAAATTTAAAAGATATAGGTATATCTTTTAAATTTTAAGATTTATTCAGATGGTTTCTGGCTCCTTTCTGGCCTCTCTTAATATCTTATTAAGATCTTTTCTCGTGTTCGTCTCTATTCCAATTATTGTTTAAATTATGTCCTGTTATCCATAATACATTGATAAAGCGTGTGACTTCCACTCAATAACTTTGTTAGTAGGCAGCTTTTTCAACGATTGTTTTAGTCCCAAGTGTTTAACAAGTAAACAGTACCGTCTTACTGCGTAATATATATGGTTGTTTATCATCAGTGTAAGTTGATATCAATCGAGATTAAAGGGGGATTGTGGATCGAAATAAGTTTATTTCTTTTATTACCCATTGAGGGTAATTAAAGATGGTCCCGGATTGCCGACGTATAGTTTAATGGTTATTAATTATTAGTTATTCGATTACGTAGTCGGCATTTCCATCGGTTGACCCCCAGGCTAGTAAGGCGTTGAGGAGAAGTCGGGCTTTGACCCCGCATCCCAATATACGGCCGTCCATCTGCGGTCAATTAGCCATTGAATCCCAAAAGAGAACGATTTCAGTGATTGAGTTTTGGTCAGTGAAGTATGTTTGATTTGATTCGTACAAAATTTATATCTGTATAAATTATGGTTTAAATAAAATATGATGTATAATAAAATAAAAATTATTTACATCGACATTAGTGTCGTTTCAATGTTCTGAGCATTATAGTTAATGTAATAGTTAAAAATTCTCAAATGATCCCAGTATATAGCATAATTATATAATAACGCTCTTGTTTCTATTTGCGTTTGTTTAACTTAATGAATGTTATATATACCTAAAGATGCCAATACTGTAGGACTGGTCTGTCAAAAATAACTATTTTATTTAAAAATGATACTCGTTTCGAGTTGCCTGATAAATGCATACAGTAATTGTAAATAACAGTTTTCCTAAGACCTTTCGACGGTTATTATCCAATAACCGTCACGAATATTAAGACGTTTCACAAATTTAAATGTAACGTATATAATACAAATCGCGCATCGAACCGGCGAATACTTCAGCAACGGTGCCAACCGAGTTATTGGAATGGTGTAGCATTTCTAAGTAACTGGGACGAATTTGCATTGTTCGGATAGTCACCCATAGCTGAACATGATCGACTCATGTCGGCAGGAGCTTGCATCAGCGGCGTCATGCGTCCCTGTCAGCCAGTCAAACTGGTCGACGTCAGTTGCGGATCGGCCGTTACCGGGGCGAGGCAATCCGCGTCAGACGCTGCCCACTCGAAGGCCGAGTAGATAACCACAGCACAATGTGTGCTCAGCGCTCAAGTGACCCACTTACCCCTTTGCGGCCGCAGTGCAGTTAGGAGGGCCGATAGCTTATCGTCGGCCGCGATCGATATGACGCTAAACAAACTGCCCCAATTGCGGGAGGCAATGAGCTTTATTTTTGTTCTAGAGGAAATGTCTTTTTATCTCGCTAAACGCACGGAATCAGCCCGCGAACAAAGAATTGCGCAGTAGAAACAGGTATTGGTAGGCGCAGGCGAACGCATTTCATGAAATGATTTCGGAGGAAATCTGATAAAAGAACTTATTTATTCTGTCAGATCGTTTCATCTGAACCCGGCAGACGCGAATTATTTGGTTGGTAGATTATTAAGTTAGAGGGAATAATAATGTTAACAGTTACAAATGTAACATGGGAAATTCGAAATTGTCGTTAAAATACATGTGTTTTAAACGAATCTAGGATAGATAAAAATTAAACAAACGAATCGTAGATAGATATAAATTTCTGAGTTTTTGCCGTGAAATGTTTGGTTTAAAATTTATGTTATCCGCACTCGCTTCTTCTGTTAGTATGATGTTTTTCTATCTATGTAGTGAATTGTATCGCTTTATGAACGCGCGAGGGCCTTATAATTTTGAGTCTTACATACGGCAACATTGTGGGAAAAATAAACAGCAATATGCACTCAATGATGGGACCGTCATCCTAAAAAAACAATCACCGTGGCAACGTTCATCTTTGTCCTCAAATCAATTGAGATCGAACAGAGGACCCTCATACCTTGCTGGGCTATTTGCGGTTGTAAAATTCGTTGATTATTGTAGCAGGACAAAAGGTTTTTAAATATTAATTAATTATGCTATTCATATAATATTGTTTTAAAGGTTGTGGGTTATTTAATATTAGTAATAAATAATTAGTTTTTGTGGCAGTCTGTGGGTGAGGCCTATGATCAGCAGTGGACTCAAAGAGGCTGAAATTATGATGATGATGATGATGATAAAGATCAATTAGTTTTAAAGCTTGTGTATTATTTATAATTAATGACCGACCGGTTTCGGTTTAGGCCAAATAATCTAGTTTCGGACAAAATTTTTCCGACACTCGGTGTACGTTAATTGTTAATGTATGTTAATATGTTAGGTAATTGTTAATGTATGTTTAATGGTGGTAGGGCCACGTAGCAGCCTCGGCTGTTGCTCGAATGGACAGGCCCGTCCTAGTAGGTACCACGACCTCACAGAAGACCAGCGTAAAGTGGAGGTATGACAAATACTTTCGCGTTTCGTCTGGTGAGTGAGGTAGCCGGAGCCCAATTTTCAAAAGGTTGTCAACGCATCTGTAACCCTCGGGTGTAGCAGATGTCCATGGGCGGCGGTGTTCACTTAACATCAGGTGACCCGTCTGGTCGTTTGGCAACTTTTCGCATTAAAAAAAAAATATATATAGTAATGCATATTTGTTGAATCCGAGGTTGAGGAAAATTTGTTTTGAAACACTATTTTGTAATGTATGAAGTTAGATTTATCATTTTATGATTGATCGCTTTCACGAGATTTCCTTTATAAATATGGCTGTCAACCTTTTTTCGCCCGATTATAGTATTTTTTACAAAATATAACCTAATAATTTAGTATTTTATGCTACTTTACATATTATTCTTAATATGTATTTGTAAATTATTCGTTTTCGTAAAAAAGAATCATAGAAATGAGCAATTTATTAGTTATACGTTTCGGCGTTGTAAAATAAAGATTGATCATTCCCACTGAAATATACCTATTACTTTTACGCGTAATATATACAGCGTGTCGTTACCATCGCGACAATAAATGAACACACGTCTAACGCTACTTGCCAATAATCACAAAAAAATATTAACGTTAAAAAATATCGATAATTTAAAAAAAATATTTTTCAAACAAACTAATTAAGTAAAAAAGAAACAAAATTTGTAACATCCTATAATAATAATAATAATAAATTACCATTCCATATGACGAGAACCTCGTGAAAGCCGAAACAGATAAGAAGACAAAGTATCTGGACCTGGCTCACGAGGTGACCGACATGTGGGGTGGTGTGCCGGCCGAAATTATCCCGATAGTCGTGTCTGCGAATGGGTTAATCCCAGTCAGCCTCTCCAAACATCTGAGGTGACTGGGACTCCGGGACGGATCGCTCCAAGCTTAAATGCAGAAAGTGGTGCTCCTCGATACCGCCCGCATCGTCCGCCGGTTTCTCTCCCTATGGCCCTAACCCTCGGCCGTTTGGTCTCCCCTGCCGAGGGCTTCCGTCTGGTTGGGTCCTATTTATATATGTATTATATAAAATATTTTTATAAGTATGTTTATTTTCATCCATAATATTTATTTTATATATGCAATATGTATCTATATTTTTATTTATAAACCCAACCAGACGAAACAAATGAATATGCCCCCAATAAAATATCTATATTCACATAGACGCTTGCGCGTTCTTATGAAACGTCAAAATTTTACAAGAAATTAACACGTTCGTTAGTTACCACCGGTTCGGAAAGCAGTTTCTGTTGAGAAGAAACCGGCAAGAAACTCAACAGTTGCTCTTTTTTAAAAAATCAGTTTACAATATAATAGTACAGGTACAATAGTCTTGTTTTAGCCTACGTGAGTATCAACAGTATTAACCCCACACTCGTCAAGATATTCGGCAATAGTATAATAGGCTTTAGCCATAAGTGTACTTTTAATTTTTCGTTTAAATTCATCAAGTGGCAGACTTAACATCGACTGTGGGATTTTATTATACATGCGCACACTTTGCCCCATGAACGATCTGTTTACTTTTTGTAGGCGAAATAATGGCGTAGTTAGTTTGTCCTTATTTCTAGTATTTAGTTTATATCTGTCACTATTCTTTTGATAATTATTAATATTCTGTTTAACATAAAAAATATTACAATAAATATATTGAGACGCAACAGTGAGTATTCTCTTTAAAAAGATCTCTGAGTGTATTCCGGGCTCCGATGTTATAAATTGCTCGGACAGCTCTTTTTTGAATAATAAATATTGAATTTATATCAGATGCACTACCCCACAACAAAATGCCGTACGACAAGATGCTGTGAAAATAACTGTAGTAAACAAGTCTGGCAGTGTCGATGTCTGATAGCTGCCTAACCTTCCTAATTGCAAAAACAGCGGAGCTTAACCTATTCGCAAGAGATGATAGATGGGGACTCCATTGGAGCTTTGAATCTACTGTGATTCCCAAGAATACAGCGGACTCAACAGGATTAAGGGTTACGCTATTCAATTTTAAGCTAAAACTTTGCCTTCTTACGTTGGGAAGGGCAAAAAGAAGGCATTTAGTTTTTTTAGCATTTAACACCATATTATTAATGGTAAACCAGTGGAGGATACGCGAAAGTGCACTATTCACGTCGTCATAATTCGATACATTTCGGTCAACCTTAAAAATAAACGATGTGTCGTCAGCAAACAGTACAATATCACATAACTCACTGGCATAAAAGGGGAGATCATTTATATATACTAAGAATAATAATGGGCCCAAGATCGATCCTTGTGGGACACCCATTTTCATGGGGACCCTGCGGAATTTACATCATTTATAGATACTTTTTGAATTCTATTATTAAGGTAAGAAGCAATGAGATTGAGGGCGATGTCACGAATGCCATAATAATCAAGCTTTAGAAGGAGGGTTTTGTGATCCACGCAGTCGAAAGCTTTTGAAAGGTCTCAAAAAACACCTATTGCATCTTGCGACCCTTCCCAGGCGTTATAAATATGTTTGACAAGTGCGATACCCGCATCTGTTGTCGATCTGCCTTTAGTGAATCCATATTGCTCATTGTGAAAAATTTTGTTCATATTAAAATGTACTAAGAGCTGATTTAAAATTAGTTTTTCAAAAATTTTACTCAGGAGATAGGTCTGTAGTTTCCTGGATCATTTTTATCCCCACTTTTGAAGACGGGGATTATCTTACTAAATTACATAAGATCTGAAAATATTCCAGAATCTATGCAGTTGTTATAAATATTGGTGTAATAGTGGTGCAATATATGGCATTATTGTGGTCATTAATTTTATGGACATGCCCCATAAATCCCCTGTATTCTTAAGATTAATAGAATTCAAAACTTTTATAATATCATAAGTATCTACGTGATTAAATTTAAATGTGTGTGGACAAAAGGTGACATTATTTCTTAGAACGTTAATTGCATCTATGGGAGATGATTTTAATGTACATGTGACATTAACTGCAATTTCTGAAAAAAAAAAAAACTTTCAAAACTACTTGCAATTTCATTATCTGATGTTATGGGAGTATTACCTATAACCAGTTTTATAGGTTCCCTGAATATCTTGGGTCTTCCAGATATACGGGTAATGATGTCCCATGTAGCTTTAATTTTATTGTTTGAATTTATTATTCTATTTCTTATATGAATAGATTTTGCCTGAATACAGACTTTTTTAAATATTTTTGAGAACATTTGTACCCTTTTATGAAAGTTGGGGTCATGATTCCACTGCCTCATATTATATAATTCATACAGTGAATCCCTACTTTTATATATACCCACTGTTGCCCAGTCACTAATTTTGAATTTTTAACAATTGTGCGCGATTTAAATATAACATTATAAGAAGATATGAGAAAGTCAACCATTGATTTATAAGAATCATTAAGTTTAAGTTTCGTTTAAGTTTCTTTATTTGCTGATAAATAGGTAGTACAGAAAAAAAATTTTTGGTCTTGTTATCTTGTTGTTGTCACAAATGTCAACCTAACCTATTTAGCTGTTTTAAACAGCATGCAAATGTCCAGAAGATATATTTTTATAATACAGTCGTCTAATTTTTTTTTTTTGTTTTTTTACATGTAACTAAAATTGTCCTACAATTTTAATAGATATATTAGTTAATTAATGCATCGATTTTAAACAAAAAAAATAATATATGAAATAATATTAACAACATTAATTAGGTATTACAATTTAAAAACTCATTTATTGTGTAAAATAGATTCTCTAGTAGCCATCGTCGTAACGAAATTTTAAACATATTATATGGTAATTGTTTTATATGTGAGGGTATCTTGTTATAAATAGTATTGCACATTGCATAGCTATTTTTTTGAAAGCGCTTACTTTTAGGAATTGTATCTAGTACTAATTTATCTTGGTTCCGTAAGTTTATTTTTGTCACATTTTTAGCTTGTAAAAACATATTCTGGTTTTGTTTTACAAATTTGCAAACCTCAAATATATAGAGACAAGGAAAAGGAAGTATATTTAGGGTCTTAAAATAAGTCCTGCATGATATATATGATGAAATGTTACTAAGAGCTCTAATACAGCGCTTTTGAGCTAGAAATACTTTTTTACATTCTGTGCCATTACCCCAAATTATAAGTCCGTATCTGATAATAGATTCTATATGTGCAAAATACGCTGTGATCGCCGTATTTATGTTTGATATTTTTGCTAATTTATGTAACGCGTATACAAATCTGTTGATTTTGTTACACACTTTATGTATATGTTCCTTCCAATTTAGATCAGTCTATAACTAAACCTAGAAATGTTGTATTATTAGCATTCCGCAGTAATTGTCCATTATATTTAATATTTATGTCAAAATTTAAGTTATTAAAATTAATAATATGCGTCTTACTTAAATTAATGTGTAGATTATTTTTATTTAACCATTTATCTATTAAATTCACTGTTTTAATTATGTCTGTTTTATGTTGCTCTAGTGATTTTTTCTTACTTGTCGTAATCGTCACTGAGATGTCATCGGCGAATAAAGTGATTTTGTAGTTTGAGACATCGGGTAAATCATTTATATATAATATAAATAGCAATGGTCCAAGTATACTACCTTGGGGAACGCCAAAAGTGTTTTTTTTGAATTCCGATCTATATACCTGAGCTATGTTATTTCGATCTAATTGTGTTATTTCAACACACTGTGACCTATTTTTTAAATAGCTTTCTAGCCAGCTGTAAGCAGGACCCCTTATTCCATTAGCCTCTAATTTGGCAAGTAATTGATCATGTGAGACATGATCGAATGCTTTAGACATATCAAGAAATAGTACTGTTGTATAATTTTTTTGATTCACATTTTGCAAGACTTCCTTTACTAACGTAAACGCAGCACGTGTTGTCGATTTCTTTTTTATGAAACCATGCTGATTTTATTTTTATTACATTAAATTTAGTGAAAAAGGAAGTAAGTTGGTAGTGTATAACTTTTTCGACTAATTTTGAAAGGACTGGGACTATTGCTATTGGTCGATAGTTAGTTATATCACTTTTATCTCCCTTTTTGTGTAACGGTTTTACTATTGAAAATTATTGACTTCATTAGGATTATTGACTTCTATATCATTATTTAACATATGATGTGCCACTTTGTCTTTAAAAGAATTTATTCTATTAGTAGTGACTGGTCTACACTTGATCTTATGTTTGCTTGTAATAACTTTTTCATTTATTGAAAATTTTAAACCAAAGTGGTCAGAGCTCAGATAATTTATAACATATTTATCATATACATTATCGTGGCAGAAAACGTTATCTATACATGTGGAGGATGAGTTAGTGACACGAGTTGGTTCATGAAAAAGATTATTAAGTTTAAATGAACTAAATAAATTTAAAAGTCGTTTACTAAGATGTGTCACTTGTAATAAATCCACATTAAAATCTCCACAAACTACTACTGATTTACTACTTGAACAGAGTTTTTTAAGTACATCATCCATTACACACTCAAACAGATCGAAATCACCTGACGGGGGTCGATACACGCATACTATAATATACTGTTGACTCTCAACGCAGGATAATTCTATAGAACGTTCGACAGAGTGTGCTACTATATCCTGTCGATTTTTACAGACTATATCAGTTCTTACTAACACAAGAGAGCTACCGCGAATAGCATTTGCTCTTACGAACGAACTTAACAATTTATAGTTCTCTATATCTATAATATTAAAATGCTTATGTAACCATGTCTCTGTGAAGCAGATGACATGGATGTTAAATCTTCTAAGAAACAGCTCAATTTCAGGTTCTTTGCCACCTATGCCTTGTATATTTTGGTGTACAATATTTAATTTAAGTGGCTTAGGTGTTGTCTCAATGTTTAGTTTAAACTAACATTGTTTTTTGTAAAATTATTGCTAAGTAAAATGTTCTTAGTTGTACAATGTACAACTGGGTTTTGTATATTATATGCTACTAAAGTAGCAATTATTTTCTTATAATATAATGGCAAATACCAAGTATTTTTTGTCACCTTAAAACTAGACTTAATAAAACTATTTATGTCAAAATAAAAGAAAGCGTCACTATGACGGTGAGTTGTATTATATATAGTCATGTTAAGACTATATATGTCTATAGAACTACAACTGACTGATTCATACATTCAGAGACTTTTTCATTCGTTGCCACAGCGTCGCATTACAAGCCTCTCCTTCTACAGTATGTTTTGTCTCTTTTAAATTCATTCAACCCATTCATATGCTTTGTGACCTTTACAAATGAACTTTACGTTACAGTTTTATACGTAAGGATGTTCTAAAGTTCTTTGTTCTGACAGAACAATACTAGAACAATACTATATATATATATATATTACACTGTCGTTAGCAATCCTATTTAAAGTGGAAAGACATTGTCTTGTGTCAAGCCGATTGAATTTGCAAAATCACCGAAACAATGTGAAAAAGAAATGCATGAATTTTGTAACCGTTCGTATCAACGCGTCTCGACTCGTCGCTTCGTTGTTTCACTCGGGTTCTGCTTACGTAAGTGTCGGTGCATCGGCCTCCAACCGGTTCCGGCGGCCGCCCATAATTTACACGGCCAATCTTGACCCACAGCTGTCTCCCAATGGCGCGCGCTCCAAAATCCAACAGCTCTCGCGCCCTCGGTGCCGGAAGTTGTGGGGGCTGTGAGAGATTACTCGGAATACAATTTGTGCATTTATTGCGTACGCCTTAATCTTGTCCGTGGTAACGAACTACCACGCCTATGGATTGACGGTTTCGAATGTTCGTTGTAATTTTATTACGAGCTATCGCTTGCGATGCACACCTGGAGTGGCTACGGCATTGTTTTGGTTTGAAATGAATAGTATATATTTTATTCATACATAAAAAATACATCATTTTGTATCATACTTTTAATAATATAGGTATATTTCAAATGTTGCAAAAGTCAAAAATAAACGTTTTATTTAATTAAGTAGATATAACGTGTGCAATTGTACGGGAAGTCGATGGATGCAGGTGGCTCAGGATCGTACGTACTTCGTGGCGGTCGTAAGATAACTAGAATGTTCATTTTATGAACATTCTAAATTGTGATTGGGGAATTTGATTTCCTTGCTCCTATTTGTAAAAACACGTGCAATATATGCAAGCGAGAATTTGGGAGGGGGGGGGGGGGTAACCCTAACGTATTTTAATGTTTATGCTTTTAGAATGATTCTCTTATAATATTTATAACAATAGAAAGTTTAATTTTTCTTATTCATGAATATTACGCATAGCACTGCAAAAATTCGTTTTCTATAACATACAAACAAAAGAACATACACAAAAAGAATATAGCCAAAGCTAAATATAAAACCAACGCCAGTGAAACCAACCGCATTAAATACACAAGCATTCGGAATCGATGCAACGGATTGTGTAGAGATGAACAACGACGGCATATCCATAAATCTGTACTCGAGGAAGAAGATTCCGGAAGAGTATGGAAGGAAATTGCTGAAATCCCTTGGGGTTGGGAAAGCAAATAGAAATTGTCCTTCAAATTATAGTACCTTCGATTTAAATAGGCTCAATCAGCATTTTTCCTCATTTTGTACTATTGATAGTACCTTAAAACAAAATACTAAAAATAAAATTTTAGCTTTACCCACCCTTGATGATCCCGCTTTCGTATTTAGTCAAATCGACTGCAGTGATGTTAAGAGAAGTATTATGGAAGCTAACTCTGATGCTATTGGTTCTGACTGCATTAGTCGTAAAATGATCACTCCTCTTCTCGATTTTCTAGTAGTGTAAATTTTTCCTATCTTTCCAGTGCTGCGGACAGTGCGGACTCGCCAATACTTGAGGAGGCCGGTGAGAGCGGCTCCGAACTGAAGCCCAAACCCCTCGTCAAATATGGCGAGCTTGTCATACTTGGGTGAGTGGGACGTATTCATCTAAATTGTTGTTTAACCACTACACTATACATTATACAAGCTGACAATTTCAAACGTTCTTATGACTTATCGTGTTCGTCATGCATATCATGTTTTGGAAAATTCTGTCATAAAAGTTTACCAAATCAAAGTTTTTAATTACTTAGCTATCTAGCTATCTAGGCCGTGATAGCTTAGTGTCCGAACGCTCGCTTTTATAATAATTCAATATGCTCGAGCAACCTGAGTTCAGAAACCAGACGGCAAGCAATTTCTTCCCCGGCGTTAGCACACGTCGAATGAATCATGCGATGTTCATATAAAACAATCGGTATTTCCGATTTCCGGTTGTAGCTAGGAGTTCAATTTGTAAAAAGTGAAGCAAGTAGTTTAAAAAAGTTTAGTGTCACTGCTACTTGAGTAAAACTAACGTGAACTCGCAGGGCGAGTCGGTGGTACTGAATGTGAGTGCTGAGCTATACAGATGAATGAAAAATAATGTGCTTCGAACATATGGTCAATATGGGAGATGATTATACTGTGGTAGGGCCAAGCAACAGTTTTCGCGCGATTGGGCAGGTCCGTCCGGGGATGTACCACGACCTCGTACAAGACTGTTTTGAAGTGGAAGAATTAAGCGTTTCGTCTGATGAGCGAGGTAGCCGAGGCCCATTTTATTGAAAGGTGGTAGCTAATCTACAAATCTACGTGTGTTGCAAATGTCCATGAGCAGCGGTTATCACTTAACATCAGGTCAACTGCCAGCTCGTTTTCCACCTTCTCACATTAAAAACAGAAGTAAAAAAATATGGATTCTATTCACTCAATTCCAAATAAACCACTTTTGCTAAACATAAAAATTTAAATTTTAAATTTTAAATGATCACTCTCTAAGTAATTATTAATTTATATTTTATTTAAATGATTACGAGTAAGGTACGCACGTCCGGGTACTATCATGCCCAACATTTTAACATGGTAATGCCACGGCTGGCGTATGCTATGACTGTCATTGGGTTTTCCGGCATAAATGAGTCAACATTGATTAAATGTAACCCTTCTGTATTTCCTGGACGCAGAAATATCAACCTCTTAAAAAAAGTGTTGTTTAACAGAGAAGGTTTAATAAATTGAATCCTAGAGCTCATACTGAGCATGCAGACGTAATACGACATACCGAAAAGCTTTTCCTTAAAAACAAATATTAATAATAATAAGTTTCATAAATAAATATGATTATTTTTATATATTATTATGATATATTTTAATAAATTTCACTTACACACAGCACGCGGTCGAATCATAAACTTAAAAAAGAAGTTTACGCACGTAAAAGTATGCATGATATTGTTGCATATATATATGCCAGGTTCAATACTTGTCCATCACGCGCCGGCATAAGCAAATGCTATCTTGCTTTTTTTTCACAAGCAGAACCTACGCTGTCTTATCTTGTCCTTAATCATGCGCACCGCGCTTAATATCCTACTAGTCATTAACCTAAGGTTTCCAGAGGCTGGTGTCACTGGACCACTGCGAGGTTTTTCACTCGAGTGGGTTAACGTACTTAGGCGTTAGTTATTGTGCATTCCTTCTAGATATAAGTATTTATATAGCTATTTCATTTTCTTATTAGCGTACGAACAAAGGCAAATGCGGCTTATACGGCCTTTGTTGTAATGTATCGCGAAATACGTAAGAACTCTTTGGAGCGAATTTTAATTATCTTTTGATACGTTCAAAGTAGGTTAATTACCATGTGTTTATTTATTGTTTTAGGATTTGTTGTAGTTGTTTTAAAAAGATACACATTTATTTATATAGGTGTTTATTTGATTTATGTATATTTATGTCTTCTAAATTAATATAATAGCATTTATTGCATTATTTTGTAAAAGCAACGAAATATAAATAGATATATAAAGCGCACTTATCTCCAAAGTAAATGGAATGTACCTCTTTCCCCGTATAATTCCATGTTTATTTAATATTTAAACTAATATTACATATATAAATCGGTCCAGATCGGTAAATTGTTGGCATATGTAAATCCATTACCGGATCTATTGACAATTGACCTCTTTGAATTACAGGTTTATATTTCACATAAAAGGTAGTTTGGATTTTATTATAGCTTATATTATATCAGCTGTATATTAGCTTCGGATGAGTTCAGTGATATACACACGTAAAGAAGAAGTACCCGGAGAACCGTTTTTTTTTTGGTAAATCGTGTATTTTGGAAATTACATTTAGATACAAATTACTGAGTAATGAAATATGCATAATGTTTTTCGATCTTACCGACGTAATAATAAGAAAATATGAACTGATGTTTTTCACAAAAGAAAGAACTTTAAAAAATCGACAATAAAATTAAAAATAAAGAAAGTAATGATCGGATTCGAAAAAAAGTAAAAAAATAAATGTGTAAATGATCGTGACGCGAACCACGGCCTTCTGTTTTGGGGCCGCCCGATTACCGACCGAGCTATTATGACATTTTCTCTTGCGGCCAAATTTACCGTCATATTCGAATTATATTTTTCATTCCCTGAAAACTGGGATAAAATGACATTCTCTAAAAATGAAACCTAGTCAGTTCGATTTTTCGCCCCCGAATCGACGCACATACTAAATTTCATGAAAATCGCTGGAGCCGTTTCCGAGATTCCGATTATATATATATATATATATATATATATATATATACAAGAATTGTTCGTTTAAAGGATAAGATATATATATATATAAAGATAAATATACGTAAGGTCAAACCTATCTCAATAAATAATCCTAGATAGCTTAAAACCGCTTGTTAAATTAATGAACGCTCTCTATATGCAAAACGTCTTATATATAGTTTACTTCATATCAAAGTAAAATAAAAAAATAATTAAAATCATACGGTGAAAATATCTAATAAATTTGTTATCCGTTATTTATTCTATTCAAAATGTGGAGAACAAAACAGCTGGACTTATCCAGCTTTCATATGCTTAGTCTTCTCGACAAATCATAAATAAAATTTTCTTTTGTGGTTAAACTTTACTTGATGCATAATTATAACGTTTTGTCTAAAATTAAACACAAATGTTGATAAGTAAACAAAAATCAAACGTCTATTTTCATTATCATTCCCGAGCGGAGTATTTAAGACAATAGTAATCGTTTTTACTTGCTCTCGTGATAACTAACTTTGATATCGCTGCCTTTCTACAATAATACATTGAACTGTTTTAATGACAAAGAAGTGTGTCGTCTTGTTGTTATAAATGTGGGCTTCACACAATTGAATTTTAAATTAAAATGTCGCTTGCCCTGATAAACGCCGCTAAAACGATGGCATATCCGACTAGGTTTGCGTAATATAAATTTTAGCGGCTTCTGTTTTTTTGGCAAACGGTTTGCGAAAGATAATTTTGCGAAGCTTTTCTAGCGCGTCTCTAAATGATTGCCCCACTTAGCCGTGAGTAGTGAACCACGGTAATCATAGCTGTTGAACCGTGCTCCGTTACTTAACGTAATCTGTCAGTAAGTACTGATCTTTGACGGTTAATTCAAGCGGGTTCGTATAGCGAGAAATTGGTTTGCTTTTCACGTCATCGTCACATTTATTAGATAGGTCGTTCTCTATTCAGTGCACATGCACCTAATCTTCTGTATCAGTGGCACTATTTACACTCTGATTCTTTTCTTTTATAAATGTATTGATGATAATGATATAAACTTGTATATTGTAAACATAGAAGATGAATGATAGACAGCATATAAAACTTTCTGTCTATCATTCATCTTCTATGTTTCTCCGATGAAAATACATGCAATAATCCTCCTTCTGGCGCAGTCGGGTAAACACCGAGTCCATTTTAACATTGATCGGTGTTATATTTCATATCACACCAGCGTATGTATATGTACAAATATCCATCTTTATACATACATATATTTTATATAGACGAGAATATTTTTATTTCAATTAAACGTGTTTGACGGAAAAGAAATGTATTCTGAAATAGTTTTATATATTGCCATCATTCGATCTCTAAGTGTTTGTTTTCTTTATAGCAGGGTTTTGGGAAGTGAATCGTCTTCTTCATTAAATAAATAACCGTTCACAAGTTCATGGCACGTGACCTACTCCATTGTCTTCTCCATGGACAATTCATCTTCGACGGATGTGACCAATAATTTTATTTCTTGTGGAAACTTGGTAAGCCGCAGGCGGTCTAGCTCATCGACATGTACAACAATTGAGGGGTTGCCAACCATCAAAATAGTGTATATACTCAGAAACCGTGAAGCTCTCGTTAACTTCAAAACAACTGTGACCTATTTCGTATGATATCTCATTTCGACGTTTAAATTCTGCTTCACGTGTCAAGACATAAATTAATTTAGAAGGTAATTGGACTGGTTAATTGGATTATATTTGTATCTATATATTAATAGGTAAATCAAAAACTTTGTACCCCTTTTTTAAGAAAATTGCGCACACTTATAGTTTAATAGAGAAGGAGGTCAGAATGGTAATTTTTTTTAATTTTGCTCAACAAATACATGAAATCAATAAAAAATTGGCTCCACCCGCGAATTAATACAGCTGGAAAAAAGACCACGGTATAGTCTAGAAGAGTCGATACTTTTGCGTTTTATCTGGTGATTCCGAAAGTATCCGGGACCATCCTTTTCAAGATCGGAAAAGCAATTGTAACAATAAAACTTCCCATCAAGTCAAACGTCTGCTTAGTAGTTTGAATGCTTCGCGTGACATGCGCAATAACAAGAAAATGTTTTGTCAATGTAGAGAAGAAACTAAAGAATATTTGTTGATTGTGTTGTCTCCGAATGTGGGGATTTCTATAACACCTAGTGGGTAATACCAACAGATACGCGGCCCTTTTATAATGGAGAAGCCACATTTCAATGCAACATCGACATCGCATGCGTGATGTTTAAACTTCGGTAAACAATTCTACTCTAAATTGTTTTTATATTTCCCGGTATTATTTAAAACAACGTTAACACGCAGTTACATGATGCTTAACGGACATCGTTGTCTCTTGTTTAATAATCGCGACTTGTCGATGGTGAGATTCCGCGTGTTTTTTTTCTTTGTTTACTCGATTTAAATGCAGAATGCATGAATGAATCTGCGACCGCTAATCTGAACGTATAGGTCACGATCGGGACTGAATGAAGCGCACGTGTTATTATTGCCTAAGTGTGTGTCTCTGCATATACTAGTTGCATTACCGATTCCAAGGAATGCTTATAAAAACAATCAAAGGCTAATAATTATGACTTTCGTCAACACTCCTCTCGTCGGATTTCATTAGCGTTGAACGGGTGAGGCTTTTTTTATGGAAAAGATAAAGGCAATCGATCAGTCGCTCCACCTGATGGTATAATATCATCCGCTTCATAGTCGTTCGAGTAATTTGACGAATTGAAAAACGTCACCTTTTAGGTAGAAATACTCTTCTGACCCCCTAAATGACCAGAACTGATTCCATAAAGTTTTCATGCCCGGTGTCGAATAGCGTTATCACACATCAAGATTGGTATTGATGGTATTGTAAAAGTATGTATGGTTAACTAAGTTTGCTAATAGGTGTATCACAATGGATTATACCATCGATGACTTCGTTTTTATTTCTTTTGAAAATCGTTGTTCTTGAAATAGATAACATAATGGATTTACGATAGATGTTATTTTAGTAAATTTTATGTATATTTGGAAATTGCCTTTCTGTTTGTTTTTTCAATACTTGCTGCTTTTAGAATATTATTTTAGATTTATTTAATTTTTTCGGCTTTTTATTATTGGGTGCTTTTTTAACTTAGCAATTATTATCTCTAAATAATATTTTGCAACATTCTAGCAGTAGAAGTTGAACTTTTACTTAACTTTTGCTAAATAAACAAAAAGCATTTATTGAAATAAAATGTTTACACGTGATGAAATAATACTTCAAAATATGAACAGTAAAAGACATTTCTGTATATTTAGGCTTCGTTCGCTTTCACCTTCCGTTCTTTACAATGTATGTATGATACGTAATAAAGTCGATCGATTGAAAGACTTTGTTTCACTATACGTAGACCGGATTATTTATTCGCCGGCTAGAGGTCGGAATCAAGGGCGCCTGTTTAATATTCCTGATGCCGCATAAATCACCTTAATTCATGTTCTGCTGAAGGGAAAATTTGACGGTGCTAAGAGAAAACTTTGGAAACGCGGATAATATTGTTTTTTTTATCTGGATAATGAAGGTTTTCAATAGAAACGAGGAATCCATCCTTATTATTCTCGATGTATAACAATTATTGATTTATAATTTAAAAATATTCAAACCTTTTTTATCAAAGTCGAAGAAAAAAACATTTCTTTATTCAAATTTCGTTTATGTTATGATGATGAACCTAACTGGAACTTTTAAATGGTTTTAACCAGTTAAATGAAAAACCGATTCGCAACCTTTGTCGTTTTTTGTATTTCCCATTTTTTATTATAGTTTAAATATAATGAATAAAAGGAAATCATTAATAAATGATTTTCTTCATTTTTACAAAAGTAAAAGGAACTGCCGGTTTTTAATATTAGTTGTCTTTTTTTTCAACCGACTTCAAAAAGTAGGAGGTTTTCAATTCGACTGTATTTTTTTTTTAATTTTTTTATGTTTGTTACCTCAGAACTTTCGACTGATTGAACCGATTTCGATGGTTCTTTTTTATTTAAAAGCTGGTGCTTCCCATGTGGTCCCATATTAATTTCATTAGTATTGGATCTTGCGCTCCGGAGATACTCAGGTAATTTCTGAAAGTCAATTATAAAATGAATACAGAACGAGATATTTGAAGTCGGTTTTGTTTTTCGTTAATAATTTTCAAGAAATCGAAAATTATTTTTGCCGGCTTAAAATTTTATAAATAGGCCTGTTAGGTCGCTTTGTCCAATGACCCAGTTTCGGCTCGGTTGCTGCAATTATACGGGGTTGGTACGGAAAATGTACGGTTTGGAGCCTGGAATTTGCCTTTACTGAATTTGCGCCAGGAATGCTCCCTAGGGATTAGCTAAGCCTCATAGAAGAGCAGCGTGAAGTGCAAGTATCAAACTTTCGCGTTTCATCTGAGGTAACCGGGGCCCACTTTTTTAAAGGTTGTCAACGCAACAACAAGCCATCGACAATTTAGTTTTCTGCCATTACATTTTTGTCACTAACACGTCTTGATTGTGAACTTTTTAATGCTTAACTCTGCTTTACATAGGCCTCCTCTACTGACTGTCACGAGTCTGAGCCACCAGCATCCATTGACTCTCCGCACATTAAATTTTTTTTAAATAAGTCATACACATATCACAGTTTGTCTTCAATATTGTAAAAAAAAACTGTATAATATCTTTTTGAATTGCAGTTTATTTTGAAATTAGGAATCTTTTAAAATTATGTATGTGTTTTCCTCGTTTATACATTATATTGTGAAAGGGAACACCCCTTGGCACGGAAACCGATCGCTATGCCCGCCATTAATTATTTGTAAAATGCACACTCACGTAACAGTTTTCCCTTCTTTGTAAGGCTACCCCATCGATCCTCTCGCCCTTGAGGGTGGTTCATTGGCACACGATCAACTCGATCCATGCCGGTCGCCATGCGCTTTCGATGTTGATAATTGCAATTACGTAAATAATAATGTGGTTTCCCGCAAGGAAAGCTAATACACGATTGACTGTTCCCCTTGTCTTGGTAAGGTAAGTAATGACTAGCTGCTGTAGATAATTTATTACTAAATGATACCGTTTTTACGGGTTTGGCGCGTTTATTTTAAATTTTAATTCCCGATGTTTCGAATGCTTTGTATTAGTCATTTTTAAGGGACGGACTGAGGCGATAGACGTCAGAATGACATTGTTATTCCGGGTTAATTCCAGTTTTTAAAATGATTAATTTTGTGACTGATCTACGCAGAAGGTGTTAATTGAGTCTTGTGTTGCATGTAGTAGTAGGCCTACATTTAATTTTATTAATTATAGAATACTGTAGCTGTAGAAGAGTAAATAAAAATTAAAAGGCCGGCAACGCATTTGTAAGCCCTCGGGTGTTGCAGGTGTTCATGGGCGGCGGTAATCACTTACCATCAGGTGAGCCTCCTGCTCGTTTGCCCCTTTTCTCCATAAAAAAATATGTATGATTTAGTGTAAGTACCTAATGTGCATGATAGTAGTAGGTGCATTTGATGGTAGTAGACGTAAATATAAGAAATCATCGTGGTCACTTAAGCTTTTCATGAGACGAGTTTTTACGTGCTCGTCGCGATTGAATCGCGACGAGCACGTAAAAACTTTTAAGTAAAAAAATGTAGCCGCATTAACTATGAATATACTAATGTCGTAAATATATTAAATACAATAATTACACATATCATTTGGCTTATTTCGTTTTATAAAATAAACTCAGCGCCATTCGTCTTACGAGGCTCCACAGTGTTCTTCGTCGGGTATAAGTAGAAATGGGTCGCGAAGATTAGTTGCGTAACCAATACACACGACCCCGCGGCCTTAGTAATTCAATTAAAGCACGAAGTGCACTTGCCGCCGGTGACGTGCACAGTGTTAGCAGAGCGAGGCCCTCGAGATTTTCCCCGGTGGAGAAACTTCGTGCCTACACTGAACGATAAAGAAAAATGTAAGCCCCTTAACTGAAACTGCAGCTTTCTTGCGCACTCCGTGTCCGAAGATGCTCTACGCATTCATCATTATTTATAGCAAAAACGTTATCACGAAAAACACG
Source organism: Iphiclides podalirius (assembly GCA_933534255.1). Classification (NCBI taxonomy): domain Eukaryota; kingdom Metazoa; phylum Arthropoda; class Insecta; order Lepidoptera; family Papilionidae; genus Iphiclides; species Iphiclides podalirius. The sequence continues at coordinate 8,641,127 of OW152828.1, forward strand.
AAGATTATTTGATTACACAGGGGTATTTTTATTAAAAATCAAAAGAGTAGATTTATATTGGTTATTTCTTTCGATATTAGTTCGTTCATTAGAAAATATGTAAATACTTAGTTTTAAATATAAAATATTGGCTGAATATTCAGCCAATAATATGTGTTCAACAAAAAGGTGCATTCCGACAGATATTATAAAAAGAAATTACAGCTGGAAAGAAAGACAGAAGACAAAATAAAAACACATTGTTTGTAAAGATATATAAAGATATATATATTCGCTTAAAAAATAATTGTCATAAATTACCCCCGTGGTATGAACTTTGGCATGAGTGTAATTTATGCCTTTTGCACACTGTACAGATTGACAACACAACCTTCAGATTAGTCCTAACATATCATCATAGATTAGCAGAAATATAGCATTTTATGATTATGGATAAATTAAAGAATTTACAATATTCATCAAAAATATATTGATGCAAATACATATTGATCCATCCAATTGAACGTATTTTTTATATTTATTACTATTTTTTTAGTATTTACATAAAAATACTATAATTTTGGCGTACTGTGTTATTTAATAGTTTATATGGTACGATACCAGTACGATACTATATATGTATTTAAACTATGTTTTGTATGTTGGAGTCCTATATATATACCAAGTATATATATAACTGTTAACAACCTAACTAACCTAACTAAAGATGTTGGCATCATATATAATTTTCACTCATGTTCCGAATCACCTGTTGCGTAATATTTAATGTGAGGTTAGCTATCTTAATCTGGTATTAAAAAAGGTGGACATTAAACAAATCTTCCTCCTCATTTGAATATTGGTCCAACACGAATGAAAATTGAGGCTTGTTATAAATGTCATAGATACTTTCGGCGCATAAAAGTTATAGAAATGTTTAATATGTAAGATACCAACTGGTAAATAAAAGGTGACACATTGCGTTAGCAAGTTTCTAAGTGTACGTAAGTGAATATGGTTTCGCATCTTTGAACAGGACATTATATTATATTCCTTTTGATTGATAGATCATCTCGGTATGGATTACTGAATGTAACTTTAGAATAAAAACGTATTGTGTAATGACTGTCACAATTACAAACATTGATGGTACTAAATATAGGCTTGTCGTCAGTCTTTTGCTAAATATTTAACCGTGATTACGGATTTCGAAAGTGAAGAAATATATCGATATTTATAAAAAAATAACAATATTGGCCTCGATATAACTAATAGAAAATATCGATAAGCATATTAGATATAGGTCCTAAAAAGCTCTTTTAAAAAAAGATGTCAAATATAAAATATTTGACACTTTCTGTCTCTGTGGCGGATTCGAATTTAAAAAAAATATCGGTTTTGATACGATTTTCGACATTGAATATTTTGTATTGATATATCGCATCCAAATATATCGGCTGAAAATATCGATATATAGAATCAAAAATATCTTTATGTCGATATTTTTTCGACATCCCTATCCGTAATATTCGCGACTGTGAAATGTTGCATGAGCTGAAGGTAAACTCACGCTCTTGAAACGAGTACACGCAAGTTGAAACAAGTCTGTTTCAATTCTGATTCATCTTGTACTTGTATCTTTTGCGCATTTCAAGTAGTCTTCTATAGCAGAAGACTTATGTGACAGGTGGGAGTGTTTAGCTTTGAATATATTAACCTATAATTTTATGTATTTATTGTCGGTAACATTAATAAAAAAAGTTATTTTAATATCGCGCAACATATCTGTACAAAGCGTGTATACGGTAAGTAGATAATGCGAACTTTTCATTTTTTAAGTTATAGTATATATATAGTTATAGTATATATATAGTTATAGTATATATATAGGTAAACATATAGGTAAAAGATAAGGGTAGGAGAATGATGATTATTCATCATTCTCCTACCCTTATCTTTTACCTAGGTGGGGTCAGCACAACATGTGAATCATGATGTAAGCGGTTTTGGCTATGTATTTTTACAACCGTCCGCCTGCCTGACGTCAATCCTCCCTGGGGAAATGAACATCAAGACCCGAGCCAATTATCTGTGGGTTATACAAAAACTTGTCCCGTGTGGAAATCGAAACCACGAACCCAGATACCGAAGCCAATAGATAGAATAATAGCAACGGCGCCACCGAGTACTTTTTTAGTTTCTAAATTAGAAAAAGTATAAACAGTCGAGGAGTTTATTGGGCCTGCGTTATCGACTTTTCAACGCTTTCCCATCTTATATGGATGTAAAGTCATAACATTCATCTTTGATAGTGTAATCAATAAATACCTCACACGTGTTCTTTATTAAGTTTATTACGTGCTAAGTGTTAAACTTGTCTCTATACTGGAAACAGGTGTCATTGTGAATTAAATGAAGACGTTTAAGTATTATTACGATTTTTTACGGGAATATCGAAAAGTGTTGTTTTTAGACTTTTTCAGGCAATTTTTAAAATTTTTCTCTCCGTAAGAACTATCCTCGTACTTCAAGGAATATTATAAAAAGAATAAGTGAAATCTGTTCAGCTGTTCTCGACATTTGCGCTTAGCAACACATTCAGCGATTTATTTTTATATATAGAGATATTAGAAAAGATAAAGTACTGATTTTTTTAATTAATCAACATAGATACGTTTTGCATAATGATATTTAAAAATCTGAAACGCTTGTAAGGATAATATAACTGCATTATATTTTGATGTATATACAGTGTGTCGTTACAAAGGTACAAAATTTGTAACATCCTTAGCAACACATTCAGCGATTTATTTTTATATATACAGATGTTAGAAAAGATAAAGTACTGATTTTTTTTAATTAATCAACATAGACACGTTTTGCATAATGATATTTAGAAATCTGAAACGCTTGTAAGGATAATATAACTGCGTTATATTTTGATGTATATACAGTGTGTCGTTACAAAGGTACAAAATTTGTAACATACTATACAACTACAACTGACTGATTCATACATTCAGAGACGTTGTCATTAGTTGCCACAACGTCGCAACAAGTCTCTCCTTCTAACAGTACGTTTTATCTCTTTTAAATTAAACCCATTCATATGCTTTGTGACCTTTACAAATAAACTTTACGTTACAATTTTATACGTAAGGGTGTTCTAAAAATGTTTGTTTTGTAAAATTTAATAACTCAGTAAATATTGATATCTAAAGAATGTAAATGCTTAATACAATTTTAAAAAGTTATCCTCTTTATGTGTATTCATTTATTGTCGCGGTTGTAACGACACGCAAAAGAATCTGCTCCAAATTTCGATGTATATCGAAATTTGGAGCAGATTCTTTTGCTGAATCAACAAAACTTAGTATTCTTCAGATTTGTTTTAGCAATGATCAGATTGCGCGTCGCGTCACGTCAAGTAGACTGCCCAAGGAATGTTAAGCGCCTTGAAGCCGTCGAGTTATTGTTGTAATAGAACGATAAACCCATTAGCTTCCTCACAGGCACCGGCTTACGCCTTGTGTGATGTGGTAACACTCTTAGAAACACGAGGTCGTCTAGCATAGTGTCGTTTTTTCTAGGCTATAGTTACCTACTAGGTTTATCTACTAGGTTATTGGTTAGAACATCCCCCAATAAGTCAGTCTGTCAGGGTGAAATTCTTATAGAGACTAGAGTGCGTTAGTCAATGCTAGTAAATTATGCCTTCCTTAAGAACTGCCCGCATTATGTTTGACCATTTTATGTAACAGCAAGAAAACGAATGAAAGTTCGTGAAAAATGATGAGAGTGTGTGGAGACAAAGAGCTGTCAGTGTGTAAGTGGTACACCTTACTCTACTTTGATTTCGTAAATATATTAATCGCAAGAGGCTATTTACAAATTTTTTTTCATGAAGTCGTATCGCCAAATGCGGCGCTGAAATATTGGTGCGGTTGAGGCTGTATAGTTTGACCTTTGGAGCCAAGCCAAACCCATCTGCTGTTACTATTCCTTTAGCGCTCTTTTGACCTTCCGTTTTTATTAGAGATGTGACGACTATAATGCTTTTATGTCACGATCTATGCGCATTTGGTCAAACTACGATAAGAGTATAAGTGTGATCTTAATAATTTTGTATAGTAAGAAATAAATTTTTAGTTTAGTGCTTCACGATTTATATGCTGAAATTATCATATGTCCCTTTTTAAGTCTATTTTGGTGTGCATTTAGTAGCGATTTGCAATCATGACATTTTATACCATTTCCGTGGAAGTGTTTTTCTTTCTTTAACTCGTGGTTTACCCCATTTTATTCCCGTTGGGCAACCGAACTCATGACACGGTGCGTATAAACAGAGAGAGAATTATTGACCATGAGTCATTGCGCTATCCGTAAAGTTTTATATTTAATAATGAAACATATCGTCAATATTTTAGTACTTTTTCTACAAATTTTAATGTTAATATAAAACAAGTTGTAAATTTAAGTAAAGAAATTTTGCTACTCATCATATACTATGCTACTACGTTAGTCACGCAACTGTCTTCTCTGTTGCACGAATGGGCAGGTCCGTCCGGGTAAGTACCACGACCTCATAGAAGAACGGCAAGAAGCGGAAGTGTTATACTGGTAAGTGAGGTGGCAACGCATCTGTAACCCTATGGGTGTGGCGATTATCACTTAACATCTGGTGATCGCCATCTCGTTTGCCACCTTCTCACATAAAAAAAATTAAAAGAAATGTATTTACGATTGGAAAATTGGTTATAAATTAGTTCGAACAACAATTAGCAATTAGTGCAATCATTCTAATCTCTGGCTAAACGTCTTCATATTGATTACATAATTGACATATTTGGAATTCGGTACTAAAACCTTCTACTTCTTAAACTAGGGGGCATCATAATGTGATGGGTTGACAGTTTCACGTTACTTTCCACAATCAATGGTTTTAGTCCATTTTAGCTTGTCGTTTAGAGTTTTGCTCAGCATTACAATAAAAGGAGCCCTATTCTGGGTATTGCAGCTGAATATTTCATTCTTCATGTTAAGGTCGTATTATTTAATGGTAATTTTTAATTCTGTAAAATTCCAAAGAACTTGGCAAAAACGTAGGCCTATAACTATTATTTCGATATAAGATTATTATTCAGCATTATCCAAAGAAGTATTTGATCCGAGCGAAATAAAAAAATAAAAACTTATAATAAAAAAGGCGCGAATTAAGTAAGCATCCGCTTAGGACTTGTCCCGACCGATTAATTGTTTTAAGATTTGGGTTAACCCAAAGCGTCAGAAATACGTCATCTGTGAAAATATCAACTGTATAACTGTCTATATGAACCGTGATAGTTAGACAGTTATAGTTAGACCGTGTATCATGTACAGCCTGGTGATAGACAGACAGCGGAGTCTTAGTAACAGATTTCCGTTTTACCCTTTGGGTACGGAACTCTAATTAAAAATAGTTTTGACGAATAAACTATGAAAAAAAGATTCTCAATCCTTCGGATTTAATTAAGTCAGTCTGATACTGTTTTTATTCTCATGACTATTTAAACAATTTTTTCCATTTTACATTTATTTAATCCCTAATTATTTTTTCGTTTGTACTCATTGTTCTTCAAACTTACATCGAAAAGTTTCGCATTTAACAATATTGAAATGGATCGTTTTTTAAATCATGCTCTGCTCTTGGCTTCAATCCTAAAGCCATTTACCATTCCATGGATATATTTTGGGGACCTAAAATATACCCCTGTCACTTATAAAATATACTAATGTGTCTATAATTATACAAATACATATTTTAATTTTTTATGATCTTCAAACTAAAGCTTTAAAGTTGTATTTATGTTTTTTTGGTTAAATATTAAGTGCGATTTTTCTTATATGTATATTTGCCTTATATGGAACTTCATATGTTTTCATTCGAAAAGGTCAATGCCCTCAAAAGATTTTTTGTTCATAAATAAAAACATTCTGTAATCTTATAGCTTTGTTTGTTTTCTACTGTAGTTATCTTGTCTGCAATCTAATCTTACTATAAGGCAGGTCCAGGCAGTCTTATCGTATTTTGTGCTATTTGATACCAGGATAGTAATTCTAGCAAAATCTTATTTTGTACAACATGAAATCTACTAAACAGTAAAAGCCAATTCGCCGTTAGCTCAATATAGTACGATTTGTGAAACCTAAAATTATATATGTGTTACGAATTTTATTTTCGACAGATCGTACGTTGCGCATGAAAAATACATTGAGCATAAAAAATATAACAATAGAAATAGTCTTCAATGTCAGGATATTGCGGGGAGCTGTATATGAACTGGTTGGCGTTATGCAACGATAGCTCATAGTGAAAGGGATAAAATTGTTATTCTTTTGAACCACGCAGCGGCAGAGGTCGGCCACTGGAAATACACGGCCTCATGTATGACCTGTGTGAAGTAGAAGTATTAATAATGTAACACTTTTGCAATTCACCCGGCGAGTTACGTAATCGGCCCACCCTCGCTTAGGTTGGCAACACACCTGCAAGCCCACGGGTATCCTTGGGCGGAGGTAATTAATTAACATCAGGTGAACCGCCTGCTCGTTTGCCCACCTTCTCTAAATAAAAAAGACAGGAAACAGACACGAGCTGTAGCGAACGTTTTGAGCTAATCGTAAAGGTATTAATAAAGTAAAAAAGTAATATCCACCGTCTAATACACCTTGAACTAAGCTATAAGTCCCGCTGCTGGGCAAAGGCCTTCTCTGATAGGGAACAGTTCAACACGTGACTTCAATGCGGAATGGTGGAATTCACATATTTTGCGAAATATGTGTATGTAAAATTAAGAATTTAATTGGTGCCGGCATCGGGATGCGATCTTAGGTTGCTCGAGTATATTCCTTTTTTTTTCTTTTTAACATTGCCCTTACTTTAGGATAACAATTATCCTGTGTTGTAAGGACATTTTACAAACATAAATTTCACGCGGACAAACACCCAGATGCGAAACAACTATCTGTGGGCCACACAAATAGTTGTCCCGTGTGGGAATCGAACCCACGACCCCCGACGCCGAAGCCAATACCTTGGCAACAACGCCACGGAGTCATCAATTGAATTCAAAGCGAGCGCTCGGACATTAAGCTCTCACGGATAGCTAATAGGTATGTACGTTTGGTACAAAAACTATGTAAACACAGACCGCCAGACGTTACGTCACTTTACACAATAACAGACAAAGGTTGCACTCTTAAAGCTTCCCATGCACGATGCATCCACTTGATATCGTCCAATTTCTCGGCATCGTTGTCGTAATGCCCGTTTATACCGTGAATAGCCCGCTTAAAGTGCTTTGAACTGCTTGTGCGTAGTTACTTCTCCAGTTATGATCACTGACGTTGAGTAGTATTGTCACGTCTGCTGTAAAGTTTACGCCGATTTGAATAAACGAGTCGGAATTGTTTAACGAGTAATTGAAGTCGTTAATACCACTCTATCGCGCTTTTATTTACTTCATATCTTCGTATTTTTGTATGAACATGGCATAATGTAATATTTTTTAAACTTAAATGTATGAATACATGAATTTAATGAATTTTTCTTTACGATATTTACCTCCTTTTAACATATAAATATATTTAGACCTAATAACCAAACAATAATTGGTTGATGATAACTTAATATCTATCGGCATAATTATGTCAAAATAAGTACACGTAAATGTTGTTTGACGATATCTGATATAATAATAAGGCACTTGTTGTTGCAAAATGAGTATTTTTTTTTTCGATATTCAACTCCATCTCAGATATGAATAGTTTGGAATTTTGTGCGCATATGTAAGACTAATAACAAACAATAATTGAATGACCATTACCTGATATCTTTTTTACAACGATGATCGGCATAATTATTTCAAAATCAGTAAATATTTTGTATAAGGCTGTTACCAGACGGCTGAATTCAAGTAATAAGGCACTTGTTATTGTATATGAGTGTACGTTTATTTTATTTGATTATTATTTGTTTACGATATTAAAGCTATTATTTATTTTATAACGAATTTATGATATTTTAACAACAGCTTCCAGTTGCGCAAGTGGAAGCAGCGTAAGTATAAATGTAATTTTTGACTTTTGAGGTAACCAGCGCTAACTATTTTTAAAAGTAAGCATTGCATATGCAAATCCTCATCCTCAGATTTCGTAGATGTCCTTGGGCGGCGGTGGTCATTTATAATCAAGTGAAACCGATGGCTTGTTTACTAACATTTCACAAAAAAAGCTTTGTGCTATTTTTAAAATTATTGTTTAATTATTGACTTTTTTGTTTGAATTGTTTCTCTGAAAGCATTGCCAATCAGCTTACCACTCATTTTGCGTGCCTTGGAAATATAAAAGTTGTATTATGTCAACAATTGCTGCAACTACAATCGGCATCGTAGATTATATCCATTCGTTATATTATATCACAATGGGTATGGGTATTGCGAGCCTCCATGGCTGTTCACACGGAAGTGTAACCTTTCCCATAGTCTTTTGTAGTGAAGTGTAGTCGGTTTTTTGTTAATTAACGCAAAAAACGCCACGCGGATTCTTTATCGGCGCATTGTATGCAAATTGGGCACGTATGTACCGTCTTTATTGGTTTCTAATGACCTGAATATTAAGCGTATGACGTCGTGCAGTTGCATGCTGTATAACTTATCTTCGACGGTACTTCGTTCCATATAGTAACGTGTTTTTTTTTATAGCACGTTTGTGTTTGTTTGTAATAACATGGAATCTTATTTTTTCTGTTAACTGAATAAATTTTTAGTGTTCCTTTAAGCACAAGTTACAATGAATTTCTCATTTAATTGGTACTTCTATTTTTTTTGTTTTTGTATTTTTTCATGATGACATTAGTGCTATTTGTAACATCAAGCGTTTAAATAAATTTCGCGTTACAAATCCACAAAGCTGTTTAAAACTCTGTTTCAAATGTACCTAAATTTTTAACCAACGATTCGTTTTGAATTCACTTTTGTTTTTTTTTAACAATGCATTCATGTTTCTACTATAACGTTCATGTTCGAGTAGACTCGGTGATGTCGTAATGGTAATGATGACAAATCAAGCTCATTGGAAATGATTCATTGTTGAATATTTCCGAAGGATCCGCACCCTTTGGAAATATTCAGTCGGGTTTGAATGGGTGATCATCTTTTGGCATCTATCAGATGTGATCACGATAGAGGTATAGTGTGGTTTTGGCGGGATATTTATCTTTTAAAAGTATTCAATCTGTCAACTAATAGTTCTAAACACTTCAAGGAGAGATCTTTCTTATCTGAAACCTTATATGACGGAAAATACCGGAAGGAAATTACAGTCGACCAACCTTAGTTCAGAACCTGGTGCCGGCAAGAATGAAGTTGTTATTTGCAATTTTTGTGCTGAATCTCACATGCTCGTCGGTGAAAGAAAACATCGTGAGGAAACCTGCATATTTTCGAAATAACAATAATTAAATAGTCCGAATACATGTGCAGTCCGCCAATCCGCATTGAGGTCGCGTAACAGACTACCCTAATACCGTCTCCAAAGAGGAGCTGGACAACAGTGCGACTTATATAGACTTATTTTATAGATACTCGTTAAGTGATACACTGAGATGTATCATGACATTACGTCACCGAGCTTACTAAGTAATGAACGCGATAATTCCGCTTGTATAATTTTATTTATATGGTCAATATGTCTAGACCTATCGATAGTTTAGGGGTCGTCCATTATTCACGTGATGTTTTTTAACCCCCCTCCTCACCCTTAGTGATACGCGGTGATTACGTTTACTCACCCACGAAACCCACGAAAAAATGTGATATCTTACTACACCCCTTCCTTGTGAGTTTTGCCAAATCCCCTCCCCCCCCTTTTTGATTATTTGATGGACCCTTAGGCATCAGATTCCACACGTCTAATCAATCGCTCCTTGCAGGTACAACGGATACCTGCCCGCCGGCGAGAGGGGTAGGCGCCGCAGCAAGTTCGTGCTGTACCGACGGCCCGCCGCCAACGGGGTGCGCCGCTCGAAGCACTACGTGGTGAAGACGCCCCACAGCAGCAAGGCGATCCTCGACGCCAGCCAGCACTCTATATCGTACACGCTCAGCCGGAGCCAGGCGGTCATCGTCGAGTACACCGAGGACCCGGACACGGACATGTTTCAGGTCAGTCCGTAGGCACGCGCCAGGGTTGCCGACCGTGCTTTGTAACAACGTATCCGTACTTTATTTTTGGCAGACATACTTTATAATTTTGCGTAGAAATAAAGTATATTTGAAAATACTCGTATTTCCAGACGGTTTCTCGTTATCCTTAAATACTCTATTTGATGATGATTGAAAACTGTCAGTATGCTAGAAGCACACGAAAATGTTTTCGAAAGAAGAAATAAATAAAAAAAAATTTACTTCATATTTCCCTACTTGAAAAATTTGATACCTTATTTTTCTCAAAAACAGTCTACCTGCCAGGTCTCTCTAAACAGGCAACCCTAGGTACGGCCGCGATACGCGAATCGTTGAATACGCGTAAATATCATCATCAATTCAGCCTTTTTGAGGCCACTGCATAACATAGGCCTACCCTACAGCCACCAGCATCCATCGTATTCCACACTTGCACAGGTCGTCACTACATCTAGTGGGGGTTCGTCCTATACTATGATGGATACGAGGCTGCCTCTCGAGAACCTGTATTCCCCATCGGTTAAACATACACTTCTTAAATTATGATTCGAGAAAATTTTGCTCTTGCGATGGTAGGACAAACTAGAAGTTTATCGTTGTTAGCCGAGAACCGATAAAATTTGGTATTGAAAGTCGATAAAAGTTAATATCGACGATAATATTCGAGCTAATGTAAGTGAATTCGTTTTAAAATTAAGTTTTATCTGCAACACAACAGAACTTCGTCAACAACGTTATCGTTATGCCACTATATTTCACTTGCTAGATGTTGTAGTTATATTTGTATAAATGTGATTTATATGAATTGTACATTGTTAAAGAATTTACCTACCTATTAATAACCTCAATATATCTCCACAATCCGGGTTGATTAGGAGAGAATGCCTTTAATTAATCCGCCCTTTATAAGATTCTTAACAAATAAATAAAAATTTTAGTGAAAAACATCATAACGATGTTGGTACAAAAAAATTGTTGATTTTTGTACACAATCTAACAGTCGTCATAAACCATACTACGATGGCCAATACCAGGCTACTAATCGAGAACCTTTCTTCCTCATCGGTTATCGGTTCTTTCTAGCTATATACGAGTCGTGTGGTGTAGGCGTAAGAATAAGCTATCCCATCTCATCCCGTGGGTGTCATTAGAGATGACTTAAGTATAAGCCACAAACGTCTGGTGACGTCCGTCAGATGACAACATAACCATCTCGACTCAGCAGACCTTAAATTTCAGTCCAATAACAGGGAGCAGCGTTAACGGTGGAAGAACTGCGCAAGACTGAAGACTGTCGCAATATTTTACGACATTCTTATTTTTAAGTATAGACTCAAATTTCTTCTGCGTTTCGAGTTTCTGCTTGAGCAGTAATTTGAGTGTGTGCGGAATAGTATTAATTGCACAGATAAGAAATCGTACTTAGATAAAGTTAAACTATTGACACAAATAAAATTTATTAGGAACGGTCGACTATTGAACAATGGACACCATTAATGTAAACGAATAAACACAAAGGTTAAATAGTGTAAGTAAAATAACATAAAGGTTAAATAGTGTGAGTAAAATGTATGCATTAACACCTAGCTTCGCGCCAATCGCAATTAGTATTTCCTGCTCTGTTATAACGAGGGCAGCTTGTCGCGTCCCGGCCGTTGTAAACTTTAACTGTTTTTACAGTATCCTAAAGCGACTGTCGTAACTTTAACGCCGCCATCCATTATTTTATCTCGCACAGAACGCTCTTTTAACGAGATCGCAAACGATCCAAGCGCGACTTGGCGCCCGATTAATATAAACTATCTGTTATGGCCGACTTGGTTTGCTTTTAATCTAGCGTAATTAACGCCGGCTTTTGATCGCACCAGATAATTTGGATATTTCGTATTAACGATGAATTTGGGCTTGCTTATTTTACTACACTCACGCTTTTGCACCATGCGCGAATGTTTACTTAATGTATGCTTATTTTCGTCGGTGCTCTTGTTAATTGAATCGAAATTTTTGTAGCTTTAATGTCATTGTCTTGTAAGCCGTACAAAAATTTAGGCCTTATGTAATTAATATTAAAAGATCATATGTTTATAATTGATGAGTTTTATAAATATAAATCTTCTCCTTCTTCTTAAATTAATTTTCTTCAACCTATATGAGGAAAAAATATATCGAAGATATATAGAGTCCGCCAATTCGCGTGGGGTCGCTTGGTAGACTATGCCGTAATTCCCTCTGTAGAGAGGAGGCCTTTGCTCAGCATATATAGGCTGTTATCTTACTTTAGCACCTATATGCATTAAAACAGAGTTCTTAAAAGAATCCTATGCGACACACGTCCCATACCTGGCACCTCACCAATTTCCTAACGACAGAACAGGCCAAGCATTCTCGACTTGCGTCTATTAAAGGTTTCTTTTAATTTCACAATATTCCGTAGTTTCACGAAATAACTGTCAAATATTTCCAGAAACGACTAAAGAACTGGGCAGAAATAAAAATTATGCGTTCTTAAAGGAAATCGCGAAAATATTTGGTCGGCTCAAGAAATACCATTGGAGTCGATAAGGTGAAAACTCTGTTAAGTGAAGTGAATCGTAGGTACCTCTTGGGAACGTTGCGAATAATCGGTTTTTCGACGAAAATACGTTACGGTAAGTTTTTTTCGGAGTCGGTTTTATGAGATCGCTTTTATCCCTATTTCAATTAACTGCGACAATTTCTACATCCTCCCATTGTTTGTCCTACCCGGTGTTACTGTACAAACACTTGGGTGTAACGCGTGTCGCCCGATAAGACGCCGTCACGGGGCCCCTACGAGGGGGGTGTGGGCTATTTCGAAACATTCGCCGATACACGTATAAAAACACTGATAAAAGAAGACATTTCACAAGCGCACGTGCGCGTTATAAACAAGTGCAGCGATAATCAGTCCTTGTATAAAAGGTTGAATGTCTATGTATTACAGTTTATCTATGTTATATGTTATATGGTCGTTATGTTATATGTTATGTGGTCGTTACACACATTTAGTACTGACCTCTTCCGTATACATTTGTTTATACACGCCTATGTATACATTATAAATCTCCCATCGTGGTTAATTGTTACAGTTGAAAGCTTGGCATTTATCCATTCTATTGTTGTGTAAGACAAATGGGACGCCCCAATGACGGCCATGTGCAGCTATTAATATTAGAATCGCACGAACACATCGTTCTGCAGAGAAAAAAAAAATAAAACTGGCTCTTCGTGGAAAATAACAATAATAAATTCCCTGCATTAATTTTATAACATTATCCTTAATTATTTAGTGAAACCACCTTCTTGATAACACTTACCGCTCGGTTTCGAAATTATTTAATTTCCTCTATGGTAAGTCAAATGGCAGTGTCGTTGAAACTGCACCCTACATTGTCTTCAAATGTTTTTAAAGTTATACTTCTTTTGGTGCTTTTGGACAAAATATGAGAGTGAAATTTATACGAAGGCTTCAAAATAAATATCACCTGTATACGTATAGACAAGCGTTAATTAACTTGTCTCCACTGCAAACAGACGAAACTCGCGAACGCAGTTTAACCGTTGCCAGTTTGTTTAGCGCGGGGGCGTGTTGACGCCCGGTCCCGGTATCTAATCGGCGCACATGGGTTAGTGCCCCCCGGGGCGAGGACGATGCGTTGGTCCCGGGGCGACAACGAACTTAACGACCGCATCTCGCCTCAACACGTCGTCTGTTTGTCTTCTTATCTGTCGCGAATGATCTAACGAATTGCGATTAGTCCCAACCTGCGGTTGAGTATCTGCGGCCTCGCGTGCCCGATTAAAAGCGTCGAACCGACTTGAGTTGAGACAGTTGTAGGCAAGCTTAGGATTCCTTTGTTTTGTAAGAGATCATCTGCAGCTGACTAGGTCAATTGAAGTCAACTTTTGACGATGTTCTTGGAGTTGTTCTAGACGGAAACTCGTCTCTAGTTTAAAAGCCACAGTGCACTTTACATGTAAGAGTGCGTTTGTTTTCTCTTTCGAAATTGTCTTCCTAATTGTACAACCTTGTTAATAAATTTGAAAACGGTCAAGCGTTACGGAATTAAGTCGAGCTTTCTGACGCTGATACAATATTGAAAAAGTTCTACCATATAGGCAAACCCAATGCCCAATTCTTTATATATCATAATTTAAATATAATAATAACATTTTTATTTAATTTGTATTGATTGAATTTAATCGGTGTTTTAGACGTTTTCGAATATTCACTAATTGTCATATCAATCAAGAAAATTGACATATCAAGCTGTTCAGTAACTTGCCATGACGCCACATCCGGATAGATAGATCATATTGATCATTGCAGATATTTTGACAATGCGCAGTTGCGATAAAGCTCGGGTCAATGGCGTCTTTTTAAACCCGCCCGATGTGCAACTGCAGCTGGGAGCGTTTCGAAATTATTTAATTTCCTCCATCGCAACGCTTCCGTGAAATCGTTTTTTGTAACGTCCTGCTGTTACCGAGGGCACCGTGTTTTGGACTAAATCGAGAATAAAAAAAAATCCGGACTTCGGTTGCGCAAACCGCCTTATAGCTTTTAAACACAATCTTTTACAAAATTGAAACTTACTCGTTAGAAATTTTCTTTAATAAAAAATCAATAACGATCAATAAATTTAGAAATGATATCGACTTGTTGTTTTGAATTATATGTGATATAATGAGAAATTTTCCCTTTTATAGAGAGAAATATTTATGCATTTTTAACGTTATTGCATCGGTGATTACTGGTAAAGCATCACGTAATGTACGTAACAAAGAAGTTTTGAGATAATAAAAATGTTAATTTGGTCTTTGTTATACTTCTCCAGCGCATATAAATGACTTAAAACGACACGCAATAAGACTAAACGTAGCGATAAAAGGAAAAGTACATTTTGAGCCGCCGCGTTGTGGCCTTAAACTTTTCTATCGAACAGTGGTAAGACTGACTTTCTCTTTGCTCTGTTACCGAGTGCGTTTCTCATTCTCGCGTATTAAAATTGCTCGCTCCTCCTGTCAATCTATGGATACCATTTACAGAAATTAATTTAAGTAAACAACAATATGAAGTATCGCATTCTTATATGAAACCAATATAGCCCGTCGAAAGAGCTATAAAACGCGTTCGTTTTACTTTGGTTAAACAAATATATTTACACGTCTCAAATCCGACAACAACTTATAAATAAAAAAAAAATAATAGAATAAAAATTTCGTAGTGGGCCGAATTGTGAATTTAAACCATTCTCGAATCCACTTGAACTCACACAAAAATGTGTATCAAAATCGGTCACACACATACACGAACAAAAGAATTGTATAGTAAAGATTGGAACCAACGAATCTTCGGTGTTTTCTTTTAGAATTACAGTTATATTTTAGTTAGGTTAGTTAAAAAGCCTAGAATCGGTAACAGAAGAAGCTAAAATGAAAAGTAAATTTATGCAATATGTTTTCTGAATGTATGCTTCTCTAATACTTATCGTCTGTTTAAAGTTATAACTTTTCCGATGTTTGAATTCACAATATGAAATCTCTATACGTCGACATTATTTCTTGAAACATGATCATAAATGCATTTCGATTTTGTTCTTAGATTATTGTGCATAAAATCAGACTATTTATTCCACATATTAGTCAAATATATTCTGTTACAGTATTTACCTCTTGACATTTAGTTACTAAGGACTTCAGTTCCTGAATGTTCTATTATGAACAACTGGTTTTCGTAAACCGTTATCGGTTGGTGGCATACAAACCGCACAGTGTAATTGTTTTTCATGAAACAATTACGAACAAAAAAAGGTAAACTAAATGTTTAATTTTTAATGATAATAATTTATTGAACGACACTATTAAATAATAACTAAAATTGTACGTTATCTGACAAACCTAGCCCACGAGGCCTGGTGCTAAGAACGCTAGCTTCATGTCCCCCGCTGAATAGTTATATTCGAGTCCACCTACCTACCTTTAAATTATATATACTAGGTGACCCATGCGAAATTGTCGCACACTACCGTGATTAGTCACCGAATGGAATTATCTTTCATGCAAACAAACTGTCAATAAATCGGGCATCCTTTCATTATAGTAAAATTTTAAACGAAAGTTTTTATATGAAAGAAATATTAACTTAATTCTTTTTGTTGCGGTTAACAAAGCTTTAAAATAGTGTACATGACCTCAATATGGATAATAACCCAAATCCGGAACAATTGTTTGTCACAAAAAGACCGGTGCCGAAAAATTGAACCCACGGTGCGTGGAGCAGAAGCCAATAGCTTAATAACTGCGCCTGAGCCATTTGTATACTAAAAGCACGTCATATATGAAGTTGCAACTATATCATGGCGTCGCCCCATTACAGCGTCAATTGTGGCCACTTTAAACTTGTCAAGCTAATTGTGTTATTATACATGTCTCATTGTGACTATGCACCTTAACGATAAATGATTTTTGTTTATAATTGGTAAATTTTGACCATATAATTTTTTATCATTATATTTATTTTACGTTGCGTGAGCACTATAGAGTTAACTCTGTAGTGCTTAACTAATAGCTTATTGTTACTCCTTGGTTTATGATATTCTTTCAAATACAGTAGCATTAATAAATGTTCAAGTAAAAGAATACAGTTTTAAAGACGATGCCCGATGTTAGTGGGATTATGTTTGTAGCATTATTATCAAGACATAGATACTGGGAAATTATATTATTAACAGCAATAATTTTAAAGACATTAAAAAGTCTTTTGGCGTTTTATTCTTCCAATAATGTACATCCTGTCACGAAGTGCAGTGCACCCGTTAGCATAAACGGATGTGCCCCGCATGCAAGCAGAGTTTTTGTAGTGTGTGATATGTGACGTCATTGGCAACTTGTTCTGCTGAGCATCGGGTGAAGAGTGACGTCATAAATTGTCGGCATCGACAGCCTTTTGAAAAACGAACATTCCAACGATCGACGGAGTTATTGTTTAGTTTATCATATGCTACTCCTAACGTAGACTAAGATTATCATGTATTATAAACAACTGTACACAGCTGTAGCCCGTATACGGTACGCGACAATTCGTAGGTCATACATATTTCTGTGGTCCTTTCGAACCCGCGACTGCCAGTCGAGCCGTGTAAATTATAAACAATGAAAATAAATAACTCTACAAATTTTAATGTTTCATCTTATGTGCAGAAAAACTATAAATATTTAAATTTCTAATAGCAATGGCGCCATCTCTCGTCCGAGTTATAGTTTTAAAACGTTATTCGAAATTGTTTTGTATGCTATAAGGGATAGAACAATGGATGCGCAAAGCATAGCTTAAAATGCGAAAACACAATGCAGATAAAAAGGTTATAGATTTTCGTCGGTGTGAGAGTGAGTCAGCCGTTTAGCTTATTGGTTACTAGCGACCCGCCCCGGCTTCGCACGGGTGCAATGTATTATACATATAAACCTTCCTCTTGAATCACACTATATCTGGTAAAAAAACCACATCAAGGTCCGTTGCGTAGTTTTAAAGATCTAAGCATACATAGGGACAGACAGACAGCGGGTTGACTTTGTTTTATACTATACATACAATCTGTAGTGATGCGTCTGGGCGCGAATCGCGAAGACGTGGGTTCGATTCTAACAGCGGCGAAAAACTTTTCTTACTCTTACATGAACTTTTCGTACAAATTTTATTTGATAATGCCGTCATGCAGTCTATGCCGGCTGACTACGTTCCTCGCTGTCACGAGCAGGCGCTGGTCGAAGACTACTGCATGGTCGGGCCAAGGTCGTCGCTTGGGCGACGGTCGGCGATGTCAACACTACTGCAGTCCACCAATCGATAGGCCAAGCCAAACATCTAAACTGGTCTCTTCGATCTGTTATTATTGTTTAAACATCCCCCCTCCCCTACCTTATTGCATTTTTATTTATACTTTATGCACACGAAATATGTACAGAGGCGGATTTAATGCCATCAGCATTTTGAAATTGACGTTATAAAAAACTGAAATCAATTTAAATATGTTTCATTAATAAATAATGTATTGAGAGTTTTTTTTCGTACGTTTCTGCAATAACTCAATTGAATCTGAAATGGTTAATACTTACTTTTATTTTTACGAAAAGCTGCGTTACCTCGATATAAAATACGATTTTAATGTTAGTTTATTTGCAGAAATTCATAGTTGCCAATGCAAATTTGTTGATTGTATGTATTGTGATTACAATTTGGAAGTATACTGTATTTTTAAGTATCCTGCACTTGCGTTTGGTGGTTTTTTTTGCGGTTGATTTGACGTATTTAAGATTGGTCTTCAATGGGTATATATACTCGCTAATATAGAATAAAATTGTAACAATTTAAAATACTCAACTCGCAGAGATACTCTTACAGAATATAGATTATCTAGAAGTGTGAGTAATGTAGTACAGAAGTTAAGAAATCCCAAATTCAAATTGGTGTGGATTTTGAAGCTCTTCTTGATTCTTGAATGTCGTAAATATTCAAATAACAATTTCTCGATCTCTCGCCCGCTATCGGGCTGTGAATGTTATTGCTATAACTTCCGACGCTATTTCAACGTAACAACGCGTAATGATCATTATGACCGTTACGGACTCCAATCATGTGCCTCCATTACATTTTTATGGAAAACGCGGTTTTGTTGCGTTCCTTGATTGCCATGCGTTATATAACGTTGATTATTTTCAACGAACTTTTACTTACATGAGAACTTGAACTCGCATACAACGCAGGCTGAAATAACAGTTTTTGGGATACGGGTATTCGATAAAATAAAATTGTGTTACGTATTCCGCTTTTCATTTTATGTTTCTCATATCGGATTGTATCTAATGGTACGTAGCGGTTATCTTTTGGGATTAAATAAGTGCAAAGCGTTAAACGCATATAACTTTTACTGTCTGCCCCATTAGCTACGAGTAGATATAAGTACATAAATAATAAACAATATAAAGGGTATGTTCAAAGTTAACATACCCTTTATATTGTTTCCGCGCACAGAGTCTATATTAGAGAGATATTATCTAATCTTGTAAGCCTTTTGCAACTTCCCTTCCGACACTCGTGTTCGTGAACGACGTCAATTATAGCCTTCTACGGCGTCCACGCGTTTCATTTCGATACAAGCTTTCAGTTTCAATCGATTAAGATAAAGCTAGTGTCGGTACAGGAATTGAGTTTTCCCATTAAATTAATGGTTATCCACTAGATCAGGGTTGTTGGAGCAATATGTAATGATTGCGATATTGGCGGAGATTTTGAACGCATTAGATACTGCTAATACTTCTTGGTTCAGTGATTTTTTCCAGTTACGAAAGAGCCGATATGTATGTTTCATAAATTTTTATACTAAACATTTATAGCGATTGATTAAAATGTCCATTCCAATATGAAATAATAGATAGATAAAAACTAAATATTCCATGTTTTAAACCTTGCGATTTATAAATGCTGTCCAAAGTGTTCTGAAGTACGTAATCAAGATGAGCTGGGGATACTTGTGCTCCGTGGAATGTGGTTCGAGAAACCCTGCAATAAACTAAGACAGAGTCTTATTAACTTAGCTGGAACAGGTACTAAATTTACTTTCAACGCTTACTTTGCCCTGTTTATGTAATTAGGGTATAAACGGGCAGGCATCCACACAGCAGCAATTTTTGTTGGATATTGCGAGCAGGCGAGCAGGCGGTTCACCTTACCTTAATTCATAACCGCCGCCATAGACATCTACGATACCTGTCTTTCGCATATGTTGCCACTCTTTATACTCATGGCCACTATAGAAAACGCAAATATATATTACTTTCACTGCACACCGGTGTTCCGCTAGGTCATAGTACTTCGGACGAGTCTGCCCATTAAATATAAATTATTTCTCTCACCTGCGGTTTCCTTCCCATTATTTTCACTTTAAAGATTGTGCATTGGCCATATTTAAACTTTACTTACTCTCGCTAATTGCTACAATGTTTCTATGAAACTATACGATTAAGTTTATTAATCTATCAAGTTATAAGTCTAAATGTATTGCCATTTTTGTAACACTTCAAAAATTCAAATTATCTGCAAGCCCTAACAGCTGTAAAGCTAGTTATACATACACAATTTATGTAAATCCGAATCACAATTTTTGCCGGCATTGTTTATAAGTGAAAAGTTTTAGTCGACTGGAACAGTAGACGAGCTTGCCCAGCTTCAGCCATTATCTTCGCCATTAAAGAATTTTCTTCAACTTTATGATAACACATTACTTTGTAACATATAAAGTTAATACTTTGGAAGACTTAACTTATTTGATACTTAAGCCGCGTACAGTCAAAGTCGTGAAAATAATGCAAAGTTGATGTTGCTTTTTGCCTTTCTGCTTCGATAATTTGTTATTATTACTCGTACATACCGTTTTCCCCGACGATCTAGATACAAATTAAGTGGTCACTTGTACGTAAAAAAAAAAAATACCACAGTAAAAAAAAATGAAAACTTCGACATAGAACCAGGTCCTAATTATCAGCACGGATCTTTTCTACGGGCGATGAAAATTATAGTTCGCCCGACACTGCGAAGTTATATCGTCATTTAGTAAGAATCATAAAGACTAAAGAAGATTATTTTTTAATGAACTTTTGAAACAATCGAGGGTTATATTTATTTTGTGCGTAACAAGTTGATCATAGCTGTGGGAAGGTGGGGGTCGGACGGGGGTGATACTAGACGATTCGTCGGGCCGCGAGGCTACGAGGGAGATATTTCATTGAACTAGTTATGTCACGTCTAGACATGGGGCTGTTGAGCGTCGAACACTTAGTTCACTTTTTAGGATTCAAAATTCTATCATTTGGGACGGTAAATAGAGGGGGCTGTCGAACGCGTTTTACTCGCCTCTTACCGACAGATGCTTTATTGTTTTATTGCTGTAGGTGTTTAATTTCGTTATATACATTTCTTCGAGTTTTCTACACTACGAAGTTTTATGTTCGCTTGTTACATTACACTATACAGACTAGCTAGTGAAAAAATACACTCTATTACTATACATGCGACCTACCCACACAATTTGGTCAAGTACAGAAAGTATTAAAGAAATAATGTATTCTTCATATTGATGTTAAAAAAGCAGTAACATCGTCAATTTCTGTATAATATATGTTTGCAATATTGACTAATTAAAACGCGATAAAATCCGTAAACTAGTTTCATTTAATATATATGTATGCAATGTTAACAAATAAATATAAATAAATAAATAAATAAATGTTTTATGACACATTTTTTACACAACATTTTCCAGTCCAAAACTAAGCAAAGCTTGTACCATGGATACTAGAAAACTGATAAATATACTTAAACATACTTTCTTTTGTAAATAAAATACCATATATAAACACCCAGACACTAGAAAAACACCATGTTCATCACACAATATTTTTCCAGTAGTGGGGATCGAACCCACACCCTCTGGCGCAGGAGGCAGGTACACTACCCACAACGCCATTCGGGTCGTCAAAAAAACTAAACATACATTCGCCTAAACATACATTTGCCAACAAATGGTTGGCAAATGTATGTTTAGGCGAGAGTTTTTTTTACTCACTCTTTAACATTGTTGCATTTGATAGTAAACCCGAGCGTCTCTAATCGCATGTTGAGAGTTTATCGGTTGGAACTAAAGACGAATCAATTTCTCCTGTAGACCATCGAATGTAAAAGAATTTTATCAGAACTAAGTTCATTTTATATGCGTTGAAAATACGACGGCAAATGAAGTTTAAATTTTGTATAATATTTGAAAGACACTATTCCCTACTACGAAATAATTTTTTTATTGTAATATTTGCCAATGTATTAAAAAAACTTTCAGTAACAGTGGCTAAACTTGCGTTGATTTCTTATTAACTATCTGCATATTAAGTAAATCCTTAGAAGTACATTTTTTTTGCTCTTTTAGATATAATTTATGAAGCCCTCTAATCCATAATATCAAACCCGTCAAAGGTGAGCCTAGTTTCTTCTAACCTTATATAGTGTTTAGTTTTGACTGGGTGAACATTATATAGAAGTTGTTTCTATTTCATAATTTATAATTTTAATGAAATGGTTACATTATTCAGTGAAATCACAATGTGAGCAAGAGGCAAGCGAGCAGGTGGTTCACCTGATCCTAAGGAATAACCGCCACTCATTGACATGGCAACACCCGTAGGGTTGCAGATGCGTTGCCACTTAATAAAGCGCCATTTAATAAAGTGGGCCCCGGCTACTTCACACATCAGACGAAACGCAGAAGTAAAACACTTCACGCCGCCGGTCTTCCATGAGATCGTGGTACTTACACGGATAGACCTGCTCATTTATGCAACAGCGACACACATGTTGCGTGGCCCTACCACAGTTATTTCCAATGGAAATTAATCACCGTGACGAACTCAATTTTCGTTAAAGTTCACATTTTAATTAATCGCCATGCGTTCATCACTAAAGGCGTGACACTCGGCATTGGAAATGTTCTTAGTGCTTATCTTTCTTGAGGAACGAACCGAGTCGTCTATAGGGTAATAAATTCACCGAAGGCGGCAAGGAGGTCAAATGCATCTGTCTAACGGTCCAGCTATTAACGGGGCACGCTACGTGAATACCGCATGGCGGCCCCTCATTCTTTATCGCACAATTGATTGTTATTGAACGGTTTTTTATTCTTAATCTAATTCGTTGAAATATTTGTAGGTATGTTAGGCAACGCTCTACCCAGAAACGCACGTAGGTTCGAATCTTGGCAGCTCTGAAAATTTTTCCGCAATTTATCTATTAAATTGAAAGTTTCTTTTAATGTTATAGATAAATTGATTAACGATTTGATTGATTTTAATATAAAACCAATTTATCTATATGAAAAAAATACAAAATAATAAAATAAGAATCAGGGACGGTCCATTTTCTTGCAGTCGTTTTTGTTAACTATTATTTAGGAATATATGTTTAAGTACCCAGTACTTTATGGTTTGATTGATTTATGTCTATGTTCACACCCATCATTTGACTTTTTCGCGTAAGAAATCGCGTTCGGAACGCAAAGCGAATCGGCGGTATATTGTTTCTACATTTACATAATTGCGTGAATTTATATCAGAAACATAACGAACATAAACGTTCTGACAATCGACAGTTTGATAAAAACGTTTTGTACATCAGCGGCGGCGCTAAATGGTCCCGATGCCGTCGCAGTGACAGTTTGTGAGCGGGACTGATTCGTAAATGAGCCAATTCGGCGCCTCGGGTAGCAATGTCGGACGCAAAACGAAATTGTCTCGCCTCCAGACAACTCAGCTCGGTCGTTTCGGATTTTTCCCCCCTTCCACGAACGAGAAAGTCGGCTGGCATAGGGTGTCCAGATTTTTTATAACAAGTCCATATTTTTTATTAACGAAAACAAAACCGACACCAAATATCTCGCTCTGTATTCGTTTTATACTTAATTGATTTTCAGGATTTCGCTAACAATGAAATAAACCAATGAAATTAATATAGAACCACATGGGAAGCACCAGCTTTCAAATAAAAAAAAGATCATCAAAATCGGTTCACTCAGTCAAAAGGTTATGAGGTAACAAATATTTAATAAAGTCGAATTGAGAACCTCCTCGTTTTTTGAAGTCGGTTGAATAAGTAAACAATATTATGTAAGAATTTCTCTCATCTTCTATAATGATTTTAATATCTGCCTTTTACGGTATATGCAATATTTTCGGAATGTATATTGTCACGAGATTTTACGGAATCATGAGTGCTATTCGTTTTGTTCCTTATAAGCATATTTTTATTTTTATTTTTGTTTTGGTATAATTCTCTATTACTGTAATATTATCTCCTAGTTTGTTGTTAATGTTCATGCTTCTATTAAATGAAAAGTATTAAAATTACATATTTGAAACAAACAACAACAATCTAAAACATATCTTACCGTTATTACCGCAATTATCGTCACGTACGTGGGAAGCGAGCTCACTGTGACATTGAAACATGGTGACACTACATTCGTGTTTTGTCCTCCGCCATCTTGGATAGATTCTTTGTTCAACGGACAATGATGGCCACGGGAATTGGGATACGCCGTTAGGTTTTTCTTTTGCGAGACTATGGACGTATCCATTAGCGAACAATTGACCATTCTGCCCACCGCGTGGACAAGGACTACGGCATTCAACGGCGCGACCTTATTGCACTAGCAGTTTTTGCCTTACTCCGGAGAATAGATGTAATTGTGCCCGCATATACGTCATTCAAACTGCACGTGATTTGGGGTATAAATACAGGTATTGTGATTGAGCAATGCAGCAGATTATGCTGTGGCATGTGTGGGTTCTTTAGTATGTTAAAGTTGCAGTCCAGCTGAAGACATCCGTAAGGTAGAAGCGTTAACGTTTTTGCCTATAATGTTTGGTTAGTGATGTGACGGGGACTGTCGTCTTATAGGTTGGTGTACGATTTTCTCGCCACTAAAAAGAAACAGAAAAAACAGTTTTAGACAACCGAAAGTTGTTGACCTGTATTAGTCCACATTATAGTATTGTGTATTCTCTCATTATATTATTATTATTTATAATTATTTGGACGATAGCAGGTACCCTGCCCTGCCCAACTTTCAATCATATTTTCAGATCCAAAATATATTTTTATTCACCAGTGCTAAATAATTCGATAGAGTGCTTGTGAATAAGTTTTCTTTGTTATATTTTCTGCGTCGCAGTCACTAAAGTGCTGACATATTTTAATACTTACGGCTACCATGGACTCATCTGTCATGATGTACCACCAAAAGGTTATAGATAAATAGTGCATCAAAATTTTATGCTCTGGATCCAGTTGGCCTGCCACCCTATTTCCGCAGGTGTCATTCTTTTTGCCATCCGACGAAATGCAGTCTGTTTCAATTGTGTTTGGCCAGTGAACATTTTCCACCTTCTGTTTAACATTTGTGTCAGGGCAATGACCTCATTCCAATTGCTCGCCTCACTTTTGTTTTAGCACCTAACCTCGGCTAACCTTGCAGATTTACTCATTCAATAAACGCGAATTTGCTCAGTGTTCCGTGCGCTGCTTTAAACAATGTTTACCTTGCACAGTCTAAATCTTAAGTTACTTGCTCTACTTTTTGATCACTCATCGAATTAAGGATCGGAATGGTAAAAAATCTCCTCAGAAAGTCATTTCACACAAACATTGTTGTCATTTAAAGAGTTACGACCGGTTCCATCGTATAAATTCACTAATCAGCTGTCAAATATCATTTGAGTTGCCAAAAGGATGGTTAAACTCTTTGGATTGATCAGAATGATCTTCTTAATGATAAGAATGATAAATTCAAAGAGTTTAAAAAGAATTTGTATGATGATCAGTGTTTCAGAAACCGGGCGTTAAAATAATGACTGTCGTCTTTTATTTATAATTCCTCTGCTAACTCTAATTCTGTATGTATTAATTATTACACTTTTTCCTGCTGCAGTTCCAATAAATTTTTATTGGTATTCCCTACAACGAAGTCTGTTTTGAAAAGAGGCGACTGAAATCGCTTTTGGCGGTGACTCAGGAGACAGTAAATATGAATAGCCAACTTTATGTGTTTTCACTTAAGATGCATATTAAAATGTTGGCTTTTTTGTCCGCGATGAGAGTTTGAGGATGCATGTTTTATGGTTTCTCCTTATGCCTTAAATATACGACACAATCATGTTATTTATATAAGGGTGGGTTATGAAGTATTATTGTATTATATAGTAGTTATTTATGTATATAATAATAAATGGAAGCTGAGGTAGTATCGAATCCTGTTTGTAGCTATATATTTTCTCTAGCTCATCGGGGAGTTACATTTAAAATCAATCATGAATAATTAACTGATCAGACATACTGCTCGTCTACTATATTTAGATATAGCATAAATTTTATATTAAAAACAAAAGTTCAGAGTCCTAATGCAATAGCGACCGGCGGCAGGCTAATAACAATAGGCAACTGACCTCTTTCTCTCAGTCCACCTGTCGAGAACGGGCACGGCGATTCAACGCACGCCCTCCTCCACTTCCTGTGAGTTTGCGGTAGTGTTTCTTTACCGTTTACATCACAATAGTTTTATTAACAGCGCCGCCTGACGACTGCAAATGATAGCGTTACAACCCCGTAATTACGTTTTAAGGCATTAAGTTCACCCTTTGTAATCCGTTTTATTTAAAGGTTGCAATAAAACTATAAATAAATTAAAAAAAAATATTATTAACACCGATAACTGCTTTTGTCATTTGATGCTTAATTTGTGAGGTTGACGGAACCTGGGCGAAGAACTTTACAGAGGGTAAGACATTGTCCGAATTGCCATACTTCACATATCTTTGAAACACTGAAAATAATATTAATAACAAAGAACATTATTATAGGTTTCTCACGGTGTTTTCCTTCACGTCTACGTAGAAGAAAATATAATAAATGTGTACTTAAAGTCGCAATAAATCGTAACTCTAGGTCGTTTAATTATTATCGTTGCAGTGTTCATGGTAAATTATGTTGTGCATTGTTTTGTCAAGAAAAAGTCAACACTATCGCGAGAATCATCACCGATTACGGTCAGATAGGGTAGTAATTAGACGCTGGTCGGTTTTCAGTTTAAAAACAAAACCCGAAAAGATTAAAACCATACTATGTTACATTATTTGTTATTAAATTAATAGCAAAACACAACCACACTTTAGTATTATTATTTATAATTACCCTATTTCCGCAGGTGTCATTCTTTTTGCCATCCGACGAAATGCAGTCTGTTTCAAGTGTGTTTGGCCAGTGTGAACATTTTCCACCTTCTGTTTAACATTTGTGTCAGGGGCAAAATGACCTCATTCCAATTGCTCGCCTCACTTTGTTTTAGCACCTAACCTCGGCTAACCTTGCAGATTTACTCATTCAATAAACGCGAATTTGCTCAGTGTTTCCGTGCGCTGCTTTAAACAATGTTTACCTTGCACAGTCTAAATCTTAAGTTACTTGCTCTACTTTTTGATCACTCATCGAATTAAGGATCGGAATGGTAAAAAAAAAATCTCCTCAGAAAGTCATTTCACACAAAAAACATTGTTGTCATTTAAAGAGTTACGACCGGTTCCATCGTATAAATTCACTAATCAGCTGTCAAATATCATTTGAGTTGCCAAAAGGATGGTTAAAACTCTTTGGATTGATCAGAATGATCTTCTTAATGATAAGAATGATAAATTCAAAGAGTTTAAAAAGAATTTGTATGATGATCAGTGTTTCAGAAAACCGGGCGTTAAAATAATGACTGTCGTCTTTTATTTATAATTCCTCTGCTAACTCTAATTCTGTATGTATTAATTATTACACTTTTTCCTGCTGCAGTTCCATAAATTTTTATTGGTATTCCCTACAACGAAGTCTGTTTTGAAAAGAGGCGACTGAAATCGCTTTTGGCGGTGACTCAGGAGACAGTAAATATGAATAGCCAACTTTATGTGTTTTCACTTAAGATGCATATTAAAATGTTGGCTTTTTTGTCCGCGATGAGAGTTTGAGGATGCATGTTTTATGGTTTCTCCCTTAGTGCCTTAAATATACGACACAATCATGTTATTTATATAAGGGTGGGTTATGAAGTATTATTGTATTGATATAGTAGTTATTTATGTATATAATAATAAATGGAAGCTGAGGTAGTATCGAATCCTGTTTGTAGCTATATATTTTCTCTAGCTCATCGGGGGAGTTACATTTAAAATCAATCATGAATAATTAACTGATCAGACATACTGCTCGTCTACTATATTTTAGATATAGCATAAATTTTATATTAAAAACAAAAGTTCAGAGTCCTAATGCAATAGCGACCGGCGGCAGGCTAAATAACAATAGGCAACTGACCTCTTTCCCTCAGTCCCCCTGTCGAGAACGGGCGCGGCGATTCAACGCACGCCCTCCTCCACTTCCTGTGAGTTTTGCGGTAGTGTTTCTTTACCGTTTACATCACAATAGTTTTATTAACAGCGCCGCCTGACGACTGCAAATGATAGCGTTACAACCCCCGTAATTACGTTTTAAGGCATTAAGTTCACCCTTTGTAATCCGTTAACTTCAAAGGATGCAATAAAACTATAAATAAATTAAAAAAAAAATATTATTAACACCGATAACTGCTTTTGTCATTTGATGCTTAATTTGTGAGGTTGACGGAACCTGGGCGAAGAACTTTACAGAGGGTAAGACATTGTCCGAATTGCCATACTTCACATATCTTTGAAACACTGAAAATAATATTAATAACAAAGAACATTATTATAGGTTTCTCACGGTGTTTTCCTTCACGTCTACGTAGAAGAAAATATAATAAATGTGTACTTAAAGTCGCAATAATCGTAACTCTAGGTCGTTTAATTATTATCGTTGCAGTGTTCATGGTAAATTATGTTGTGCATTGTTTTGTCAAGAAAAAGTCAACACTATCGCGAGAATCATCACCGATTACGGTCAGATAGGGTAGTAATTAGACGCTGGTCGGTTTTCAGTTTAAAAACAAAACCCGAAAAGATTAAAACCATACTATGTTACATTATTTGTTATTAAATTAATAGCAAAACACAACCACACTTTAGTATTATTATTTATAATTATAATAGCTGTATCAAAAGATGTTAAAAGTGGAGTTTTATCGTAAGATGTTGGTAATATTAATCATACGTAAACCATGCGTATGTAAGTGTAACACTGAATGACCATCTTGAACCTCAATTAATTGTGAAATCCTAAATTTAATACGGGCCTTGTCTATTATCGCTTTGTCTTTGTAACTCACGATACAAGTCGAGTGTTATATATTCGACCCGAATAAAACGTAAAATCATTTTGCAAATTGAATGCCGCTGTCGCCTCACATCGAAGCCCGAACACGGTGTAGCGTTCGTGATATGATAAATAAAATCGGCAAAGTGCGAGCCGAACTCGCGCACGAAGGGTTCCGTACCATTATCTACAAAAACGGCAAAAGAATCATGTCTGTTGTATGGGAGCCCCACGTAAGTATTTTTTATTCCGTTTTTTAGTATTTGTTGTTATCAGCGGCAACATCTGTGAAAATTTCTGAGAAGAAATTCGGAGTCTTACTAATAGCGTCCCGTTTTACCCTTTGGGTACGGAACCCTTAAAACGCGGTTCGCGTAGCAACTCGCGGCGGAATCGATTTGAATTTGAATCTTCGCCTATACCTGTCCGCTATCACGTAAGCAATCGTTTTATATTATGAGTGATTTTGCGCGTCAGCGACGGCACTGTTTGGTCAACCGAAAGGTGACGGACGTTTCTTGTGAGCGTGTTAAATTTTATGTGTTTTTCAAATAGACCATTTGATTTGTCCCCATATTTTAATATATTCGCATTCGTGACACGTTATTATTGGCATTCGTGACATCGCCCTCAATCTCATTGCCTCTTACCTTAGTAATAGAATTCAAAAAGTATCTATAAATGATATAAATTCCGCAGGATCCCCCATGAAAATGGGTGTCCCACAAGGATCAATCTTGGGTCCATTATTATTCTTAGTGTATATAAATGATCTCCCCTTTTATGCCAGTGAGTTATGTGATGTTGTACTGTTTGCTGACGACACATCGCTCCTTTTTAAGGTTGACCGAAACGTGTCGGATTATGACGACGTGAATAGTGCACTTTCGCGTATCCTCCACTGGTTTTACCGTTAATAATATGGTGTTAAATGCTAAAAAAACTAAATGCCTTCTTTTTACCCTTCCCAGCGTAAGAAGGCGAAGTTTTAGCTTAACATTAAATAGCGTAACCTTTAATCCTGTTGAGTCCGCTGTATTCTTGGGAATTACATTGGATTCAAAGCTCCAATGGAGTCCCCATCTATCATCTCTTGCGAACAGGTTAAGCTCCGCTGTTTTTGCAATTAGGAAGGTTAGGCAGCTATCAGACATCGACACTGTTTGTTTAGACCAGACTTGTTTATTTCAGTTATTTCCACAGCATCTTGTCTTACGGCATTTTGTTGTGGGGTAGTGCATCTGATATAAATTCAATATTTATTATTCAAAAAAGAGCTGTCCGAGCAATTTATAACATCGGAGCCCGGAATACACTTAGAGACCTTTTTAAAGAGATTAATATACTCACTGTTGCGTCTCAATATATTTATTGTAATATTTTGTATGTTAAAAATAATATTAATAGTTATCTAAAGAATAGTGACAGACATAAACTAAATACTAGAAATAAGGACAAACTAACTACGCCATTGTTTCGTCTACAAAAAGTAAACAGGTCGTTCATGGGGCAAAGTGTGCGCATGTATAATAAAATCCCACAGTCGATATTTTAAGTCTGCCACTTGATGAATTTAAACGAAAAGTTAAAAGTAAACTTATGGCTAAAGCATACTATACTATTGCTGAATATCTTGACGACGCCAATGTGTGGGGTTAATACTGTTGATACTCACGTAGGCTAAAACAAGACTATTATACCTGTAACATTATATTGTAAACTGACCTTTTAAAAAAAGAGCAACTGTTGAGTTTCTTGCCGGTTTCTTCTCAACAGAAACTGCTTTCCGAACCGGTGGTAACTTACGAACATATTAATTAATTTCCTTGTAAAATTTCGACTTTTCATAAGAACGCGCAAGCGTCTATGTGAATAAAGATATTTTATTAT
This sequence comes from Iphiclides podalirius, assembly GCA_933534255.1. NCBI lineage: Eukaryota > Metazoa > Arthropoda > Insecta > Lepidoptera > Papilionidae > Iphiclides > Iphiclides podalirius. The sequence goes on from OW152828.1 coordinate 8,672,102, forward strand.
TATATTATTATATTGCATATAAAAATAAATATTATGAATAAAAATAAACATAGATATAAATATTGTATATAATACATATATAAATAGGACCCAACCCTCGGTAGGGGAGACCAAACGGCCGAGGGTTAGGGTGAGATGGAGAGAAACCGGCGGACGATGCGGGCGGTATCGAGGAGCACCGCCTTCTGCATTTGAGCTTGGAGCGATCCGTCCCGGAGCCCCAGTCGCCTCAGTGTTAGGAGAGGCTGACTGGGATTAACCCATTCGCAGACACGACTATCGGGATAATTTTGGTCGACACATTCGGTCACCTCGTGTAAACTTTGATCTTTTTTTCACGAGGTTCTCGTCAAAATTGTAGCGACCAAAAAATACCCGCGACTGTGTTGAGTTTCTTTGCGCGACAATCTTCCTTTTAAAAAAAGAGCAACTGTTGAGTTTCTTCTTCAACAGAAACTGCTTTCCGAACCGGTGGTAACTTACGAACATATTAATTAATTTCCTTGTAAAATTTCGACTTTTCATAAGAACGCGCAAGCGTCTATGTGAATAAAGATATTTTATTATTATATTATTATATTGCATATATAAAATAAATATTATGAATAAAAATAAACATAGATATAAATATTGTATATAATACATATATAAATAGGACCCAACCCTCGGTAGGGGAGACCAAACGGCCGAGGGTTAGGGTGAGATGGAGAGAAACCGGCGGACGATGCGGGCGGTATCGAGGAGCACCGCCTTCTGCATTTGAGCTTGGAGCGATCCGTCCCGGAGTCCCAGTCGCCTCAGATGTTAGGAGAGGCTGACTGGGATTAACCCATTCGCAGACACGACTATCGGGATAATTTCGGTCGACACACCACCCCACATGTCGGTCACCTCGTGAGCCAGGTCCAGATACTTTGTCTTCTTATCTGTTTCGGCTTTCACGAGGTTCTCGTCATATGGAATGGTAATGTCGACCAAAAATACCCGCGACTGTGCCCGGTCCATCACCACGATGTCAGGTTTGTTCGCGACAATCGTCCTGTCCGTGATGATGGGCCGGTCCCAATATAGCCTGGCGCGGTCATTTTCGAGCACGGCCTCCGGAGAGTACTTGTAGTACGGCAGTTTCCAATCCACGAGGCCGTATTTCAGAGCGAGCTCCTGGTGTAGGATTTTGGCTACTAGGTTGTGTCTATGCAGATACTCAGAGTTAGAAAGCATGGAACAACCGGAAATAACATGCCGAAGCGACTCCCCGGGAAGGCGACAAGCTCGACAGATGTCGACGGTGCCATCCCTTAGGATGTATTTCCGATAGTTGTTCGTCTTAATAACCTGATCCTGTATCGCACAGACAAAACCTTCGGTTTCCCCATAGAGGTCACCGAAACGTAGCCAGTTAAGGGAGGCCAGAGTATCTACAAAAGGCTCGTGTAGGGCTTTGTAGAACCTCCCGTGGAGCTCTTTCTCCTTCCATACGACTGATTTTTTTAAAAAGAGCAACTGTTGAGTTTCTTGCCGGTTTCTTCTCAACAGAAACTGCTTTCCGAACCGGTGGTAACTTACGAACGTGTTAATTTCTTGTAAAATTTTGACGTTTCATAAGAACGCGCAAGCGTCTATGTGAATAAAGATATTTTATTATTTATTATTATTATTATTAATGTGCGAATATGCATTTAAAGAGGCTGCTACTGACTGATGTGCTATTTGCTGCATAGAAAGTTGTTTTTATTTTGCAATTATAGCTTTTCGCCCCGCGTTGAAGCCATCAAAAAATATCTTTCTTTAAAAACATTTTCTAAAGAAATATATTTTCATCCTTTACAGCACTTTTTTCCAATTATAAATGCCTATGTCCTTTCTCAGGGTCTAGATTATCTGCGTACCAAATTTGAAATAAATAGGTTCAAGTAGTTTTTGCCTGAAAGCGAGACAGACAGACAGAGTTACTTTCGCATTTATAATATTAGTATGGATGTAGTAAATGCTATTAGCCTGCAATGTAGTAAAATAAAAAAACTAGTAGAAAAACACACAAAGACCTTTACTAGGGCATAGTCCACACTGCGGATTCGCAGACTTCACATATATTCGAAATATTTTTGTTGCTGATGGTACTTATTTAAAAACTCTAAAAAATCGAAAATAGCCATATATTTCCTTACTGTTTTTCTTCAAAGCTAAGCACGTGATAGGTCAGTAATTAAAATTAATAATTTTATTGCTACCGGCACTAGGATTTATATTTCTTCAGATCCGTTACGTGCTATACAAACTTTCCTGACATTAGTGCCTAACGTACGTCAACAAATCTTGTAATAATATCCTAAGCAAATCGATTTGATAAAATGTGGATAAGGTCAGCTACGCATTAGGGTCTAAGGGCGTGAGAAAGGCAACATGGTAAAAGAGCGTATTAATAACCTCAAACTTGTCCTATATGTACGAAGTGAGGAACAGAAAAGCGATAGAGTCGCCCACGCTAAAATTTCCCATCCGGCACGGTGACAAAGGCGGTTTTTAATAACCTCAACAATCATCAGATGCTGTCAACACTCGGCTCTAGTAAAATTTCGCCGGCCCCACAATTGAACCGGTTAACGTCGGCGTTGTGTGGTTGCAGAAAAGTGGGGAGGATGTGTTCCATTTGCAGACGGCCAAGTGCGTGGGCCCGAACGCATTGTTCGGGACCTGCACGCGAGCTGCGATAGCAGCTGGCAATACTCGCTTAACTCGTATCCGTCGACTTTTAATATAACACGAGAGCTGATGATTCGTAATCACTACATAGTATAAAACAAAGTCATCCCGCTGTCTGTCCGTCACTATGTATGCTTAGATCTTTAAAATTTCGCAACGGATTTTGATGAGTTTTTTTTACTAGAAGACAGGGCGGGTCTCTAGTAGTATATAATGTAATTATCTTCGTCACGGCTTACAAAGTTCCGTGTTTGTACTTTATCTGTCATTCGCCTGTAATCATAAATTGTTGTCATTGTAAATACATTACTTTACTTCGAGGTCATTGTAACATGGATTTTTGCAACGCGTTCGTAAAATAACAAAATGTCTAATGTTTATATCGCAATTTCTTTATTTTCAGCTTATTTATTGGTCATTAATTAGTGTGTGAATATTTCGACACCGTAAGTGGTGATAGTTGAAATATATTTTTGTTTAAGTAAGAACTATTTTGTGCTATTTTGGTAATTTTAACGTCGTTTCTCAATAATCTGTCGACACTCACGAATTTGTCAATCGATATATTAAAAGAATTGAGTGATCCAACAGACGACGAATCGAGAGTTAAATGGTTGTTAAGACCACGGGGCAGTCGTTTTATAGGCCATTTCAATGAAATTGAAATACTAATAAAATTGATTTGCAAATGTTTTTCTGCATGGCAAACGAACCAGGTCCAGATCGCGTAAATCTACAATGACAAGGTGATTTAACATGTCTTTTATATTCCAACTGCTTTTTTGAAATTCTATTTGGTTCATGCAATGCGGTGAGGCACTTGTCTCATAGAATAATTTTGTTGGCAACAATGGTCGTCTACTCTAAAAGCTAACCTTCTATCGCACTGCTATTTATACGTCTGTATTGTTAAGAGCTTTTAATATGGAAAGCTTATATGTTATTTTTTCTAGAATAACCCGTATATTATGTCACCAGCTGTTCCTTGAGATTACATCCGCGAGAAACGTTTATGACTTTTCTCCGCTTAAGCTTCCTCAAAAATTGGGTTATCAAATGAAAAAAATATTTTCCGAATCCGAATAGTAGTTCCAGAGATTAGCGCGTTCAAACAAACTTAAGCTTTATTGCATTAGACAATACATATTTATATACAAGGCATTCAGACGGAAAGATGCGAAAGTGAAAATCACAATTTAATTTACAATTATTGGGCTAACATATTTTGGCATACTTTTTACATCGTCGAGCCAAAGAGTTCAATGACTCCTGTGGTAAATATTAAATTCATCTCACAAGCTTGCGTATCTGATTGACCGCATGTCATATTATATGTTAACATGTTTTGGATGTATGCGGTTAGTGGATTCATATCGGAAGTCCATTCAACGCCTAATAATTTATGCAACGAATGATCAGCGTATAAACATGCTTGTATAAAGTCTTATTAGAAATTAATACAGCAAAAATCATTTCGAATAATTATTTAACAGGAAAATTGTCTCTATAGCGTTGTCTCATCGTCTGCGCTTGCGTTTTAAATTTATTTTTAAGCCCAGGCCGTATTAAGAATGTTCAATAAGAACGAGCGATTTCAAAACTAGGCAAAGTATTCAGCCCTGTAGTCTCGGGCTCAGAGAATAGGGCTAAGGTATCCCCTGCCTGTCGTAAAAGGCGACTAAAAGGGGACACGGATGGGCAGCAGCACGAAGTGGTCTCGTGCTGCTGCAAGAGGGTGAGGTAATCGGAGAGGGTTTATCCTTCTTCGAGGCGTGCTCAGGCGTAGTACCGAGGGACACCGGTGCGTTCCATGGGAGATCCCGGAATCCCCCCAAATGTACAGAAGGTGGCCACCGATATAAAATAGGCAAAGTCTATTACGAACATTCAATTGTCCCCGCTGTTATGTCGCCCACGCTGCGCCCACTGGATCGATTCGGTGTACCGTTCGGTGTTCGGTGTATAAAAAAATTACACATTTTATTGATCGCATTGCTGCTTATTGTATCTGTTGCCGCAATATTACAATACTAGCTGTTAACCACGGCTTCGCCCGTGCGGCCAAAGGGAATTAACAATGAGTTATTTTATTTTACACCAGAATATCTCGCAGATGGCTGAATTTTTTCCCGCTTAGTTGACACTTATTATTACCTATATTTTGGACAATTCACACATTATCTTTATAAGTTGTGGCCTATGTGTTATTCTGATGTATAAGCTATTACGCTGTAAAGTTTCAATAAAATGTATTCTGTAGTTTTTGCGCGAAAGAGTAAACATCCATCCATACATACAAACTTTCGCATTTATAATATTAGTAAGGAAGTAAGGATTGCGTGCTCACGCGCGCCCCGCGTCTTCCTACCCGTATTCCGCATTCATACATACGTGCCCTTATGGTAATTTTTTATGACAGCCCAGTATTTCGCTACCTGCTCACATTGCCGTTTCACGATTCGTTTCTTATTAAAATTTCAGAAAGGAGACTCGCGTCACGACGCGGCGATCCCTTCGTTACGAAATGTTCATAAATTATTCCGCACCCAAATTAGGGACGGGCACGAAACATTATTAAAACATCGAATATTTTAAACGCGCGCAAAATTCAAATTTCCCGCGACATCACTTTATAAAGCTCGTGAATAATTCCGCAAGAAATGTGTCATTTTTAAACAATCCCTCTCGAAGTGAATTAGATTAATGACAAGTTGGAATTTTGCAGATTATGTGCAAAAATGTATGATTACGATGTTCCATACTTTTTGATATATTCATTGCTTTAGTATTTTTTCCGTTACGAAGGCCGCGAAACAAAAACAAGCGTATAGCAATGATAAAATTTCATTTATAAAATACATTTTCAACACATTGATAAGCTGTAGAATAATGGTAGTATTTATGGTAGTACTTGGTCGATATAACAAGTTTACAAAACTTCCGTATTTACCATTGAAGACGTTACATATATGTATTCATAACATCACAGGGCAACACATAACAACATTTTTGAATATTCTTGCAAACATAGCGTTGTAAGGATAACTACCAAATTTTATACGTAAGCAAAAAAAATATTGGCGTCTGCCTAGCCGAATGAAAGATTTATATATTTTGTGCATCATGTTTGGATATTTATTATACACAAACATGATGCACAAAACATATACAAGTATATTATGGTAGTAGGTGTAAATAGCGGTAATAATACAATATTGCGTATTATTTCCACTATTTGATCCTGGTTTTCCCGACGCCGGCCATATGGTTATCGCATCACCTGTTTACCACTTTAAGACTTTGTAATATACAATACATTATCAGAAATTGCGTCGTTGTGAATATCTTTTGACAGCAACGCTGTTCAGTACGCGACATGGCAGAATCATCTCGAACGCCATCTTTGTTCACGATCACGACGAACTCGTTTTTAATTAATTAATTGTTGATAAATTCTTTCATGACATTTTTAATGATTATTCGATTAGAAAGTAATTTTTTATATTTTTTTGTTAATCTCTACTGAATTCATTTTTATAAAATACAAATTAGATATTTATTTATCCTCTCAGAGTAATTGAATTATAATCTTTCAAATGCGAACTCTACACGTGATGTACTACGAAATCGGAACGATGATATATGAACTTAATTCGTACAATGGGAGACGGGGCGTCCGTATACGTCGTCGTGTCGTTTTCTCATTTTTTTTCTCTCCACATACAAAGCGACGGCTGTAAGTTGATCCCGGTATAAGTGCGGACGCGTCGCTCGCCTGGTCGCGAACAAAGGAATGCGGGTATTGTAGGGGGCTCCCTTTGAGCTGGCCATCGATGCAAGGCGCCGTTGGCCGTTGTTCGGGATACGGGTGAAATAATTAAACGGCTGAACTCACTTCCTATCTGTGTATGTACTGAGTAGCTTCGGTCCTATCGGAGGTCCTTCATTGGCCCTCGTCGTTAATATGCCGTCTCTCTTTAGTGGCGACAACGCGAAAGCAGGCGGGCAGGTTTACTCCAGGACTTTCCTACTTCTAGCGCTTAAGTCATCAATGATCGATAGTCTTGGAATGCTCTAAGGAAATGCTTGAATATTGTAAAGAAAACCATAACCTTAAAAGTCACAAAAGACTTTTTTTTTGTTTTTTCAGTATAAAGAATTAGTGTGCTCGTATTGTGTGTTATAAGTATTAAATATATCAAAACTAGCGATCGACCAGTTGTCTTAATTCAACGAGAATTCAATAAACTTTAATTTTAATCGTATTCGTAATCAATTCAATCAATGTGTCATTTTAAAATTCCATTGGGACAATCTCTACTTTATTCAATTGTTTGATCAAATACTATTACGTTTTTTGTCATTGACATAATGAACGCGAACAATTAATATTTGGCAGTGTCTAGGCCGCCACCTATGGCCATTTAGGAAATTAAAGAAGTACTTAGTTGTTAGTGGTAGTGTTGCGGACCTCGTTGCTATTTTGATAGCTGATGTAGTTTTTTACTTTTTTTGCGTTTGACATTGTCTGTTCTATTACCCGTAAGCATCTCTAGTTAGTCTGTGCTATTACCTATTTCTTTCCGTTTGCTTAATTTTCTAATTATCTTAAAATAATCATTTTTCAACTTGTATCATCGTTTTATCATTGGCAGATATTAATTTGATTTGTTCATTTCAGGTAGTATTAGAAAAAATTGTGTTCCTTAACGCAATCAAACAAATTTTACATATAAAATATACGTTATAGCGTAGTAAAATAGTTTTCAACCGACGTCAAGAAAGGAGGAGGAGGTTCTCAATTCGACTGTATTTTATTTTAATGTTTGTTACCTCAGAACTTTCGACCGAGTGAACCGATTTTGATGATTCTTTTTTTTTATTTGAGAGCCGGTGCTTCCCATGTGGTCCCGTAATTGTAATGTAGTTAATTTTATTGGTATCGGATCTAGGTCTCCTGAGATAATATGGGAACTCCTGAAAATCAATTATAAAATGAATACAGAGCTAGATATCGAAGTCGGTTTTGTTTTTCGTTAATAAAAAAAAAATGTGCTTGTTATAGTGGTAGACTAACGTTAAATGCTAATCCGCTACAAGTTATTACCCATTGGAAAATGTTACTTATTGCATATTTTATAAATCGAACAATGAAATAAGCAGTTTTTCGAAAATATTGGGTCGAAGCTATTGGGTGGGACCCAAAGTGGATAAAACAGTAATAGGACTTAAATCTAAATACTTTTTTGCCAATGGAGCAAATGTTAAATTTGACTCTTTTCACACTCCCACCAGAACTCTCGCAATGTTGCCCGCGAGTGTTACGGCTTGCTCCACTCTGGATCTCCCATGCTAGTTTCTGGCTCTGCATTTCTATATTCACTGTACCACTTGACCACAAGATCACATGCTCTGTGTCGGAACTTTAAATCTATAAAAATCCACAGAATACCTTTATTTCTTGTTTTACCTATTGCCGCAGAATAATAATCACCAATAATTTTTAATAATGGTCGTCGACTAGACACTTCCTTGATGTTTGACGAACAATTAATGTATTTCCTTCACTGGTCTTTATAAACTTTAGCTGTGCCGAATCCTCGTGCGCGTAATATGCCTAAAGGCCCTAAAGGGGTATAAAGGTTTTTCCTCACGAATTAATATAAAAACCAGCCAAGTGCGAGACGAGCTTGCGCACGGAGGGTTCCATGCCATTATCTATAAAAACGGCAAAAAAATCATGTCTGTTCTATGGGAGCCCCACTTAAAATTTTTTTATTCTGTTTTTTAGTATTTGTTTTTATAGCGGCAACCGAAATACATCCGAAAATTTGAACTGTCTAACTATTCACAATTACAGTTTATGAGACACAGCCAGACGGAGAGACAGGCAGCGGAGTCTGAGTCATAGTATATTAGGTCCCGTTTTACCCTTTAGGTACGGAACCCTAAAAATGAATAACCACCGCTATTTTTTCTATCACTACAGTCTTATTTTTACTGACCACGTGTAATATAAAGAGCTTGCGGGAAAAGTAATAAGATGCTTATAACGTAATTTTTAGGTATAAAGGGTTAAGAATAAAAAAAAAATAAAGGCCCTGGGTTGTTATGAAATTTTTCTAAGAACTGGTATGTTTCAAAGCGAAGCATTCTTGGGGTTGTTATTGTTATTGTCTTTGAGGATACGGTTAAAACCCGTTCTTTTATTTATCTTATCTCACAATTGTGACATACGCTAAAGGTATTTCCATATAGAAAAATTCTATTTCATTGATTCGGGGAAGAACCCACCTTTTACAAGAGAGGGTGTATGTCGTTTCCATAGGTCTGTTATACGTTATGTCTGTATACGTTGTCTGTCTGTTCGGGTAACAATAAGGCCCGTGGAGATCAATAGTCCCCGCTAGTTTTTATATTCCATCAAATATTGAATATTTTTAATAATTACGCCAATACTATAAAATAGTAAAAGAAACTATTTATAGTTACGGGACGGGCCCATGACGATGTAAAGCAGTAAAATAAACGCGATGAAACCGGGAAAACAGTTTCATTATGTTATACTATTTGTAAAGTTAGATAGTCAACTGCATACTTATCTAATGAAAATAACTTCGTTGCCTTGATATATTCATCATATTTTTATTTATTCATTGTTAAAATTTTGTTTTTATATTCCATTGCGTGTTACATATAAATTAATCATCAAATTAGCTGTTGATTAAGATTACTCGTCAGCATAACAAGCCGAAAGCGAAGACAGAAATTTTAATAAATATAAATATTTATAGGACATGCTTTTTTATAAGGTCTAGTCTACAACTATGCGAAGCTTATACTGCGTATAATTAAACATACTTTTCTTTAGTAAATAAATTAATACTATAGATATATATACCCCGAACTATATATACTACGAACACTCCCTCTGGCGCGAGGGACTGGTTCAATATCCACTGCTCCTGTCGGTTGTCATTAGTTTTACTTATCGAAGTCTTATATTATTTCTTTCTAGACAACTCCATTTTGTAAGAGCGAACGGTTAAATTGATTCCGCTTGCCGACTCGCGTCGCTCTGCGGTAACTGTATCGGTTTCAGAGTTCAATATACGTCGGGTATTAGATTAGTTAGATACAATTGAATCCTCGCACTATATGTCCTTTGGATCATCTGTTACTGTACTATTATCGTATAGTTATTTAATTCTGGGATCTTCGTCGGTGTCTAGATATTGGTATGAAATTAATAACTAACCAATACTGCCAGAATATCAAGATGTGGTGAAAAAGCGCTTATGTGTAAATGATTTTAACAATTAATTTGATTAGGAAAATATAAGTAAAACCGTACAACTTTTAAAGTTAATACGATGTAACACCAAATTCCCTATCATATAATTATAACTTCTTTAATGTGAACACATACCGCAACATGCCGTGTTATAACGTGTAGTACCGATAACACGACCGAATAGGAAATATATTAGAGAAAAGAAATTGTCACTCTAAGATAGAACGTGCACTGTGAGTTTAGAGGTCGTTCCGATCGGGCGGCTACGACACGACGGCGTGACGGCCACGGTGCACCCTTCAAGGTCCAGGGTCCGGTCGAAAGTGCAAGGTGTTAAACGCGATGCTGCAAACTAATTAGCGAGCGCGGAAACAGTGATGTTTATGACCTTGCCCGCTTTATATAATAGTAGTAGTAATGCTGAAATGCTTAGTAATGAAACAACTGTGGTAGGGCCACTCAACGGTTCGCTGTTGCATGAATGCGCAGTCCCGTCCGGGAAAGTACCACGACCAGGAGAACGGCGTGAAGTGGATGTGTTATAATTCTGCGCTTCGTCTCGTGAGTGAGGCCGGTTTCCACTTTCTATTTAGTTTTTTACGTAAATAATTATATATTATAGATATATGAAAATCCACATTAGAATAACACTAAATTCATTATACAATATTTTTTCAGTTGTTTGTTTCAATCCACACCCTTTGTCGAAAGAGACAGACTTACTATTCACTACGCCAAACGGGTCGCCATTTTAAGTTCTATTACTACATTTGTAATCAACTTGTAAACAGAAGCCGCACTTGTACATTTTAACTAATCAGTTGTGTACAAATATTAATCGTCAACACGGACGTTGAAATTTCGCTGGTTTGCGCAACGAGGCAAATTAGAAACGTTTCCCGCAATCTGAGGATTACTTTATATAATGACGTCGACCTTTTCAAAGGTTTCGTGCTCGAGCAAACTTAACGGAAGCTTTACATGCTATGCATAAAGCAAAAATTACAAGTACTTGTTCACGGAAAATAGCTTTTTCAGGGCTCTTAAGAGTACGAGAGGCAAATTCTGACAAGAGCTTGCTCTGATTGCCCCGTCAAATTAAATATGCGTCCCATCGCCACAGTACTGTCACGTATACATATATATATATCAAATTGCAGGAGATAATAAAGTATTTTATTTTAAACCTTCAATTAAGTTTTTGAGTGTCATACCGCATGTATTATGTGTACACACCTGGCTTCTTACTCTGCGATTCTCAACTGCGACCGAAATCGCCACATAAATCAAAAGCAATTGTATATTTTTACAAGTCGCTCCCGATGTTTTTACGTTTAGGTCTTACTACGCAACAGATTTCAAATGGAACGTTTATATGTAGTGTACATGCATATTATAGTAGAGAAAAGCCGAGAAATTAAATATCTACATTTCACCCGTGCATGGGTATAATGCGTGGGTGCTAGTGTATAATAGAAAAGAAGGAATTAAATTTAATTTATTACTTCTTTGGAATTTAATTAATTCTTCATTATTAGTATTGCCACTTTTTATTATTTCTATTAACAAAGCGTTCTTACAATGACTTTGGTTGACGTTTTTATAAACTTTCCCAACTATTACAACAGCAGACAACCCTTGTGAACTATGCCCAATCCAGACCTGACGATGAGTCTTTCTTACTTCACTCACACGGAAGATATTCACACTTAAATCGTAACAGTGAAGCAAAGTAGGATAAGAACACAGGTCGCATGCCAATAACAAACCCAACTAACCCACTGATAAATGTTCCCGTGGCGACAGATCGCAGTGTAGTAAGACAAAAACAAAATTTCAAACTTCGTGTAACGAGGTGCATCTTTACTCAACATTCGCTTTTCCTATTACGACACACGTATTCCGCTACACAAGCCCGTTGCGTTTCGAATAAGGTTATAATATTTGGCAACGGCTTGGCGCGCGCTCGAGCGAGGCACCGATAAGGGCGGCCTTCAAGGCGGCTGCATTTGCGCGTTGCGAAGGTGCGCTCGAGGTAAGGCGCCTTGAGTCTAGGGTTGCCAAACAGTATCCAAAAGATGTATCCAAAAGAAGTACCATGCGTATTTTATAATAAAAAAAAATATTTCGAAGATATGTGAAGTCCGTCAATCCGCAGAGGGGCCGCGTGGTTTACTATGCCCTGAAAACCTCTGTGCAGAGGAGGGCTTTGCCTAGCTGTGGACATTTAGAGGCTGATACTTTCACTATCTGTTCATTCCATATTTTTTCCTTCCGTCCTCCCTTACTTACCATAGCCTTTTAACGTGTGTCATTGTAGCGTAGTCATGAAAGCTTACTTTCAAAAATGTCTGATAAGGTATGATTAAAATTGTGGCAGCAGACTTCGCTGTTGCACGAATGTTGCAGGTCCACGACCTGACATAAGAAAGGCTTGAAGCGGAAGTGTTATATTTCTTCATTTCGTCTGGTTGGGGGGTGAGGGAGAGGAGAGGTGGAGGGAGCGAAGGGGGTCTAGGTTTAGGGCAAAGGCTTCGGTATGTGTGGGATTATGAAATGAGTGGTTGAATGTGTGAGCTAGCCGGAGCCCGCTTTATTAAAAGGTGTCAACGCAGCTGCAACCCTACGGCTGTTGTAAATGTCCATGGGTGGCGGTTATTACTAAACATCAGGTGAACCGCTAGCTCGGTTACAACCTTCTGACATAAAAAAAACATAAATCTTATAAAAATACCGTTTTATCAAAGGGTATTATTTACTTTTTAAATAAAAGAAGTCCTTGTTAGATTCTAGAGTCGTAATTTTTCAAATTATCATCTGGCAACCCTAGTCGAGCCTAGCAACGTGCTCTCCGATGCGATGCGATGCTTGCCATTTTACTATTATGCCTACCCGTCGCCATTGTCGGTTCAAAATATCTTCAATATAACGTACACTTGCCATTTTTGGTATTATAACCCATTATATAAAGTACCTGGAGGACCGTTGTGTCATATGTTTTTTTGTATTTTGGAAATTACATTTAGATACCAATTACTACGTAATGAAACATGCATAATATTTTTCGATCCTACCGACGTAATAATAAGAAAATATGAACTGGTGTTTTTCACAAAAGAAAGAACTTTAAAAAAAAGGGAAAAAGGAACAAAATCATCTGGATGGACAAAAAATTAAAAATAAAGAAAGCAATGATCTGGAAAGTATGTAAATGATCTTGACACGAACCACGGCCTTCTGTTTCGTGGCCGCCCGATTACCGACCGAGCTATTATATCATTTTTTTTCGGCGAAATTTACCGTCATATTCGAATGATATTTTTCATTCCCTGAAAACAGGGATAAAAGGACATTTTCTAAAAATGAAACCTGGCTATATCGATTTTTCGCCCCCGAATCTACGCACATACTAAATTTCATGAAAATCGCTGGAGCCGTTTCCGAGATTCCGATTATATATATATACAAGAATTTCTCGTATAAAGGATAAGATAAAAAGATAAAATATTAATAGCGGCCCGTGGTAGATCAGCACTAAGTTTTCAAACATTACTACATAGTATAAAACAAAGTCGTCCCGCTGTCTGTCTGTCCCTAAGTATGTATGTTTTGATCTTTAAAACTACGCAACGGATCTTGATTTGGCTTTTTTTTTGCGAGATAGAGTGATTCAAGAGGAAGGTTTATATGTAGATATAATACATTGCATCCGTGCGAAGCCGGGGCGGGTCACTAGTGTAGTATGTTTAGAGTTAATAGTAAGCAGTTACACATACATTTTTCCAATTGACCGATGTCCGATGATGAGTTGATTCCGTGAAATTGTCAGAGGATAAATCGCCGCATATTCGGCCTTGTATTCCTCGCTCACAATCGGAGCGACGCGGGTGCCTCGCGGAACTGTCGGTGACGTCACTCTGCCTTCACAGCCACTGACCACACGCTCCACGCATCTCCTGGCGTACGCCTGTTTACGTGTAAATTAATTTAAACCAGACAAATCACAATCCATGTCTGCGCTAACGATCGAAAGACGATCATATCGTTGAAATAAGTCAACAATTACATCGTAAAGGATGCTATTTATACGATAGCCTCTTTGTAGTGTTTTGTGTATACTAAAGTAAAGAAATTAGATAATAATTTTAGCAATTTTAACTTTTCAAGATATAAATAAGTATAAATACTTTCAGGATATATTTTTACATGACGATATCTAGTCTAAAACTAGTCAATACTATAGGTACTAGGTGAATGATAAACAAACTTAAATATATGTCGGGATATGTTCAACATCCGAAGTAAAAGACAAGGATGGATACGGTTATAAAATGTTTTATTAGTTTAAACCTTACTAATGACTTAATAAATAATCCGGCACTACATCAGTAGGCGGACACACAATTAATATTAATACAGATTAAACAACAGATCGAGATTTTACACCAGCCAAATAGTTGGCAAGAGTACCGACTAATGGCTGAGAGGGAGCAAAATTGAAATACTTTCACCACACGCTGGTCGTCTGTGAGGTCGTGATATTTACCCAAACGAGCCGGGAACAGACGAAACTGTTGCGAGTCTCCACTGTAGAAAAATTTCCCATGTAATTTTGTATTTTATACACTTGACCTTTTCATCCAAATCCAGAGTTTGTGATACAAGGAAATATTTGACAATAAGTATGATCCTTAAGAAATCTGATCTAGCAAAAGACGGAGTTGAATGCTTTCAAAACCATGATATCTTCGCTGCAAACTTACTCTGTAAACAAGAATAAGCTAACGAAATTTAATTTCAAAATCTTATTGTAATTATTTGTGTAATTGTTATAAGACAAAATTCATGAGCTAAGAAATTCAAAACAACGTTCTGTTTGGATCCATTGACTTCTACATACATCTTTAAAATATTACAGATGAATTGACCATCACATTAACATTTCTCAGCTCGAAACAATTAATGAAATCGTTATCAATCCATGAACCGAGGGAATAGGATAATAGTCCTATTGCATTGAATTAATTTACGATCTTTATATGTATTGTGACACTTGCCCTGTTATCGTCCATTCGAACAACACTCGACGTTTTATTTATCTTTCGTGTTTACTAGCGCCGGGCCCCTGTAGGTACAATTTCACTGGACGATAAGGGAATTGAAAACAAAAGCTTCCTATCGCCATTGTCGCCTACATTTCATAAAATGCTGCACGATAAGTGCAGACAGACGGTTGTCTGTTGCGATAATGCGATAGACCTCTATGTGTAAGCTTGACGTTTTAATCATAAAATGCATTAGAGCTATCATCGTGCCTTGACATTACATTAGAGATGGTGCTTTTAAATTATTACAAATTATCTTATAAAGTCTATTCGCTTTATAAAAACACACATTTTGTTTAAAATTTCGATGCATAACAAGTATGGACGATCCATGAGCCGTGGTATGATGTAAATTTTTGAATAAATTACAACCAATTAGGGGAAATGCGCTGCAATTAATTAATCTTTTACTTGATAAAGGATCGTCACGTACAAAGTTTTATATATTTAAGTAATGTTTAAATGTTGTTCTATATTAACCAAATAATTAAGCAACAATGTCAACAATATGTACGTAAGGGTACCTGTTTGAAAGAAAAGTGTAAAAAGGAACCGTCGTCTATTCCTTACTATACGGCTATAAAGCTTATTGTACTATGCTTGGCAGGAGACAAGGAGCTACTAATTTTGAACGAATAGAGATTACTGACAGAGCTGTGATAGCTCATTAGCCGCGCGCCCGCTTTTAATTTAATATACTCGAGCAAACTGAGTCCAATGCCCCGGTGTCGGCACTAATGAAATTGTTAATTTTAAGTGCTTGCTTATCACGTGCACAGCGTTGAAGTAAAACCTCGTGAGGAAACGTGTATATGTCTTTGAAATAATGGTAAAATAAAGGATGTGAAGTCCGCCAATCCGCAGCGGAGTCGCGTGGTGGACTATGTATGCCCTAATACCCTCTGTATAGGGGAGGCCTTTGTCCAGCGATGAGACATAAGTAGGCTGTTGTTACTTTATTATTTTTACAAAAAAAATGGTACGCGTCTGCTTGTGCTTTATGTTCACTTTCATGTTTTCATTAACACCAAGATCAACTTACTGTTAGTTCACTTTATGGAGATCACTGTCGTGCATTATGCTACAGTAACAGATTTCTTTATTATTGTTTTTTCCCGCCAACAGATCGGCCGCTCGTCCGAGTCGCCGATCGACTTCGTGGTGATGGACACGGTGGCCGGCGACAAGAGCGGCGACACGAAGGTGCTGCAGAGCACGATATCGCGGTTCGCGTGCCGCATCATCGCCGACCGCAACGACGTGAACAACTGCCGCATCTACGCGGCCGGCTTCGACTCCTCGAGGAACATATTCCTTGGCGTGAGTGATTCGTCAATAGATGGGGATAAGCGCTTAGGAATACGGCATTGCTTGGAGCTATCAACATTGTCAGATCAGCCCTCTTATTCACTACTACTGATATTTTTATAACTCAAGTGTTTGATTCGCTAACAGCCGAGTTTTATCTGCTCCGCATGATTTTTTCCAAAATCTTCAACTATGATTGTTGAACATTTCATTCGTCATGTTTCATCCAATTTACACAAAACCTTGATGAATTGTGTGAGTCGCGTGAATCACTCCCAAATATTAGTGAAAACCGTATGTCGTATAAATAAAGTCGCAAAACGGTTCCAGCGTAAATAAAAATCTCTAAAATTTCTAACGATCCAGTTAGAGGCAATTTTCAATAAATAGCTAATCTAATAGCAAACAATAGCTACTTTGAATAAATTACAAAAGGAAATAGCTAGTTATAACATAGTTTTAACTGTGGTAGGGTCAAGTAACAGTCATCTCTGTTGCACAAATGGGCAGGTCCGTCCGGTTAAGTACCAGTACCTCACAGAAGAACAGCGTGAACTGAAAGTATTATACTTCTCCGTCTCGCCTGGTGTATTAGGTAGCCAGCGCGCATTTTAATAAAAGGTGGCAACGCATCTGCAACTCTACGATTGTTGCAAACGTCAATGGGCGACGCTTTTCACTTAACATTGGTTGAACGCCAGCTCGTATGCCGCCTTCTCAAATAAAAAAAAAGAGTTCTCTAATCGAAAGCATCACCGTTTACAGGAGAAGGCGACCAAGTGGACGGAGAACCATGAGATCGACGGTCTCACTACCAACGGCGTGCTGATAATGCACCCGCGCGGCGACTTCTGCGGCGGCAGCGCCACCTGCGGGCCGTGGCGCGAAACATCCGTCGGCGGGGCCGTGTTCTCGCTGAGGGAGAGCCGCTCGGCACAGCAGAAGGTTTTTTTTTTTTTTTAATGTCATTTTATTGGGAAAACTTACAGCTGTTAAGATTTTCGTCGGTGTGGCAATCGGCCGTTTAGCTTAGTGGCTAAACCGTCAGGTCGCGTATGCCGAAGACGTGGATTCTAACAAAAAGTGGCATAGTGGGGTCTAAAATTTCGGCTAGCTTTCGCGGTCAATATTCCCTGCTGCCACTTAGAGACCTTTAACTCGGCTATTGCGCAATAGATGAAACTTTTCATGATGTTCTTCAGCCATTATAAATACTCTAACTTTTAATTTGAATGCTTTCGAATTCGGTGATGACTCGTTTGGTGGTCGTGGGGTTCGATTACCACACGGGTATTATTTGTGTGACGCGCAGGAAATTGTTCCGTGTTTTATTACCGACGACCCGAATGGCGTTGTGTGTAGTGTACCTGCCTCCTGCGCCAGATGGTGTGGGTTCGACCCCCACTACTGGATAAATATTGTGTGATGAACATAGTATTTTTCTAGAGTCTTTAATATATGTATAATATGTATTTATTTACAAAAGAAAAGTATGTTTAAGTATGTTTATCAGTTTTCTAGTACCCATAGTACAAGCTTGGCTTAGTTTGGGACTAGAGAATGTTGTGTAAAAATGCGTCCTAAAATATTTATTTATTAATATTTTATTGTTCTGGGTTTTTGTCCCTAAGTGGTATGTGAAGTGGTACATAAAAACTAGTTTGCGACTCACTTTGTATACAGCAATCAATCGATGGTGGTGGTGGTGATATGGTGACTGACCCAGTCAAGGTGGATTAAGGGCAGGAGAAAGAAAGAGTGTTCGAAATCGGCGGTGCCGATGGACGGTGAATTCACTATAGGAGTGATGGTGAATATTGTCGAGGGAATTGGAATGAAATTAATGACTACTATGAGTCAGGAATACTCACTGATATAGTAGCGGCTTGCAACTGTTGCATGAAATTGACTGTCTCTACCGGAAACGTGCCAAGGTCTAGTGGAAGACCGGTGTAAAGTACAAGTGTTTATACTTTTGCATTTCGTTTGGTGTGTGAGGTAATCGGGGCCTTAATGTTGGCAAACCCAACTGCAACCTATGAAGGTACACAACAATCATGAAGTTGTTGTGGATGGCGGGGGGGCGGTAATCACTATACATCTAATCTGACTTAACCGCAACATAAAATCTAGTTTGCGACTCACTTTGGATACTGCAATCGATGCGAGGTTATAAAGCTTTGTTTGTAATCCCCTGCTATCTATTTCTATGCTTAATGCTTATCGGGAACGATAAGATAGCAACGGACCGAATAGGACGCTATTACTTTTTCCACTTGACGTTAAGCTTGTCACGTTTGATTATAGGCAACCTTGCAACAAACCTTGAAACAAAAAGGTTGTAACTATATGAGGAAACGTGATTTTTATTACGTTATCACTACATAGTACGAAACAGAGTCGTCCCGCTGTCTGCCTGTCCCTATCTATGCTTAGATTTTTAAAACTACACAAAGGATACTGATGCGTTTTTTTACTAGATGGAGTGATTCAGGACGAAAGTTTATACGTATAATACATTGCACCCGTGCGAAGCCGGGGTGGGTCGCTAGTTTATCATAAGTAACTAATTAAAACTATAAATTACAGGGGGTGCCATGCCAAGCCGAGACAAACGTGCTGAGGGACGGCACTATGATCGATTTGTGCGGGGCAACCCTCCTGTGGAGGAGCGCAGAGGGGCTCAAGAATTCACCGGTACGTAACTTTTTTACTGAGGCAGGCTTTTGAACAGGAGGCTCCCCTGATGGTAAGTGATTACCGCCGCCCATGGACACCTGCAACACCCGAGGGCTCACAAATGCGTTATCGGCCTCTTAAGAAAGAGTCTGCTCTAACCTAAACTTTTCTGGACCACCCCCAGGTTGCCTGATGGCATTAAGTCCGCCTTTGTACATTCATGTGTGTGCATAAAGATTAAATAAATAAATAAAATAAATAACCCGTTGACATTTACCGGCATTGGTTATTAATCTTGGATTGTGGCAAGAACTCTACCCTTTTTCTGCATTATTTTTTTAACTGACGATCCAAGTGGAAAGAAAGGGCACGTTGTGCCGACCTGACCTAGTGTGGAATAAAGGCAGGACAAAGAATGCACTAGGTGGAGGAGTGGAGGAAGACTGCAAATGGAGTTCAGTCGTCTTAAGAGCTCGGGCTGAGGAGAAGAGGAAGATGTTTATTTGTTTAATCATTATTGCTTCACTTTAAGCTAAGGACTTGAAAAGCTATATATTAAGCTGATCTGTTTTGATCTTATCGGGCGTTCCAGAGGAGTGAATCTTGACTTTGAAAAGAAGACGTTCCATAGTTCTTTGACAAGGCTCTCATTCCCTTCGTTCCTTCCGCAGACGAAGCGCACCTTAGAGGCGCTGGTGGATGAGCTGAACGCCGGCCGGCCGCAGTGCCCCGTCGGCCTGAACACGCTCGTGATACCGCGCAAGCTCTCCGCCGCCCACCAGGACCTCAACCAGCCCTACGTCTACCTCAACTGCGGCCACGTCCAAGGTGCGGGCCCCACCCCGTTGCTGTAGACTGTTCGCTCCCGTCAAATACTGGTGTCGGTTGCGAGCATGGCTAGCTGCCTAGCTGCCCTCTTGGAAGTAAAGACTTATTAGCTACCATTAGCTGTCGTCACCAGAAGAGACAATAGAGTAAGCCCGATCGTAGGTTGACAGAAAATTGTTAACGCGTTCAAGTAAAAATAAAGCGCATAACTATAATCCAACACATCAGAACCGGAGTATGTCTCCGGTTCTGATGCTTCGAAGAATCTCCTAATCTTGAGGTCGTCAATCAATGGGTATGTTCGTCTCGTGACTCTGAGGCCCGCTTTTAAATAGGTTGGCAATGCCTGTGACCCACCAGGTGTTGTACTTTTCCATCAGCGGTGGTAGCCAGTTAATATCAAGTGAACCAATCATCGAGTCATTCGCCAATTATTACATAAAAAATGGTACTTATGTACGCACGTAAAAAGTTATACTTCTTTAGTGTAACAAAAGAAGAATAACTTAAAAAATTTATCCCAACTACACAACAACGAAATCATCAAATTGTACAACAACGTTCAGCCAAACAACTTGGAATTTGAGGTAGATGTTAAAAAGTTATTGGTTGCCATGGTAACGCTTTTAGGCGTCGTGCGTCGTATAAATCCACTCCCATCATTTTACTTGCGCGCCAAAACAAGCGCATCTAACGTCGATAAACTGAGTAGGAATGTTGAAAAAAATATCTATATATATTACGATAGTCCGTACATATCAAATATTTAACATGAAATACCTTTGTTCTTTGGACGACGGGGTTTCCAGGAGCTAAAGAGAAAATATCGATATATATACAGATATTATGGTAGGAGCCAAAGAGTAAATGTCGATGTATTTGTTCACTTTGCACGTCCCCAACCGCGCAGGCGAGCACTCGTGGGGCGCGGACGGCGGCGAGGCGGGGGTGCGCCGCTGCCCCATGTGCCTCACCGCGGGGCCCGTGGTGCGCGTGTGCATGGGCATCGAGCCCGCCTTCTACGTGGACGCCGGCCCGCCCACCTACGCGTTCAACCCGTGCGGCCACATGGCCTCCGAGAGGACCGTCAAGTGAGTGGGGGGGGGGGGGGGAGCATGTGTGCGTACGTACGTCCGTGTGTGCGTGTGAAGAGTGTATATAAGAGGTTATAGTGTGTGTCGGTGCGTACGTACGTCCGTGTGTGCGTATGAAGAGTGTATATAAGAGGTTGTAGTGTGTGTCGGTGCGTACGTACGTCCCCGTGTGTGCGTGTGAAGAGTGTATATAAGAGGTTATAGTGCGTGTCGGTGCGTACGTACGTCCGTGTGAAGAGGATATAGTGTCTCGGTGCGATCGGGTGCGTACGTACGTCCATGTGAAGAGGATATAGTGTGTGGGATCCAACGGGTGTGTACGTACGTACGCCCGTGTGTCAGAGGCGAGCGAGTGGGTGGGACATCGACCTGACATGTGTGTGTGTTTGAGTTCTTACTTGCAGTACGTACATGCGTAAGAAATAAAAAAGGACGAGATTGTGTGGCGTTGTGACATAATTATGTTAATACATATGCGGGATGTACGAATTTATAAATTATTGATAACTTTTCCAAAGGTATCTAGAATGTGGGATCTTCTTATAATTAAATGTTATTTATATCATGATATCTCGACGACGCCAATGTGTGGAGTTAATACTGTAGATACTCACGTAGGGTAGAATAAGACTATTATACTGGTATTTTATATTGTAAACTGATATTTTTGAAAAAGAGCAACTGTTGAGTTTCTTGCTGCTTTCCGTACCTTACGAACCTATACAGCGTGTCGTTACCATCGCGACAATAAATGAACACACATATAGGGGATAAGTTTTTAGTTGTATTAAAACATTTAAATTCTTTAAACATCGATATTTACAGAGTTATTAAATTTTCCAAAACAAAGAATTTTAGAACACCCTTACCTATAAAAGCGTAACGTAAAGTTCATTTGTAAAGGTCACAAAGCATATGAATGGGTTGAATGAATTTAAAAGAGACAAAACATACTGTTAGAAGGAGAGGCTTGTAATGCGACGCTGTGGCGTGAGTTGTACAGGATGTTATAAATTTTGTTTCTTTTTTACTTATTTAGTTTGTTTGAAAAATATTTTTTTTAATTATGGATTTTGTTTAACGTTAATATTTTTTTATGATTATTGGCACGTAGCGTTAGACGTGTGTTCATTTATTGTCGCGATGGTAACGACACGCTGTATACATAATCTTTGATGTAAAATCAAAGCACGCAAGCGTCTATTTGAATAAAGATTTTTGATTGATTGATTGATTGATTGATATTCATATAAAGTAACTTTTAAAAATTACAAGTTGAGAAAGTAATGAAAGTAACTCAATAAAAAATATTTTTTTTTTTTTATTGAATATTATCGTTTAACGAACTCGACCAACCGATATGTGTGAAAAAACGAAAAATATGTTCATCCAGTTTAAAATTGATCTCGAAAGGATTGACCAGGATTAAGATCTTTGAGGACATTTCTGCGAGACGTGCGAATCTCATAATTTACATGAATTTAGCACCAGATGCGAGGTGAAGCACAAAGAGACGAAATAAAATTACCAAATGTCTGTCCGCAGATACTGGGCGAGCGTGGACATACCGCACGGGACGAACGGCTTCCACGCGATCTGCCCCTTCTGCGCGGCGCCCCTGCAGGGCACTCCCGGCTACGTGCGCCTCATTTTCCAGGACAACCTCGACTGAATCTCACCAGCACGGGTAATTACGGTCACCGATCGCGGATCTACAATAATTTCGGTGGTAGGGACACGGAACACTGTTGCTCGAATGGGCAGGCATAACCTAACAATAGAATAATAACTTGATAACGAGTGCATTTATATATAACTATATAGACAAATTTTATCTGTGGTAAAACTAACTGTGGTAGGGCCACGCGACAGTCTTCGCTGTTGCTCAAATGGTTTTTAATTCGATTTAGTTAATTTTAAGCCGTGATTATGGGATATTTATTGTTCGCTCGCTTCTTATTCTATCTACTGGAGCAATCTGAGTTCGATCCCCGGTGCCGGCAATAATGCAATTGTTAATTTTAAGTGCTGACTTATATATATAGTGCTTGGCGGTAAAGAAAAACATCTTGAGGAAACCTGCATATTTTGGAAATAATAACAAAAGAATATTTCCAGATATTTGAATTCTGCCAATCCGCAGTGGCGTGGTGGACTTAATACCCTCCGTACAGAGGAGGCCTTTGACCAGCAGTGGAACAATATAGACTGACTTTACTTTTTAATCTTTGCTTTTCATCTCAGGGGTGCAACTTCACTGCTTGTGCAGACATAAACGTCTAAATTCGTGTCATCATTCGCAGATCCGCGTACGGTACCGTATGCAGATGGTGCAACGCGAACCAGGGTGTCCACACGGCGGCTCCATGGCGACACAGCCCCGAGGACAGTCTCCAGCCGACCGCCAACCGACGGATAGTGCGCGGAAATCCCATTCGACAGCCCAAACCACCACCGCGTCCGTGCACTCGACGAAACGCGCACCAAACACATCTGTATGGACGGAATCTCATTGGTGCCGCTTCATCTGGACTAGTAGTAGCCCGGCCACTTGTCGACCCAATCGGTACATGTATGAGTCCGTTGATAGGTCAAATATATGTATATACTAGAGGTTCTTTATCATCCGACAGTTAGAGGTTCATTATAGAGTGCGTACGGTAGTAGTTATAAATTATTAAGTACATTACTACCTAACATAACTGGTGTCAAATTTCACGTTAAACGAAACTTTGTGACAAAATGTTGCATGTAAAAATGCATGGTGTGTCCTATAACGATGTTATTAAATAATCGGTACTGAAGTTATGCAAACGGGTGAAAGTCGATTTAAATTTATACAAAATAAATAATTGACATTAAACAGTGGATAAGATGTCGTGCAACTACAGTCCAGTTTTGTATAATGTGATAAAGTAGATACTATGTTTATTTTATATTAATGCATTGTTATAACAACAACCTTCCATATTTGAAGACTGGAACTAAACCATGGATAAAAATTGTTTGATTATACATTAAAAAAAAACCGCGACAAATTGTTAAAATTGAAATGCTAATTTTTTTCTTTTTTTAAATAAAATTATGTTCCCCTATACTTTTTCTGTATATTAGTTGGTCGATACTGCAATATCAAGGTTGGGACATCCCTATTTCTGCAGCTTACAACCAATGGACCTTTAAATTATTGAATAATATTATCATATAGAATCTTTGTTTGCAATTAATCAAAATATGCTTGTATAATGAGGTTGTGGTTCCAGTCTTAAAATTATTTGAGGAGTGATAAATATTTTATGCGACATTGTGTTGAAATATCAAGACAAGTAATAATTGTATTCCCTTCGATAAATTTATTGACGCATATTGATAAAATTATAATTTATGAGATGCATATATCTTATAAAGGTGTATAATGTCATTCATAACATTGATTTACGACGTTAGTGTCACTGCATATTTGTAAGGTACAAATCATTACGGATGACGCAAGTATTTATTTGTTGTGGTGTACTTGTAAAATAAAAATGGGGGATTGAAGGCAACACAGGAACCGATGGGAAAAGTTCGGAGCTTTTGTACATTGCGATTTGATTTGTTTGATGTGTTGTAAATGGGTGAATGATTTTATTATTGAATGTTCAAGTGTCTATCACGGTGAAATTAATTTAGTCTCATTGCTAGGTTGTCATATTTTTAAACCTTTAAATAATTCACCAATGCTATTTGTTGATCGTTTTCTCTTTTCAATTTTGTAAAAAATATGGTTATAAAATAAGATAAAAATTTAGGTTGAAATGAGAAAAATATGTTTACATACGTTATGAAAATGCCCGTAAAAGCATTTAATTAAAAACAATGAAAAAAAATGAATAGCGGTATAGCCCGCGCAAAATTCAAACGCTCTCGGGTAAACTTTGCTGAAGGAATTATCAAGATTAAACGCTAAATGCCAAAATCGAGAAACCACTTTATAGAACTTTAAAACCAAAGCAAAAGATTACCCAACACATTAAATTCACAAAAACCTCATGTCGACTTTGTTCACCACTACACACAAACGTACTATAGTGTGAACGGCACAGATAGTGATTTCTACTGCGGCGCGAAATTTTCTAATGCAATACTGTATACTGCGCAATCACGAAATTCAGTTGACCGTTTAAGTTTAGTGCGTTTTTCCCCATAAAATAGCAATAAAGCTATCATTTGTCCTGATAGTGGCGATTTGCAAATTTTAAAACGTATAATTTGTTATTATTATGCCATTGCAGGTAGTAGTACCCACAATTAATATACATAAGTACAGTTTCACTCGTAATGTACTCGTAATGTACTGTTGTACTGTTGATACGATTTTAAAAGGTTTTAATAAATTTTGTTGAAAATACTTTAGTTGTGCTCCATGCAGCTTTTAAGGCAATAATTGATGACAATGTGAAAATTTTGTATGGGTGAGTTATATTTTTTTACATTATATGTTTTAAGAGAGCACATAAGATTTTGTTTAATATGTGTATATTATAAATAATTAAAGGTGATCATTGATTTAACGTAACTAATGAATTTTTTATCAAAAATATGTTAATGAAATGTTTTAACGGGGCTTTGTGTACAACTTTTCACCGGAACAGTTTCTCTTCATTTGTATTCGTCTTCACGTATATTTATTTGGGACATAATCGATACGTTTATTGATAATTGCTTGTATGTGATTTTGCCGTGGTTTATTGTATAAGCAAAATGATTACTCGCCGATTTAAATCGATTTTGGAGCTCTCTGTCGATTTTTCGCGCACCTTGCAATGACAAGACCACAGTGCACGCGTCAGTTTTTGATTGTTGAAAGTATGTGAAATGTTCATGAAAATTGTACATACCCGTGATGATACGAAGCTAACATAAATTAATTAATGTTCCGTTGATTACCTTGTAGAGTGTGGTATGCTTTTTAGTTATAAGGGAGCCTTCAGTTAGTAGTGTAAGCTGAAATGTGTTTGAGACGAGGTACAGTTTGTTTGTGTGGAACCTTTGTTTGTGCGATTTGAATCGTGTGATTTCGAAGGGGACAAATTTAGATCTCGTACCCGTGTAATTTGTTGTGATGCAAATGGCGCCGCTATGGGTCTAAGAATGGCGCCAAAACCAGTGACAACTTTTTTTCAATCGAATAACGTCTTTTCCCCCACATTAAGAAACACTACACTTCTGTGTTTGCGAATAGAATTACAATGGGGTCTATTTTTTTACTCGTCTTTGTTAACATGTTGTGATCCATTTTCAAGATGGCTGATGTTCTTAGGTTAATAAGTTCAGATCGAGCTATCACCCGTAGGGTGGTACTGACATGCCATTTATACATTAGTACATAAGTAATAATCGCAGACATTCAGCTGATTTTTTTTTTCAATTAAAAGTAGAGCTCTGTTGTGTTAATGGACGTATATGTTGTTGTAGTGAAAATTGATCGCTAGGAAAAATGTTTCTTTTACACAGATATTAGGATTGGTTTAGTCAGCTTTTAAGTAAACACCGTAACTTAAACATTTCAACAGCGCTAAACTACTTAATCAATAGTGAATAATGAATGTAAACGCATCGCATACGGGGAGTTGTAAAAATAATGTAAGTTAAATAGTGGTAGCGACCTTAGCTTATGAGATTGAAGAAAAAGAAATAGTTTTTGTACAATTCGAAACCACTAGTTAGTGATGACACGACATTTTTGCCTATAATCAGAATACACATGAATTGCGAGACAAGCATATTGTTTTTAGATTTAGAGGTATTGCTAATCAATTGATTATTTAAATGAGATAAAATGTGTTAGGAAATTGATGCTGCTTTGATATAATTTTTACTTGACATCTCACGACTGGCTTACGTTGATTCATGCACCATCGTGGTTCGGTTTGATGAAATGGTAAATTTGTTCAGTGTAACATTTGTCAACAGCATGTTGTAAAGTTTTATTTCGGATTAATTCACGTATTTCGATATATTTAGCGTTATTTTGGTTAGGTGTGATGATACAGCATGTTACGGTGCTTGCTAGGCCCATTTAAACAGACACTATAACGAGATATACATGAATCGGTTCAAATCAACCGAACGATGCAATTACTCGCGGACTAAGTAATCTTTGTTTCGCTGCGTTATTAATACTGTGTAAAATGGGTTGAGCTTGTCACCGGTCGAGGAGAATGGCACGGCCTATCGCATGGATAAAGCAATCGACCTCTGCTTGTCTTTGGCGATATTGAAACATTGCTAACAGCTGTTGCGTGCGTCCTCACGACTCGTTCTAACATTAGTCTTAATAAGAACTGAATGCTAGCCTTAATTTTATTTATAATAATTGCTAGGATAATAATAAAACTGCTCTTTTGAGTTGGAAATTTATCATGTTGTTTCATTTTTGACGATCCTTGAGTGTTGATCTTCGCTTTAATAAAAACACAAGGTGTAATCCAAAAGTAGACGCAAAGATAAAAATAGCACATTTTTCGTGCAAAGCACAGAAAAGATTCTCGAAAAAAATTCTCACATCTTTGCCCCTACTACAGGCTCCATGGAAATGTGCTATCCCCAGAGCATAATGTTTTAGTACTTTGCGAGCGTTGTGATTTGTGTGTGATGTGCACAAATTAAAAACTTGTGAAGAAAACATAGCTTTCTTACCCAAAACTTATACATCTGAAATTCAATCCTTAACATAGATATTCTAATGTCGCACTGACTGTATTGGGTAATAAACAAAACATTGCATTGAAATAGCTATGTATTGTACTTGTTACGGTACACAATCTTCAACGCCAGGAGCTTAGTATCCGAATGTTTTTATAAATTCAATTACAGTTCACATCTTAGTATCAACGGGAAATAATTCCATGTCATAGGTTGATTTACCATGACGGAGGTCCTCCTCCGAAGAAATGAGCGATAAATCTGCATATCAAATGAATATAATTAATTAAACATTTTCTTTGAAGTTTTCCACCACACCCCTTTTTAACTGCGCATCCCGGATTTGAGCATTTCTTGTTTTCAAACTGTGAATTATCTTTCCGTAAAATAAAAACGGGCTAATCAAAACGTGAAAATATTTATTTCAAATCATAACAATAACTCTAATCGAGTCGATTCACTTAAATAGCTTTTATTCACTCTCATATTGACAATCGATCGCAAGCCGCGCAACTTTAACACAACAATTCGTCGCTGCAATTTTTAAAACGCATTAAAAGAATCATTTAGTATATCTTACATTAACTGAATGTTTAAATACTAAAAGCATTATAAGTAAATTTTTTATATCTTAAGCATTTTAGCTTTTGTGTATTCTGTGCAATTGACTTTTCGCGACGAACTACTAGGCGGTTCACTGCAAGTTCAGTTTCGTGGTGACGACGACCCTGACGCACTGGTCGTAGGCCGTGGCGACCGCGAGGCCGAGCTGGTCGCGGTTCCACTCCCACGCGTTGATCGGCTGCGAGCTGACAACCATTCGCTGCAAACGGTTCAACTTTCCGGCGACGCCGCACGCCACGCCCTGCCCGTCCACGCGCGACCTCTGCTCCGGGTATTCGCTGCGACAGGGATCGAGACTGCACAAATCCGTATACCTTGTACGGTTTTAACAACTATATATACACCTTTTTAAAAAATAATTAAAAATATTTGGAGTAACATTTTCACGATGCGAGCGCTAACCAACAGCCGCATGATTAAGTTGGCTGCAAAGCCGCCAACTTCGATCAACAACACAGTATTACCATGGCAACCAATAACGTCATTTTGACATTTACCTTTAATTCCAAGTTAATTAATGAAACCGTTTCATACCTATAATTATTGCATTTAATGTATTTTTCACAAACGTACTTATTTTTCTTTTGTACGCTAAAGAAGTATAACTTCTTATTTGCGTACATATTTACAGATATACTGTTTTTGTTTTTTATTTAATTGACATAACAAGTCTTCTTTCGACTTTCGACTCAAGTCTTGCACCAATGTGTACTGCAAGAATGGTCTATGGGCCTCCTAAAGAGACTGGGTCGCTCAGCGGGCAATTGAGTAAGCTATGCTCGGGTTTTCTCTACGAGACAGAATCAAGAGTGAGATCCTCAGAAAGTTACCGACATCATCAAGCGGGTCTGCAAGTTGAAGTAGCAATGGGCAGGGCAAATGGCAAATGATACCTATGCGAAATCTATCAACGGTGCGCACTATGCCCTAATCCCTACAGTACTTAAAGATGAAGCTTTTGCCCATCTGTAGGGCATAGTGTTGTTCCGATTAATTTAGTTTATGTTCAATATATCTATTCTTACTACTTCCACAGGGAAACTTGTCCGTTGCCGGCACACGTTACGAATATGTCGCGGTTCTGCGGCAGATGACGGGCTACCCATATAGTGCCGCTTTTAGTCGAGTTGTCTAAAACCTGAAAAATATACATAATATGTGTAATGGACACAGTTTTCAATTAGGGCCACGCAACAACGTTGGTTGTTGCAGGAATGGGCAGGGTCGACCGGGGAAATGCCACGGCCTCACAGACCGGAGCCTAAATTTTGGCATGTATAAAGTTGTCTTTCAAACGTATCCATTATTCAGTTTACGTATGAAAATTACTATCCTATCAGTTTACGTGTTTGCATTAATCCAACACCGTAAATTTTGGCGTGTCTCCTTTATGTTATCTTTGGTTTCAAAAGAAGTTCAGTAAAATTTTGTACGTACTTGGGCAAACCCCTTTGATGGATTCTGCGTTCTCACGTCGAAAACATGGAACTTTCCCTCCAGAGTGGTGGCGACTAATTTGTTCATTGGGATGTCCTTTCTATCAAACTCAGTAGAACAAACCTGAAAAATATTCTTTCATGACGTGATACATAATGCACGCGATGTTCAACAGTTGTTATGATTGTACTTATGGTAGTGTTTGCTCGTGCAAAAAATGAAATACACTAGTTTTATCTGTTCTATTCACTATTTCAAATTTTATTCTAATGCTTTCATATGCTGCGTACTGAGAAAAACGTACGTACAAAACTACGTATCAATAATTTATATATATTATAGTACGTAGCTTATAATTTTTATTAAATTTTGCAATTAAAATGTGTTTAATAGACAGACCTCTCGTTGATCTGGGGACTGAAAAAACGTCGTCATCGATTTGAATGTCGAAAATAATTTCGCCGATTTATCTATTAATTCGCAGAATTATTTTTAAAATGTCCTACCACAGACTGGCTGCATTCAGAACACTTTTTTAGTTTTACTTTAAATTACCAGCTCAGAAGAATGTGTCTTTGACATTGAAACCAAAATCAGAAAGAACACACACAGTCGCATTTAGTGTTAAATATTTCAAAACCTTCCTGTTATTGGCGTTAATTGTAACAAACACTCACCCCATTCTTCAAATTGCACTCCCACCTTAGTGACATGGTCCGGAGGTCGAACATCTTCACGTCGCCATTATCGTATCCGGCGACAACGATCCGCTCGGCGTCGTTGAACGAATTACCAAAATTAACAGACCAACAGTCGCGTTTGACCTCCCCTTTCATAGGCTGCATGTTGGCAACGGGTTTGCCTCTTTGACGTGGATCCCAAACTTTTACTGTGCCTATGAGTGTGAAAATGAAGACCGAAGAGAAATCTTTATAATATTGTCTATTCGTGGCATTTGTTAAACTAAATAATTGAGTACATTTAGATCGAAACAAAACCTTCAATACTAATAACTTATCCTACCTTACTTTACCTTAACCTGGTGCAATAGAAATAAGTTTCAATTTAGATATCATCATAATTTAAAGCATTCACTTTTAGAACACAAAACCCACATTTGAGGATCATGAATATTGATTGAACAAAAAAAAAAAATATAGGGTCACCGACTGCTCTTTTTCCATCAACCAACACAGATTTGTTAGGAATTCATTGCCTTATACTTTTAGTAGATCAATTTTTGGCTGTCTCAAAAAAAGCTAAACTTGTTAGGATTAAGACTAAAGTACAATTTCTGTTTAACTTTGTGCAAAAAAATGTGAAACTATTTTTTGCAGTATGTAGCTCCTATCAAAATGGATAAAAGATAAACTCATCCCACCTGCCAATCTAAAGATTTTTTTGTCTTACCATCTCTGCTTCCAGTAACAATTTCAGGAGCCCCACAATTAACTGTATTGCCTCCTATACCATCTATGGAATTAATTATATCTGAATGCTCCTTAGTTATATAAATCTGGCTACTTTTTTCTAAATCCCTTAAAAACAAAATATTTGTAAAAGTATGATATAATATGGAAAGTGTGTTAGTAAAAAAAAATCAGGTCCAATTATTTAGTTCTTCTATTAGAATAATTATGCACTTTTATCATGTTCCAATTTGTCTAAATAGTGGATGCTATGTGCTGATATTTCCTCACAAATAAATCAACTTATTAAAATTAAATAATTTAGTGTAGATAGCAATTTTTTTTGTCACCGTTGAAGTAGAAAAATACACAAACCATATTTCTAGTGTTCCTTTGAAATCTCCTGTAGCTAATCTTCGCTCAACGTCGCTGCTCGCTCCGAACGTGCCACATTTAAATGAATTCGGTCTCTCGATATCTTTCACTTTTTTAACTTCTCCTGATGTTATTTCAAATATTTCTATAGTACCGCTACCTTTAGGAAGTGATCCGATTACGACAAATTTAGCAGAACATGGTACCCATTTACAATCGAACAACGAATGGTTTAAGTTGTGTTCAATGTGAGTAATAATTTGAGGTGCATCTTGGTTTTCCATATTGCCTTAAAATTATGAAAATAACAAGTTACTTCTCAAGCTACAAAAATCATAATTAGATATAACCTATACCATATTGACAAAACACTCGTTGCTATGGAAACCGTATGCCAATTTTATTCTGAAGTTGACGTTAAAAGAATAGTGATGTCCATGCTATATATCCTAGACTTAGATATAATTTATTTTTTTATGTGAAAAAAGTGGCAAACAAGTTGGCAGTTCACCTGATGTTAATGTTAAGTGATAACCTCCGCCCATGCACATTTGCAACACCCATGCACGGTTGCAAATGCGTTGCCACGATTAAATAAAGTGGGACCCGGCTATTCACTCACCAGACGAAACACAGAAGTATAACACCTCCTTTACGTCGGTCTTCTGTGAAATCGTGGTACTTACCCGTGGACATGCTCATTCATGCAACAGTGAAAACTGTTGGGTGGTCCTACCACAGTAAAAGTTAAGTTAAGGCCAATCGCATTGTGAAACAAAAAAGTGAGATTATTATCACCGTTCGTTAGTAAGAAGAGTCAATATGATGACCCTCTATGCTCCGTGACCCCTGAAGATAAGAAAAGATAAATCGTCTAACGAGGGTTTGTCCAATCCATGGAGCGCTTTCGATAGTGGAACCTATCCAGAGGATGTAATCTGGTCGAAATTACAATTTCTCCAGACATAAGCTAGAAAGTATTGCCTTTTGAACCTTAATTTACGAAAGCAATTTAGTTATGAAAATAATTAATTAATTAAACCAGTTCACATAATGTTGAATGTTAACTGCAACTGTAACTTCCTTAGGGTTGTAGATGCGCTCCCATTTACTACTTACAGAAGTATAAAACTTTCACTTCACACCGGTATGCTGTGGTTTGGTATTTCCTTGGACTACCCTGCCTATTTGTGCAACAGTAAAGAAAAATCTTGTAGGTGCCTTATTATTGCTGGCAGACGAAGCAGAATCTTAATATCTTTTCTTAAATTATGTAAGATTAACGCCTCCAAATAAGTTTGGCAAATGTAAATAACTTTTAAGTCTGGCGTAATTCAATTAAAATAAATTTTAAACGATAGAAAAATATCTAATGAGTTAATCAACAAGCAGAATTCGGTTGTCGCTTATAGTTTTCGAGAAAAAAATATTTAAAACTTGTTATTTTTACTAAGAAATCCACTATTTTATTTATTTGACTTCAAAAACTCAATAGACAGTTCTGCCAACATGATAAATATAGGAAGCGGGCGACATCATACTCGTATCGATAGTCCGATTTTTTTTTAATTTAATGATTCACAGAACCGACACAGAGCGAATCCGACTCGGATAGATTAGGTTAGAAGGTTCAGGCGAGAGCAGGGCTCCCGCCTTAACCTTCGAGGTTAGGTTACTTTTTCTATGACCAACAAGAAATACGAGCAGAACTGATATATTGACAACAAAAAAATGGCGGATTTCTGTACTAAAAATCACACTATTTCATTATTTATTTTTTCGAAAACTATAAGCGACCGTTGTTAGTGATTTTTCTCTATCGTTTAAAATTTATTTGAATTGAATTACACCAGAGTTAAAATTATTTACATTTACCATAAGTTTTTATAGTTTTTATAATACGTGGAAATAAGTAAGTTAATTCTTCATACATGCTAGAGCGATATTTTGGTGCTGCGGCTGTATTGGGCTACAGAAATTGATATTCGACTACATTATACTACTTATGCTAGCAAAATGGGAACATCAGGCCCTGCCTAGGAATGCCAGTGAAGAAATATATTAATATATCGATATTTTAAAATTACATAATGCACAATTAAATTATGCACCATGCCGCGTGGATTAGGTTTATTAGATAATTTGTAATTTTAGATAGATTTAATCTTGTAAATATTAGATCAACATTAATGATTTTATTAAAGATAAAATAAAAATGAAAAACTAAAACATTAACATAATTATGTAATTTTTAAAATTATCAATATCGGATCGATATATCAAAGAGAAAATATCGGTATTTTCTTGTTAGGCCCCGTAGCCTAAAGAAAAAAAACGTATGCCAAGTAATGAATTTTTGAATTTATGTACTTTGTCCATTCGAATTTGAAAAAAATATCGTTTGTGATACGATTTCGATATTGAATATTTTATATCGATATATCGGATCAAAATATATCGGCTAAGTTGTCAACACATCAATATACCGATATTTTTTCTGCATCCCTAGCCCTGCCCTGTGCTGTTGTGCATATTTGGCTTGACAATTGGCATTTGGCAACACTGGTCACTCATATCATCACTCATCACAACAGGAATTGAATTTTCAATTTTGTTCAATAGATTTTTTTAGATAAGTCATCAATGTAATAGTCCTGAACAGTAAAGAAGAATATAATCGTGTTTTAACATATTTATACTTTATTCGTACTTAATAGGAGAAGGGAAATATCTTTTCCATAAAATGAGTGATAAAAAGTATAAACAAAGTGTAAGTACCTAGTCGAAACTTTTAAAACTTTATTATTGTTTTTATTTTTACCGAAGAAATTAATTGACTTGTACCTTTAATTAATGGTTATTTTACAGAAAGCAGACATTGCTAAGCAATTCGATTTACCTGAGCGTCAATCAAAAATCACGTCGCTGCTAAATCAAGCTGGTCAAGCTTATTGTATATGCAGATCATCGGATAGTTCACGATTTATGATGTAGGATGTTTAAGTATATCTTCAGTTATTTCCTATTGGTTTCAATAGGAGCACGAATTTTAAACTTAGATGTCTTGGTATATGTTTGCTTTAACCTCAAAATTAAATAATGATTGTTTGAAATGGATTTCTATGAAATGGAAAGATCTTACCTGTCATAATATAAGATATGTTTTACAATAAAGGGTTGATGGTATAACAAAGATCATACAGATGAGATGTATATTACAAGCAAAAGATTGTAGAAGCAATATAAACTTTATTTGTCTCTGTCAAATTTTACATCAAAAATTTTACCATTTAGAACTTTAAAATTTGTTTTTGTTGCATGAATTTAAAAACAAAAATATCAAAAAACATTTTTTCCCATTAGAGCATGTGATTCATGTGAAGAGTGGTACCATGGAGACTGTATTAACATATCTGAGAGAGAAGCAAAGTACATTAAAAATTATTTCTGCGATCGGTGCCGTGAAGAAGACCCCAGTCTGAAAACAAGATTTAGACCACAGAAAAGAGAAAATGATGGTGATTCAGGTTTGTTAATTCCTAAAATAAAAATGATTAGTTATTGCAAAAGGATGCTTTGAATGAGTGTAAATTGAGCAAGAAACGAAGCAAATTTGTACACAGAGAAATAAACTTAAAGTAATTAACAATAACTTAAGCTAAGTTTTTGTAGACTAATATAGCTGTTCAGAAATTATTTTATAAAACTATGACTAATATGAAGTTTTAATCTCCTGGTCAGGTAACTTATCATTATACTATGTAAATTTGAAAAGATAAAACAAAAAGGTTTGTAAATGTATTTTATAATTGTTTATTCACTGATATTTATATAAAGAAAAAAAAATTGCGAATTTGTCACAAAATAGATACCATTTAGTGAAATAATGTTATTTCAGGGCGTGATGACAGGAAGAAGAAACGGAAAGAAAAAGATTACTCAGAAAATAAGTCATCAAAGAGACCAACTATAAAAGATGGTTGTGGAGATTGTTCAGGCTGTTTGCAAGAACAGGATTGTGGACGGTTAGCATATTTTAATTTCTTTGATAATCTATTATGTATATGATTTCTCTTCTGTCAAACTGATTATGATAGGTCGTCCTCAGAATTTTAACATTTCATTTATGCTTTTCTTTTAGTTGCGATGCTTGTGAAGACATGTTTAAATATGGAGGAAGTAATAAATTGAAGACGAAATGCAGACTTAAACTATGCATCAAAGATAAAAAGGCCTTGCGGCAATCAAGGTCAATAAAAATAATTATCCACATAAGGAAAAGTTACAATGTAAAATAATTATTTCTTATTCTATGAATTTTTCTGTTAATTAACTGTTTTTTTTTTCATCATACAGTAGTAGCAGAATAAAGAAGAAGCATCATGAAAGGGAAACATATGAGCCAGAGGAATCTATATCTCACCTTCAAACTTCTGAACCCAGACAATGCTATGGGCCACAGTGCACAAGAGCAGCTCAATATGGCTCGAAATATTGCTCAACACAATGTGGCATGCGACTTGCCACTGCTAGAATATACCAGGTAAGTAATCAAATGTAATCAGATATATGATAGTGATTATTCCATGAATAAAAAAAACTAACTACTGTGGCAGGGCCAATGAAAACTCTACTGTTGCATGGATGGGTGCCAGGCTCATCCGGGTATCCTCATTTATCAAAGAAGATAGTGGTCATTTGTTTCGATTTTGTTCTTTGTTGTGGAAAATGTATTGAACTGAAAGTCACCTCTGAATTCTTTTTATAAGGTGAATATTCTCCTTATTATAAGGTTGTCATTGGCAGCGGTTGTCATTTACTAAAAAAAAACATTATTTTTGTGCGAACGGTATTGAATAGAAAAAAAATATTTCTCCTATGTGCTGTTTCCAGGTGTTGCCGCAGCGCATCCAGG
Source organism: Iphiclides podalirius (assembly GCA_933534255.1). Lineage (NCBI taxonomy): Eukaryota > Metazoa > Arthropoda > Insecta > Lepidoptera > Papilionidae > Iphiclides > Iphiclides podalirius. The sequence continues at coordinate 8,708,560 of OW152828.1, forward strand.
AGTGGTCGCTGTCCAGCTGCGTGGCGGAGCAGCACAACCGCAAGGCGCTGGAGGTGGTCCGCGGCGGGCTGGCGAAGGCGCAGGCCGCCCTGCGCGCGCTCGACCGCCAGCACGCGGACCTGGACGCGCTGGTGGCGCGCGCCAAGAACGCCACCATAGTGCACAGCGACGAGAAGGCGAGCTGCAGTTTCTTTTTTTTTTTATTACGACCCGCGCGTTCCGTTTTCAAAAGCACGAGAAAGCGAGGCGCCGTTTGCCTTTTAAATTTCGAACCCGCGCGTTCCATTTTCAAAAGCACGAGACGTGGAAGGACGGGAAGGCGAGGAGCCGTTTGCTTTTTAAATATCGAAACCGCGCGTTCCATTTTATTAAACACGAGACGACGAACGACGATTTCACACGATAATTTCAAACCCGCGAGTTCCATTTTTAAAAAGACGATTGCCGGCTTCATCGCCGTTTGATAGATTGTAAAATTCATTTGAGGAAGATGCAGATATCAAGGTTTTTTGTGGGAGTGTAGTTTGCTGTAAGTCCGCCTTTAACAGTCGGAAGAGGTCTGCGACCGAGAAAAAAATGTAACTAACGATGATGTCCGCTTCGCTGCGGTTCTGCAATTTCTATAGACGAGAAAATAAAAATCGACTAACGAAAGGTGATAGCAATTAGTTCATCGCACTTATCTTTAAGTAGTTTTATTTCGACTTACATTATTATATCAGATATATGACATAAGTGAATTTTTGTAGCTAAATGTATTGAAACTTTCAGCGCTGCGTTATAAGAAGTTTAAATTTTAATAACAAGGTATTAATTTTTTTTTTACAAAACAAAAAATTGCCGTTCTATTCCCTAAAAACAGAACTTGTTGACAATGCGGTAGTCATTCATAAATACGTCGTATAATTTTGAAACGAACTTGTGTGCGTGTTAGTTATGAATGATCGCGCGTAAAATAAACGAGTTGCGTATAAAACACGCACTTTTTGAGATAAGTTCAAATAAATGTAATTAATTGCGAGTGATTTTAAATATTTATAATTTTTATATAACATTATTTGTCTAGAATTTAATTAAAAAAAAAAAGATGGGTACACTTAGAAAACTGATCTCCCTGTATAACTGACAGATTTAGTCACGGCAAAACGCTATTCCGCAGGAGGCGGACGACGAGACGTCGATGTACTGCATCACGTGCGGCCACGAGATCCACTCGCGGACAGCGGTCAAGCACATGGAGAAGTGCTTCATAAAATACGAGGCGCAGGCGTCCTTCGGCAGCCGCCATCGCACCAGGATCGACGGCCAGAGCATGTTCTGCGACTACTACAACCCGATCAACGGCACCTACTGCAAGAGACTGAGGGTAGGTTTAGAATAGACTTTAGAAGGAGCGAACGAGCTTTGGTCAGCGCCGAGGGACGGAGTGGCGGCGAAGCGAATAATTTGTTAACAAACTGAATTCCACCTAAGTGATTTTGTTTCGTTCTTCCAATGACAGCCGTGTGCTAAAGCTTTTAAGGTTGAAATTAGATTTGCGCTGAAATTGCCCATATCTTTTTATCCTGTTGACTCAGGTACTTGATTTTATGCAGCTAGTAGGGACTATAGACTTCAGTATCTGGTATAAATTTCAACTTGATAGGTCCATCCGTTCGGTGGTGATTATTTACCAATTTTATTATGGCGGTATAATGAGTAGGTACGGAACCCACGGCGTACGAGTTCGACTCGGATTGACCGGTTTTTTCAAATTTGAGTTAACAAAATTAACAGCCGATAGCTTTTAAAGAATATTGCAATGTAAACCTTATAAACCCAATGACAACAACTTAGTTACGTTAGATACTTATAAATATAAGAGACAAAACAGACAAATCGTTTTCTTCTAGAAGATCTATTGTAGTCTAAAAGAACCCAAAGGCTGGTATGATAGCGTGGCGTATTCAGACGTTAATAAAACCTCGTTCACTGTCAGGTGATGTGCCCCGAGCACTTCAAAGACCCGAAGGTGAGCGACTCGGACGTGTGCGGCTGCCCGCTCGTGAAGGGCGTGTTCGAGCCGACGGGCGAGTTCTGCAGGGCGCCGAAGAAGTCCTGCCTGAGGCACTACCAGTGGGAGAAGCTGCGCCGCGCCGAGATCGACATGGAGCGCGTCAGGCAGTGGCTCAGGCTGGACGAGCTGGTCGAGCAGGAGCGGAGCATACGGCTCGCGATGGCCTCAAGGTGGCGACTACTTGTGTACCCACTCGTCAGTGACGGCGCTGATCGTTTCATAATTATCCGTGGCCTCAAGATCGCGATCGCTTGGATACCCGTTCGTCACTAACTGGTTCCTAATTATCTATGGCCTTAAGGTCGTTATTACTTGGATATCTCTCGTCACTTGTCGCGAGCGCCATCTATGCGCCATCTATCCCTGATACTAGATCAATAATGTCATAATGACATTTCTACGATGTTTTCAAATAATTAATTAGTTGTTATGATCCGAGTTAATCTGAACATTACTTGAAAATCATTCACTTGAAATAGTTTTGGCATGGTGACAGTGACTGCCATGATAAAAGATACGTGTTTTAATTATGTTTTCAAAGAAATTAACTAATACTATCCCATTTTTTATCGGTACTCCGCAGGGCGGGTGTGTTGGGCCTAATGCTGCACTCGACCTACAACCACGAGGTGATGGAGCGGATCACGAAAGCGAACGAAAACGGTAAACTGAAGGAGGGCTCCTGACACAAGAGGGCGCGCAAGAGCGACTCTAGCAGAAGCGGCGAACGGGCACCGAGCCAATAGAAGATATTATTTTTTCTTATCTGAGAAGTTGGCCGACCAGCTAGCGGCTCACCTGATATTAAGTGATAACCGCCGCTCGTTGATTTACATCACCCGTAGGGTTGCAGATGCCTTATAATAAAGTGGAATATTATATTGTGGCAAAATTATACTATTATTGTCTCGTTCTAGAAGAAAGGAGAGCTTTATAAAAATTAAATAAACAATGTATCGCTCTTCAATTGCAACGTTAAAGTTGAAAAGATATAATGAAGATGTATGAATGCATTTATGGTTGAATGACATTATTGTATTTAGTTTTATCATCCACTAGCTAACCGCCCCGGCTTTGCACGGGTGCAACGTATTATACAAATAAACCTCGAATCCTCTTGAATCACTCTATGTAGTAAAAAACCTAATAAAGATCCGTTGCCTAGTCTTAAAGATCCGTTGCCTCGTCTTAAAGATCTAAGCATACATACGGACAGACTGACAGCGGGACGACTTTATTTTATACTATGTAGTGAAGAAGGCACCCATCTAAATTTCATCAATCTTCTGAGATTTAATTTAGTTTGTTTTCAATAAGGTGTTTGGGTGCTTTAGGATTTTGGGAACGCATGCAAATGAAAACAAACAGCTTTAGAATGTTGCTTTGACTGTAAGTTAATTATGAATTTATGATTGTGGGCCAATCGTTTAAATTTCTTTGCCATTTTCAAATTTCTTTGTATAGTATATATATAATTTTGGTTTTAGTTTCCACATTCTAAAGGATTAAAGTAAAACCACCCTCATGTTTTAATTATCTAAATGTATATTGGTCTTCTGGTGATCTCGTCTACGGTTGAAAAACGCGTTTAAGTGTTTTCTAATTTTCAAAACTGTGAGATAATAATAAATGCTAATAAAGGAATCTGTTGTATAATTTTTATTTATATATTGTGGTAGGACCACGCAACAGTATTCACTGTCGCCCGAATGGTATGGTCCGTCCTGATTAGTACCACGACCTCACAGAAGACCGGCATGAAGTAGAAGTGTTACATTTGTGCGTTTCGTTTGGTGATTGAGGAAGCCGGGGCCCACTTTATTGAAAGGTGACAACGCACCTGCAACACTACGGATGTTGCAAATGTCCATGGGTGGCAGTTATCACCTAACATCAGGTGAACCGCCAGCTCGTTTGCCACTTTTTCACATAAAAAAAGTCCATAACAATTATTGTAATCGGAATACACTGAAAGTACTCAGTAAAAATCATAAAACGGTTCAATGTAGAGAGTTGCCAATATTTTTATTGTTTTTGGAGGTAGACTCCGTTCCTCTATGCATCTTCGCATTCAATGGAACGGCTGAGATAAGTAGTGTGCACTGAGAAAAGTAGTAATTTTTCCATAGGAGGTCCCTTCTATAACATCTTTGAATGCAATCACCGCATCTTCTGGGCTCGTAAAGCGAATAGCTCAAATTTTAGCGTTAATTCTTGGGAATAAATTAGTGTGCGACTTTATAGTTATTCTTGGGGATAAATTATAGGCGCCAGGTTGGATCTATTTGGCGGATGCCTCATTATCTCAATACCTGCCATAGTCAAATATTTAGTTGGTCGTTTTGCGGAGTTCGCTGAAACATTGTCGTGGTGGAGGAGGATCCTGCTTCGTGCACGCCGCCGTCGAAATTTTTCCAAGAAAACAGACAAACAACAGTTAAGATACCGGTCTGCAGTAAATGTTCTTCTATTTTTCAGCACAAGTTTCGCGTGACCTTGATTTCAGAGCAATGACCTTTCCGACTAAAGAACGAGGCAATCATCTTTTTTTCCTTGATTTCTTCCTTTCTTTAGTTGGCTTATCCTCAAAAGGAAAAACCCACTTAGCAAACTATCTTATGTTTTCGGCTTCGCAGCAATATACCCAGTTTCCTTCACATGTCGATGTCAAATACGGTGGTAGGGCCACGCAGCAGACGGCTGTTGCACGAATGGGCAGGCTCGTCCGGGTAAGTACCACGACCAGCGTAAAGTGGAAGTATGACAAATACTTTCGCGTTTCGTCTGGTGAGTGAGGTGGCCGGAGCCCAATTTTCAAAAGGTAGTCAACGTATCTGTAACCCTCGGGTGTAGCAGATGTCCATGGGCAGCGATATTCACTTACCATCAGGTGAACCGTCTGCTCGTTTGGTAACTTTTCGCATTAAAAAAAATACAGCATTAGAGCCACCTACCTCCGTTGAACTTTTCTAAAATTGCAGAATTGTCGACACTAATCCATGCGCAAGGAAGAAGGCGCTTCTATTCTTCGGTCATATTATGGGGTATTCATCTGGCATAAAACATCTTGAAGCCTAAATGATCGTGTAATATTTTTTACTTGACTATTACAGACGCCTTAGCTCTGAATCTGTTGGTAGGTCTTCACTTTATCATCCTCCTTTGTCATGTGATGCACAGGACTGATGTTATCCCCAAATGTCTCTGTTGAAGGATCTCCCTCACGCAAATTCACTGATCATCACTGAGATTGCTACGCCCACGCTTAAACTCGTTAAAACAATTTTAAACCACTGTTTACAATTGGTTTAATAAGTTTAATTGGCATTTAATAATGAAACTCCATCCAGTGTCACTGCCACTGCACTGGATGGGGTTTCATTATTAAATGCCAATCGAAGTCTATCATAACTTTGTTGTTGAGAAGACCACAACGAAACTCGTAATAAATCGTGGACCGATTTTTTTTTGGCTTAAATTCTGAGGTTTAACAAGAAAACAAACGACAAATGAATGCAATATATCATCAGATTACCAAAGAGTTCTTTCTATAAATAAAATTTAAAAGTAAGTTTTAATTGGTAATGTTGGTTACTGGCCAATTTTTAAAATCTGTCGCACCCTGATATACTTAGATAGATGAAATCTTATTTGAAGACTAGCATCTTATTATCTGAGGTGCAGTTGCTAAACCATTGGCTTTGGCGCTGCGGGTCATGGGTTTGATTCCCACACGGGAAAAATAATTTTGTCACCCACAGGTAATTGTTCCGCATTTGGGTGTTTATTCTCAATGCTTATTGGGTTCCGGCAGGCGGCTGGTAGTTAAAAACTTAGCCAATACCATTAACAACACGATTCACACTGTGCCGCCCCACATATGTGGGCTTTTTTTAGGCATTAGTTGTACGTTAGAAAACTACCACAGGTTACTAATTTAGATCTGGTCAGACACGAACCGGCAAGAAACTCTGCGGTCTTCTTTTTTTTTTTTTTATTATGGGAAAAAAGCAGCAAACGAGCAGGAGGCTCACCTGATGGTAAGTGATCACCGCCGCCCATGGACATCTGCAACACCCGAGGGCTTACAAATGCGATGCCGGTCTTTTAGGAATGAGTACGCTCTCTTCTTGAAGGTTCCCAGGTCGTAACGGTTCGGAAAGACCGCCGGCGGCAACTGGTTCCACAGAGTGGTTGTGCGAGGCAGGAAATGCCTTGAAAATCGCGCTGTTGTGGAATGCTGGACATCGAGGTGGTGTGGATGAAATTTTTGGTTTTGGCGCGATGTCCGATGGTGAAATTCAGCCGCTGGGATCAATCCAAACAATTCCTCGGAACTATGTATACATTTGTATATTTAAACTATGTATACTTTGTATATTTAAACTATGTATACTTTGTATATTTAAACTATGTATACTTTGTACTTTGTAACAATTTTAAACCACTGTTTACAATTGGTTTAATAAGTTTAATTGGCATTTAATAATGAAACTCCATCCAGTGTCACTGCCACTGCACTGGATGGGGTTTCATTATTAAATGCCAATCGAAGTCTATCATAACTTTGTTGTTGAGAAGACCACAACGAATCTCGTAATAAGTCGTGGAACGATTTGTTTTTTTTTGGCTTAAATTCTGAGGTTTAACAAGAAAACAAACGACAAATGAATGCAATATATCATCAGATTACCAAAGAGTTCTTTCTATAAATAAAATTTAAAAGTAAGTTTTTAATTGGTAATGTTGGTTACTGGCCAATTTTTAAAATCTGTCGCACCCTGATATACTTAGATAGATGAAATCTTATTTGAAGACTAGCATCTTATTATCTGAGGTGCAGTTGCTAAACCATTGGCTTTGGCGCTGCGGGTCATGGGTTTGATTCCCACACGGGAAAAATAATTTTGTCACCCACAGGTAATTGTTCCGCATTTGGGTGTTTATTCTCAATGCTTATTGGGTTCCGGCAGGCGGCTGGTAGTTAAAAACTTAGCCAATACCATTAACAACACGATTCACACTGTGCCGCCCCACATATGTGGGCTTTTTTTAGGCATTAGTTGTACGTTAGAAAACTACCACAGGTTACTAATTTAGATCTGGTCAGACACGAACCGGCAAGAAACTCTGCGGTCTTCTTTTTTTTTTTTTTATTATGGGAAAAAAGCAGCAAAAAGCAGCGAGCAGGAGGCTCACCTGATGGTAAGTGATCACCGCCGCCCATGGACATCTGCAACACCCGAGGGCTTACAAATGCGATGCCGGTCTTTTAGGAATGAGTACGCTCTCTTCTTGAAGGTTCCCAGGTCGTAACGGTTCGGAAAGACCGCCGGCGGCAACTGGTTCCACAGAGTGGTTGTGCGAGGCAGGAAATGCCTTGAAAATCGCGCTGTTGTGGAATGCTGGACATCGAGGTGGTGTGGATGAAATTTTTGGTTTTGGCGCGATGTCCGATGGTGAAATTCAGCCGCTGGGATCAATCCAAACAATTCCTCGGAACTATGTATACTTTGTATATTTAAACTATGTATACTTTGTATATTTAAACTATGTATACTTTGTATATTTAAACTATGTATACTTTGTAAAGTAATCAGCAGCAGTCAGGCGACTTGCACATCATTGTCTTCAATGTATTCTTCGACACTATAATGGGCCCATTAAATTCAGGGTTAGCTTTTACAAAATATTTGAAATTGTTTACACTTGTTTGTGGATATGACTATTTATTATGTGTCTATGAAAATACATATATACAAAGAAAGTATTTTCTGGTTTTCGCCAGCCTTCACCTTAGTAATTACCAAGAGTGTCACCACGGCCCCGACGAGATGCTGGATAAGACCAAGAGAAAGAAGATTGTAATTATATAAGATATCGCGGTACCACTTTTAAAGACATAGCGTTCGTTATATCCATTTTTTTACTGAGCAATATAAAAATAGAGTGATTACCTTCTTGGATCGAAGTTACTATGACCTTTATACTATTGAATCATCATCATCATCAGCCGCAAGACGTCCACTGTTGAACATAGGTCTCCGCCTTAGAACGCCAGACGAATGACACTGCGATTTGCATCCACCGGTTGCCCGACGGTGCTTATCTATAAAGCGACATGTCAATATTTTAGAACAATGTTAGTTTTCAACAAAGTTATTTAGAACTTTTCTTTGGACTTTTTTGGTAAAAATATCGTTTCATATGGCGTAAAAACCATTTTGAATTCAACCTCCAAGTAACTTGAATTGAATCAGTACAAATTGTCTTATTTTTTATATAAAATCAAGATTTTTCTAATTTCATCCATGTTTATTAGTACAGCCATCGTTTAACACATAAACGTTTTGTTCAGCATAAGAAAATCCATATCAGATTTGTTATTATTTGCGATTATAAATTTCCAGTTAGACATGGTTAAACAGTTGCGACACTGACGGTGGTCTTTTGTATGAAATGTAGGGTGCCCATATTTTTGAAGTTATAAAAATGTCTTTTCTTAATAATGACTTACTAAAATAAATAAGTAAATAATATATAAATATCGTTGGTATTCTTTCTACAAACCGCGTGTCGTTATGAGGTCGGAATTATGCTGTGAACCAAAACAGCTAAATTTGGAGCAATACACCGCTGCAAGGTAGTGTCTTATTTACCTCGTATTTCATATTTGTATAATATAATACCATTGACCTTAACCGATCTGTGAGATTATTGTAATTATGATCATTATCTATTATTTATATATGTTGAACAATGCTTTAATACTCAACGCCTTATTTTATGAGTTTATTTAGTATACCATATGGAGTATACTACATGACACTCTTTTTCTTTCTTTTTTTTTATTTGAACATTGCTTTTAATTTCATTCAGAGGATAACATTATCCTGTGTTGTAACGTTTCACATATATCCAAATTTTACGTGGACAAACGCCCAAATCCGAAACAATTACTGAGGGTCACGAAAATAGTTGTTCCATGTGGCAATCGAACCCATGAATCCCGGCGCCGAAGAAAAAAGATATAGTCCCAAAGACTGCGGCAGACTATATCCTATATCCTTATTAAAATATAACCTTGTTAAAGTGTTCGAAACGTCGGGAATTAAAACTAAAATTTAACACGTAAAAATCCGTAAATTAGACTTTTATTAAATCGAAAGAAATTTAAAAACTGAATTTTAAGGAAACCTGGATTCGATGATGGCATCCCAGAGAAATCGAGGGCAATCCTCAAATGTTATAGCTATTAACAATGGTTTTAGTTTTCGGTTTTAAGTCTGTTTTTTTTTGTTAAAAATTATTATGTTTGTTACCTCATAATTTTCGAATCACTTGTGGTCCCATATGAATTTCATTGGTATTAGATCTTGGGCTCCGGTACTAGATACTTAGATAACTCCTGAAAACCAAATAGAAAATGAATACTGAGCGAGATTTGAAGTCGATTATGTTTTTCGTTACAAAAAGAACTTGCTTTTAATGCATACTTAGAATCTATATGCATCGGGTGTAATGTGTCCGTAGACACCCCGATTTAAGGAGCATGCAAGATATGCTTGGGGGGGACTGAATTAACAAGGCGCCTTTATTCACGGTTCCGTTTTATTAAAGTCACATTATCATATTACTAAATTTATTAAGGCGTAAAATCGGTTAAGTCGTCGGCGTTTGTGTAACTAAAAATAGAATAAGCAAAAGTAAAATAACCTGTGAATGATCCGGCTGAAGTATTGGCAGGGTATAAAGTCGTAACTTATAAAGTTATAGTTCATTGCTCGGCTTATTAAATTATGAGAATTAAAACTACTTTACAATATGACTTATGGTATATAGACTTTATGGTTTCCATTCTCATAAAGTTATTACTTTTTCCACGCTAAAAAATGAAGGAGTGAGTTTAAAAATGTTCACGTAAATTGCAAACGTGTAACATTTTTAACTGACCCTAAATAAGAATACTAATTACTAATGTAAGATGTAGGTATATAAGATTATCGTAAACTATTTCAAGGACGGAGCACTGACATTATACCAAAAATATGTTTGTTATACAAATCTTACACAATATTTTATCTTATGTTAAAAAACTTGCAAATCCTTTATCTATGACGCAACAATAAGTAACTCGCAACCCCTAAACCAATTAGAAAACAATAAGTGTCTCCTACCAGATTAGTTATAATATCAAAACATGTTTCGCGTCTCCCCTAAGAATCGAGGCACGTGCAGTTTCAGCCCCAACGCCCCTCGTTTTAATAAAACCATCTTCCCCTCGATTTTGGTAATTGAAGCGTGTAATTCACTTGACATGTTTTGTTAAATCTTTTAATTTGACACAGTTAAATCCTCAAACTGAAAGTCAAAATAGTTTTATCCAATTAAAGCGAGACGTTTAGAAACACTGCGCCAATAATTTAATTTTATACGAACGTTTATGCTCTATAAATGTTAATAAATTACCCTTTTCTCATACGAAACCACAATATGCAATATGAAAATCCATGTTGGCTGGATCAACCCCTGATGGGCTAAGGAGGGCTTGAGGTGGCCGTGCGCTGAGGGTCCCTAGCCTCTTCCTCGATTATGGGTGACTCAGCTCGAGAGTTCGCAAAGGAGACCACGACTTGGGCCGTCACGCTATTATTATTAGTACCGGTTTGTGAAGCCGCCAAGCTCTTATGCCACTTTGGAGGACGCACGCTCCATGGAGTAACAAGACCCAAGGGCCCCCTCGGCTTGGGCTGTTACTCGGTACCCGTTAAGTATTCCGATTCGAGGGAGCACGTGGGGGCCGGACCTCGGCTCGAACGGTAGCTGTAGTCTGACTAGGAGGATTTCTAAAGGTTTCGTTACCAGCACTTCGGTAAGCGTTGCCGTTAGGACAAGAAGTGGCGGTAGAAACTTCAGCAAAGCTTGGCGGAACCTAGCATATGTTTGCCGCACTCACCAGCGAGTGCGGTGTGTATATTTCCAAAGTCTTTTATCCTGTCAATTGCGATGGTCATTTTATCGTCAGGGAAATCGAGAACGTGTCGTGGTCTAAGCCATTTGCAGCGGAATTTACCTAGCGGTAGGGGTCTAATTCTACATATAAGTCGAAGTTGCCCGTGAACCACGGAGCTCCCGTAGCTCTACTTAAAAATCGATTTTTGATGACCTGAAGTCGGTATATTTCCTTTGGAGAAATATGCGCGAAAACCGGACTCGGGTATTGCAGGCTTGTAGATGATGTTTTAAGAACTTGACATTTAGGTACTGGTTGTTTTCCATATTAAATAACAGCCAGTACTTATTTATTACAGAAACACAAATTCCGATCATGCCAAGCCGGTTGATTACTTAAAAGTTCACATTTGAATATAATTGTATCTCTTTAGTTAATACATCTTTACATATCAGCTACGAATTGCATTCAAATTGTTTGTGAAATACTTTGCTAATTGTTCGAGGTTGACAAATAAATTAACTGTTAACTGAATTATATATGTTACCGGCCAAACCCGATTACAGGACAAACTAGTTTTGCCTAGGCTAAACTAGTTATTACTTCCTATACGCGAAATTTAAAATTTGAATTGAAAAGTGAAATTTCTATACTTTTTCCATTCGCTGCAAGCGATAGGCCTACAGGAATTAGCTCTATTAAGAACTCTAAGCTTTTTAGAAGGCTGTATATCAATGCCAACAATTGTGATCGAAGCTGTGGCGACATGTAATACAGATATACTCTCTGATATGCACACCGGTCAGTGAAACAATGTGTTTTCCAAATTGTATCCCATGAAGGTCATGCGCCGGATATATGAAGTAGTAGATTTACCATGTTCCCTATACCAAAACTACTATGCAGCAGCTTATATATGTTACCGGTCAAACCCGATTTCAGGACAAACTAGATTTGCGTAGGCTAAACTAGTTCTTCCTATACGCGATAGGAGTAACTAGTTCAGTCTACTCCAAACTAATTTAGCCCAAGCCCGATAGGATAAACCAGTTTAGGCTAGTCCAAACTAATTTGTCCTAAGCCCGATAGGATAGGATACGTACACAATAGGAAAATTGCGAATCTGTCTCTTCTATCTCACATCAGAAATGATTCGACTAATATTCCCGAACTTGTGAACAAAATAGGATTATGCGTACCTTCTGCGAACTTGCGCAGATACCGTCTACTACATGTCCCTAAAACGAGAACGGCATACAGAAAGAACTCTTACCTGTTGAGGGCTTGCCGTTTATACAACGAGACATTCCGGGTGGCTGACATCGACATTTTCAATACAACTGTTGCTAAAAAATGTGCAATAATTTCTTTAAAAGCAGTTAGCCTTATTGAGGAGTTTCTTACTTCCTTTAGAGGTAGCAGACGTAAACCGAGGCTCTGAAATATCGTTAAGGACAAGCTACGAAACATTCAGTTGGATCAGGCCAAGGTCTTATGAGATACAGCTGCAACAAAAACTGTTCCACAAACAAATGCCAGTTCAAGAAGGCAATGATACTCTGCAATTCTAAGTGCCACCAAAGCAAACCATGTAAAAATAAATAACAATTTTAATAATTGAGATATGGTTTTCGCTTCTATTAAAAACATTTCTTATTTCTTATATTATGATTGTTTGTATTGCCATTAATAATAATTAGCTAATTATCCATAACTTTTAACGACGTATCATTATGGTTTTAATAAAAGTGATTTTTTTTCCAATTACGGAGTATTTTATTCAGTTTATCTATTTATTTTAACTTTCTAGATATAAGTTTAGACTAGGCCATACCAATTTATCCTAGAGTGTACTTATTTATATAGGATCAACTAGTTTGGCCTAGCCTAAACTGTTTTATCCTATCGGGCTTAGGACAAATTAGTTTGGACTAGGCTAAACTAGTTACTCCTATCGCGTATAGGAAGAACTAGTTCAAAAAAGCTTAGAATTCTTAATAGAGCTATTTCCTGTAGGCCTATCGCTTGCAGCGAATGGAAAAAGTATAGAAATTTCACTTTTCGCCGATCTTCTGTGAGGTCGTGGTACTTTCCCGTCTAGCCTGCCCACTCGTGCAACAGCAGAAGCTGCTACGTGGACCTACCACATTCCATATTTCATCCACACTTTCAACATGTATAACGACCCAAGCAATTCTTGACTCTCTCCTTTCAACTCGTACTTTTTTCAAAAGGGTCTGAGATATAGAAATGCTATCGTATTTATTATGGTAAATTTTTGACTTTATCCATTAGTAGCTTTTCGCCCGCGGCTTCGCTCGCGTTGAAGCCCTTAAATAAATATCTTTCTTTAAAAAATTCCATAAGAATAGCCTATGTCCTTTCTCAGGCTCTATACTATCTGTGTACCAAATTTCATTTAAATCGGTTCAGTAGTTTTGGTATGAAAGCGAGACAGACAGAGTTACTTTCGCATTTATAATATTAGTATGGATTGTCCAACAATCAGGCGTAGCATTTAATTGTACGCGCCAAGTGCGACCGCACAGAAGGGCACCGTATTTCCCTCGTTCTCGGCGTTTTAGCGTCGAAACTGACAAATCCCCTTAATTTGCGCCGTCCCCGACGTGACGAATGCACCATCTGCCCTGCTGTCACGCCTGTTATAGAAATATTATAATACAATCGATATTTCACTGCACGCAATTGTCGTGTCGAAACTATCCAGTAGTTATCATTTTAATCAAAGAAATAGAGCGCGTGACAAAGAGATTTTGCTTTATGAAACTGAAATTATTTATTATTGTAATTCACGCCTAGACGAAAACAGAAGGCGCCGGTTCGAATCTTTTTTTTTTATTTTTATTTATCTACAAAAATTTACAATTTAAATAAAAGTTACCTTAAATTTTTGATATCACCATAGTTTAAATAAATAAAGAATAACGCAAATTTAGCATAATATGTAATGATAGCCAAACCGCTTATAGCGACTGAATGACGATCATCAACTTTTGCTGATTTGCGCTACAAATGTAGGTTCTTACATATGAAATTGGCGGTTTGTACGAAAGGAATAGTAAGGGCTGTAGAGGGGCTACAGCTTCTACGTCTACGGCCTCGTTAATATGCTACGAGTAGAGTTTACGCACGCACCTCACTCGTACGTGCGTTTATGGTATTCGACCTCCGAGCCGACGGCCGTCGAATGTTTTAATATCTTAATTATATACATATAATATCTTATTATATGAAATTCTCGTGTCACAATGCTAGTTGCCATACTCCTCCGAAAAGGCTTGATCGATTTTTATGAAATTTTACATATATTTGGTAGGTCTAAGAATCGATCGTAATCTAGTTTTCATACCCCTAAGTGATAAGGGTGGTCCACCCCAAACATGTTTATAGCAATACAACGTTTGCGGGGTCAGCTAGTATTAATATATACAAAGAAAATTACCGCTTCTTTAGTACGTACTACACATTTTGTTCAAAGTCTTATTTAATTTTTTGCATTTCATCAATATTTTAAATAGTGATGAAATACAAGGAAGTCTACGACAGCTCGGAAATTTTTGTTGTATTCACTATACTTTTTGTATTTTCTCTGTAAGTGATTTATTTGTAAATCTTTTGAGAAAACGTCTTAAGCCTTAATGGACTTTTGAGTGACAGGCGATTTTCAATATCAAAATTGCTCATTTTACTTAGAAGTACCCTTGTTACCTTGGAAAATCAAGTGTCCTGACAAGAAATTTTCGAGAGCGTTGAGAAGCTCCCTGGGACATGTAAAACTTCTCCACTTCCTGACTTTCGTTGCTTTATTTTTGATTTTGTGCTAATAATAAGACATAAAACTTGGCCTGCTTTCAACATGATTGAGCATGTCTTTGTGGAGGAATGTATTGATTATGTATTAAACAATTCGTTGTTGTCAGTAAAGGTAGATCTTTTGATTACAGATTTAAGTAAAGGTGGAAATGTACTAATAGCTGTTTATGTATATTATGTATATTAAATGTTTCTTTAGTAAAGTAAATGTAGCTTTAAAAAGCGCAGATTTGATAGCACAATACTGTTCTCATCTCTGGGCTGGGGTGCTCTAATACCGGCTTCTTTCATTTGACCGCATCCAACGTAGAGCTTAAATCGTTGGCGCCTGGCTTGAATCGTTTCCAATCGTCTTGGCCCATTGGCCTTGCAATGAGATGTTTCACTTTTTTGCATCATAACTTCTTTCACGGGGAGTGCTCTGAGGATTGTGCTGTTCGGATTATAATACCTGCTGCTTCTGGATCTACTCGACTTACGGACCTCGAAGAAGAGTGCCTATACCTCAACGGTCGGCAGCGCATTTGTGACTCCTCTTGTGTTAAGATTGTCCATTGGCGGCGAAGAACACTTACTATCAGGTGGCTTGCTAGCTCGTTTGCTTCTTTTCGATACAAAGAACTGCATGTCAACGTGTTATATGTCTCATTGCAGAACTTTTGTATAACGATAGAGGGCAATAGAACATTTACATCCCTTGCTGCACCCAACATAAACTTTCACTACATCCTGGGTTGACTGGTAGCGAATGCCTTTGGGCATTTAGTCCGCCCTTTGTTACCTTTTTTCTTAAAGTTAGCAATAAACCATAAATAAATAAATAGTCCTCTATGAGACACCAGTGCGGAATAGCAGACTTCACATATCTCCACATAGTTTTTTATCAATCCGAATATAAACGGGTTGCTTCACGATGTTTTCATACACCATTCACCTTGAGGTTGTAACTCACTTGTAGCTCCAATTAACAGTTTTATTGGCGCCGGCACCAGAATTTTAAATTAGTCTTTCGATTGTACTGAACTATAGCGGGTGGCCGCTCAGTGCTTTCTATATTTACAAAAAAGTTATATGAGAAAACCAATTAAACATTTAATATAATATGCTACTCATATCTTAATGAATTAATATCAAAAACTCTTTCAAAGATTTTTATTACTTTATGATGTAAATACAATTAAACATTATAATTTTAATGTACAAAGATATTTATAAATATATTTGTAGCTTGTTTCGCCGACAAAAGCAAAATTAAAAAAAATCCAAACTTTTAGTGTTTACTAGGTACATTTGACTACGAGCTAAGCATTCAGTTAACCTTCGACGGTTAATATCTAAATATATGAAACTTCTAACGATTTCTGAAATCGCTATCCGCCCCCTACACCTGCTGCAGCGAATCAGCGCTCTCCACCCTAAACTACCCTTTCACCGACCAATAGAGGGCGAGAAATCTGGCGCCGCTATATCGGTTCGCCTGTTCCTAAATCCCGTCCCTCTATATTTGAGTCTTAAAGTCTTCGTGACAGGGTTTAAAATACGGATAAACCTAAAATTAATAATCGGGTACACGATACTCGAGGGTTGCTGTTATGATATACATGATTTCATTTAGTACAATCTGTCACTCTGCCGTACTTGGCTGGCTCGCGTTTTCCGTGTGCTGACCAGGAAGGAAGTCAACGAGCCGTTGAGCTTGCAATTTCATTCAGTGGTACATACCAGGTCTCAAGATTCATTTCCCGCTGATGTCATACGGCAGCGAGACGCCGCAAGTTTGGAGCAGCTCAGGAGTAAGTATTCACTCAGAGCACTCGTGTTAAAAAAGTTTCAAATCTCCGGTGGCGTTCGATGAGATATAGGCGTAAAGGGCTTCATTCGATTTCCGTAAAAACTGTTTCGCATTTCGACAAACGGCGATCTCATTACGCTTTGATTCCAATTGTAAGCTTAGGCTTTTGCTTGACGGCATAACAATAATTGATTATCCGATGACATATTGGAACACCTCATATCGCTGTGACAGTCAACTCGTTAATGATAATGTTTCACCAGATCACGAGGAAAACGCACAGGAAATACTGCAGCTTTAAAAGTTTAAAGCCGAAAAATGATAACTGTTTCCTGTCTATGCCTTTATGTGCGAACTGGATATTGAAATTGGTGACATTTCGTTAATTTCTTCACAAAGTTTCCTCTATTTTAATCCTGTATATGATAATAAATATCATCATTCTGGGCGTTATCTTTCTGTTAAAAGCCTGTATTTTACTTGAATAATTTTAATTACTTTTAATTCAGATATTAGTTTCGAAGAAGGATAATTTTATAATTTATTGAATGATATGTAGTCACGTATGTTTTGTTCAATAATGTAATTTGGCTTTGGGAAATGTTACTCGACCAAATTTTGTCCTTGAGCAGAATTAATTAAATAATAATATGAAACAAGGATACTTGACCAATATAATGGATAAATAATGATGTTAAATACTAATATTCTGTTTTTTTACAATGCAATTATTTAATGAAAGCCATGGTGAACTTTAATATTTGCATTTTTTTATGTGAAAAGTTGTCAACCGAGCAGCCGGTTCACCTGATGTTAAGTTAATACTGCCGCATGGACATCTGCTACACCCGAGGGTTGTAGATGCGTTTACAACCTATAAAAATTTGGGCTCCAGCCACCTCACTCACCAGACGAAACGCGAAAGTATTATACTTCCACTTTACGCCGGTCTTCTGTGAGGTGGTGGTACTTACCCGGACGAGCCTGCCCATTCGTGCAACAGCCGAGGTTGCAGCGTGACCCTACTTACACTGTAATTGTTTCTAATTTCACCAGGAATATGTGCTATTTGACTTGGGGCTGGTCTAAGAGTGATTGTATTTACCCTCTGTAGAGAGGCTGACTTTACTTTCGTTTGAAAATTAAGAAGGATAATTAATTTAATTAAATCCCCGCCTTAAATGGACGGTTATTTGATCGTCGAATTTTTAAAAAGAAGCATTAAAAGAGGAAGTAGGAATTATGAACATTTT
This sequence comes from Iphiclides podalirius, assembly GCA_933534255.1. Lineage (NCBI taxonomy): Eukaryota > Metazoa > Arthropoda > Insecta > Lepidoptera > Papilionidae > Iphiclides > Iphiclides podalirius. Next base: position 8,726,448 of record OW152828.1, read on the forward strand.
ATTCCCATTTTCAGTAGTGTTGTATCGGTATTAGTATTGCATGTTAAATGATAATCAACGAATGGTTCAAAAGAGGCAATAAAAGAGGTCTTATGGATTATCAACAAATAATAGGAGGTTGAAATATTATTTGTCTTACTCTATAATACTTGGGTTATTTCAACCTATCTTAGACACCTTTGTGGTAAGTGTATCAACCTTACATTAAGATGGAATATATTTGATTTTTATGGATGATTCGGATTTTATTATGAAAATGGTTCATAATAAAATTAGAAACCTTCGAGTAAAGCCCTAATGGAAACAGACTGAAACCAAAACATAACGTTAAGCTGATTTTGGCCATTATTAAAGAAATGCCTGTATTTATCTGATATAAACTCTATATTTATTCTTCAAAAAAGAGCTGTCCGAGCAATCTATAACATCGGAGCCCGGAATACACTTAGAGACCTTTTTAAAGAGATTAATATACTCACTGTTGCGTCTCAATATATTTATTGTAATATTTTATATGTTAAACATAATATTAATAATTATCTAAAGAATAGTGACAGACATAAACTAAATACTAGAAATAAGGACAAACTAACTACGCCATTGTTACGTCTACAAAAAGTAAACAGGTCGTTCATGGGGCAAAGTGTGCGCATGTATAATAAAATCCCACAGTCGATATTTTAAGTCTGCCACTTGATGAATTTAAACGAAAAGTTAAAAGTAAACTTATGGCTAAAGCATACTATACTATTGCTGAATATCTTGACGACGCCAATGTGTGGGGTTAATACTGTTGATACTCACGTAGGCTAAAACAAGACTATTATACCTGTAACATTATATTGTAAACTGACCTTTTAAAAAAAGAGCAACTGTTGAGTTTCTTGCCGGTTTCTTCTCAACAGAAACTGCTTTCCGAACCGGTGGTAACTTACGAACATATCAATTAATTTCCTTGTAAAATTTCGACTTTTCATAAGAACGCGCAAGCGTCTATGTGAATAAAGATATTTTATTATTATATTATTATGTTGGGGATATTTCTTTGTTTTCTCGTCTGGTTGGGTTTATAGATAAAAATAAACATATAGATATATATTGCATATATAAAATAAATATTATGAATAAAAATAAACATAGATATAAATATTGTATATAATACATATATAAATAGGACCCAACCAGACGGAAGCCCTCGGCAGGGGAGACCAAACGGCCGAGGGTTAGGGTGAGAGGGAGAGAAACCGGCGGACGATGCGGGCGGTATCGAGGAGCACCGCCTTCTGCATTTGAGCTTGGAGCGATCCGTCCCGGAGTCCCAGTCGCCTCAGATGTTAGGAGAGGCTGACTGGGATTAACCCATTCGCAGACACGACTATCGGGATAATTTCGGTCGACACACCACCCCACATGTCGGTCACCTCGTGAGCCAGGTCCAGATACTTTGTCTTCTTATCTGTTTGGCTTTCACGAGGTTCTCGTCATATGGAATGGTAATGTCGACCAAAAATACCCGCGACTGTGCCCGGTCCATCACCACGATGTCAGGTTTGTTCGCGACAATCGTCCTGTCCGTGATGATGGGCCGGTCCCAATATAGCCTGGCGCGGTCATTTTCGAGCACGGCCTCCGGAGAGTACTTGTAGTACGGCAGTTTCCAATCCACGAGGCCGTATTTCAGAGCGAGCTCCTGGTGTAGGATTTTGGCTACTAGGTTGTGTCTATGCAGATACTCAGAGTTAGAAAGCATGGAACAACCGGAAATAACATGCCGAAGCGACTCCCCGGGATGGCGACAAGCTCGACAGATGTCGACGGTGCCATCCCTTAGGATGTATTTCCGATAGTTGTTCGTTGTAGGCTGCACACCTCGCGATTGTGCATGGTGAGGGCGCTTAAAAAGCCCCTCCCTCCATGCTTCCGCGGCAGGTACAGCCTCATCACTGACGATCTCGGATGATGCATCCTGCGGAAAGTCATAGTTGTACGGACTTTTCGGTCCAGGGCGTTGAGCTCAGTTTGAGTCCACCTGAGTATGCCAAAAGTATACATGAGGACTGGCATGACCCAGCCGTTAAATGCGCGCGCCTTGTTCACGCCTGACAAATGGCTGTTAAACACCTTTGTCGAACGTGCAAAAAAACATTAAGTTATTAAATATTATTATTATTATTATACGATTTAGAAAAATATTTTTCATCAACAGTTTTGAAGCCGCCATTGAGGTTTTGGAAGGGTTATGTACATTTTTTAGATAGTCTGTTTTGATATTATTTACGGAACTCCGATGTTTCTTCACTTACTCCTAAAATATTTTATCTAAATAAGAAACTTGAGCTCTCATTGAAGTCGAAAGATGATTTAGAACTTCAAACATTTATATTTTCTATAAAAACATTAATATAAAAATGCAAAGAAAGAGGTGTCGTATGGACACTTTTTTGTTAATTTTTTGTGTTAAGTAATAATCGGCCTTAAAAATCACTGCAAAACGATGTCGGTTTTTCGGTGTCTTTTTTACATTGTAACACATTTGTGGTCTGGCACCTTAGCCCGCATAAAAATCAGAATGATAACGTCTTAAAATAACCTACAGCATCAAAGGCGTTGAGTTTTATTCATCGTTTATATCTCTTAATCAGGTCAAGCTCATCTAATCTGGTTTCTACCCTATTAGCCGTTACAATATGCAACCTAAGTTTGGTTATTAATTACCTTTTGAATATGTTTTGTAATTCTTTCTCCCCAGGGAAACGAGGTGTCACCTTACGGGCCTCTGTGGGACGCCCCCCCCAGCTTCGGTGGCTTACCCGGACATTCTGGCATTCCCACCAGCCGACCTAGGTAATGCTATATTTATGTTATACATCAGCTATTTTCACATTCTGTTGAGGTATAGTGCATCTGACATAAATTCTATATTTATTCTTCAAAAACCAGCCGAGTGCGAGTCGGACTCGCAGACGAAGGGTTCCGTACCATTGTCAATAAAATGGCATAAAAATCATGTCAGGGTTCATTAGATACAGCCTGGTGACAGACGGACAGACTGACATACACCGGAGTTAAAACTCCGCTCACTCCGCCGGGACCCCATTACTCCCGTTTTACTTTTTAGTGTCCGTTTTTGAATTTGAGTACTAACACATTTTTTTTATGTGAGAAAGTGGCAAACAAGCTGGCGGTTCGCCTGATGTTAAGAGATAACCGTCGCTCATGCACATTTGCAACACGTACGGTTGTAGATGCGTTGGCAACTTTTAACAAAGTTAGCCCCGGCTGCCTTACTCACCAGATGAAACGCAGAAAGAAGTGTAGCAGTTCTACTTCACGCCGGTCTTCTGTGAGGTCGTGGTACTTACCCGGATGGACTTGCCCATTCGCGAAGATTATTGTATGGCCATACCACAGTAAAGTTTAATCCGCAAAATTCGAATAGATTTATTTATTTATTTAAAAAGGACACCGGCAATACATTATATCCAACCTTTCAGTAATAGTAGTGGACGCTGAGTGGTCAAAATTGAACCATAATTAATTACAAATTATAAGTTTGAACAATATTAATTTATTCTCAAATACAGTACACAATAAACAAAAGAGTACCTATATATGCGTGTGCGTGTCAAATACATGGTAATGTGTGTAGTGTTTTCGATATAGATTTAATATATTTTTATGTATAATTAAAAAAATATTAGCATTCTGCATTCCTTCTCTATATAAACTATAAGTGTGGAAAATTTCATGCACCTCCGACGGCGCAATTTTCGTAAAAAGGGGTTCAAAGCTTTGCTTCACGTATTAATATAATATATAATAAGCATAGAAATCCTGATCCTTTATTAGGTGACATAGCATTGTTACATCGGTAAATAAAAAGCATGAGCAAGAATAATAAATGCAAAAATATAACAATTTCAGTATTAAAAATAAAAAATAAGAAAAAAAAAATGTAAATACAATAATACAGAATGAATTACAATAATCCAAATTAAAACTAAAATTATACGATTAGTAATTAAAACATTAACGGGCGTGACTCAACATTACTCTATTGAATTTATTTAAACTAAAATGGAATAAAAAGTATAATGGTTAGTTCTTCACAAATAGCACTGTAGATAACAATATAAGTGGTCGTAATAGATTAACAGGTAAGTTTTGGTCTTCTAGCTAGATTTCTTAGTAATTTATTACTTAAGTTAAAGAGATCGTGATTATTTCCAAACAAATTCTCAAAAAAAAAAAAAACTTCTTATTAGTAAAATATTACCATAGACAACATTTCATAATCAAGCACCAATGGTTTTGCTAAACACTTCTTGTTGAAATTCAATTCATCAACCGACTTCAAAAAAGGGAACTTTTTTTTTTGTGTTTGTTGCTTTCGACTGAGTGTACCGATTTTGATGCTTTTGTTTTTATTTGAAAGCTGGTGCTTTACATGTGGTCCCATATTAATTTCATTGGTATTGGATCTTGGGCTCCGGAGATACGCAGGGAACGAGTGAAAATTAATTGTAAAATGAATACAAAGCAAGATATTTGAAGTCGGTTTTTTTTTGTTAATACAAAATGGACTTGTTACTTTAGTACTGAGGACAAAAATAATGTCAACTTTATACAATAGTTTATAGTGATACATGTAATAAGTTTGTTGGTACGCGGGTTGGTCTTAAGCGACAGAATCTATCAAATTACGATAAAGCTTTTTTTGGTTGATTGAGCGGTTCTAAAGCTTAATTTTTACAGAAAAAGTTACATTTTCAAAGTCAGTCAAAAGTTCTGTAATCTATATTCAATATAGGCTTATTTTAAGATCTTATTGAAAGTCGATAGACTACCACCGGTTCACTAAACTAGAGCTGTCCAGTTTTTTTAAAGTATACAAAATTCAATCAGTATTGAACCCACGACGCCTGGTGCCGAAGCTAGTATCTTTGTAACTGCATCACCTAGTCTTCTGAAATGTTCTAAATTAATGAGTTTAATGTTATCCGCACAAAATTGAAAGGTGGTAGCGTTTTGACAATCAAAAAATGTAATGCTTCTATATTGAATAAAGGTGAATGAATGAATGAAGGAATATTCTTTGTTGCGCACACCATGGTAAAAAAGAATACATTAAAAATAACAATTATGCAAGGGTTGTACAATGGGCGGTCTTATTACTTAAAGCAATTTCTTTCAGGCAACCTTTGGATGGACATAATATGAAAAGAGTATTTTAGGGGTGTGGGTAAAATTCTACAAATTTTATAAGATAAATACATACTTTGTTATAAAAAAAAATAAGTACATAAATACCTAAATAAATCTATATATCATATAAACATATATCCATAAACGCAGTTAATTTATTATATATCAGAGACATATACATTATATCAGAGACACACCTAAATACAATACATTCTATATCTAAACCAGATTTAAAGTGACAAATAGTGACTCTTGTCAAGATTTTTAAAAGTGGAAAGTGACTGAGCACGTCTCTCCTCCAGAGGCAGGGCATTCCATAATTTCGCACCTTGAACCATAAAGGACTAAGTAAAGGTATTTGTTGGTTTGATTTTATTTGATTTTTTTGATTGCAGTATGGTCGGCGGCTGGCTGTGGTGCGCGCGGCGGCGCCAGGGCCACGCCAGGAGGAAAGAAACCGCGGCGTCGCGTCGCATCGGTGGCTCAGCGGCGCGCGGCCAACATACGGGAGCGACGTCGCATGTTCAATCTGAACGAGGCCTTCGATAAGCTTAGGCGAAAGGTAACGTAGAACAAGCTACTTTGGCTATACTGAAGAGTGGTATTATTGAAAAAAATATTTTTTCATCAGGACTAAATAAGAAACAACTTTTAATTACATTCGCTTCCATAAAATCCTTCTCCTACCATTTCCGATTTAATTGGAGAGAACTGTAAAGACATACACCGAGCTGAAACGGTGAAGTAACCTGAGTGCGGTTATTGACCAAAACTACAGATTCAAAGATATTCCTGACTCACGCTCTGTGAGTTAAAGAATAATTGTAAATTCTCCAAGCTAATTTTTAAGTACCATTTAACAAATTTCGTTAAAAATATTTCGTTAGTATTAACGATTTATTTTTAACGATAACCTATCGCTTTCTGTCAAAATATTTCCTCAATTTCACGTAAATTCTGACGCTCCATTATTATATAAGTTCTCCATAAGAACGGGCAAGCGTCTATGTGAATAAAGATATTTAGAATTGAATTGAATATTTATCATCATATTCGACTACGACAATTACTTGACCATAACGTCGTTAGGTGACTCAAACATCCGGATAGCCTATAAAAGATTCGATAGACTATCGTTAATCTGCTCCTAAGAATTGAAGAGTTACGTTACTTCTCCATGGATCCCATAATCAGAATCTAACGAAACTCTCATCAAACTACCCTTGAAGTAAATCCTTTCCAATAAAAAAATAATGATCGAAATCGGTAGACGTGATATTGAGTTATTCGTCCATTTGTCCCATACGTACTTAATTTAAGACTTATATTGTTTTCTCATGGACGCCATTGTTAGAACTGGACTGAATTGAAATAAGACCACACGGGACACATCAAATATCAAATAAAAAATCATCAAAATCGATTGACCCAGTCGAAAGTTCTGAGTATGTAACAAACAATAAACAAAAAAATACGTTCGAATTAATAATCGAGAACCTCGAAATAATAATTTAGAGCCTCCTCTTTTATTAAGTCGGATAAAAACAGGACAAGCTATTTTTTTTTTTTTTTTTTTTTTTTTTTTTTTTTTTTTTTAGAAAAGTTGTCAAACGAGCAGACGGTTCACCTGATGTTAAGTGAATACCGCCGCCCATGGACATCTGCTACACTCGAGGGTTACAGATGCGTTGACAACCTTTTGAAAATTGGGCTCCGGCTACCTCACTCACCAGACGAAACGCGAAAGTATTTGTCATACTTCCACTTTACGCCGGTCTTCTGTGAGGTCGTGGTACTTACCCGGACGGGCCTGCCCATTCGTGCAACAGCCGAGGCTGCTGCGTGGCCCTACCTCTAGAAAATGGATTCATTGTGGCAATGTTTCCAGGTGCCGACGTTCGCTTACGAGAAACGGCTCTCGCGCATCGAGACCCTGCGCTTGGCGATCACTTACATCAGTTTCATGTGCGAACTGCTTCATGGATCTCCTCAGCCGCATCACCAATCGCACCCTGGTCTGCACCCACCGAGGCACGTCTTCGAGGCGGAGGTTCCTTGGTGTGCTTAGGGGCCCACACCAGCAGTGCTGACCAGTTCATAGGGACACCTGGCCCTTGAAGCGACACGCACCAACGTATAGACTTATCTCTCGATGTAGTCTATTTTCAGAGAAAATAAGCGCTTAACTATTAGTGTGCACATCATTGTAAGATGTAATGTTCTAGCGTCTACTATTTATTACTCAATACTTCACGTACTATGCGTTATTTTAGTTTTATTTTATATAACACTAGCTGATACCCAGGACGCTGCTTATTATATAAATAACTGCATGGATTGATCCATCACATCTATTCAGTTGTTTTTTCGTGATGCGCTTACAACGTAATGCGTCTATCATTTTATTTCTATAAATCATATTACTGTTATAAAGCAAATTGAATGTCTGATGAAAATTGAATAATAGGAAGACTAGGCAGTCTCTGGACTATCTGTGTGTTTTGTTATGTTTAAAAAAACATTGTATGTTCTTTTTAAGGATTAATAAAAGTGAATGACACTTAACAAGTGTTGTACGGACCGGAGTGGCAAAGAAAATGTTTTTCCGAGGCCTATACGAAAAACATTTCAGAGCTTCAAGCAAGTTACACATATAATACTGATAATTCTATGTACTCGTATGAGTATCGCTTCAGCTCTCGATAAACCCAATGGGACGTTGTGTCCCTTTATCTTAATTGCGGGTTTTTACTCTAGAGAGCAATGATCCTCTAGAGTAAAACCCGTGATTATTAGGAAGGAAGATACTAAGCCAATGTCCTACATATTATCACAGGAATAATTATTGTATCATGTTCAGCAACAATTCGTCATTGGAAATGTGACGCAAGAGGCTAAGTGTCATCTTGCGAGTATGCAGTTATTTTACATTGCTTGTATTAAGGGAATGTGCCATTTATATGCGAGGGTACACCGTATATTTTTCCGTAGTATTTCAAGTAGATATAATTAAATGTCTTCCATTATAGTTAACATTGTAAATATTTTGTAACTAATAAATATTATGTCCATATTTCGCTCATTTATATTCTAGTCAACATGTGCTTTTTTGTTCCAATATTTTCAGCAACCAAAACCAAAAAAGTTTAAAAAATACAAACCACTTTTTTCATTAAATTGTTTATAACTTTTGCAATATTTTGCTAACGAGCGGAACTTCACTATGCATCCAATGACACCTTATTCATGGTTTTCGCAGACTACTGAATAAAGTTGAACCAAAAAAGCACATGTTGGCTAGACAATTAGTGTCTCCATTTCCTTTACATTACATTGTTAAATTATCATTAATGTTGATTGTATTTATTGCCATTGATAAATTATTTTTGTAATTGCTTATACAATAAACTAATACAGACAATATTACCTATTGATTAATGCTTTCTAGTTAACGTATACTGCAAAATTAACAAATGTTTTAAATTATTTCTTCAATCAATCCAAATATCCTTTTAATTACGGTTATACATCAAATTAGTTTGAGATGTAATTGTAAATAAAAAGAATTGATGTTAAATTCATCAACTTTTTTATTTCGAAGTTCATTACACTAATTCTTATCACAACAGGTATCTAAGTGATGAAGTGTATGTAGCAGTAATGAACTTTTTATTTAAGGAAGTATACACTGTTACGTCTGTTTCTGTTTGGTTAAGCAATCCTTATGTAAGAAATTTATCATTTCCTAGTTTTTTCAGTGGTAGATGTTCTTTTTTAAATAAGCTTAAGTTATGGCTTCTGTTGCAGTTATATTAACCAGCAAGGTTTGTCTATAAATAACGTTTCAACAATATTCGTTTTTATGTTTAATGTCCACTATATTCATATATTCTAATACACGAAAGCTAATATTCTATGTGCCACAACTAAATTACTCTTATGATACATGCTTTTGCGTTTCATCTGGTGAGTGAGGTAGCCGGAGCCCACTTTAATTTATTAAAAGGTGGCAATGTCAATGGTCGGCAGTTATCACTTAACACTAACGTGAAGCGCTAGTTCGCTTGCCGCTTTCTCACTTAAAAAAAAACGTAGCTGTCGTCAGCTTTGTTTATAATATAAGTACCTGGAGGACCGAGCTTTGCTCGGTTTTTTTTAGTAAATCAATGTTTGAAAATAAAATAAATAAAAAATAAAGAAAGCAATGATCTGGTATAGAAAAAAAAGTAAAAAAAAAATAAGTGTGTAAAGGGCTTAAGGAAGCAAACTACTAAGGAAAAATGTAACCTAATTTGGGTTTGATATCAATGAGAAAAAAAATTGCCGAATTTGATGGACAGGAAAAAATAGCAAGCAAGCTGGGTAAACTAGATACGCAGACTTACATATATTCACCTTTGTATTCAGTTTAAAAACGAGTGAGGCCAATAACAATAAATTGTAGTGACACAGAGACCGGGAAAGTCGGACGTGTCAGCACAAAATGTTAGTCGTATCAACGATATTCGCGGCCCTTGTAATCGGTGTTACAAATGGTTTAAGTAAGTCTCCATATTTTTTATTAACATCGTTTTATTTGCTTCACTTTAATTTCATCCACTTCGAGTTGTGTCATTAAAGAAAATTAATTGTTATGTGTTAGCTAAGAGCCGTGATAGCCAGTGTCCGGGCGCTCGCCTTTAATTCAATATACTCGAGCAACCTGAGTTCGATCCCCGGTGCCGGCACCAATGAAGTTTTTAACTTTAAGTGCTGACTTATCACGTGCTCCGCGGTGAAGGAAAACATCGTGGAAACCTGCACATTTTCGAAATAATAACAAAAAAAATATATTTCGATAATATGTGAAGTCCGCCTATCCGGAGTGGGGTCGCGTGGTGGACTATGGTCTGATACCCTCTGTATAGAGGAGGCCTTCCCAGCAGTGGGACATGTATAGGCTGTATTTACTTTACTTATGTGAGGCCAATCCACAGTGGGGCCGCGTGGTGGACTATGCCCTGATACTCTCTGTATAGAGGAGGCCTTTGCCCAGCAGTGGGACATGTATAGGCTGTTACCTTTTAATTGTTATGTGTACAATTTTAGCCGATAAGTATTATCGTTATACGATGGTTAATGATGGCTGCCTTACCGCCAATTAGTAGTCATATCTCAGAGTCAGTGTCAACTCTTCTCACTCTTTAAAGTTCCTGTGCAAAAACTAGATGGCGTTGTTAAATTGCTAAAATGCGTTATATACATATTTTCACAAGTTAATTAAGGGACAAGCGCCGGCCATTTGCATTTTAATAATAATATTGCGAATTTCTGCGATTGAGATTTTAGTCTTCCTCGGTATACGGATGCTCTTGATTTTGCTTTGCGATTTGGTTAGTTGTTAGGGACAGTGGTGGATTTCCCTGAAGGCCGAGTACGCCCGGGCCAAATGTAGGGGGCTGCAAATTAGTGTGATTTTTTTAAGTAGCCTCGCTCGCCTTTCGCCCCTCGCTTCTTAGCATAGGCGATATTCCATAAAAATTATATAATAAAAAATAAATCAAGCTGGCCATATTAATAGGTGCCATTCTTTGGCTCAATGATATCATGGACTAACTTTCTTTGTTTTTTATTCTAATTTTAATTCGTTTAATTTTTTGTGCTTTCCAGCGAGTAGGGGGTGGCAATCTTTAATTTGCCTATGGTGACCAACGGATCAAATCTGTGCTGTTTAGCAATAAAGATAAAATATTTATTTGGCTATTCGAATATTACTGATTTTGCTTTGTAGTTCTCACTGACTCACAAATTGTACCTGATATTTTTTTTGTAAGTAATATACTTAATTGTTGGTATTTTCTAAATAATTGAATATTTGTAAAAAAAAATTAGATTAGGTTAGAATTAAAAAGAATGAGAACGATTGGATCTTTTTTTTTCCTGATTCTGGAAGAAAAGAAAACATGTCTTAGTGCTGATAGGGACCGCCATTCATTTTCTCGCACATTGGAGTCAGTGATAGACTGAATTTTGACTAAGCGCCCGTAGAGGCCGTTAATTGAACACTACAGTACATACGCCGAGATGAATGCCCAATGGGGAACGTCACGGTTCTTTTCTCTGGCGATTTTCGCTACACCCTTCCTGTACACTATTACGAATTGTCCTTATCTCTGGTCTCAAAAATATGTTACAGTTGACAACTATCGTACGAACTCAGTTTACATGTCCAAGAATTTTCCGATGCTTTGTTAATATTGGAGAAGGCAGAATGGATATCCTTTCAGGGAATAATGGTCTGGTTTGTCGTCCTTGGTAGAGTTATTTCCTCCGAAAACACAGTGATAAGTATTCGAAGAACTTTCAAGTGTTCACATAACTAAAAATTTACCTGATGTGGTATCAGAAAATTTCTTGGTTATGTAAACGCGTTATGCTCACTGCAAGCATAAACAAGCAACTACAATAAATGCAAAATATAACAGAATCTTTTATCAAGACAACGCCACAAATTAGTCGGTTTAGTTTATAAGTTCGCTTACTGCAAGTGTCCTTCCTGCGCACAAAACCAGAAAATAAAATAAAACAAATTGAACATCAATAACAAAAATAGACGTTTAAATTGTGAATACCACTCGCTTGATCACTCCGTGGCGCAGTTGGCAACCTCGGCGTGAGTTCCCAAACGTTACAATTATTTGTGTGACGCATAATAATTGTTTCGGATCTGGGTATTTAAAAAAAACACAAGAGAAAATTATGCTTATTCTCAACAACCGCCCATTCCAATTAAAGCGTACAAAATTCCCAGCCTCAGCTTTCTTCGCGATGATAAGTCTCAGAGACAGATCTTAAAGGCCGATTGTTCATGGCGTGCTCGCGGGTCATTAGCGGTCAGGGCCTCGGCTGTTGCACGAATTGGCAGGCTCGTCCGGGTAATTACCACGACCTCACAGAAGACCGGCGTAAAGTGATAGAAGTATAATATTTTTGCGTTTTGTCTGGTCAATGAGGCAGCCGGAGCCCAATTTTCAAATGGTTGCCAACGCATCTGGAAGCCTCGGGTATAGCAGATGTCCATGGGCGGCGGTATTCACTTAACATTAGGTGAACCGTCTGCTCGCTTGGCAACTTTTCACATAAAAAAAAGAAAACACGAACAATTTATACGTAAGACTGCATATAATAAAAGATCAGTAATCTTTTATTATATGCAGTCTGTCCCGTGACCAACAATGAACATAAAAAATAACGCGATAAATCCGTAAAATTGGTTTCATTTATAATGTGTAATCGCGTAAATGCAAGAAACTATCATGTTTAAGTATGTTTATCAATTAACTAGTACCTATAGTATAAGCCTTGCTTAGTTTGGGACTAGAGAACGTTGTGTAAAAAAATATACTTATATAAACTAACGGAATATGTCCAACTGCTAGACGAAGTCTTCCTCTGGTAAGAATAGGTTCGCCACATGATAACGCTGCGCTAAAATCCTATCTTTGAAATAGATATTTTTTATTGCTTCCTCGAAATGCAGGTTTTCTTTAAGCACCAAATAAAATTGTCATCTATGCATCACTTTTACATCTTTGGCCTAGAGTGGTTTTTTTCATTTATTGTAGTGGCTTGCACTGAATTATAAAATATTGCAATGAAACCTTACTTGAATATTACAAGAAAGTTATACTAACACACTGTGCAAAACACCGTGCAAATCGATCCTGTGGATTGTGAGTACTCTCATTTCTTCTGTTTGAGTGAAGATAACAATGAAATAAAGCATGAATGTTGCACAGAAGTAATATTCATATACTTTCAAAGACACCGATAAAATTGACACAGTTTACGGCTGCACTGCTTGAATCTTAGTTCTCGCATATCTTTCATTTGAGTGAACCGATTGCGATTGAACCCACAGGGCAGCCTATATATTGCCCGAAGTTTAAGTTACCAGAGAAAATTGTATTCAAAACCAAGAAGTAATTTTGAAATTATAAGCGACCAGCCAGACACAACTTCCCCCCTGTGATACCCCACATTATTTTTCATAAATATATTCAATGTACAGACACACAGTTCCTACACTTTTATTATAGTAAAAGATTATTCTATAAAATTAAATAATTGAGATTTAGCCATATAAGGGTTTGAGGGTGCAAGGGGGGGTTGAGTGGCCTGACTCTGTTTTAATGTGTGTCAGGTACTGCTTTTAATCCAGTAACTGTAAAAAGTTTTGTCAACTGTAGAAATCTTGTCAATTCTCTAGAAACAGTGAAGAAGAAAGAACTCGTCAAATACATTTTCTCGCAAAATTTTCAGCTGTGGCGCGCTTAAGGAAGCAAACCACTAAGGAAAAATGTAACCTAATTTGGGTTTCATGTTATTAATAAGAAAAAATTTTGCAGAATTTGATGTACAGGAAAAAATAGCAAGCAAGCTGGGTAAACCAGATAGGCAGAATTACATATATTCAACTTTGTGTTCAGTTTAAAAACGAGTGAGGCCAATAACATTAAATTGTAGTGACAAAGAGACCGGGAAAGTCGGACGTGTCAGTACAAAATGTTAGTCGTATCAACGATATTCGCGGCCCTTGTAATCGGTGTTACTAGTGGTTTAAGTAAGTCTCCATATTTTTTATTAACATCGTTTTATTTGCTTCACTTTTATAAATGTAAGAAAATCTTTCAACTTTAATTTCACCCACTTCGAGTTATCCCATTAAAGGAAAGTAATTGTTATGTGTACAATTTTTGCGGATAAGTATTATCGTTATACGATGGTTAATGGTATTCTGCCTTACCGACAATTGGAAGGCTTACCATTAAATATGAGAATGTAATGTCATATCTCAGAGTTAGTGTGAGCTCTTCTCAGCTCTCCTCACTCTTTAAAATATGTTAGGCTTGCTAAGCGAGCATTTCTCCTTTCTTCCATTCTGTACTTTTCCTCAACGTTTCACCTCTCGCGCCACTTGTTGGTGTTACGTTTAAATTTAGCCTCCGTAAAGAAGTAAGACTTCAAAAATGTTTGTATATATCTGGAATATAAATAATAATATTATATAAGAAAATCGTAAATATATTATATTTACGATTTTCTTATGCAAACATGAGTGAAAAGTTTTAAGTCTATTATCACGCATATGTAAACTAAGAAGTAACTAAGAAGTAACTCTCTTTGTTCTCTGTTGTTTATTGAAACTTTTTTAAATGTTGAAAAGGAACCTGTGATGATTGCACCACGATAAATCAATGCCCCACAGCCTATAAAGAATGGGTTAGTCAAAATCCAGAAATTGCTGAGAAAATACGAAAAGCAATATGTGAGACCGTTGGAATGTTAAAGGTGAGAGATTCAGTTTTATCAATTTTCTCATTTATTACAGACCTCTCACATATTGAGAAGAGTGAGGTAGAGGGGAGCTTTATCTGCAAGGGGCAATATGTTGTCGTCAGTGGCGGATTTACCAGGAGGCTAAGTCAGCTAGAGTCTAGGGTGGCAGATTTTAGGGGGCGGTAAATTTAGACCAAAAGTTTTTGTCTTATAGAGATAAATAAAAACGTCATTATATATTATATAGAGAAAACGAGTCTTGAAAATTTAACGTAATGTAAGACTTTCTTAACTTGATTCTTTTAAATTTGCACTTTTCTAAAATGTCACAATTCCTGAATAATACTAAAAGTCGTCTAGAACTAGTACCCACCGGACTATTGCTTAGCGTTGGGGCTAAAAACAAATTAAATTTCAATTAGGTTTATTTAGAATAAAGTTATTGTTATTATTAATTTCGGTGAATAAATTGTCAAGCGATTACCTGACTCATCAGACGAAACGCGAAAGCATTATTATAGCACATTGCGCCGGTCTTTTGTGAGGCCGTGTTACGTATGCTGGCTTTACTAACATTTCTCGGGAAAACTTCTACGAGAACAAGCTTGTGTTTGAAGTCTAGACTTTGTGAACTAAAGTTTCAAGCTGGGTTCGACTAAATTTAGTCCAATTTAACCCCAATAAGACAAAAGTTTGCTCTTTAACGTAACTCCTCATTATGAGCACACTCCCCTGTATACCACAGTTCGTATCGGAATACTTGGCGTCGAAATCTCGAGCAATGTCCAGTTTTGCGGTCAATTGGAAGGTAAGGCCAAATTGGCCTCAAAGAAGCTTGGTGTGTTCAGCAAGGCGAGACAGTACTTCACGTCGCTCAACGCCTTAACCTCTATAAGGCGTGAATTCGATCCCACAAGGAGTATAGTTGTCATCTCTGGGCGGGTTCTATTACCGCAGTTTGGGTTATCGACGGTCAAAGTCTTTCCAATCGGTTTGATCCTTTGGCTCTGAGTAGAGATGTTGGATCACTCTGCATATCCTACCTCATTTATCAGAGGAATTTTTCGGATTGATTCCGGCGGCTGAATTTGACCATCGAAGATTGCGCCAAAACCAAAAATTTTATCCACACCATCTCGATGTCCAACCTTTCCAAAACAGCGCGATTTTCAAGGCAATTTCTTTTCTCGCACAACCACTCTGTAGACCCAGCTGCCGCCAGCGGTCTATCCGAATCGTTGAGACCTGAGCAACTCCAGAAGACAACATAGTCTTTCCTAAAAGGCCGGACGCATTTGTAAGCCCTCTGGCGTTGCAGGTGTCCATAGGCAGCGGTGAACACTTACCATCAGGTGAGCCTTCTGCTCAAGAAAAAAATAATAACAATAATGTAATGAAATCAGATGTCTTACTAATTAAGCGAGTGTTTAGTTTTGAAATAAAAAAATGAGACTGTTGGAAATTAATTAAAACTTCCAGTAACAAAATAATTTACAGTTATGGAGTGCCGAGTTATTGAACAGATTACAACTTGATTCGTTTTATCGTCCTTATTAACCGGATTGTTAAAATGTCCACATCCTAAAATTGTAATTTGGTTTAAATATATTTATAATAAGATATATGTTACTTTATTTAGTTATGTTGAATAACTTAATTTTTCATATTCCTTTCAATTTTACTTATTGTTTAAACTATTGTAAGTATGGATATGGTCTCAAACAAAATTTGTATGATTATTTTTCATCTTTGTGTGTCGATGACAAATTAAATTTTTCCGGCCCAGAACTTGGCCACTTCGACTGCACAGTTCGTGGCGTCCATCAAATCCTCCTGCAAAGAGGTTGAAGGGCAGGCAGGACAGGGCACCAGATGAGCCATGGAATGCACCGCTCCACACACACAATCTAGGTCTGGGCTCCCGGAGAGTCCCCACCTAAACATATTGTCCTTGCTACGGCCAACCTGAGTCCGAAGTCTATTTAAAGACTTTCAGATTGTCCATGGCAATCTGTGCCCAGGCGGAAGACTCTCGGAAAGCGGGACAAAGGGGTCCGGAATCAGCGTTTCAGCACGCCACAATGTACATCTCGCTTGAGATGGTTCGGTTGTGAGGGGGTCGACGTATTTTAAAAAACTTTTTCGGCTTTTCAGTCTTTGCGGTGGAGGTTCGTGCCCGTGTAAGGGGTGCCGCATGTCTTCTTCACCCTTAGCCCACTCTCGCGAGCTCGCAACGCCTCTGCGTATAGCCGGCGGCGCTATACCAGCTAGTGGATAAAGCAACTTGACCGGGGTTGGCTTCAAATATCCAGTTATAATTCGGCAGGTTTCATTTAAAGCCGTATCCACGAGCTTGGCATAAGCAGAGCGGCCTCATACGGGGCACGCGAACTCGCCGGCAGAGAACGCTAGCGCCAGGCCTGAAATGCGCACCGCATGTGTTTTTTTTTTTTACGCCACTGTTGGCCACTGTTTTGAGCCACTGTTGGCCTTAGGGGCCTTTACAGATCCGACGGACTTGAGCTGGCCTGGCGCACGAGGCGCCTAGCCTGAACCTCGGCGTACTATTATTACGTGTTATGGTGACTAAGCTCGAGGGCTCCCGGGGGAGCCTCGGCTCGGGCCGTCACGCTATTATTATTACCGGTTTGGGAGGCCGCCAAGCTCTTAGGGCGCTTTGGCGGGCGCTCCATGGAGTGATCAGGGTCCCCGAGAGGGACCCTTGAGCTGTCACTCAGCACGCGTTTAGCATTCCGATTCGAGGGTGCCCGAGAGGGCCGGACCTCGGCTCGATCGGTAGCTATTATCTGACTGGGGGAATTACTAGTGCTAACATTACTACCACTTCGGAGAGCGTTGGCGCTGGGAGAAGAAGTGGCGGAAGAAACTCCAGCAACGCTTCTATCATTAATAGGGGAAAACCTGCCAGGTACGTGGCGGAACCTAGTATATGTTTGCCGCACTCGCCGGCGAGTGCGGTGTGTGTTGATGTGTTTCTTGAGTTTTTTGATCCTTTCGATGGCGATAGTCGTCTCATCGTCAGGGAAGTCGAGAACGTGACGCGGTCTTCGGTAATCGCGGCGGAAAATATTTAGCGGCAAGGGCCTGTAGGTGACGGCACCTACGATAAGTGGGTTGGGATGCGCGGCGGCGGAATCGAAATATCGGCGCGACGCCGACTTCAGGAATTGCGCGATGGTGGGCAATTCTAGATCGACATGTAGGTCGATATTGCGCATGAACCAGGGTGCTCCCGTGGCTCTGCGCAAGAATCGATTTTGAATCACCTGAAGCCGGTGTATTTGCTTCGGAGCAATGTGAGCGAAGACGGGGCTCGCGTACGTCATGATAGGGCGAACTACTGCCTTATATAAGGTCACCTTGTTCCGAAGGTACATTTTTGACGTTTTATTGAGGAGCAGGTAGAGGCGACCGAGTACGAAGGCCGCCCGGTTCCTGACCTGGGTCACGTGCTGGGTGAATTTAAGCTGGGAGTCGAGGACGACGCCTAGATATTTGACTTTATTAACCCATGGTACTGGGCTGTCCAAGAGTTTAACGGGGGGTGGAATGGGTTGTTCTTTTTTTGTGCGCGAAAAGGACTGCCTCACTTTTGGCGGGATTGATTTCGATCCTCCATTGCCGAAACCAGTCACCGATGGTGATGGCCGCAGCTTGGAGGCGTCGATGGATCAATTCGGGTGTTCTGCCTGTGGTATAGATACAGGTGTCGTCGGCAAAAAGAGCAAGTTCTACATCTTTGACACGCGGCATGTCATTGGTGTAGAGAGTGAACAAGACTGGTCCCAACACCGACCCTTGGGGCACCCCGGCTCGAACGGGATGCGTAGTCGAACACACGCCCTCGACGCGATAGCGAAAGGTTCGATTACTTAGGAAGTCTCGTATTATGCATACGAGACGGTCGGACACTCCGTACCCGTATAGCTTGTATACGAGCCCGTTGTGCCAGACTTTGTCGAACGCTTTTGCCACGTCCAGGAAGCGTGCACCGGTGTTGAGTCCGCGTTAACGTTTAGTTAAAATGTGCTCCGTGATGCGGTGCACTTGATGGGTACATGAGTGTTTGGCTTTAAATCCAAACTGCTCTGGGATGGGGAGCCCTTTGGTGTCCATAAGGGATCTTAAGCGGGCTAATATTAGTCTTTCAAAGATCTTCACAAATGTTTTGAGAAGACTTATTGGACGATATGAGGTTGGGAGAGTGGCGGGTTTAGAGGGTTTGAGGAACCCTATGACATCGGCTTCCTTCCACTCGGATGGGAAGAAGCCTTCGGTTAAGGCCGCGTTGTAAATTAATACTAGTATCTGAAGGATGCTAGTAGGGAGGAGCTTGGTCACCTTATTGGTGATACCATCTGGGCCTGGTGCTTTACGCGGGCGTAGTTTATTAATGGTGTCTATTAGTTCGGAGCACGTGACTGGGGGAACGGGATCGCGAAGTTGCTCTAAGGCTTTCCTTTCTATTTCTTCGTTCACCTTGCGGAGGTGTTCGGGGTCGATCGGAAGCAGACTGGGGGAGCATTGAGACTCTAGGCTGTCAGCCAGGCATTCGGCCTTCTCTTCGTCCAGCATTGCTGGCGTACCTATCGGACGGACTAGTGGCGGCATGGTTGTTATGCCGTTACCCTTGAGGGATTTGGGAAGTTTCCAGAAGGCTACGTGGGATGGTTTTACTGAAGTTGGGGTGGAGTACCATCGTTCGTTTCGTGAGTCTGCTATGCGTGTTTTGACCTCACGCTGTAATTTACGTAGCAGTCTACGATTCGAGTCGGTGGGATATCTATCATAGGCTCGAGTGGCCGCATTCTTGCGTCTCAGCAAGTCTCGCACATCGTCTGGCAGGGCCCAGCGATGGTCTTCCATCGCCGGGACCTGTCTCGAGCATTGCTCGACGACGGTGTTAACGTGGCTTATGAGGGCTCGAATTGCGGTTTCCGTGTCCTGTTTGGTATTCAATTCTCTAGGGATTGACTCTAGTTGTGGAGGATTAGGTTCGTTAAATTTAGATTTGATTTTATGCCAGCTGATGACAGTTTTGGTTAGGGTAGCGGCTGTTGCTGAAGGCCCTAGCCGGAGGAGAACTGGTCGGTGATCGGAGTGAAGCTCGTGTATCACTTCCGGTTCGCATAAGGAGAGACTGATGTTTTTGACGAGTGCAATGTCAAGCACATCCGATGTGTGCCCCTCTACGTAAGGAAAGCGCGTATGTCCGACAGGGGCAGCGACTTCAAAGTCGAGCCTGTCGGATAGCGAGTCGAGTGCGGTGCCTCGACTGTTGGTACGTGTCGAGTTCCATCGGGTGTGCTTGCTGTTGAAGTCGCCAGCTAGGATGGTGGCTCCTCCTATAGAGAAGAGGGCCTCAAAATCTGAATGCAATATTCTTGCGGTTGGTCTGCAAGGGAGGTAAACTGATGCTATGGTGATAGGAGAGTGGCCGGTTAAAGCCAGCTGACAGACGGAGGCCTCGAGATGCGTGAGCGCGGGCGTGTCTACCGGTACGCAATGGAGAGATTTTTTATAGTATATAAGTGTGCCGCCGCCCGGGGCGCCGACACGATCGTTCCTAACTATTCGATAATTGGGGATGTTCGGATCCCTTATCGCGGGTTTCAGGAACGTCTCCTGAATGAGAAATATATCGATTTGGTGGTCGCGTAAGAAAATACGTATTTCGTCGCGTTGCTCTTTAAGCCCGTTCGCGTTGTAGAATGCTACATTAATCGATCGCGGTTTGACTCTGCCATTATTACGCGTAGCAGAGAGACTGGTGGTGTTATTATTATTATTATTATTTAGGGGTGTACTATCCATTTTGGGTCCCTAGACAGATAACGCAACAACTATGTGCTGGTATTGGTTAAGGAGTAGGAGTCTTAATGAGAAGTTGCCTTCAGCGTATTGCTGGGCAAAATACATAACCTCCGCCATGTTGACGGTTCGGAGGAGTTGGCTCAGCGAGTCCAGGGGGCTACTTCCGGTCGCTGGTGTTGGTGAGACTGGGATAGGAATTGGAGCCGGCTGTGCGGCCAATTTGGGTGCCATGATAGGCGGGTTAGGTTTAGCCCAAGCGGGGGCCATAGGGTTCTGCCACGCGGGGCGTAGAGGTGGGAAGGAGGCAGCCGTCGGTACGGGTGGTCTTCTGATGGCCTGAGGGGCCGGTTTGGTGGGTCTGCGCTTAGGCGCGTTGGGACAGCCGAGGTAGTTGACTGTGTGGCCTTCTTTTTGGCACAGCACGCAAGCGGGAGGCCCGTAGCTCACTAAGAGTGCCTTATCTTTAGGCCGGGGGCAGTCTGGGGTGCCGTGGTCTCCTAGGCACTTGACGCACCTAGGCCTGGCGAAGCAATTACGGGCTGCGTGCCCGTATTTTTGGCATTTATGGCATTGCCCTGGGAGCACGCCTTTATGCGGGGGTTCTACGATTATGTGTTCTAGTCCTAGCACGGATTGTATATTGAAAATTTAACCGCATGTGGCGTAGCCCCCCAGTCAGTACGTACTAGACGGTGTAACAAGTTGTTGCGGCAGTGCACCTTTCGTTTCAGATCCTCACAATTTTTTTTTAAAGTGAGGTATCTGTCCAGCAAGACGCCGAGGTATTTGGGAGAGTCATTATGTGTTATGGGCACTCCTTGCCAGGAGATCTCGAGCTTACGGCCTGCTTGTGTGTTGCGTAGATGGAATACGCTCGACTCAGTCTTGATTGGGTTAGGCTTGAGTGAGTTCTCATCGTAATACTCGCCTAAACTTTCGAGAGCTACGGTGAGATTTTTCTCAACTATTATTGTCACTATTTTTACGTAATTCCAAAGGTGAAAGAGAATATTACTTTCAGAATTTGTTATTTTGAAGTGATAATGAAACGCTAGAAATAGTTGATCTTTCGAAACAATACTAATTCGGTGTGTAAGATATGAATACTTGCTTACAGGTTTGCTGCACAGACTTTACTACTATAACTACTATAAATTCAAGAGTGTCGGTCGACGAAAACGAAAAAAATAATGGTGATGAAATCGAAAATCATCCTAATCTTCATCTTTTATCTGGTGAATGTGGCGATATTGACGGAAATGGAATAATTGACGGACAAGTTCCCACATTATATGAATTCCCGTGGCTCGCCCTTATTTCACATAGAAGTATGTATAAATAATAATAATAAGCAGATCATAAGGAGATTTATACATTTGTAAAAAAATATATATTTACATATAGATGATAACATTTAGATTATAATGGAAGCGAATTCTCTAATCACTTATAGTATACAATTGTTATATAATACACCATCTTAATAACGTTATTGCAAATATACCTTTTTGCAGTTGGTAGATCACTAAAATTTAGCTGCGGCGGTACAGTAATAAGCTCAAGATACGTGCTAACAGCAGCGCATTGTATGAAAGGTCATATTATAGCTGGTGTCAGAGTTGGTGATTATGATACTAGTAAGAAAATAGATTGTTTAGGTGCAGGAGAAGCGCGCCAATGTGAATCTAAATACCAGGTAATTTAGTCATCTTATATAAAAATATTATTCATTACGTGTATGTTATATAGGTGGAGTGAAGGATGGACTTTCCGGGAAGTCAATGGATGCAGGTGGCTCAGGATTGTGCTTTGTGGTGAACTGTGGGGAAGGCCTATGTTTAACAGTGGACACAAACAGGCTGAAATTGATTATGATGATGATCAGATATGCCAGTGGTGCTCTGTGTAACTGGCACTTGGACCTTCGAAGTTCAAAGTCACTCAGTGAGCTGGGGAACGGGCTTTGTTTGGTATTTCTCTGCGAGACAGAACTCGTAATGAAGGCATCCGCAATAGAATGGCTCAGAAGATTAACTTCAAAGTCAAAACTCCTTTATCCAATATAGGCTTAAAACTTACAGCAATTGAGTGAACTAGACTGTCCAGAAAAGAACCGGCAAGAAACCCTGTGGTCGTATCTTTCTTCTTTTTTTCTTTTCAATTATTCAAGTACACAAAAGCATTTAAGTAGAAAATTAGCAGCAGCTAGGGGACTTGTTAGTCTTGCTGGTTATTTCCACACATCCTTGTCCTCAATGTATATTCTTCGATATTATAATAGGCCCTTTTCATAAGTACAGCTTTTACAAAATGTTTAAAGTTGTTTACATTCAATTGTTGGTGGATATCACCTATTTAATTATATTAGTTATCACATCTACCTAGAAACTATTGGTTTTAGCTTTTTAAATTTCGGTATTTCCAGCGTGTCACCACGGCCCCGATGCGATGTGGTACGTTTTTTTGGTAAAAATATGTATTTTATTTCGTATACACATGATATTCTCGAGGATTTGTTTTAAAAGATGCCGAAGAGACTCGCATGGACCCACGCCACTGACAGCCCGAATCGCCTGCTTTTGCAATACAAAAATCGTGTCTTAATCCATTTTAACTTGGAGTCAATACGAATTCCAAGGAATTCTATTGAATCCTCAAGGGGTAGCAGTTTCTCATCGATACAGATTCCTGGTTTGCGAGACAACTTAGATTGAGTAACTTTGATACATTTTCTTTATTCTGTCATTCAAAAGTAAATTATTTGTCATAAACCATTAGTAAGCAAGTTAGTCGTAAATCATTACTAAGCAGTTACTAATAAGTAAGCCCACCTTATTTAAAGGTGGCAACGCATTTGCAACCTTACGGGTGTTGCAAATTTATTTATTTATACTTTATTACAACCTTTAAAGAAAAAGGATTACAAAGGGCGAACTTAATGCCTTTTGGCATTCTCTCCCAGTCAACTCGGGGCGTGGTGAGATCTCTTTCATTGTTCAGCAGCGAGAGGTATTTAAATTTATCATTAAGATAATACGGAGTAACAGGATCGTTTACGATCGTGAAAAGAGTAAGGAGAATTCTGGAGCTACGCCTTTGTTTGACTGTTAACCATTTGAGGCGGGAACGATAGACCGAGATAATATAGTCATATTTTCGAAGGTCAAAATGTATCTAATGCAGTTGTTAAAGAGGCGCTTTAGCTTCTAGCACTGTTCAAGTCCGGGTAATCAATTATTCAAAAATAAGCCTTTGCACAAGTAAGAGCTTAATTTTAAAAGGGAGAAAATTCTTCAGACGATAAAGGGTTCGCAAAGTTACAAAGACTTTACGGCAACTTCAATGACTTATACTCCCCAATTCAATGTACTGTTCATAAAGAGGCCATGGTTTTTAATTGAGTTCGATAGCGGAATACGTTTATTGTTGTAGTAGACAACAGGCAGATTTGCGATGTCAATTTTAGCCACCAATCTACTGCTTCCGACAAGCATTGCTTGGCATTTATTCGGGTTAACAGATATTCCATAACGCATCGACCAGTTATTAATGACACTCAAGTTTGAATTTAGTCTAGAGAATGCGTTAGGTAGGTCACCCATATCAGCCTGAAGGTAAACCTGTAAGTCATCCGTATAAAGATGGACATTTGCATCCGCGCATGCAAACATCCATGGGCGGCGGTTATCACTTAACATCAGGTGAACCGCCAGCTTTTTTGCCACTTTCTCACATAAAAAAAGCTGAAGAAAGGCTCTCGAGTGGCAGGCTCGTATGGCAGGGCCGTCGTGAAGGACGACCCCCCATTATATAGAGGGAAGATAGATTATCGTTGATGGTTGCAGGTGGCTCAGGATCGTGCTTTGCAGCAGTCTGTGGGGCAGATCTATGTTCAGCAGTGGACACAAGTATTCTGAACTCATGATGATGATGATGTAACATGAGTTTCCTTCCCTCACCTGTAGAAAAGCTAAGATTTTTACCCTGGTGATTAGATATATGAAATAAAAAACGCCGATGAGAGAGATGGGAGGGGATGGGAAAAGCTGCTTTGTGTTTTTATTGATGTAATATGTAAAACTAACTTCTTTTTATTACAGGATATCGCGGTAACTCATGAAATTATACACCCAGGATATGCTCGATATCCATTCATAGTGAACGATATTGGACTTTTACGTCTCAAGAAGCTTATCGACTTTTCTGTTGGTAAGTGTTGTAGAATATAATACAATAAATGTGGGATACAAAGGAACAGCCCTTGCTCAATTCGGAAGCGTTGATGTTATTTATTAGGTTTCCTTATTAAACCTATAACATAGTACCTGGTAAAACTTATAAATAACATAATAGTAGACATTTTTAGAAAATATTTTGTCTTTTTTGATAATGTGTACAGTCCAGTTTTGTATTCGAAGTATTTGATATCTGTTACGAGTTATGTTGCATGATATAATTTTACATTTTTTTTTATAATTTTACATATTTTTTTCTTTTTTTAGAAAACGCCGCTCCAATTTGTTTACCAATATTTCTGAATCTTCGGGATGGGGACAACTCCGGTAAAATAGGCACCGTTGCTGGTTGGGGTGCAACGGAAAATGAACAAGCATCTAGTGTTTTACTTCAAGTTGAAATTCCCATACACTCCGATGAAACGTGTAGGGTTTCGTATGACTGGTAGTATATAAAATACAATAGACCAAATTCCGTTAGTTCTTATTTCTTAAACGATAAATATATATATATATATATATATATATATATATATATATATATATATATATATAAATCCAACAAGATTTAGTACACATGAAACAGTAGCATTCACAAAATAAAACGGTTGAGACTTTTGACTTTTTGTATTTTAAATAGCTGGCTATTGAGTACGCATTTCACTTTCATTGGTTGTTTCACTTCCCCGGTCGAGCTATAAACACAGCAGTAGCTGCTAAGTTAGCTGATATCTATCTATATATATATATATATATATATATATATGTATATATATATATATATATATATATATATATATGTATATATATATATATATATATATTTAAAATACAAAAAGTCAAAAGTCTCAACCGTTTTATTTTGTGAATGCTACTGTTTCATTTGTACTAAATCTTGTTGGATTTATTATATATACGATTATTTTATTATATATATCAAATTTTTTTTGAGCTTGCGATTCACCTGATGTTTAATGATAACCATCACCCATGAACATTTGCAACAATCGCAGGTTTGCATATGCGGAAAATAAACAAACATCTAGTGTTTTACTTAAGGTTAACATTCCCATACTCTCCGATGCAGCGTGCAGAATTTCATACGACAGTTACTTAAACTACTTCCCTTAATTTCAGCACTAGTAGCGGTTTACTTTGGCAGAAAAAACAACAGCTTACTTCGTAGCGGCTGCTGTATAAATAGCTTGATCGAGGAAGTTACACAACCGTGAATAAAAAATATTTATACACTAGCGTTTCGTCCGGCGAGTGATTAAATCAGATGCCAACCTATTCAGTGGTTGGTATGACGTCTTATCTATCCAGTCTCTCTTGTTGCGAGTGTTCGTGGGTTGCGGTTCCCTTGCCCGTTTAGGTGAACGGCGTACTCAATAGCCATCCATTTAAAGTCTGAATCGTTCTATTTATTACAAACAGGATACTATAATAAAGAACTAACTTGTTCTCTCTTTTAGTATGAACATATCTCTTTTACAGTCCTTCAAGACCAGGTGAATGGGCGCTTTGCGCTGGGGAAGACGGTAAAGATTCTTGCGAGGGTGACTCAGGCGGCCCGCTCAAGTTCGTAAGCCCATACAACGACTCACACAAATTTGTCCAGTACGGAATTGTATCTTACGGAATAAAATGTGGAACTGATACACCAGCAATCTACACCGATGTCAGAAAATTTATGAAGTGGATTTTGGACCATTAAGCCCTAGACGATTATAAAGTAAAAAGTTGTGATGATACTATCAAATTGTCCTTCATCGTACGTTTTCATTTTGGTCTGTGGGTTAGTAGGATGAAACTGAAAGATATACTAACTCCACATTGAATATATATATTTACAATTACAATTTGGAATTTACAGCTAGGAACATAGACGTTATAGCAATCGCGCGGCGGACGGCAGACTCCTCTGAAGTCACGTCCAGCGAAAACCCGAGCGCGGTCGACGATGCACGAAGGCGCCCGAGAGTATTCAAAATAACGGCTCGCCGTGTGACGGCGATTAGCTGTGATGTCAGTTGTAGACAGGCCGCCACAGGTCAATAAAAAATATCAATGCTTTTTTAATTTTCTTTTATCCGTTTTAAAAGTTGATTCATCGCTATATTTCCGGATCCACTTCCCCATCTCATTAATCCACGGCCCTAATGTAGATATGGGAAGAAGGATGGCACAGTCGAATCTCTTTGTGATTGTTGCTGGGGCTGCAAAGAGAAATTTGATGGCCTGGTTTCTAGCACTACAACGGGAGTGTATAACACGTCTAAATTACTTGTTCTAGTTTATTTTTCATTTTGTGAGGAAGAGGTTGGGGAGTAAGCTCCAAAGACCACGGCAACCTAGAATATCTATCTGTCCTTGTTTAAATAGCAATGTTAATGTATTTTCAGCGAATCGCTTAGGGTTTTCAACAGCTAAGTTGCGCCCTTGTTATCATTTCTTAGAAATCTAAGAATGAGAAATTGTTATGTGTATGTATTAAAAAAGGGAATAATTTTCAAGATGATCACCATTATTTAAAATAAGCTCATGAAACGACAGACAGACAAACCAAAAAAACATCACTATCTTATTTTAACTTCATTCGATAGCTATGTTTTTTATACCACTGTTCACTACTTGATTTTTTTATTTTTTTATTTTTTCTGTAATTTCTCAATTTATTACTTACGAGCGGACCCAACAAACATTGTCTTGTGCACATGACTTAAATCCGACAGCAACTTATAAATAAAAATAAAAAAATGTAGTGGGACGAAGTGTGATTAAAGTGAGACTAAACCATTCTCGGGCCGTCCTGTAGACACACAAAAAATTTCATTAAAATCTGTCCAGCCGTTTAGAAGGAGTTCAGTGACTTACAAACGTACAGAAGAATTATATATAAAGAAAGATTAATCAAGGTGCTAATTAAAAACAGCACTATAAATATTATGAGCTGTGATAGCTCAGTGTCCGGGGCTCGCTTTTAATTCAATATACTCGAGCAACCTGCGTTCGATCCCCGGCGCCGGCACCAATGTAGTTTTTAACTTTAAGTGCTGACTTATCACGTGCTCCGCGGTGAACTAAAACATCGCGAGGAATCCTGCATATTTTCGAAATAATAACAAAAAATAGATATTTCGAAGATACGTGAAATCTGCCAATCCGCAGTGGGGCCGCGTGGTGGACTATGCCCTGATACCCTCTGTATAGAGGAGGCCTTTGCCCAGGAGTCGGACATGTATAGGCTGTTACTTTACTATAAATATTTGTACAACCATGTAATATTTGTACAAATAAAGTGTTATTGTTATTAGCTGATAAGGTGTATCAGTTTAACTTTTTACCTCTCATATGATTCCACGAAGAGCTTGCTACATACACCTTCCATTTCTACCACTAGAATCGACCTGTCCTTGTTACCGAACATTCTAGATTAAGAAGCGCTAAAAGGGAGTTGAGTGGCCTGACACTGATTTAATGGTTTAATGGTTTTAACCATAACTACAAAAAACTTTGCCAATTTCCTAGAAACGGGCAAGAATAAAAAGAAACACATCACCAAACATTTTCTCGTTATATTTTTAGCTGTGGCGAGCTTACGGAATCAAAATCACTAAGCAAAAAAGTAACCTAATTGAGGATTGATATGAATGGTAATAACAGCAAGCAAGCTGGGTAAACCAGATACGCAGATTTATATTTAACTTTGTATTCTGTTTGAAAACAAGCGAGGCCGATAATATAAAATAGTAGTGACAAAGAAACCTCGAAAGACGGACGTGTCAGTACAAAATGTTACGCGGGTCTATCATATTCGCGGCCCTTGTAATCGGGGTTACAAGTGGCTTAAGTAAGTCTTCATATTTCATATTAACAAGCTTTTATTTGTTTACTTGTATCAATGTAAAAAAAATCTTTAAACGTTAACTTCACCTACTTTGGCTGTACAATTTGTTTGAAAATTTGCACACATGTTCAGCTCCGATGACAATGCGATAATTTGTATATGTACAATTCTAATTGTAAAGTGTTGTCAATATACGATGGTACATGGTACTCTGACTTACCGACAATCAATAGTCTACTAGTCACTTTATATGATAATGTAATACCATATTGTGGATATCTCTCAGTGTGAACACGATACTTCTCACTCCCTACTTTTTAAAATATGTTGAGCTTGCTGCCTGAGCATTTCCCCACCTTTTCCATTCTTTACTTTGCCAGAGCGTTCCTCTTCTTGCACCGAACAAAATCCTTCACAATAATCAGTTGGAAAATATATCTAATTTCAAAATCGTTACCTATTTTTTTAGTTCGAATTTTAATTAAAGCTTTTTTTTCATCTTTTTCCTGTACCTGTTGTTAATTGACATATTTTTTTCATAATTTAAAAAGGAAGCTGTGACGATTGCACCGCTATAAATCAATGCCCCATAGCTTTAAATGAAGTGGTCAACAATCAAAATCCAGAAACTGCTGCGAAAATACGAAACGCATTATGTGAGACCGTTGGAATCATGAAGGTAAAACTTTCAGTTTTATAATTTCCTTAAAATTTAATATATTACAGTGTTGATAAAGATTTCATCTTCTCGTTGATTTCTATGTTAACGAGTTAATTGAGGGATAGGTTAGTATGAGATGAAAGTTGGATGTTCCGTTGATAATTTTTTTATTAAATTAGCCATGATATAGTTCTTTTAGCTGCTTCAATTAGTGCTCTGACCCCATGGCTCATGGTCTAAAATAAAATTATTGTTTAAAGTTACTCATTAGTTTTTCAGTACATAGTAAAAAGAAATCTGCTCTCCGTGGTTATATTCGGTGTTTCTTTGAAACAAGTATCAAAATTTAAATATTTATGTCAGCAGGAAGAGACAGAATTTCATGACGAAAACCATTAATGCATAATGAGTGCAGTACAATTACGCGCTATAGGACGGTTTTAGATTTTTCCAAACATTATTGGGTTTCATCTATGTTCGCTGATCTCATTGATCACTTTTATGCCATTTATCAGAATATCTTCTGTAGAAAATAAAATCTTCTTTGTACCGGGGCTGTTCTATGTAAGAAACGCCGCGGAAAAAATTGAACGCTCTGACATACAAATGGGATGGTCCAATTTTAGGACACTGAAAAAACGTTCACGTCCCGAATTTGTAATTTTTTTTGTAGGTTTACATTTAAATATATTATAATTAAAAATATGTAACTATATGTAGTTATGTTAAACAAATTTTTCTTTTTCATTTCTCGTTCGACTATTGTATGTTATAGCTAAGGTCTGAAATAAAATCTTTATGATTATTTTTATTGCTTTTACCAAATTCCAAAGGTGAAAGAGAATATTACTTTCAGAATTTGTTATTTTTATGTTGAAGTGATATAAAACGATAGAATTAGTTGTTCTTTCAAACCAATACTTATTATGTGTGTAAGATATGAATACTCGTTTACAGGTTTGCTGCACAGACTTTTCTATTAATTCAAGAATGTTGGTCGACGAAAACGAAAAAAATAATGGCGATGAAATCGAAAACCATCCTAATCTTCATCTTTTATCCGGTGAATGTGGCGAGATTGAGGGAAATCGAATAATTGGCGGACAAGTTCCCACATTATATGAATTCCCGTGGCTCGCCCTTATTTCACATAGAAGTATGTAAAAATAATAATAAGCATGTCATAAGTACATTTGTACAAAATTAATTTATATTTACATGTAGATTATATTATAATTAGATTATAATGGAATCGAATTCTCTTAAAGTATATAATTTTTAGGGTTCTGTACCCAAAGGGTAAAAAGGGTTCCTAAATAAGGCTCCGTTGTTTTCTGTCTGCCTGTCTGTCCGTCTGTCACCATGCTGTACCTCATTAACCGTGATAGTAAGACAGTTAAAATTTTCACAGATATTGTATTTCTGTTGCCACTATAATAATAAATATTTAAGTGGGGCTCTGATACAGCAGGCATGTTTTTTTTTTGCCGTTTTTATAGATAATGATGGTACGGAATCCTTCGTGCGCGAGTCCGACACGCACTTGGCCGGTTTTTTATAGTATCCAGCAAATGTTTGAAGTAGGTATTCATATTAATTTTTGCAGTTGGTAGAACATTAAAATTTAGCTGCGGCGGTACAGTAATAAGTTCAAGATACGTGCTAACAGCAGCGCATTGCATGAAAGGTCAAAATATCGCTGGTGTAAGAATTGGTGACTATGATATTAGTAAGAAAATCGATTGTTTTGGAGCAGGAGAAGCGCGCGAATGTGAATCTAAATACCAGGTAATAAAGTCATATTATTTAAAATATTATACATTTAGTGTAATTAGCATTCATGATAGCTGAGTGTGATGATAGAGCCGTGATAGCTCAGTGTCCGGGCGCTCGCCTTTAATTCAATATACTCGAGCAACCTGAGTTCGATCCCCGGTGCCGATTAAGTTTTTAACTTTAAGTGCTGACTTATCACGTGCTCCGCGGTGAAGGAAAACATCGTGAGGAAACCTGCATATTTTAGAAATAATAACAAAAAATATATATTTCGAAAATATGTGAAGTCCGCCAATCCGCAGTGGGGCCGCGTGGTGGACTATGCCCTGATACCCTCTGTATAGAGGAGGCCTTTGCCCAGCAGTGGGACATGTATAGGCTGTTACTTTATATCATCCATTGTAATAAGACCATCCATTGACTTGTCGTCACTCCATTTGTATCCATCTGTAGGGAAGGCCTTTATTTAACAGTAGACACAAACAGGTTGAAATGATGATGGTGATAATGTCATATGAGTTTCGGCTAAGCTTCCCATCGACGTCTGTCGAGTTAGGGGTTGATGATGAGAAAATTTTTTGAAAATTTTGAAAACCACAGAATTTTGCCATATAGCAAACGTACAACGTTTCCAACCGTGAACTGTTCTATTATTTCGATTTGTACTTTTCCACATCCGTTTTTTGCTTTTTATTAAAATTTGTAGAAAATGGTTCGATTCGGTTAGTGGGTAAGATTCTCACAGCGGCGACAATCTTTTCGTGCTTTTTCTAAAAATTTTAATGTTTAATATAAGTGCAGAGATAAGCACTTTAAATATGATACACATGAGAGGTGTCAAGGGATACCCGGATGGAACGAAATTCTTTTCGATTAATTAGTGAAGGAATTGTAATAACATTTTATTTTTTTTAAGTTATAATAATATTTTTTTTATTATTAACAAATATAATGTAAAATAAACTTAATCAGTAGGCTCAATACTAATAATAATAATTCAATACTAATAATAATTATTCAAAAATAAAAAAGTGTCGTTACAACTTTTCGTGAGAATTTTTTCCGTCTAGCCCCCTTTCACAACTCGCGATAAGGTACTTCGTTCCAAAAATGATGTTCCTGGTTTTTCTCCTATAGTCTTCAAATAAAATTGGTTACATTCAACTTAGGTCAAAGAACCGAATTGATTCACCCTGACTCCACCTGATACGAGTCTGTCGGAGGTACCCTCCTCCTCCTATGCGGCGTGTTAAGCAAGGACGTAGAGACTGGTCTTTCCGCAGCGCTGGAGATGTTTCAGTCTCAAAGTAGATACAGAAATCCCTCTGAATCAGTAACCCCATTTTTTATGATTAGGGGGAACCCTTCTAAGGGTTTCCCCTTATTTTTTACACTCATTATTAATTTTAATTCATAAAATGAGGAAAAATTCCTCAGATTTAAGGATTAAAAAAAATTGCTGGGTATTTCGCAACTTTTCCTTTTAAGGGGGATAATACGGGAGGTTCCCTCTCCCTCTCTCCTCTTCAATTAGATGGACTTCCATGGAAAGTTGTACCTGAGTTTCCTACCTTACGTCGCATATTGCAATATGAAATATGAAATTGATACGTCTATAGAAGAAACTGATTTGTGTTTTAATTGATTAAATAGACAAAACTAGCTTCTCTTCCTTTCAGGATATCGCGGTAACTCATGCAATTATACACCCACAATATTCTCGGTATCCATTCGTAGTGAACGATATTGGACTTTTGCGCCTCAAGAAGCTTGTCGACTTTTCTGTCAGTAAGTATTGTAGAAAATAGTACAATGAAAGTGTGATACTATAGTACAGACCTCGATCATTACGAGAACGTTGAAGTTATTTCTAAGGTTTAATAGACAGTTTTAGAAAATACTACAAATACTACAAATTTTAAGTTTAATCTTAAGTGCAGAGATTAGCACTATAAAAAAAATTTTTGTCGTCTCTAACAAGTATTTGCTATTTCGTACGAGTTATGTCGCATTATCTTCATTTACTTCTTATTTTCATTTTTTAGGAAACGCCGCGCCAATTTGTTTACCAGTATTTCGGAGTCTTCGGGATACGGACATCTCCGATGAAATAGGCACGGTTGCTGGTTGGGGTGCAACGGAAAATGAACAAGCATCTACTGTTTTACTTAAAGTTGAAATTCCCATACACTCCGATGAAACGTGTAGGGTTTCGTATGACAGGTAGTATATAAAATACAATAGACCAAATTCCGTTAGTTCTTATTTCTTAATGTATCCCTTAAACGATAAAGATAGATAACAGCTAACTTAGCAGCTGCTGTGTTTATAGCTCGACCGGGGAAGTGAAACAACCAGCGTGAAGAAAAAGTATTTGTAACTACTTGCCTTGCTTGCCTTTCGTCCAGCGAGTGAGGTATTCGGACGACTTATCCGCTATATCTCCTTTGTTGTGATTATTCATGGGTGAAGGTCCCCTTGTTTATGTGAAACGCGTACTCAATTTCCAGCTATTTAAAGTACAAAAAGTCAAAAGTCTCAACCGTTTTATTATGTGAATGCTACTGTTTCATGTGTACAAAATCTTGTTGGATTTATTATATATACGATTATTTTTTTTATATATATCATATTTTTTTATATGACAAAGTGGCAAACGAACTTGCGATTCACCTGATGTTGGGTGATAACCGCCGCCCATGGACATTTGCAACAACCGTTGGTTTGCATATGCGTTGTCATCTTTTCATAAAGTGGGCCCCGGCTACCGCACTCACCAGATGAAACGCAGTGTAACACTTCTTCTTCGCGTCGGTCTTCTGTGAGGTCGTGGTACTAACCCGGACGGATCCGCCTATTTTTGCAACAGCGAACACTGTAGGGCCACCTACCACAGTGGTGCCACATTACATATGTGGCACGTTTTTCTGTTTTGTTTATTAGTATGTATCTCTTTTATAGGAATTCACGACCTGGTCAATGGAGTCGGCGATTGAAAAATACGCTATGCGCTGGGGAAGTCGGTAGGGATTCTTGCAAGGGTGACTCAGGCGGCCCTCTCATGCTCGAAGGCCTCTACAACGACACATACAAAATTGTCCAATACGGCATTGTATCTTACGGAATAGAGTGTGGAACTGATACTCCAGCAATCTACACCGATGTCAGAAAGTTTATGAAGTGGATTTTGGACACCATTAAGCCTTAAACGATTAAAACGTAAAGAGAAATGTTGTGGCCATACTATTAAACTGTCGTCCATCGTACGTTTTGATGTTAGTTAATAAAGAATTATCATTACTTTATTTTCATTTTTCGTTTATCCGTTTTAAAAATTAAGTAATTATTCCCCATATTTTCCACTCCGCTTTCCCATCTCATTGATCCACCGCTCTACTGGCTTCTATGGGTAGAATGGTGGCACCGCCGGGAGTCTTTTCGTGATTATCGCTACGGCCACAAGGAAAATTTTGACCGTTTCTCTCACTGTAACGGGCTTTAAAGTTTTTATTAGATATCCATCTCTCCCTTCTGCGGCCTTTGATTATATACACTTCTAGTTTCGTTGTCCTTGTTTGAGTGGCAAAGCTTATGAATTTTCAGTGAATCGGCGCACAGGGATTTTCAATAGATAATTCACGATCTTATTTTTATTTCTTACGAACTTAAGACTAAGAAGCTGTTAAGTGGATATTATATAAAAAAGTGAAGTTTCCGAGATAATCACCATTTTTAAAAGATATGAATAAAACGACAGACGGACAAACAACGCTTTAACTAATTATGTGTAGGTGTATTATTTTACCTCTTATATATCCATGAAGAGCTTGCGACACCTTCAACCTCGACGACTAGAATCAAAAAGAAAGGGACAAGATATTTAGTATCCTATTTCTGGTTTTTGTAATATCAAATCAAGTCGTTTAATTATTGAAATAAGAAATGTAAAGTTCGTGTATCGATAGTAATTTTTTTAAAACAACCACCGTCGTCATGTGGTTTCTTTAATGGAATAGAAACAGGCGAAAGAAGTACCGTAATATACTATTCGAAATAGTCAACATTATTTGACTACGGCAAACTCACTTTAACTAATTTAGTGTGTTAGCTGAGCTCTACAAATGTTACATACAACCATAAGAAGCTTGCTTAACTAAACCAATCGAATTAATAACAATGCATAAATACATAGGGCCAATAACATATGTTAGTTAGTGTGCAATGAAAATCTCTTCATGCATTAATTAGCAAAAACTATAAACAAAAATAAGTGCGAGAACTATCTCATAGTGACTCCATTTGTTTAACTTAGATAAATTCAATTGAATAAGACTAAATCTGCTATCAATATCAGAAACGCCATTTGTCATCAATGTTACCCATATGATTTATATTTCCCGCCATCATCGATAACTTAATAAATGTAAACAATTCGATACCCAGACGTGACAGCTCATTGTCCGGGCGCTCGCTTTAAATTCCATATACTCGAGCAACCCGAGTTCGATCTCCGGTGCCGGCACCAATGAAATTTTGATTTTTTAATGCGTGCTCACCTATTTCTTATTCACCTATTTCTCTCACATTAGGCCTGGACGTGGGACTGATTCTCAAAATTGTTTTTTTATTCGAAATAGTATACTCCTGAGGTATTCCCGTATGTACCAAATCCCAGGGAAATCGAGGGCGACCCTCAAATATTATACATAAACATGTATGTGTTTACATGAACATGTGTTTTCATATATTTTCTAAAGCTGACAATAATAAAGACATTTGCGTATGATCATTATCATCATCTCATGACGCTGCGCAAATGTATGTAAGAGGTATAATTCTTTAACAGTTAAGGACATAATTGATTTCTTGTTTTAGAATATTGTATAGATACTTGTCGATATCGGAACAGAGTGAGTGCTAGAAACTAGAAGTGTTAGTCATTTGAACCGTCTTTAAGAAAACAAGGAGGAGGTCATCGATTCGGATGTTTACATGTCTTTTATGTGTGTTCGGGCACAACCCCACAGACAGATTTGCAAAATTATTTTTCTTTTTCGAAAGGGTTTTATTACGAAATAGTTCCATTTATATTTCACACAGATCTGATGATGAGTTTCGGAAATAGACAACGGGACTTTTCAAAAAATTACAGCAAATCAACCGCGATTGCTGCTATCGCATAAATATGCATTGTTTAGCATCTGATGAATCAAACAACCTAACATCACAAGGCAGATGTATTCAGTATAGCTGAGAATTAGCGCGTTTACACAATTAATACGCTATTTTCGCGTTCTCAACGTTCGCAAGGCAATTCAAGTTGAGCCGTTGTCAATTCGCCAACGTAATTTGTAATCTCTGTAAATACACGAAATAATTATAGCCAAACGAGAAAAAAGATGATTATTGTAATTTTCTTGATTTTCGTCATTTACCATACGTAACATATACTTTGCTGAAAAATTACATACCGATTTCACTCCTGAGCCATATAAATATGTTGTTATCGAGGGTTATAACGAATTGTCTCACCCAAAAAGTCCATGACCAGCCCGTGGAGCAGGCCAGGTTTTAAAAAGATTTCAGCACAGCACTATATTTTATATTGTAGACCACATACATACACTAAGGCAAATTACTCTGATGACCAAAGAATACAACCAGCGTCTATATGTGGCGTATGTGGACTACGAAAAAGCTTTGGGTACAATCGAGACTTGGGCTTTTCTAGAATCCATTAAGAGATGCCTAATGGACTGTCGATATATCCAAGTGTCGTCTAAACGAGACCGCAACAATGTCCGTCCAAGGACAAGGTCCAAGCACGAGGCTAATCCAATTGCACCGTGGGGTAAGACAGGGGGATGAAATTTCCCCGAAACTGTTTACTAATGCATTGGAGGAGGTCTTTAAGACGATGGGTTGGAACAGACGGGGCAATAACATTAATTGCCTTAAGAACACACATGCGATTCGCTCACGACATTATCATCATAAAAAAAGCTCTGCAAGATCTTGCAAGTCATGCAAGGCTTTTAAGCCATGCTCAACAGCCTGAGTGATTCTTCGAGACAAGTGGGTCTCGGCATGAACTTTGACACAACGAAAATTACGTCCAACAGTCATGTGATTCCAAGAACAGTAGTCGTGAATGGCGCTATGTACGAGATTGTGCAGGAATATGCCTACCTTGACAAACTATACAACGAGGCAGGCACAAATATAAAAAGAGGCCAACCGAATAATACGCTTAGGCTTAGCGGAATTGGGGAAGCTACGATAGATTCTTGAGACGACAATACCGCAACGCCACAAGTCCACAATTTTTAAACAGTGCGTCCTATCACTAATGACCTACGGAGCCGAAACGTGGATCCTCACTGTGGGGCTGGTCCACAAATTGAAGGTCGCTCAGCGGGCGATGGAATACAAAATGCTTGTGGTTTCTCTGGCAGACAACATTCGAGACGAAGTCATTCACTAGAGAACTAAAGTTACCGACATTCTGCGCAGAATTAGCAAGCTGAAGTGGAACTAGGCTGGCCATGTCTCCACATGTACTGATGGTCCCTGGAGCCGACACGTTTTAGAGTGGACACCAAGATTAGGTAAACGTAGTGTGGGATTGCCTGTAGCACGATGGACTCACGACTTAAGAAAGGTAGCGAGCAGCGTATGGACGCGGGCTGCCCAGGACCGGGATAGTTGAGACACGTTGAGAGAGACCTACGCTCAGCAGTGGACAGCGATAGGCTGATATTATTCAATTGTATTGTAACATATACGTTTTTTTACATTCCATTTACGCGCTGGTCACAGCCCCTCATTTGAAATGCTTCGAGATTTTCATTCCTTATTTGCTTTTTATCGTTTTCCTTTTTCAGTTCGACGCCGTTTTCTCACAAGAGCAGCGTCTGTGTCTATGTATATCTAGGTCTACCCATATTTTATAATACCGAAGTATTAAAATTAAATCACTAATAATAAAAAATAAAGTTTTTTAACAAAAAAAAAAGAACCGACTTCAAAAAGTTTAAAATATTACTAAATCTAATACATATAATCAAATCTTTAACAAGCTTGCATAACCTAACCTACCTAGCCTCTAAAAAACTTTAATAATTTTTGGAGTAGATGCCATTGTTCAGCATGTGTAATGATAAAAAAACCTTGCTAAAAAATAGAAAGAAGTTTAGGTTGTCTAATAAATAGGCTAAAAGATATTTAATATGTCTTTCATCCACCTAAATTGTGAAACAAACTTAAGAGAATGATTTATGCTCAGATCAGTTAAGTTAGGTTACGTAGGCTAGATTTTTAAGATTTGTTAATATTAGATTTAGTATTATTTTAAACTTTTTGAAGTCGGTTCTCTTTTTGTTAAAAAACGTGTTTAACAGTCGCGTATTAACTTGCTATACATGATTTTTAAAAGAAATAAGAAGATACTATAAAATGCGTAAAATAATATGTTTATGAGTATCTCTTCAGCTATCGATTCGATTAATAACATATAAGGTCAAATGTTAAAAGGCGTCCGCTGTTTATCTTAATTGCTGGTTTTACTCTTTATCACTTGCTAAAAGAAATTATTGCTTCGTGTTTGGGGTACAAGGCCATCGTGCGTTGCTATCTTTGTGGATGACGTATAATGGTTTTTACAGGAATTATCAATGTTTCAATTGGTAATAAGTCGTATGTTGGAATTTACGATGTGACTGTTGTTTGTGGGTAATTTTACTGAAGGTTAATGTAACATAATGTACATATAAGGAACGGTGGGTATAAAGTAATTTATCGTTTATAACCTTAAATACACTCGATTATCTTTTTTCGATAGAATTTAAGGTTGATTTATTTCAAATATTTTTCAGTTATTGTGTATTTCATTTTTGTGTCTAAATGAGAGAACATAGGTAAATGTGACTATTAAAACTAGTATTGCAAACTATTGTTGCATTGCATCAGCAATCATTTTAACGAAAGCGGTGATTTATGATTTTGTTAAATTAGTAATTTGTTACATCATTTAACTAATAAAGAAAAAAAAAATACTAAAAATAAATAAATAAAATAAAAAATAAAAATCCTTTAACTGTACTGGTTTTGCGGTTGTATTGTATGTAAATGTTATGGGAAAACTGAATTGAAGTAAACTATGAATTCCAAAATTTCATCTGCGCTTATTTAAAATCTAAGTAACATATTACATATATCCCACTATTATGCAAAGAAATAATAACAAAAAAATTGTTATTAATTAGAAATAATGCATGTTTCTTCACGATGTTTTACTTCACCACTGAGCATTCAACAATTCATTGGTGCCGGCACTGGGAATTGAACTCAGGTTGCTTTGTCTGATTGAATATTTGGGCTAATTATGCGAGCAATTTCACAGATTATAAGATGAATTGAGAAGCGCCATAGGTGTTATATTTTCTCTTTATTTAAAAGTAGTTATAAATATTTTCAACATTTAGATGGTCATTTAAATTTGGTTGCTAAGTATGTACGTCTGTCTTCTCCTTTAATTTATGACAACAATAAATAATTAACCAAATAATTGAAGTGATGACTAATTTAATTTAATATCGGTTCAAATGCTAATTTTCCTCCTAATTAAACATTAAAAACAAGCACACTAAACAAAATAATTGTAGAATATCATCAACGCCGGAAATCGTATTATCAAAGTACTAATTTCCTGGTACTTTAACTGTGTGGATTTCAGAATTAGGCACGTGATAGCGATTTCCGAGGAGGCGAGAGCAATTTCACGATCCTTGCAAAGTAGGTCCAGCAGTAAGTTTAGCAAAATTTTCTTACCGGTATCCCCCGGTGCATCAAAGTAGAAGAGGCCTTTATCATAGCAGTTTAGCTAAATCGTAAACTTTCTACGTTAGGGAAGTTAACATGGCACCTTTTTCAAAATATTTCAGGTGACTTCGGTGGCGCTGTCGCTAAGCTATCAGGAAGGCGGCCAGTCGTAAAAAACACAACATGCATTCCCGAATTACGACTGAAAACTGCAGAGCATATAGATTTGACGCCAGCACACAGCCTTGTTTAAAGCTGCAGCTCACAGAGAAGAGCTCTGAGCCTGATTACCCAAGGCAATAGTGGTCAAGCAATCAAGGACTTTACACATTGTATCACAAGATAAAAATAATTTTAACAAGAAAAAAGAACCGACTTCAAAAAAGTGTATTAGCACCAAAAAGGTTAAAATAATACTAACTTTAATATAATCAAATCTTGAAAATCTAACCTATATAACCTAAACTCTAAACAAATTTAACAAATTTTCTACATATTTTAATGTTCAATCTTAAGTGCAAAGATTAGCACTATAAACAATTTAAAATTTCTAAAAAAGCAATCCCGACATCTCTTGTTCGAATTATCGTTGTAAAACGATATTCGAAATTGTTTGTATGCTGGAAAGGATATAACAATAGATGGCGCCAAGCATTGATTCAAATGCTAAGAAAACAATGTAGAAGAATGCGTTAAGATTTTCGTCGGTGTGTCAATCAGCTGTTTAGCTCAGTGGCTAGAGCGTCAGGCCGCGAATGCCGAAGACGTGGGTTCGATTCCCACAGCGGCGACAATCTTTTCGCACTTTTTCTACATATTTTAATTTTCTACATATTTTAAAATTTAACAATTTATGGAGTCGGTGCCAACCCATGTATATCTGATCTGAGCATACAATTATTTTCTTACTTAATTTAGGTTGATTAGATATATAAATAAATACATATAACTATCTTTTAACCTATTTATTAGATAACCGCATTATTCATTGTTGCTTAGGTTCTTTCTATTTTTCGCAACGTGTTATGGTGTACAACAATTACCCGTGGTGAACAATGGCACCGACTCCGAAAATTGTTAAATTTCGTTGTTGATTTTAAGGGTTCCGTGACCAAAGGTAAAAGGTTAGGTCCTTATTACTACGACTCCGTTGTCTTACTGTCTATCTGTCCGTCTATCACTAGGCTGCATCTCATGAACCGTGATGGATAGACAGTTGAAAATTTTACACATGATGTTTCCGATATAAGAACAAATACTAAAAAACAGAATAAAAATTAATTAAGTCAGCCTCCCATACAACAGACATGATTTTTATGCTGTTTTTAGGTTTCCGTACCCAAAAGGTGAAACGGAACCGTATTACTAAGTCTCTGATGTCTGTCTGTCTGTCCATCTGTCACCAAGCTGTGACCAATCTCTTGAACCGTGAAAGTAAGACAGTTGAAATTTTTACAGATGATATATTTCTGTTATCGCTATAACAGCAAATAGTAAAAAACAAAATAAAAATATTTAAGTGGGGCTAGCATAAAACAAAATATTTTTTTTTGTTTTATGTTATGTTTTATTTATATTCAAAATAATTATTAATTCAACTCGCACTTGACCGGTTTTAATTTTCTCAAAATCATTTTTATTTTTAGTGATTAATATTTAATACTTAGGTATTATAAAATATGGGTAAACCTAGCAAAGCCGCTGCTCGTATGACAAAACGGCTCGCTCCATTATTGTAAGCCTTTAAGGTGTTGTTCTATTGATCATCATATTCGACTACCATAATTACTTGACCATAGCGAAGTTACGGTAGGTGACTCAAATATGCATGCGGCTGGACCGGATGTCCAACCACCTGGAGAGAGGAGGCCGGAGTAGCCAGTCACGCCAGGTCCGTAAGATTGAGTTTTCGTGTTCCCGTGTCCCCAGCAAAAGTGACAGTGGAGGTGCAACGTGGGTTTTTATTGGGTACCTCCGTGCCTACCCACGAGGCGTGGGATCCATAAATGATTTTTTCCCGCTTATAAAAAGGTGACTCAAATATCCGAATCGCCTATAAAAGATTCGGCCCAGTATCATAAATTTGCTCCTGAGAACTGAAGAGTTCCGTTACTCTATCATGGATTCTATAATTAGAACCTAACCAAACGCTCATCAGATTACCCTTGAAGAACATCCTTTCCAATAAAAAAATATTATCGAAATCTGTTGGCGTGATATTGACTTATTTGTCAATTTGTCGCGCATATACTTAATGCAAATTTAACACTTATATTCTCATGAATGCCATTGTCAGAACTGGACCTCATTGTAATGGGATCTCACGAGAAACACCAGCTTTCAAAAAATGGATATGTTTTTATATTATACTAGCGGCCCGACAGACGTTGTCCTGTAAACACGACTTAAATCCGACAAAACCTTATAATTAAAAAAAAAAAAAAAAAAAAAAAAAAAAAAACGAATTGTGAATCTTAGTCATTCTCGAATCGACCTGAAGACACAAAAAAAAATTCATTAAAATCGGTCCAGCTGTTTAGGAGGAGTTCAGTGACGTACAGAAGAATAATATATATAAAGATGGAATGTACGTTTTATATAAATAATTAAATGTATGTGTTAATTTTTAAAACTGATTACCTCTTACAGTAAAGATTTGATCTGACTTTAGAGGAATATATTATTATCCCAATCTGAAACTTGTATCAGAAAGATACGAAGTTATAGTGTTTCTATGGTCATTTATGAGATGGTTTTACTGTGACATGGTTCGAAAATTCAGATGCAGTTAACCATCCGTAATCATCATCACCGGAAGACGTAGCGTCGGAAGGCCTCCCTCTAGGTGGATCGACGACATCATAAGAGTTGCGGGCAACCGGTGGATGCAAATGGCAGTGTCGTTCGTTGTGGCTTTCGAAGGGGGAGGCCTATGTTCAACAGTGGACGTCTTGCGGCTGATGATGATGATGAATCATCTTTATTAGTCGTAATGGCATGCACCTGGTTTGTTTTCTTTAGCCAATTTTAAAATTTTCTATTAAAGTGGAAAATATCCCAGTCCTTTCGCATTGCACTGTCAGATTTATTTTGTGTAAAAATAATAATAGCTGGTGTAAGATTTCATTCGCTACTGCTGGTATAAGGATATATTAGAGTATAGAAAATTCAACAGATACCAACGATTGCATTCATGGGAAAAGCTTTAAAATAACAAATAGAATATACAATAACATTACTTTCGGTTTGTAAACATCCAGTTTTATCGGTTGGTAGACTATCTAACTGAAAGCTTAATCCACTACTAAGACGCTTAAACAGAGGATCCGCGAGGCTATTGAAAGAACATATTAACTTCAATAAAGAAAGGTTGATTGGGAGTTATCAAGAGCTCGGGTTCCAGTATTTTACTAATTTATCAAAAAAACCGACGGACCTAAAAGTTAATAAACCTTAAACTTATAAATAATGATAAAATTGATGTTAGACCACGTCCATTTCTACATTGGTACGTAAAATAACTCGGTATGTCACGTGACCTTGTTCGCTATGTTGTGTTCGAAAGGTAGCGATTTTCATAACTGATTAAGCCACTGAATCCGTGTACTAGTTGTATTTAACCATTTAATTCGTATTAAATCAAAACTTTTTATGAATTCGTTTTAATATCAGACGAATTAAAGTAATTATATCATTTATTGCCACGAGACATTCTATTGTCATTTAGGCTCAGATCCAGCTATTTAATTTATTTGTTTTTTACCCCATCTTTTTGTGTTGCTTGAATTCTCTAATTATTTATTAGTTTTTGCTAATAACCACATCGTACTTGGATATAGTAAGTCAATGATTGTTCCTCAGCATGCCAGTTCCTTCTTACAAACATACAGATGAGTGCTTTTTATTCAAACTTTCCTTCTCAGACCTAAATTAACCTTTTTAAGATTTTTCTGAAGTGGCTTCGAATTCACTTTCGATTATAATATGTGTAGTTG
Organism: Iphiclides podalirius; assembly: GCA_933534255.1. NCBI lineage: Eukaryota > Metazoa > Arthropoda > Insecta > Lepidoptera > Papilionidae > Iphiclides > Iphiclides podalirius. Next base: position 8,770,143 of record OW152828.1, read on the forward strand.
ATCAGGGTTATTTCAGTTACATCAGACTCCGTTAATGGCTGATAACAAGCGAGTCCAATAAAATAAATATAGTCGTGACAGAGAGACTGGGAGAGACGAACGCAATGTGTCGTGTTAAAATGTTACTCGTGTCGACGATATTCGGGGCGCTTGTTATCGGTGTGGCAAGTGATTTAAGTGAGTCTTCTATTTTATAATATATGCAAAACAAGTCTTAATATTAAGATGATCTCCAGGCTAACAGAGGATTTAATGATAATTTTTAAGAAGTGCTTGTTAATTATTTACAAAGTTTACTAATTAATATGCATCAATTTCTCATTTAGTGGCATCAATTAATCAGTCAGCCTTTATTTTCATGTATTACAAGGAACCTGCGACAGTTGCAGTAAAATAAATAATTGCCCGCAAGCATTAGAACTCGTAACTAACAACCGAAGCCCGGAAACTGCCAACAAGATCAGAAAAGCATATTGCGGGACCGATGGAGTAATTAAGGTTGATAAGAGATTGATTACAAGAATTATTTTTTATTAATTCATATTTTTTATTAAGTCAAGATTACAGAATATCTGCAATAGCAATTATGTTTCTTTTATTTTATTGATGTGGGAAAGTAAGTGTAATTATGTTTTTGTTATGCCAATTATACATTGGCAGGTTTGTTGCACAGATTTTCTTATTACTTCACGAAATCTACCTGAAAATAGTAATGAAGAGAATAAAGAAGATGAAATAGAAAATCATCCCAATCTGCATCTTTTATCGAATGAATGCGGCGATATTGAAGGAAATCGAATAATTGGTGGAGTAGCACCCACACTCTATGAATTCCCATGGCTTGCCCTGATTTCACATAGAGGTTGGTATATTTAGCAATAAATTTAAACATTTACATAATAACATGATATTATACTTCTTATAATTTAACTTTATATTTTGTTATACTTGGTTATTATTGGGGGAAACTTCTCCTATTTTATTTTTTATTTATTACTCTATTGTTTTACTAGCATTGGTTATGGTAACGTCAAAACGGGTAAATTTCTCACATAATTTGTTTATTATTATGTATTGGAGCATGTATTTATGGCAATTATACCTTCTAACAGTTGGCAGATCATTAAAATTCAACTGCGGCGGTACAGTAATAAGCTCAATGTACGTGCTCACAGCAGCACATTGCATAAAAGGTCACGAAATTGCTGGTGTAAGAATTGGAGATTATGATATCAGCAAGAAAATCGATTGTTATGGAGTAGGAGTATACCGCGAATGTGAATCTAAATATCAGGTATTTATCCAAAATTTACATTCAGGTATTTTAATTTGATCAGATAAAAAGAATAACATTATTTGTATTGCTTCAATCTTATAACGTATTTGTGTTGTATCCAAAATGATCAAAAGACTGAGAGTCTGAGAAAACAAGGAGTGGTAAATTGATATGGTATGGCAACGTTGTGAGAAAGGATGAAAGTCATGTGACTAGAAGAGTGATGAGTATGTGTGTAGTTGGAGGGTGTAAAGCTAGAGAAAAACCCAGAAAGATTTGGATTAACTGTGTGAAGAATGATATGTTTGTGCAAGGGGAAGTATTGAGATGACGGCTGATAAAGTGGAAGGAAAAAATAAGTTGTGTCGACCCCACCTAGTGGAATAAGGGTAGGAGAAAGAAGAGACGATTAAAAGATTTTAAATCACACACATTTTCAATCACACGTTCTATTTTTCTTTGCTCTTTTAGGATATCGCCGTAATCCGTGCGATCGCACATCCAGATTATGTTCGAATTCCAGTTGTATTAAATGATATCGGCCTGTTACGTCTCAAGAAGCCTGTCGACTTCAAGCCCAGTAAGTGTTGAGATATTTTTATCTCAAGTATAGTAGTTGCTCTGTACAAATCATGTCAATATACTCGTAACTTTGAGCAGAGCTTTAATCAGCTATGGCATAATAGTCGGTCACTAATCAATTTATCAAAAGTCAGGAGACACTCTTAAATAATTAATAGCAGATAGAAAGAGATTTCACTGGAAACATCAAATTAAAGCAGTATGAAATGAATCTTTTCAAGCCAATGGCTTTGAAATGTCGCAACACATGTGTATTAAGATAAATTCTAAGGAAGTAGCTTCGTTAATACAAGTCAATAATCTGCTTCGCGTTTATTCACTTTTATTGCCTTGTTAACTATACCTATATCATTATTTTATAACATTTGTGCCTCTATTTATCAGCGTTAAATTTGTAATTTTATTAAACATTTGTCTTTTTAAGCTTCATTATATTTTTTGTAATCAGGGAATGCTGCTGCAGTTTGTTTACCGGTGTTTCAAAATCTTCGGGAAATGGATATAACCGGTGAAAGAGGTACTGTAGCAGGCTGGGGCGTAACAGAAAGTCAATCACGATCAAACATTTTACTGAAAGTTTCAGTACCCATATATTCTCACGACACGTGCAAGGCTTATTATGAAAGGTAACAAATATTTCAATTTTTAAATAACTAATAAAATAAACTAAAATATTTAAGAATAAGTTTCAAACAAGAAGCTGTCACGGCTAATGTAAGCTTTCTCTGAAACTCTGAGGTTTGATCTCGATGGTCCTACTCGAAATAAAAGTTCAAGATTTTGAATACGAATTAATCCCAAATCTTAAAAGGTTTTGGGACGGACCGTTGTGGAATATAAGGACTACGTCTTGAATTAGAGCAAGTGATGATTACATGAGACTCAGCAGTTGACCATCATCATTTGCTAGACAGTACTGTCCGACCTAGCACATGTGTACACATTTGCTACACATTTGCTAGGTCTTCATTTGGGTCAGTGTGCACTTAAGTTTGGTTACGTCCTCTAGGTCCAATCACTATGATGGATGTCTTAGTTTGTCATACAGCGTATACATTTTACTTTTCACAAAAGTGACAATTCAATTTAAAAAAAAAATGAGCGGTTTATTTGTGCGCCTGTTCAATTGTACCGTCTTACAGTTTAAAGTCCCCACTACCCGTGCTTTATTATCTTTTCGATTTGACGTAGTCAAAGCCAAAGACAAAATTTCTTTACTCAAACTAAGCTTAATTTAAGTTCTTATTGAATGTCCAAAATGTTGTTATCTCACTCTCGTTGAAAGTTTCTACTCGTTCTGATGTAGTTTGACATGCAGTCATATTGGAAACAGGTATTTTAACTAGGACTTAAGGGCGATGTAGTAATCTACATAGCTCTTCTTCAGTCGGCCATGGAGCTTCTTTGGAGATCAAAATCAGGAACCCAGAAGCGTTCTAAAAGTACACCGCGCGTTTACTTCCATTACTTGATCCATATTATTGTTAATACAGTCGGTATTGTACTATTGCCAAGACAGAAGTCGTAATATTAAAATTAATATATAACTTATTTTAATTGACAAATATATCTATATAATCTTCAATTTATATTTTAATTTAGTATCAAGTAAATATATTTTTTTTATGTGAAAAGTTGCCAAACAAGCAGACGGTTCACCTGATGTGAAGTGAATACCGCTGCCCACGGATATCTGTTACACCCGAGGGTTCCAGACGCGTTGACAACCTTTTGAAAATTGGGTTCCGGCCACCTCACTCACCAGACGAAACGCGAAAGTAATGTACTTCCACTTTACGCCGGTCTTCTATGAGGTCGTGGTACCCGGACGAGCCTGCCCATTCGTGCAACAGTCGAGGCTGCTGTGTGGCCCTACATGACAAATGCTAAATGGACATCATTTAATCAACAATTTTCAATTTCAAATCATATTAAAATGAGTGTGAATGTAGATAAACATGTAGACCAGGGCCTTGAAGCCTTTAAAAATGGTAAAAAATTGTTTATTTAAATACATCAGAGGATTATGCAAGAAAAGTGTAAATATAAAAGTTGTACATATTTTTATTACTTACAACTTTGCCATTTAAATTTTCTCCATAGGCCTTGTTTTGCTGGAAATCGAGATAAACTGTTTTTACCCTTAAAAACTCACTCCCTTCCCCACTTCCCGAACTCAGGTCGCCCGTAATTTATTTTTCCTTTCATTTTTCTCATATTCCCTTCCTTTTCCAATGACTTTCATGTCATTGTTATTTTTTTGGTTACAAAAATCATCGACCCTGGTTTAATGAGTTTTGTTGATTGATTTAATGTTTCATGATTGATAATGTTTTATAAAGTTAAAAAAAATCCTATCTCCATCAGCAGTTTCGATTTTATACATTATTCACGTATGGATTGTTATAGGAATCGTAAACCTGGTAGTAAACCGAGTAACCGTTTGTTAAAAACGTTCTGTGCTGGGGAACTCGGCCGAGACTCTTGCAGCGGCGACTCAGGCGGCCCGCTTATGCTTGAGAGTCCCTACAACGAAACTTACAAGATGGTACAATTCGGTATCGTGTCATACGGACCATCCCAATGCGGAGCTAACACGCCAGGAGTCTACACGGATCTCAGAAAGTTTATGAAGTGGATATTAGACACCCTTGAACCATAGACGGAAAATAACAAAAGGAAAAAACGGAGGATTGTATTTATTTTTAATAAAGCATGATGGTATTCAATTTTTGTGGATTTTATTCATCACTGACGTTAAAATGAATATTGATCACATGATAACACATGATTAGAAATCCTTACTTATAATATTATACAGGCAAAAGTTTGTATGTATGGATGGATGTTTGTTACTCTTTCAAACAAAAACTATTGAATAGATTTTAATAAAACTTTACGATAATGTGATTACGCTTATACATCAGATTAACACAAAGCCTATCTATAATAATATTATAAATGCCAAAGTAATTCTGTCTGTCTGTCTCGCTTTCACGCTAAAACTACTGAACCGATTTAAATGAAATTTAGTACACAGATAGTCTAGGGCCTGAGAAAGGACATATTTTAAATTGGAAAAAAGTGTTGTAAAGGGGTGAAAATTCTTAATATATATTTAAGGGCTTCAATGCAAGCGAAGCCGCGGGCGAATGGCTAGTAATATATAAAGATATTGTGTGAATTGTCTAAAATATAGGTAAGTGTCAACCAAGTAGGAAAAAATTCAGCCATCTGCGAGATATTCTGGTTACATACCTGACAACATTTAAAAAACTCATTGTTAATTCCCTTTGGCCGCGCGAGTGAAGCCGCGGATAACAGCTAGTATAATATATAATAAGATACTCTTTGCTAGTTAGCAATTCTAAATGGCAAACTCCTATGCCTTTTTATCGAATACTGTTTAGCTTGGTGTGTACATATTTTATTCTAGTTATAAAGCGGGTAAATTTTAAATGGTTCAGGAAACGTCGTTCATAGTAGGATACCTATTACAAATCAATTTCATTGAATTCTCAACTAAGGCAAAAAGTGCTTGCACAGTTGCCTGTAAAACGGTAAAAAGGCACTTTTATTTTTTTTTTTATGGGAAAAAGGCGCCAAACTAGCAGGAGGCTCACCTGGTGGTAAGTGATCACGGCCCTCCATGGACATGTGCAACACCAGAGGGCTTATAAATGCGTTGCCGGCCTTTTAGGAAGGTACCTTGAAGGCTCCAAGATCGTAACACTGCTGTCATTTTGGCGGCAGACTTAAAGAGCAAAAGTAAAATAGAAATCGAATGGGACTAGTTGCGGTAACTAGGATTTTCTACCAAACCAAATTCTCAACAAGACTGGCGAAGTATTAGATAAGATAAGATAATCATGTACAAACGATGTAACATGTAACATTTAAACGTAATTATTTGTGTTAACAGTTTGCCTATTTCGGGCGTACAATAAGAGAAATGTAAATAACATAAGTAAAGTGTTATTTTATTCAACAGTTATATTTATTTAAATAATAAAAAAACTACATATCATATATATTATTATTACGACCCGAATGGCGTAGTGGGTAGTGTACCTGCCTTCTGCGTCAGAGGGTGTGGGTTCGATCCCCACTACTGGAAAAATATTGTGTGATGAACATAGTGTTTTTCCAGTGTCTGGGTGTTTATATATCTATACTATGTATTTATTTACAAAAGAAAAAAAGTATGTTTAAGTATGTTTATCAGTTACCTTGTACCCATAGTACAAGCTTTGCTTAGTTTGGGACTGGAGAACGTTGTGTAAAAATGTGTCCTAAATATTTATTTATTATTTTATTTAGTTTAACTTAAAACTTTACTTTTGTACCACTTTTTTAAGATACTATTCAGAATATTTTTTAATAAACCAACAAATTTCTAGTATATAAATACATTTAAGGGTTAAAATCTTATTTTTGTTGAATATAGGCAGATATTATATTGTATATTTCCCCTTCACATTTTTTTGTAGCAAGAAACTGGAATTTATATTTACCGAGTTTCCCTTAAACATAATACCATTTCTATAAGAGCTTCATCTGCGGAGCTTACATTCCCCATAATAGAGATAGACATTCACTAGTAATTGTTTTATTATTATGTTCTATGTGAGGGGTCCAGTTTAAATGGCTATAAATTTTAACATATAATTTTTTTTTTGATTGACTGTGTTGATATGACAACATTAAGCAATGTTGTCAACACTTACCACAAGAAAATTACCGCAAGAAGTAAACATTACGTTTACACTTTATATTTAATAAATTGTATAATTTTTGTCTTACTTAGCTAAATTTTGACTTTAACTTAAATGACTCCCTTTAAATCATTTAACTACAATATTAACGCCCGGTTTCTGAAACACTGATCATCGTAGATGTCAACTAATCAGCTGTCAAATGAATTTCAAATTTCATTTTAGTTGCCAAAAGGATGTTTAAGCTCTTTGAATTGATCATCATTTGAATTGATCTGACATCTACGATGATCAGCTTTTCAGAAACCGGGCGTAAGAGTGCTATACTATAATATCATAGCATTGTCAGCAAACATTTCACATGTTTATTTATAATGGTTAATAATTAAAGGGAATTCATTCCGTTCAGTCCCAATACACTAATGTGAGGAAAGCTCAGTTTTATTTCCTCGTGGCTAGATAGAAATTGTACAAGCGTTTTTGATGCTTTATCAGATGTATCCAAGATTGTAGTTTGAAATCTGTTGGTAAGATAAGATTCGATTAGTTTTATCGCATTTACACGGATTCAATGCCTTTGACAGGTCTAACAACAGATATAAGTTATTATTTCATTCTACTGATCGATGGCGCAAAAGGTGTATGCTACGTGCAAGCTCTGATCTTAAATTTGTCAATGCTCATATTCCACAAGGCTGCGTACCTACTTTATTTCTTCTGCATATCAATGACATATCGCAAATCAGCAACGTTCATTGCTATGAGGACGTTAGCACTGTGAATGTCCCGTATGCTGGCGGTGCTAACATTTCTCGGGAAAACATCTATGAGAGCCGGAACAAGCTTACGTTTGAAGTCGAGTCTTTGTCAACAAAAATTTCAAGTTGGGTTCTACTAAATTTAATCCAATTCAACCCCAATTAGACACAAGTTTGCGCGTTAGCAGCTTGTAAGTCGTAACTCCTCATTTTGTGAGACACTCCCCTGCCTATTACAGTTAGTATTTTTTTTATGTGAAAAGTTGCCAAGCGAGCAGACGGTTCACCTGATGCTAAGTGAATACCGCCGCCCATGGACATCCGCTACACCCGAGGGTTGCAGATGCGTTGGCATCCTTTTTGGAAATTGGGCTCCGGCTACCTCACTCACCAGACGAAACGCGAAAGTATTACACTTCTACTTTACGCCGGTCTTCTGTGAGGTCGTGGTACTTACCCGGACGAGCCTGCCCATTCGTGCAACAGCCGAGGCTGCTGCGTGGCCCTACCATCATAAAATGACCATAGTATCGGAATACTTGACGTCGAAATCACGAGCAATGTCCAGTCTCGCGGTCCATTGGACGGTATGGCAAAATTGGTCGCAAAAAAGCTAAAGGTGTGCTCAGCAAGACGAGACAGTACTTCACGTCGGCTCGACGCCTCAACTTATATAAGGCGCAAATTCGGCACCACGTGGAGTACTGTTGTTATCTCTGGGCGGGATCCCCCTATTATCGCAGCTAGGGTTATCGACGGTTAAAGTTTTTCCGATCGGTTTGATCATTTGGCCCTGCGTAGAGATGTTGGGCACCTTCAGGAAGACAGCATACTCTTTCCTAAAAGACCGATAACGCATTTGTAAGCCCTATGGTGTTACAGCTGTCCATGGGCAGTGGTGAACACTTACCATCAGGTAATGTGAAATCAACACCTTAAGCAGTCTTACTAATTATGCAAGTCTTTAGTTTTGAAAATCAAACATGAGTCTGTTGGAAATTAATTAAAACTTCCAGTAACCCCATAATAAAATAATTTACCGTTGAGGACTACTGAGTTATTCAACAGATTACAGGTATTAATGATGTTATCATTTCGGATATTACAAACGAGTGTTTCATATTCATAGCCTACATTCCCGTTATTGATTTTATTTGAAACAGGATAATTAATAGTTTAAAGTTGTAATAAAACGATATAAGTTTACTAAATATTTAACTGAATATGTGTCAATAAACGCGTCATTGACACACAAAAAAAAACTGGTTTGTGGTTTTCAATTGTAACTATCAATTTCTGGCATTAGAGTTAATTACTCGTCATTCCAAATAGCATAAATATTTACATCTGTTATGGGCATGCAAACGATACTTGTTGTTTTCATTGGAATTTTGTAATTACGCATTTGCGGGTTTTTCATATTTGTACAGAGGTTATCGATGTACTAAAAACAAAACCGAATAAATGCTACATATTTTGTATCATTAATTTAAGAAGGTTTTCTGTTAGGTTAGTATTGTTTCAGTATTAACAATAAGGTTCAGTATTTAACAATATATAATAAAAATTCAATGTTCGCATAAGAATAATTAGAAAATATTGCGTATTCTAAGTGTTTATCTAGGAGTAGAACCTAATTTGAAGTAAATTTCTGATTTCTGATTCATAAATCATGTGCTGCAACTCATTCTTCAATGAGCTTTTAATGTTTTGAAATTTGATATAGTTTATAATTGGATAAGGATCAAACTCAAAAGGCGCTGTCCTAAAATTTTGCGTTTACCATTTCCAGCTCGAACATAGACATGTTATTTGAGTTAATTTAGACTCATTATTAATTCTTAGGGTTCAGTACCCAAAGTGTAAAACGGGACCATATTACTAAGACTCCGCTGTATGTATGTCCGTCTGTCACTAGGCTGTATCTCGACGGTTCCTACCACAGAACAATATTACTCTTACGACAAGAACGACAACTCCTTGCATTTGAAATGCATACACGGGGCTCACTAGCGCTCCAGTGTATGCCCTCGAAACTACCGGAAATATATGAAATGATAGAATGTACTCAATACAACGTTGTCATGTATTTAACTTTAAGAACATAGATTATATATATTTTAAGAATTATCAGATCAATTTAAATTGCTACTGTCATAATTAATTCTTATATTAATGTATAATTTATGAATTAGGTGGGTACGAATAAAACCACATTTAAACATTCTAGATTGTTTTTAGTATTTCTCAATGATTCCCTCGATTTTGGATACAAAGAGATTAAGATGCAAAGCTGATACAATCCGCATTTAACTCAACTCGTACTTGCTTTCCCTGCCATTATCAAAGCATCTTTATCCGACAATTTAAGATTTAAATTAAAATAATAAAAGCATCAATATCGCAAAGATTTCCTCCTATTAAAAGATACTACAATTTAAAATAATGTTAAAAATCGATTATCTAGGCTTGGTTCATAATGAAGTATTTAGAAAGTCAAGAGGGCTTAACATTTTTTTCATATATTTTAAAGTATAAACAAATTGTTTGTTATTAGCTATGTTCAATTTATAGTTTTTAATTGGTAAAATCCATATAAATAGAATTTCTTCCAGAATGGTAACAGCTTTAGGAAGTTTATAATGGTATTTATACATATTTTTTGTATTAACTGAGAGATGACTGTGTCTACGCTTATATTAAAATAAAAGCATGCCAGACATGTCTATGATACCTTTTTATACGCAGGATAGAAGACAACAGTGTCTAACATGTAATTTAAAAGAATTGTTTAATGAAAATTTATTAAATCTTGTGTTCAGAAACGCATAAAACATTTTTTTCTGGAGTTTGCAATTTCCACCAATAACTTTGATCGACTGCTATTCATTTTTACACTATAATTGCAGGCTAGTTATGAATACTTATAACTAAAAAATACGCAACTAAATATAACATGTATCAAAAATTAATTATTCCACCACGCGAACAAGCATCAAGATCAAGATGTCTTTGGTGGAGAACTCCCGTGAATGACTTTAAGTCAGACAAGACCGGGTTGGCGCCGATTGGCGCGCATTTTAAAATACCGTACAAAACGATACGTTTAGAAATCCACATCTACTGACACGATATGTAAATGAAGAAGAAAATACACAATTTTTAAAAAAGAAACATTTATAGGTGTGTGTGTATATAAAAAATATAAAAAAATGTAAAGTTGATTTTTTTTTAGTGCACATCACTAAAAAAAAATCAACTTTATGACATGTCTTTATGTAAGTAGCGACCGTTCGATCTCTTGAACCGTGATAGTTAGACAATTGATATTTTCACAGATGATGTGTATCTGTTGCTATAACAACGTACTAATAAACAGGATATACAATTTTTACCTTAAAATAAAATTTTTATGTTTCTAAAGACGTCGGAAGTTGATAATGAAATAGTAAATTGTTTACTTATTTACCGAGAAGACATTACTCGGACTTCAGACGTCTGTAGAAACGTAATAAATTTTTATTTAAAGGTAAAGTATATTGTTACCGTTTGACGTCCGAAGTCCATTATGCGATTTGTTTGTTATCTCAAAAAGTTAAGTAAGTGCAAGATAAATAAGATGCAACAATGTTGTGCAATGCAACTAAGATGAATCATAAGTAATCATTCAACATTAAAACGATCACGGGTCATTCATTATATTACGAGTAAATAACTGTAATACTTTTATGAAGCTACAAAAATTTTTGATAAAGATTTTTCTGTATTATTATTTGTGGACAATACTTCTCTTTATAGATTCAGTAAGCATTTCATTAATCGGGGACAAAACTTTAGATAAAAAGATTGCTTTTAATATATGTTTCATAATGGGATTTTTTGATGATATTTTAATATTAGGACCAGTTTCGCTAATTGCAGATATGAAGACCAACGAATTAAAATAGAACTATAAGCTAATTTAATCACTGTATCTCTCAAATTCAACTCCAGATTTTGATTTTTCCTGGGGCTCGTTATTGACCTGTTCTTCAGAACTGCTTCTTCCAATCTCCAAACGGCCTGTTGCTGAGTTGAGATGCCAAAAAACTTGGGGCAGAAGGCATGGTGGTTGGAATACCCAGGCTAGATTTTAGTCCCCAGATCTGATGAATGTGTCGTGAAAGCAAGCGTTCTAATCCGATAAGTCACGTGAAGCATAGCTTTGTACGACATGGTTGTTCTGAGAAGCGAAAAGGTATAGACTTTCTGGAGCTCGCCAGTGATTGAAAATGTGACCCACCTCTTTCGTCTTTAGGTGCCACTTCGAGCCGTCAGGACTGTGTGACAATTAATCGGCTTCCATATTGTACATTCCCCGGAGGTGATAAGGGATAAGTACAATACTGAAGCTGTCATCCAAAGCCTGCTTTATCAATGGCAAAAGAAGTTGTGATATTGTACGTCCTTCGTTCTTGATGTAAGCTATTTCTACATGTTTATATTTCTTACTATCGAATTTTTACAGGTCTAGAGCGTTATAGGAGATTGCTGCTCTTCAATTCTTACACTCAATCAATTCTTTTTCTTCTTCTTCAATTCTTATCACTGCGTACAATTTTTTGCATTTTTGCAATGCCATTGATATTGTTGACAAATTCAGGAGCCTGTCACCATCGTTTGGTTTACATCTGATTTCCATTTAACATCTGATGCATTTGTGATCAGGTAATTTGTTTTAAACATTTTGCAATATATGGACATTTCCTGTTGTTGTTTCATGTTTCGAAGCCATCACTCCAGTTTTGTTTCGCTTCGATCGAGTAAGCGATAGCGGTCATTGATGGACTAGATTGCTGTGTCGTCGAAGAACTCGCTAATATAATCTTTTCCGGTGGGTGATGAAGGTTGCAAAGTTGAGAAAGCCAAAGAGGCGTTGTGCCTGCTTGAGGCTAACTGTCAGCTGCTAAGTGAGTCGTTAGGCACTGGCGGACATTGTTGATCTTTGGACAAGCGTTCGAAGTTTTCCTGAGTATTGAGTGTCCCATTTTATCCCCAATAATTCGATCGATTTAGATGGTGTGATGATTGATTTTTCCAAACTGATGCACCACCCCAAAATAGACGAAATCTCTATTACGATCCGTACTTGGAAATTTAGGATGTCCTTTGACTGATGAATGATCAAGTAGTCATCCAGATATACCACGAGTCGCAACCCTTTTCTTCGCAGTTTCTCGGCAGTCCAGTTTGTGACTAATGCAAACGATCTTGGGGCCGCGGTTAGGCCAAAGATAATAAAATAAGTTTTTTAAAAATTTTAGTGAGGCTCCCATACTACGCACATGATTTTTTTTCCTTTTTTATAGATAACGGTACGGAAACCTTCGTGAGCGGTTCCGACTAGCACTTGGTAGTTATTTTTTGTACTTATGACAAAAAAAATCAAACGAATACGAGTTTGGTGACTCAATGTATGAATGTGATTGTGATTCAATGAATTTCAAAAATTCAAATGAATGTGATTCAATGTAATGACGGAGTAGGATCTTATTTTACTGTAATCTAGAACTTAATAAATTTCGGAGAGTTATTAATTTATTTACACGAATATTCAAAATATGTTAAATTCGTTATCCGTACGTATGTAATGATATCTTTGAATCTACTACGCTGACTTTGACTCTGCACTGACGTGATTTGACCACTATAAATAAATAAATAATAAAATATCTTTATTCACATAGAAGCTTGCGCGTTCTTATGAAACGTCGAAATTTTACAAGGAAATTAATATGTTCGTAAGTTACCACCGGTTCGGAAAGCAGTTTCTGTTGAGAAGAAACCGGCAAGAAACTCAACAGTTGCTCTTTTTTAAAAGGTCAGTTTACAATATAATGTTACAGGTATAATAGTCTTGTTTTAGCCTACGTGAGTAGCAACAGTATTAACACCACACATTGGCGTCGTCAAGATATTCAGCAATAGTATAATATGCTTTAACCATAAGTTTACTTTTAACCTTTCGTTTAAATTCATTAAGTGGCAGACTTAATATCGACTGTGGGATTTTATTATACATGCGCACACTTTGCCCCATGAACGACCTGTTTACTTTTTGTAGACCTAACAATTGCGTAGTTAGTTTGTCCTTATTTCTAGTATTTAGTTTATGTTTGTCACTATTCTTTAGATAATTATTAATATTATGTTTAACATACAAAATATTACAATAAATATATTGAGACGCAACAGTGAGTATATTAATCTCTTCAAAAAGGTCTCTGAGTGTATTCCGTGCTCCGATGTTATAGATTGCTCGGACAGCTCTTTTTTGAAGGATAAATATAGAATTTATATCAGATGCACTACCCCACAACAAAATGCCGTAAGACAAGATGCTGTGGAAATAACTGAAATAAACAAGTCTGGCAGTGTCGATGTCTGATAGCTGCCTAACCTACCTAATTGCAAAAACAGCGGAGCTTAACCTGTTCGCAAGAGATGATAGATGGGGACTCCATTGGAGCTTTGAATCCACTGTAATTCCCAAGAATACAGCGGACTCAACAGGATTAAGGGTTACGCTATTTAATGTTAAGCTAAAACTTTGCCTTCTTACGCTGGGAAGGGTAAAAAGAAGGCATTTAGTTTTTTTAGCATTTAACATCATATTATTAACGGTAAACCAGTGGAGGATACGCGAAAGTGCACTATTCACGTCGTCATAATTCGACACGTTTCGGTCAACCTTAAAAATGAGCGATGTGTCGTCAGCAAACTGTAAAGCATCACATTACTCACTGGCATAAAAGGGGAGATCATTTATATACACTAAGAATAATAACGGACCCAAGATTGATCCTTGTGGGAACACCCATTTTCACGGGGGACCCTGCGGAATTTACATCATTTATAGATACTTTTTGAATTCTATTACTAAGGCAATGAGATTGAGGGCGATGTCACGAATGGCATAATAATCTAGCTTTTGAAGGAGGGTTTCGTGGTCTAAACAGTCGAAAGCCTTTGAAAGGTCGCAAAAGACACCTATTGCATCTTGTGACCTTTTCCAGGCGTTATAAATATGTTTGACAAGTGCGACACCCGCATATCTGCTGTCGATCTGCCTTTAGTGAATCCATATTGCTCATTGTGGAAAATTTTGTTCATATTAAAATGTACTAAGAGTTAATTTAAAATTAGTTTTTCAAAAATTTTACTCAGAGATGGCAATATGGAGATAGGTCTGTAAAGGATCATTTTTATCCCCACTTTTGAAAACTGGGATTATCTTACTGAATTTCATAAGATCTGGAAATATTCCAGAATCTATACATTTGTTAAAAATATATTTTATGGACACTAAGAGTGCATAATAAGAAAACTCATTATTTATAGATAAAGAAGTAAAGAAAATTTTAGGACTCATTTTTATTTTTAGTGCTAGACTCTAAACTCAATATGAAACTTTACATTGTGATTTTTTGTAGATTGTTGATGTCCATAGGCAGCTTTCGTTACTTAAAATCATGCGATCCGCCAGCTCTCTTGCCAAATGCATAATTCACAATATGTACACAAATAATTTTGAATTAATTGTATTATAAATATCTTTCGTACAAGCGTACAAATGTACTAAATGTCGTCACAATGTCGATCGACATTCTTATGTTCAGATCGACCAAGAATAAAATATATCTATTCCTATTAACTAGCAAATAAATAATTTTGATTTGATTTGACATATTTCAAAAATTTCAGAACAAAGGCGTTCTCATTTAAGTGCTCATCGTTGTTCTTTGAAAGGTGTTGCATGCTGTGAAGCACGTACACTAGATGTCGCCAAGCATTGCTAAAATGCTAAAGAAAGAAAGTAGACAGAAATCGAGATTTCCCGCAATGAGGTCATTGACCACTTAGTACGTAAAGAGTCTGGGCGCGATAACTGGAGACGCAAGACGGAATCTGCCAACGCTGAGAGTCTTCGCAATGTATAGCCTGTTTCAACATTCTATCTACAGATATTAGGTAACTAGCGAGATGTTTGAAATTAGCTCCATAGTACTCACGTCAAAATTGTATCACTAGTAACCAAATCCATCTGTAGATAGAATATAGAAACCAGCCGTTAAAGGAAATGAAAAGTTAAAAAAAACAGAAATATCAGTGTTTTAATTTTCATTCTTTGATCAATTTATTATGCATCATTATACAGCGTGTCGTTACCACCGCGACAATAAATGAACACACATATAGAGGATAAATTTTTAAAATTGTATTAAACATTTACATTCTTCTAACATAAATATTTACCGAGTTATTAAATTTTCTGTAAAATTCGTATAAAACTGTAACGTCATTTGTAAAGGTCACAAAGCATAATATGAATGGGTTGAATGAATTTAAAAGAGACAAAACATACTGTTAGAAGGAGAGGTTTGTAATGCGACGCTGTGGCGCGAGCTGTATAGGATGTTGCAAATTTTGTTTCTTTTTTAATTAATTATTTTGTTTGAAAAATATATTTTTTTTAATTATGGATTTTCTTTAACGTTAATATTTTTTTATGATTATTGGCAAGTAGCGTTGGACGTGTGTTCATTTATTGTCGTGATGGTAACGACACGCTGTATAATTATAATTTATTGGGTTAAAATTTGTTTACCGACTTGGAGTCGAGGCCACCAAGTTGATGATAAATAACACAGTCGGCTTATGATTATCGTTATATACGTACATGTTTATATGACTCAAATGTTCTTTCGCATAAGTGGCCGAAATGTTAATTAAGTCAGTATTACTGTGTCTAATTTTCATCGTTGCCGATTCATCTCTGAGTAAGTGTTCTTTTCAATTGAGGTTCAACAAAAAAATACTTTTATAAATTAAACATTTGATAAATCTATTTAATGACTTATAGAGCACACAATTTTCCATTTAAATTTAAGAGATTAAGTTTTAGTTGTATATTGTGTATAAAAAGTAGTTAGTATAATATTTATGTTTTAAATGTTTGTGCACCTACCTCAAAATCTCGGTACCACCCTAAGGTTGAGTGGTAGAAAATGCTGATAGCATTAAGTCCGCCTATGTTCAGAGTTATGTGCATGAAGTCTTAAAATAAAAAATAAAATAAATAAAATAAAAAGTATATAGTTCTCTATAGAAAATTTACTGCATCTAATTTTCTATTTTCCATAGATTGCTGGAAACTTTTTGTGATTATTGTTGTTTTTTGTTGGTCTGCAGATAGTTTTTTTTTGTTTAAAGTTTGGCAAACGAGTTGATGGTATACCTTATGTTACGTGATTTCCACCACCTATGGACATCTGCAGAATCTGACGGGTTGAATAACCACCACGATAAACGTAAATGTTATTAAAGTATATGGAAGACCAGAAAGGCATACCCCACCATTAGATGGGAATAATCATGACACAGGAGAGAGAGATAGAGAAAGAGAGAGAAAGTACATAAAGTACGCTAAACTAACTCAACGGTCAAACTGTGAACAAACTGTATGAGAATTACGTGATTTTTTATTAAGTGTATGAGATTAGATCGATCCCCACAGCTGGACACAATATTGTGTGAATAACTGTTTTTAGTGGGTCCTATATCTAAAGTATGTATTTGATTTAAAAGTATGGTTAATTACGTTTATTAAATTCCCAGAGCTATATCACACTTCAAAGAAATAAAATCGTTCGGCGTGTGAAATTTCTATCAACTAAACCGCTAAGTCTATACACCATTTACATATCTACCCAGGTTACGCGCACCCAACGATTATATTTTTTGTCTGATCAATGCCCTAAATTGATGAGGAGAGTGGTGTGATGAGTAGTGTCTAGGACCTATCAAATTATTTTTTTGGCCTTTAGTACATTGTCTACATCATTTTAATCTTTATTTTCGATAAACTATTTAACTTAAAACATTTTTTGACTCATTTTTTATTGCTTAGGTAACACGCTTTTTCCAAAAGGGCTCCCGGCCTTTGAGCTATTATTTTCTTCTACTAATGCCAACAATATTTATAAAATATTTGAAATTATGATGATGTTACTTTGTATTTTTTTACAGAAAAATGCGATAGTTGCATATCGATATGGGAATGCGATCCAGCCATAAACCTAGTTAAAACTGACAAAAGTGAGAAGACTAGATCTAAAATCAAAAATTCGGTTTGCAAAATCAATACAGGAAAAGATTGGCACGTGAGTAAAGTATATAGCTGTATTTAGATGAAAAAAGTTTGTGTGTACTTACGTACGCACGTAAGAAGATATACTTCTTTGGCGTATCAAAAGATAAACAAGTTGAATAATAAAATCAAAACATCGTTTCAAAAACTGACCTTGGCAAAACAGTGAACTCGAGTTTACATAGATATAATATACTCATGCATATAAATGTTCAAAAGTAGAGCAAAATTATGAAAGCGCCATCAACACTCTTTAATGATAACTGTAACGGGCGAATGTGATTGAGAGTATGCTGCCATCTATAAACAATAGCGGGCAGCTTCAAAGGTGTGACTTTTGTGTTACATCTTAAAATTTCACTCTCATAATTTTTTCGTAACGGGCCTAAATAAGTATAACTTCAAAAATTATAAAACGAAATAAAAATCATTATTATTATTATTATATAGTAATACTGTTAATACAGCTTGTAGAAGTACATTAATATTACCGGTACAATAAATCAATAGAAATGTTTAATGAGCAATACAACATTTCTGTTTATTATTATAAAACAAATTTAGTATTTTTTCTGAAAGTCCCTGAAGAAAATCGCTGAAGGTTTGTAAATAAGTATCAAAATAACTTAAGAAAATGGAAGCAAAATTTACGCAGAATGTGATAAAATGAAAGTAGCCTTTCATTTTATTGGTTGCATTTCATATTATTTGTACAAAAAGTAAAAACGCTTTTCTGTGACTACTATGGCCTACTCCATTACTACAACCAATGCCACACTTTATCATGGCGAAATAGTTATGGCACGTCATTCCACTCCCATATGTTCTTCTATTAAGATCGGCGTTCTTTTGCTCCCCACTTTTCCTATCATTATGATTTGAATAGAGATCGTTTCCATCATGCTGAAGAACGTGACTCTTCCAATTCGTCGTAGTACTTCCTCCTTGGTTACTTAAGAGTCCACGGTATAGTCGATTTAATTCACTAATTTTGAATACATTAATTTGAAAAAGTCCTTGCTTTACTAATCTCGGAGAAAAAGGAGAGGGGGATTCGGATCCGGATCTACTGCCATCGGTAACTGTCACGCAGTAGCCTCAGCTGTTGCACGAATGGGCAGGCTCGTCCGGGTAAGTACCACCACCTCACAGAAGACCGGCGTTAAATGGAAGTATAATACTTTCGCGTTTCGTCTGGTGAGTGAGGTGGCCGGAGCCCAATTTTTAAAAGGTTGTCAACGCATCTGCAACCCACAGGTGTAGCAGATGTTCATGAGCGGCGGTATTCACTTAACATCAGGTGAACCACCTGCTCGCTCGGCACTTGAGGTTTATATAATAAAATAGATGAGCAAGTTCCGCGCGAATGATAAGTACGCCAAGTTTTTTTGGAAAAATGAGTTCAAAAAAATAACATATAATGTGTTGAAAAGTGTTGTTAAATGTATTCTTTAACTTTTATTCCCTAATATTTCACTTTCAGGTTTGTTGCTCAGACTTCCTTACGGAAAGAATTGAAGTTGACGATATCGACGAAATAGAAGAACACTATAATCGACATCTTTTGCCAAATACGTGTGGGGAAATTCGCGGAACAAAAATTTTTGGGGGGGTTAGAGCAGGAAACGGCGAGTTTCCTTGGATGGTGTTAATTTATTTCAAGCGTACGTGCATTGTTTACTTATTACAAATTATTTTACAACGTTTTCACAATCTCTATGATGATTGATTTATATTACAAATTAAAAAACGTTGAGATTTCATTAAAATCTGTAAAAGAGATAGTTTTTGCGATATGTACTTGATATGACTTTTAATGCCTTAAACTAAATACTGGGTTATAAAAATGTCAGTGGTTAATATTAATCAAAACAGTTTCGTATGCATGATGATGTTCCTAATTTACTAATTGTTTTTTTTTTTTTAAATTAAAAACCAAGGTAACTTAGTCTTTAATCAAAAATTTGTTGAACTTACCATGCAAGAAGCCGGAGTGATGGAAAAATTCATTACCCACATAACTCACAAATATTTGCAGGGAATGGTAAATCGGCGGCTGAATGCGGGGCGTCCCTTATTAATGACCGTTACGTATTGACAGCTGCGCATTGCGTAAGACGTCAAGAAATTTTAGGGGTGCGGGTTGGCGAGTACGACTTAACGAAAAATCCAGAATGCGAGTCGATTAATAAAAATCACTGTACAACGCATAAAGTAAGAAATTATTTGAGGATTAAATGTTAACAATAAAAATGCTTACGATGATCGCCTTCGACCATCCCGTAGAAAATTAGTTTCATTAATAAAACAAATATAATTTCTTAATTTAATACATTTAATGCCCACTCTTATTTTGAAGTAATTGGTTATAACCTTAACTGTTTCGTGTTATTAAATGGGTTGGCGTGTGCATTTTTTTAAATTTCTAAGGTATTGTTCTTTTTCATATGATTTATTTTTACAGGATTTACCTATTTCCGACACTATTATTCACCCGAATTTCAAACAGTACCCAAAAATGATTAACGATATAGCACTCTTGCGTCTGAGGACACCAGCAAATTTTTCTTGTAGTAAGTATTTTAAATGATTTTCTTATACCAATGACGGAAACAATCAGTGTAAATTAATTTAATGTAGTAAGTTATTCTCACGTACGTGATAGAAAAAGACGAAGAAACTTGTATGATGTTCCGTCGTGTCGTTTCCTATCTCAAGTCTGCTCTTCGGGGTCACGTGGCTATTCTCTGATAACCTCTGTACTACTCTACCCTACAGTGGATAATCTACATGGAGCTCTTTTATTTATTTATTTTTCTTTTATCTGAAAATTTAACAATCAAATTTCGAAACTGAGGTAAATTTAATGTTAAGTGATTACCGTCGCTTATGGACAACAACATATGTCTTGTTGCAGTTACGTTGTCAACCCTTAAATAAGTGAGCCCCGGGTACCTCATTCACCAGACGAATTGCGACAATTTAATACTTTCACTTCACCCCGGCCTCATGTGAGGTCGTGAAATTTCCCCGGACGAGCCTGCCCATTCACGCCACACTTATGCTGCGTGTTCCTTTTAATCATCAAACCACAAAAAACGGATTACGTTACAGTTGTAACTGTCGAAGGACTCGAAAAACGTAACCTTTAAAATAATATTATAATATAAAAACTACAATTTAATTATTAGCTGGAATAGAAGTGGATCAGATCGATATTAGGATCCAGATTGAATTAAAAATTAATTATTGATTACTAAGGATATTTTGTTATTATGCCTACGTTAAGTTACTATGCATATTACACATAATATGCATAGTAAATTAATTTTAATAAAAAAAAAAGTTTTTTAATACAGGTATTTAAAGTTATTATGCATCAGAGACAACATTAATCATTCAATAACCCTTTTTAGCTTGATTGCCGACGTAATTTACGTTTTTTTTTTTCAGTAAACATAAAACCAATATGTTTGCCATTACCCCAAAACTTGAGAGAGCGAACCCTGGTAGAAGAGGTAGCGACTGTAGCTGGCTGGGGCCTTACAGAAAGGCAGACACCATCGAATGTGCTATTAAAAACAGGCTTAGCGATACGCAACAATTCATATTGCGATATGTTTTACCCAGGGTAAGTTGAATTTTTTACTACTCGTAATATGCGAAATACAGAGACCTACCATCTTAAGGTATTATAATCATTTATATTTATTATTGTCATTATGTTGTAATTGCTATATTGTTACTTCTTTACTGTTACGACTGTTACTGTTACGACAGTGTAAACAATGTGGAAATATTTTAGAAAAATAAATAAATAAAATGAACTGCATAATATTTTAAAAATTTAAAAGACATAAGGGTTATGTGTTATTAAAATAACGGAACAAAGTTTCTTATCGCGCGGTATGGCTTTGGCGGATGGAGGCTATGTTAAGAAAAGTGTAAGAATTTCACGACCGAATCGTCACGAAAATACCATGGTAACCTTAACAACTTTTTGTTATTTAACTATAAAATTCAAACTTATTTAAGAAAGAGTACAGGTAAATGGGATAAAGTTTTTAGTTATTGGAAATATAATACGTTTATCAACAATAACACATTCTGTAGGAACTTCGTTTCAACCTGATGTTCCACGACACTCACGCATTTCCTTTATTAGTGAATATTGAAATAATAACACACTCTGGAAATGAATTGTTCGCTCCAGGCTCTTTCAGGTGGACTTTAATAATATTGTTAATATTTTGAAGTTATACTTCTTTTGGATCGTTTGAAAAACAATATGAGAGTGATTTTTTTACGATGCGCGCGCACACTTTGAATTTAAAAATAAAAATGATAGTAAGCCTCCGTTCTCGTCTCTATAGCCGTCGAAGAATCGATAGGAACATAATAACGAGTTAATTGAGAAAAAAACGTTACCAAAGGGGTCTTATGATCGAAAGGAAAAAGATCTTATATAGGAAAAATAACAGACAGGAAATATAATACTATTAGGAAAACCCTCACGCTATTCCAATCAGGGCACATATTGACAAAGCCTCGAGAAACATTTGCAAAACGCACCCACATCCACACCCTGCAAAAGTTGTCAGGTCAGAAAGAAACCCTACCCAGTTGTTTCACTTGCCTTCGGTAACTACAAAAATGCCAAATACTTGGTAGACAACTAAGAGCTACAATTTAAGTCAATTCACTTCGATCAACCCACCTGTTGGAGATCCCACTCCATAAAAAATAGGCTTCATTCATTTTTTTTAATTTTATTCCTTGTGCCTGCACTAAAGAAACCAAGACGAAACTTTTTATCGCAAATTTTTTCACGACTGCAAGAACGTAGAAATGAGCTTTCTTGCAGATTGTTACTTTCACTTTTAGATTAGCTTAGATTCACTTGCTATTGATTTTTATATCATTTAAAATTTTTGTGGTAGCCTCTGCACTTAAGATGAAATTAAAATGGGTTGATAAAATTGTCGAAAATGTCTTCGCCACTACTATAAAAGAATGTTTTGGAGGGATAAAAAATTTTAAAGTGCACTCACATCTTTTCAGATTTTCCGAGGAAAACAAAATATGTGCAGGACACCCTGGAAATGATACATGTCGTGGTGATTCCGGTGGCCCACTTAAACTGGAGGATAACTATTATGACACGTATAGATTTGTACAATACGGCATTGTGTCTTATGGTGGATTAAGCTGCGGCAGCGATTTACCAGGTGTATACACTGACGTTAGACAATACCTGAAGTGGATTTTAGACACTATAAGGCCATAAGTTTTTTTCAAAATCGTCGCCGTTATACAATAAAATAATTGTGATAAAAATTTCTTTTCTTCTTTCCTTTTTGTCAATGATATATGTCTTGATAATACATTAGTGATTAAAAACACGAGGGGATAAGTCGTTTATCGTAAATAATATTTGATCAAACCTATTTCTAGGTTATGCCTAAACTTGAACTTGAAACTTGACCCGAATTTATATTTCACCTTGGAATCGAATAAACATAAAACATATATGAAATATTGACACTGATTACATATCTTATCCTTTAAACGAGCAATTCTTGTATATATATATATATATATATATATATATATAAATATATAATCGGAATGTCGGACACGGCTCCAGTGATTTTCATGAAATTTAGTATGTGCGTAGATTCGGGGGCGAAAAATCGATCTGGCTTGGTTTCATTTTTAGAAAATGTCCCTATATCCCTGTTTTGGGGAATGAAAAATACCATTCGAATATGACGGTAAATTTCGCCGCAAAAAAAATGTTATAATAGCTCGGTCGGTAATCGGGCGGCCCCAAAACAGACGGCCGCGGTTCGTATCACGATCATTTACACACTTATTTTTTTTTACTTTTTCTATATCAGATCATTGCTTTCTTTATTTTTTTTTATTTCCAAAATACATGATTTACCAAAAAAAAAACCGAGAAAAGCTCGGTCCTCCAGGTACTGATTAATTTAAGCAGGATTATCCGAATTAAAAAATATTGAAAAATGGCACAATTTGTTTAATAATATTTGTTTCCAATCTAGTGGTCGAGGTTTTTATGTATAATCTAAAGGCCATAATATGAAGACAGGATGCTTAAGGATGTGGACTGTGATCCCTACTTGTTTCCTGGGGCGTTGCCGCCTCCACATCCAAAAGAACAAAGCCGTTCTCATATTCGAAGCGAAACGTCAGATGACAAAATATAGATTATAGTGAACAAGTCACAGAATGTATCTGATAAATAACTATTAATAAAAAAAAACTTGAAAAATAAAAACAGAATTCATATTATATTGTTTTATTTCAAGAGCATCCAAATATATACAAACTAAATAATAATCTAAGTAAAATGAAGGGAAACAACGATCGGCTATCGTAACGCCATGTACTTGTAAGAAAGAACGAACCACCTTAAGTGTATTTTCCTCAACAGATAGCGTTGATACCAAAATAAAAAAAAAATAGCCAGTGTCATGGGTGACAAAAGTGAAAACATATACAATACTCGTAAGAACAATATAAAAATTAAAATTGTATAATGTTTAATTGTACATATTTTATAGGCACTCCGAACGATAATAAAAGTATAACGTATGTATTTATGTATTTTATCATATCTATAACTAAATATATAAAAAAAGCTAATGGAAAGCGTTCAGTGACGATGACGTAAGTTTCACGGTTTTTTTTTTTCACCCAAAAGGTGCCCAACGGTGTAAGAAGTTTTCACTTCAAAAAATACAATTCATTTCGGAAAATGTGGCCCGTCATACAACACCGGAAAATGTTATCTTAAATGTAACCTGTTTAAAAAAATAATAAAAAAAAAAAATGTGATTTGAGATCAACATACATCAAAATAATCTGCCATAAATAACACGATAGACCTCTTCTAGTGCGTCGCATGTTCAACTTCACGGACAACGGACCACACACACACACCTACCCAATTTGGCAACGGTTCACGCTCTTCCACCTGATGGACGCACGTTTCCGCATGACCTGCTACAATCGGGGCAGGCCTGGAGCCAGCTTCTGTGGTGGGTCCGTGTACCTTTGTAGCGAAACTTTAAATTGTAAATTTTGTAGATAAATTAAATCATCATCTTGACTGCAAAGACTGGCACTAAAAATAAAATGAAAAATAATCCTAAAATTTTAAGAGCAATGGCGACATCTTCCGTTAAAAAAGTTCATCGTTGAATGTTCTTTGTAAGGTGTTGTAAAAGATGGTGCCAAGCATTGCTAAAGATGCAAAAGAGATAGATGTCGAGATTTTCGCGCCGTGCTATCATCGGCCGCTTAGCTTAGTTGGTAAAGCGTCTGAGTGAAAACACAAGAATTTCTCAAATATCGTAAATAGGAAATTTTTGTTGTAGTGTACATCAAAACTCTAATACTGTATTAGGTATCTGTAGATTCTTGCAAAGTGTAGTGTATGTATTATGTAACTCATGTGTTTCTTCATCGACAGCCTTGCACTTCTAATAAAATAATCCAACTTCAAATTATTACAGTATCATTTATTAAAAAAGGTCACAAGAGTACTAAAATGAAATGTCTGCGAAGTAATCTTCGATAGTGATTATTACTATGTGAAAAGTTGTCTAAGGAGCAGGCGGGTCACATGATGTTAAATGAATACCACCACCCATGGCAATCTGCAACACCCGATGGCTTGCTTGCTTGCACTCAACATACGAAACGCGAAAATTTTATACTTTCACTTCACGCCGGTCTTCTGTGCGGCCGTGGGACTTACGCAGATGAGCCTGTCCATTCATGCAACAGCAAAAGCTGTAGCGTGGCTCTGCCACAGTTAAAAACATAACGATAATAAATCATGGATACATAAGGATTCATTCATTCTGTTAAAACATTCTGTATGAACATACGAGTATACTGTATTCTTTATGATGGCTTTGTTTCTACCATCGGAGAACGGATCATTCCTTCATGTCGTGTCATCGTACACGTTACTTTTCAAGATTTTTGTTTAATGTGGAAGAAGGCATAAGGAATATTATATTATATTTTAAGGGAAGAATTAAGAAGGTGGCAAGGTGATGTGAAGTCACCGCATGAACTAGCATCTGCAACACCCGTAGGGTTGCCACCTACAACAAAGTGGACCCTAGTTACTCCTCACTCATCAGACGAAAAACAAAAGTATAATACTGGACACTGAGCTGTCTTTGCTTTTTATTTTTTATCTTTCAATTTAATAAAAAAAAAATCTTGTGTGTAGTGAACTTGAAGATCACAAGATGAGACTCCATCAAAATTCGGTTTATGATTAAATAATGATACGTAAGATCATTCAACTGTGATGCATAAGATTACGGATATACATCCATAACCAAAATACTTTGATGGATGCAAGCGTTAACTGTTATGGGTACAAGTGCACTTAATATATCTTTCAGGATTCCAGAACTAGGAGCGCTGAAAAAATTACCGCCCGACTCAACCATTTTCGACTGAACTCCGAAGAACTTATTTTTAGGACAACGAGGGGAAGGGCGAGCTCTGTCTGTCTGGTACACTTGAAGTTAAAAATATGTACAACTTTTGTTAACTTTGTATTTTGTTCGCGACTTAAAAGGGTTAACTGGTGTTTAATAGTAGAACAATTGTATTATAACGACGATTAGGGGCGATGACCTACTTGTATAAATTATTTCTTGGTAAATAAAACAAATACGGATTTTTAGCGTTTAAATAAGTTATTAAATGTTGACGGTAGCAGGGACTAACTATGGGACCTTTTAAACGTAAAAACATCTGTTCAACACAGAAAAGTTTACGAAACGTCATAAATTAAAATCAATATTAAACGCGAAAAAATCCGTAAAATAATTTTATTTAACAATATTTCGAATATTCGAATAAATTCAAGACATCATTCATTTCTTGTAAAATTTATTGTTTTCTGTTTACACACATAGAGTTACACAAATCGTTGTAGTGTTCATGACTTTATCGTGTCCAGAATCCATTTCATGAACCACGAGACATCGGTGTACACGCCAGGAAACTTTGAGCCGCATTGACTTGGTCCGTGTGAAACGATGCCGTGTTGTATGATTTTGAAATTGCCGTTGTAGTCGCCTTCCAACATCAGCGGGCCACCAGAGTCACCTTTGCAGGAGTCTTTGCCCAGTTCCCCGGCGCAAAGTATGTTCTTTGTGGTGTCCTCTTTAGCGTTCCTGTAAGAATTCAATATATTGTTTGTTTTTTACGTGAGAAGGAAGAAGAAGGGAAGGTGGCGGGCGAGCTGGCGGTTCACCTGTTAAGTGATAACTAAAAATTGATATTTGCACTACCCGTATGGCTGCAAATGCGTTGCCGCCTTATAATAAGGTGAGCCCCGTCTGCCTCACCAGTTGAAACGCAGAAGTTAAAACTTCCACTTCACGACGGACTTCTGTGCTATGTGTGCGTGCAACAGCGAAGACTGTTGCGTGGCCCTACCACGGTCATAAGTTACTAGCTGCTGCCCGCGAATATGTCTGCAACCATCCATACATACAAACTTTCGCGTTTATAATATTAGTAAGGATACATATTTATACCACAGTTATATATATATATATATATATGTATGTTCAATATATACGGATTTGTGATTATTTATCTATGAATATATATATTACGACGTCAGACCTCTTCATATATATAACAGTTTCTAAGTTTCAGAATCTTATTTATGAAATTAACGTTATTATTGATTAAAACATAAACGTATAATTGTTATATGTTAATGTTTATTATTTTAATGGTCTTTTATTTAGCCAATTTAAAATATATTTTTTTTGTTTAAAGAAAAAAATTAAATATTTTTTTAATCTAATATGTAAAATTCTCGTGTCACGGTGTTTGTAATTGAACTCCTCCAAATCGGCTTGACCAATTTTCGTGAAATTTTGTGTGCATGTCAGGGTGGAGAATCGGACATCTATTTCTCAACCCCCTAAATGTTAAGGGTGGTCCACCACAAACAATTTTTTCTACACTACAAATAATTTACATGTCAAAACAACATTAGCCGGGTTAGTTTATAAAGAAAATAGGTTATTAGACGAATTTGCGGATTTACGTACAAAAATTAAAATAAAAATCTTGTCCATTGCGTAAAATTTGTTGTTAACGAATAAAAATAGGTCCTTTAACTATCCCGTGCGAATACTGGTGCATATGAACGTTTTGTTAATACATAATGTTTTACTTGCCTGTTGTAATAAAGTTTGCAAGCCTCACTAGTATGGACGGGTACTAAAACTTTCAGAAGTATGGTAGAGGCAGTGTTGTTCTCAGTCAAGCCCCAGCCAGCGACAGTTGCGGGGTCAGTGACAAGGTTACGTTCCCTTAACTCCTGTGTGACTGGCAAGCATATCGGTGATATGTTCTCTAGAATAACACACAAAAATAAATGTAATTAAATTGATTATCATAATATAAAATAAACTTGATGTTTACAGATAAACCATCATCGTTACTTTTTGTTTTCAAAAATATTTAAAGGTTCACTTGTTGTCTAGAAATAAAATTGGCTCGGTGAGATACAAACGAGTATATCAGCTGGTAAAGAAATATTAGGCTAAGCAGCCACAAAGATACGTCAAGCACAGTGGTCTTATGTAACAAACACACAGGGTTTTTTTTAATTAGTAGTAAAGATACTAAAATATATGTCGTATATAGCTTATTGATGCGAAACGAGATGATTACTTACTAAGCGAGACGTTGGCAGGTCTTCTTAAACGAAGAAGTGCAATGTCATTGCGGACTAAAGGTGGTCCCCTATAAGATGGATGGATGATCCTTTCTGCTACACCAACGTCCTGTAATTGAGGGTCGTCGTGTTTTTAAGTAAAGTTGCAAAATCGCAAACAAATCTGCCGTTTAATGTTACAGTATTAAATGGTATAAACTTTTCCTAGTCAATGAAATTATAGACCGCTCATAAACTGAAACAACATTATTAAACATGTGATATGGTTCGTAAAAATTTAAAGGCACAATTGCATTTAAATTCTTGTAAGATATCGCGTGTTTTCGTGAAATATATACGAAAGAGTTAAAAAGATAAGCCCTAATAGTGTGTAGGGCCACGCAGCAGCCTCGGCTTTTGCATGAATGGGCAGGCTCGTCCGGGTAAGTACCACGACCTCGCAGAAGACCGGCGTAAAGTGGAAGTATGACAAAAATTTTCGCGTTTC
The DNA here is from genome assembly GCA_933534255.1 of Iphiclides podalirius. Lineage (NCBI taxonomy): Eukaryota > Metazoa > Arthropoda > Insecta > Lepidoptera > Papilionidae > Iphiclides > Iphiclides podalirius. The sequence continues at coordinate 8,798,912 of OW152828.1, forward strand.
GTCTGGTAAGTGAGGTGGCCGGAGCCCAATTTTCAAAAGGTTGTCAACGCATCTGTAATCCTCGGTCGTAGCAGATGTCCATGGGCGGCGGTATTCACTTAACATCAGGTGAATTACCTTCTCGCTTGTCAACTTTTCAAATAAAAAAAAGATATCGAGAACAGAAATGTATTTATCAAACGATTCTTAGGACTACCTGTATATTTGTTTCGCAGGTATTACCGTCGCAGTCTTCACGCTTTGCCCAATTGTAGTCGCCGAGGCGCACACCCGCAATTTTCCTATCTTTAATACAGTGAGCAGCGGTGAGCACGTATAAAGAGTTTATCAGAGTGCCCCCACAAAGGAACTCCTTGCCTAAACCTGCAACCATAAGAAGCCTGAGTGGAATAAATAATAAAGTTTTATAACACAGTTTTATCATTTTAATTTAAACAATTTCATTAGATTACGTCAAATATGAGTCAACACATCCTCGTCGTCGTCTTCGTCGGGGATCATCTCCATGATTTATTTTCCTGAGGTATTATGAAAACCAGTTATCTATGATCGCTTTGCATGTGTATTAAATTATCATAATATAAAAACAGGAAAAATGTATAATGGTGAATACTAATTTTAATTTGTTATTATGGTTATACTATATTTAGATATAATTCTGAAAATTATTTCCAATCATATATAAACTCCACGTCTTGTTCTCGTTGTCCAAAAGGTGGTCTAAATTGAGTGAATTCAAACCCGAGGTCTCATTAAGTCCAACGATCAATACGCAATACCAGCTAGGTAATACGTAATAGGTAATACGATAATACGCAATATCATTCAATCATAACAAGAGAATACGTACGGGTATTGTAAGAAATTAGGACCATCCATGGAAATTCGTAGAGCCTGGCAACCTCGCCTCCGACGACTCTACTGCCTTCGATTTCACCACAGTCTTCAGGTAACAATGATAAATTTGGATGGTTGTCTATCTCTGATGGTGCGGGAGGGAACTCGGAGCAACAGATCTGTTGTAAAGAAGATTCAACATTTATTTTGGAAAGAAAACTTTATGCTGAATTGACAACGATTTTGAGTTATCATAAATTATTGCATTATGGACGGATATAATTGTAAGTTTAAACAGCAAAATTAGAATGTCATCTAAGAAAAGAGAAAATAATACTGTTGAGATGTGAAGTGATATTAATAGATAACGTACAACTTTCGTTTTATTTTAATTACATCATCATAATCATCTTCCACTCAGGTAGGGTCGGCACATCATATCACTCGTGTTGCTAGCTGTTTTTTACGATCGACCACCTGTCTGACGTCAACCCTCCTTGGAAAACAAACGTCCGGAGCCGGAACAATTATCTGTGGGTTACACAAATTCTTGTCCCGTCTGGGAATCGAACCCATGACCCCCGACGCCGAAGCCAATAGCAAAAGCAACGGTGCCACCGGGTCTCAAACCACCAAAGAATGCAATTTTGAATAATGAAGATTTGCTTTGGACGGGTTGGGTAGGTTAATTAGGCAGGCATCAAGGTTAGGCAGGTAGAAACTGTTTTTTTTCAGTCCTAAAAGATATAATTATCGTTAGTCGTAGTATACACTGGACAAGCTAATATTTAGCTAATATTTAAAATATTTCGTAGCACCACGCTGTGAACGATGTCTTTACGCAGAAGGGCAATATTTCCTAATAAATAAAATAAGTCCCGAGTCGCCGGCTGTTAAGCTGTTCTTTGTCTATTACTATAGTTTCCAAATCGATCCAATAGTTTACAAGTATTGGTTATCGTTATATTTGAATAGTCTTTGATTTTTGATTAACCTCATTTCTGCGTATTATTAAACTTTACATCGAAGTCTCTCAGAGCAGTCATCCGATCAGTTACAACAATGTTTTTCCTCGCGAGACGTGGGAATTGTTACGTACTTCTCTTCGTCAAATACTGTTAATTAAGTTGCTCAACGAAGCTTCAACGACAGAATTTCTTTAGTGTTATAGATTAAACCAATCGTGTTAAGACAAAATATAAAAAACAATTTAATCCTTCCTTCAAAATGTACTAAAAGGAAATAGAGACTTCATAACTTTGAAAACTCTGATAACTTATTGGACCAGATGTCTGAATTAGAACTTTTATTAATCCTACCATCTGGTCTCGATCAAATTAGAACGCAATGGGCCTGATGAGGGATAATCACTAAACTATGAAAAACATGTCCCTTTTTAAAATTTTAGAAGATTGTCGTCTTTTGTAAAATACCTTTGGAATGTCGCTGACTGTTTCCGTTGAACATAAAGAACTCCTGATGAGGCCCTCAGTTTTAGGGGTCTTTTTATAAACAGCAAGATAAATTGCTCCGGGACATTCGGAGAGAAGTATGCAGTCATTGCAGGTTTCTGCAAATATATATTGTAAGTATATGTAAATGATCAAAAATTTAAGATGACATAAATTTTCACTTATCGGTAAAGCATCAACTTTGAGGAGTTAGGTATATAAACTGTAGAGATACTAATGTGGTAGTAGACATTTTCAAGATCTTAAAATATTTATATTATGGGTCCTACCCATTGAAATCGTTATACGTAGTTCTCGACTTATCACAATTATCATTTACTAATTCATTAGCAATATTTTATCTTATTGTGTTGTGAAATTTTAGTAAAATTTGAATGTGTTCACACATTCAAATTTTACTAGGTGCACAATTCGGCCCCATCTATTAAGCAACCCAAATATTGAAGTATAAACTGGAGAAAAAGTGGTCCAAATGGGTCAAAAAATGGTCATGGAAACCAAAAAATGCTCTAATATGAAAAGTTTACTAAATCAACAAGTCAAGGTAGAGAAAGCAAAGGCCATCCGATTTTGTACAAATTCATTCAGTTCTAAACGCACAATTTTGAAAATTTATTACTTTCAAATCAAGCAATTCATATTTATCTTAAATGCTTGCTCCTGGGAATCTAACCCACGACCTTCAAAATGAGTTCAATGCCAAAATGCTTCACCATGACTTCCTGGTTTTTAAACATTAATTTGTTATTTATAATATTAACTAAAATGATTAAGTTGCATTTTATCAGAATGTGGTTGAGAGCAAACATCCCGAGCGTGTTACACGCTTAATTAAATATTTTTGCAAGGTTTTCCTGCCTCCTCGCCCATATTGAAGAAACTGGTTTGTCATAATGAAATATGTTTTGAGAAGCATCTTTATAATACTGTTTTGAAAAGATAATCATTATTGTAACATAGGATCTACGAAAACAATTTTTGTTTCTTAAAAATCGATGTCACATCTATGGCCAAAGCGATGGACCTTTTGTCCATCGCTTTTGTTTCTTAAATAATTTGTCATATGAATGCGTAAAATATTTATGTACTGTCCGTCTTAAATATCAAAAATTAATATACAAGGCGAATAATTAATATTAATCCATTTTATTGAACGCTGAGGTTTGTTATTAAACAACGGAAAACACATTTACTTATTTTATTTTTTAAGTGATTTTTATTTAATTTGAACTGTAAAATAAGGACTTACTTCCAAATGAGCCTACGAGGTTGACAGCAAGTACAGCTGATATTATCACAAATAGCTTTCCTAACATGGTATTATTATTATTATAATATTTAACTAAATAAGAATTAAAGCGTCGGTCCTCAACAGAGGTCCGATAACTACTGGTCACACAGTCGCGTCGAACAACAAAATGACTCAAATTATATGTATATGTAAATATACTACATTCAACAATACAGGTTTTTACGCGAGGGAACCATACGTTTCTTTAAGTCGTTCCTGGTGATGACAAATCGCTAAGACAATTCCAGTATCTCCATACACATGTTGAAGTTACACGAGGAAAACGTCGTAGGTAAGTAACTTCAGATGAAATTATTCACTGAACCACATTTTTGTCAAAAAATTAGCATGAAAGCTTAGTAACAAACGGATTTCTTTTTTTCTTTCTTTAAGTCAATTTTATGCTCTTATTTTTACGATACTGTTTTTTATTGTTTTGTTATTAATTTAGTAGTAATACAAGTTTAAGCTAAAATCCAGTTTTTCACCGTTGAACACGTGACAAGTAAACACTTAAAATTTACAATTTAATTGGTGCCGGCACAGCGGATTGAACTCCTATTGATGATTATCAGGTTGCTCGAGTTTGAATTACAACGGAGCGCCGGGACAGTGAGCTATCACGGCTAGTGAGGAAGCCTGCATAGTTTTCGAAAAAATAAACAAAATATTTCGAAGAAATGAAGTGCTTCAATCCGCAGTGGGGCCACGTGGTGGACTATGCCCTGATGGTTTTTTTTTTAATAGTTTTTAAATTACTCTAGCTGAATGCTTCGTGAATTTTGAATTTTTTATTCGTTTCTGTTGTAACTTCAGAATAAAAAGTATGATTAATTTCGTAAACAAAACTCTCTTGTTCAAAACATTATTTGTACACAAATATCAATCCAACGGCTAGTTTTTGACTTTTATGGACACAAACATAAGTAAGCTAAGTTTTTATATACTTACTAGCTGATCCGGCAAGTTTTGTTTTCCCAAAAATTAAAAAAAATTATATTATATAATCTCACTTTATATTGGTCTTCTGTGAAGCCTCTGTACTTCACTATACTAGCCGCAGCAGAAACTGCTTGGGGGCTTTACCGCGATAAAATTTTCCTGCAAGAAATTTGCTATGTGGTCGTTTGTAAATTTTTTACTGTGTTTAAAATTAATATGATGGAAATTATGAGAATAATATAGTATCTCGATGTTGAGTTTCTTGTAAACTAACATTTGTTGTTAGAGTAAGAAAATTTTTATGTAATACCTAAGTTTTCTATCTGAATTTTATGACAATTTGTTGTATAAGTTAGGGTTAGTGGAAGGTTTTGGTGTGGACGTTTTACGAACATAGAGTCCTCGTGGACAAACCCCCGGATCCAAAACAATTATCTGTGAGTCAAACAAATAATTGTAGCGTCTGGGAATCGAACCCACGACACGCAGCGCTGAAGCCAATGCCTTGGCAACTGAGCCACTTATGCCCGGTTCCTATATTCAACGAACGACCGTTAGTTACATAGCTTCGTAACTTTCACAACAACTTGTAGATTAACGAAACGCCAGTAACTCACTTTCCGTAGGTAATGCAACGGCCCTTAAGGAAAACGCCTCGTTTTGTTAATATAGGAACGGACGTACACTCCTTTTATCTACAAGTCGTTACGAAAGTTACGAAGCTATGTAACTAACGGCCATTCGTTGAATATAAGAATCGGGCATTAGTCATCAAAAACTCTGTCTCTATATAGACACGATTTCTTTGAAACAATAATTTTCTACATGGTTTTATATGACAGTTTTAGTTTTTTTTTATTATAACTCCGTTTACCCAGTCGCATAGTAGGAAAGTAACAGACGCGTGAAATTGCTATTAAAGATTTTAAGGCGTCGTGTGAGTTTAAAGCAGTATTAATACATACATTTCACTTGATGATACATTGATTTGAAATTAGATTGAAAACTTTTAACTACTTAACCAGTCATACATTGTACAAATGTATGTAAAGTCTTGGTAATGTCTTAAAGGCAGCTCAGATGAGCATTATTAAAATCAACAAAAACAGTTTTCACAGATTTGAATGGTCAAGTTCAGCTGTTGGTAATAGGTAATAGCTAAACGTGCAATAAATATTTGAGCCGACACATTTTTGAATAAACTAAACTGGAACGTTTTTATAAGCCATGTCTTATCCCTATTGTTTAGCCAATTACCTATGTTCATCGTTGGGACGACGGTCTTATCTATAACATTTATACTACTTAAAACTTTATATTGATGTTAGGAAGTGAGGGGGTGGATAAATCTACACTCGAAATAAGGTCTTTTGTTAAGACGAGTGTACGCATTTTTTATGTGAAAAGTTGCCAAGCGAGCAGACGGTTCACCTGATGGTAAGTGAATACCGGCGCCCATGGACATCTGCTACACCCGAATCTTACGGATGAATTGACAACCTTTTGAAGATTGGGCTCCGTCTACCTCACTCACCAGACGAAACGCGAAAGTATTTGTCATACTTCCACTTTACGCTGGCCTTCTGTGAGGTTGTGGTACTTACTCGAACGGGCATGTCCATTCGTGCAACAGGCGGGGCTGCTGCGTGACCCTACCACCGTTAAACATATTAATTAGCCTTTATAACAATTACAAAATGACGATACTATCATTAAATATATTAAAGAGTTCCCTAGAGAAAAGAAACAGATTTAGTGAAATATGTACCTATATAGCATTAGCCATCTCTTTCTACACCTTTGAGTATAAAAGACACATTTGTTTAAAATTTTCGGATAGCGTGGATCGCACGCCATTTCTTGTGAAACAAGGTTATATCAATGATATTTTATTAATTTCAACATTTGAGGTCTACATTTTTTTATTATTAAACATACTTGGAGTCTGGTTTTTCCAACTGATAGATTTGAGGGAATTGTCAAGGTCGGTCTCAAACGATAAAATATAACAATAATTGTAATGTATTAATGTTAAAAATTAATACTGAAGTTGTAAAAGTATTTTGTGATAAACATAATGTGTTGTTACTAGTGTCTGGGTTTTTTTATATCTATAAAAAGTATTTATTTAGAAAAGAGAAATTTGTTTAAAAGTTTTTAGGTTCGGTATGTTTTTACTTACATGGTATAAAACAAAGTCGTCCCGCTGTCTGTCTGTCCCTATGCTTAGTTGGATCTTTAAAACGAGGCAAAGGATTTTGATGCGGTTTTTTTTATTAGATAGAGTGATTCAAGAGGAAGGTTTATATGCATAATATATAAAACTCTTTTAATATATAAATACATTAAATCTGTGCGAAGCATGGGCGGGTCACTATTCTATAATACAGTTATGCTTAGTTTGGGACTAAATAACGTTGTGTACAAATATGTCCGACAATGATTATTATAAATAAACACGAAGATCTCGGAAGTCATTTGTGAAATAGGTAATAAATAAACGTTTAAAATCAATTCTAACCCAGTGGTTTGACGTTTGTATATACAGAAGTCAGACATTTCTCACCGATTCCTTACAAGATACACTACTAGTTACGCTTACAATGTTTGATTCAGACCAGAACAGTTCAATTGCTAAGCTATAGCGTAAATAGTTATATTTAGGTTTAACAAATTTAACAAATGCAATGTGTATTGAATTATATTTGCTAAACATGTCCATACGTAAAATGCATTGACCAGAAATTACTATTAACTGTAGAAACAATGACATAATTATAAAGTCGATATAAGTAATTAGAAAAACTTTCACATTCATGTATATATATATATGTATTTAAATTTTCCTATTATTAAACTTTGAAATCTCTAAATAAGAATATTCATAACGAACATTTAAATAGTCAATGATGCAATATTATTTTTTTATTTTATTTTGTTTATCGGATCAGTAGTGTCGAATAATGACTGAGAAATAAAGCGCTTGAATGGTCTGAATGCACCGCTAGACGCTTTGTCGTGAGATATCGCTTTAAGGGCGATAGATAACACTGTATAAAACATCATTAAAATGATATGAGCCGCCATCTTAAAGCCAACTTTTAACACAGACAATTTAACGTTACTAATAACTGGATAAAACATTACCGTTATTATCAATGAATTAACTAGGCAAACACGTGTATACGTGGCAAAAAAATATTATATATGTGAAGTCCGCCAATTCGCACTGAGGCCGCCTGGTGGACTATGCCCTGATACCCTATTTACTAGGCAAACAAGTTGTCTAAAAGATTACTGCCTTCTCTGGACGTCATTCGTAATCCCTATGATTTCTACTCTAACTAATAACTAACTCTTATCTAACTATCATATTCAGTAGTCAAAACGCAGGTATATAAATACTTCTAGCGTACGTACTTCTAGCGTACGCCGTTTTCTGGAGAACATGGTACTTCTTGAAAAAGAAGCTGCAGCGAGGATTTACCACAAAAGTTTCTGGTAACGATGATCATGCTGTTAATGTGTTTTTTCGGTTATGCTTGAGCTGTAGCAAAACTCAATGACACAACCGACTGGTTGCCTTGTTTAAAAAAAAAGCAAATAACTATTAAAACTTATTAAAAAAATATATATTCAAGAAATAATTTAAAAGACCATCAAAGTCTTGTAAAATCACTTATTTTGGCCACTAGTTTCAATGTTATGTACGTACATACCTAATTTATTGGATATAAAAAGTTCTTACCTATTATACCAGCCAGGCATGGTAAGGCTGGTACAGCCTAATCAATTCCTCTTTCTTTATAGAATCTCGCTTTTGGTAGAGATACTGGTGTTATATTTATTTATTTAAGCACAGTTTTAACTTTTACATATTCGTCATAGTCAAGTTTTTCATAGTCTCAACTCTAAAGCACTTGAAAAAATTCTTTCATCTATGAAGATGCATGGGTAAATATTTAAAAAGATAAATTTTAGGCGACCAAATCTCCAAACACCTAATTTTAAGAGCTTTTTAAATATAAAGAACGAAGTGGCCCCTTAGGAATCCAAAAGTTATCACTTGACTCACTGACAGAATCACCACACATATTGTTTCTTTTTTGCGTTATTTAAGAAAATATTTGAATGATAACAATACACTTGTTGCCAACAAACTAACAACAATTAACAGGTTGTTGGTAAATACATATAATTATTTTACATTTTTTAGTCATGGTTTTGTAATGTAAGATACCAAATTATTTGCGAAATTTGCAATGCGGGAAACACATTATAGACTCAAAAATCACTTATTAAAATTAGGAATTTATGAAGTAAAAATGTTTTATTTATGCGAAAAGTTGTCAAAGAAGCTGGCGGTTCGCCTGATGTTAAATGAATACACATGATTGTTTAACTTTAAAAATGTGGGGGCCGTGATACTTTCTCTGCCCATTCGTGCAACAGCTGAAGATGTTGCGTGGCTCTACGTGATACACTTTGCTATGAATTATGCATAGAAGTGTAGCTAGTCTACCGAGTACACTTATAGTTTTTTCGAAGTGCGCCGTTTGTTACAATAAAGATAGTAGAACTGATCGGGTATTATGTTAATTGTTCACAGATATCATCTGAAAGCGTTCATTATCTCGTTAAAATGTGATCTCTACGCTATAAATAACAGAATGAATGCCTTATTAAAGGAACATTTGCGTGTACAACCACTGAATAAGCTCTTAAATAAAACCTGTTCTGTTTGTAAGGTTATATGTTGTGTAAGGTATCTAAAGTTATGTGGTGCCGTTCCTTTTACGTGATTTTAATTGTAAATTGAATGTATTTTTATGTATTTTAACGAGTTTATTTCAAAATTCAATTCCAATACCTATGTCTCTTCTTATTAATATTATGACTGAGACGAAATAACCTCAGAGAAAATAGATCGTGTCATTGTCTGGTTCCATCCACCCTGTTGAGATTTAAAAGCACCATCTTCCTGTACCATATTTTAATAAATAACTTTTATTATTTTTTTTTAAAGGTCTGAGGAATTATTTTATTGTTCTCTTGTAACTTGTGTTGATGTTTAATCCCAATCGAGCCGATTCCGTTTAATGTAGACCTAAATAAAGCACGCGTCGCCGCGGCGCCTTTGCCTTATTCGACAATTTACGGCTTTGTTATGTGTCGCAGTCCACCAACATTCATTAATGGACGCACATGCACTTTAAAATGCAATTTATTGTATGCCGTACATCTTGGAACTAGTTACGCTCGACATATTTTGCGTTAGCTGTTTGATAAACTTGAAACGGGCTTCTGTATCAACGCAGTTCTGTATTAAAATTGTTTGTATGTAACACTGCATCTTAATAAATAGAAAAATACTCGGTGGTACTAAAACAACGAAATGCAATAACAATGAAGTTAAGTAGTAGATGTTAAGGATAAATAATGAATTAAAAAAGTAAAATTGTGATAAAAAATCACTAAATAAAAAAAATTGTTACCGTCTGTATTAAAAAGAAAGGTTTTTCTTTTTTATATCATAGAAGAGTATAGTAAATGAAGATTAATGAAATTAAACATTTTGATTTATTTAATCATCAATATCCTTATAACAAAAGCTCTAAAAACTATACATTAATTAATACACATAATGAAGTAACAACAATTCTTTATAAAGGAAATGTCCACCGAACCAGTATTACAAAAATATTTACTAATATAACTAATTTAACAATACAACAAATTTTAGGCGACTTTTGTGGTTTCTTTTGTAATATTAAATAAACCTTTATTTAACAGGAACCGGTTTGGCAGGTTTCGACGCCGGTAAAATATTCTTTTAAAATTGGCTCGATGGCATATCCGGATACTGTGCAGTCTCTCAACTAAATAAATACAAATATATTATAATAGCGAGCCGTCCAGGCTTCGCACGGGTTTAATGTATTATACATATAAACCTTCCTATATTCTTGAATCACTCTATCTAGTAAAAAAAACCACATCAAGATCTGTTGCGTAATTTAAAAAAATACATTTTAAAATCTAAGAATACATAGGGACCGACAGACACCGGGACGACTTTGTTTTATACTATGTAGTGATTTTAGTGTCTGTCTGCGTAATGTCTTTTTTTGGACTTTGGTTTTAAGGTATTTTGACATTCTTAGTGACTACAATGAGTACACTTTGAACGTTACAGAGAAACAAACGTTACCAAATTTACCACAAGAAACGACTTTCAGTAATAGACTGATCTTTCTAAAGTTAATATAGCTAGCTAGCTCCTTGACAATCTGGGACGGTCGGCTGAAGCCGCATATATTATTTATGAAAGAATGAAACTAATTAACGACATGCCAAAATCAGAAACACGTTTGTATCAAGCCTTGAGGCCCGAAAGACACAATCTCGGATCGCGATTACTTATGTCAGCCATCACTGCATTTGCCAACAAGTTTATAGTACATTCAAATATGCAAAAATACCTTTATTACAATTCAAGTTCGTGCATCTGTTCCACTTTATACGTCATCACTTAGGCAATAAAACTTGTGGCATAAAGAACCCTCGGCAACACATCCACGAAAATAATTTGATTTATGATAATAAAACTAATTTACGGATTTTCTAGCGGTTTATAGTCCACGAGTCCAACCTGTGAACACGAAGGTGAAGGCTGTAAAGCATTCGAAACGTCGGTTATTTAAAATTTTAAACTATTTTTTTTCTTAATAATATAGGCATGTTCAAAAATTTTTTGAAGACATAAACTAAGGTTCAAAACAGCCAGGGAACACATGAAACTGCAAGTGCTTTTTTTTAATAATATAAGCATACAAAAATTATTTAAGAATAAAATAAGAAACAGCCAGGGCACTTGCAAGTGCAGAGCAATAGTCATTTCCAAACATCTTGGTGCTCAATTTATTGTTCACAATTAATTCCCCTTATCGATTGCAGTCCAATCGAGGTTTGAACCTTGTCCATCTATAGTTAGCAGGGTGTTGCAGTGTGCAGCGGAGCACACTGTATTTTCGTGTTGTCGTCGTGAATCAGCTACGTTGTTATCCCGAGTCCACGGATCGGCTACCCACGGACCTCTTCCGCCGAAGCTGTCAAAACCGCTGAGTTAATAACAAACTACACGTCATAATAAAAAAAAAGTTTACAGTTAATTGTTTATGGATGTCTCTTAATTTATTACATAAGTTAATATATATATATATACCAAGAAACGACTTTCTGGTTGTTAGTCTAAACTTCGGTAGCGATGGGAGCGTTAAAACGTTTACTTACTTAAAAAGATGACGTAGTGACTCAAAATGACCCAAGCCAGCCACAGCCCGTATTGCTTGCTTGCTTTTGAAATACAAACATCGTGTCTAAACCGGATGCGAAACCCCAAAGTAAAAAAACATCATATGACATAATGACGTGATTATAAGCGTAATAAAGTAAATTAGCTGTAGCCTCGTTTGGTTGTTAACTGATCTTGCGGATGGCAAAGACGGCAGCTCTCAATTTCTTAACTAATTTATCTACATGAACTCTCCAACTTGTAGTCAATGCATATTCCAAAAAATTCGGTTGAATCCTCAAGGGGTAGAATTTTCTCTTCAATACAGATTTTAGTCGGTGAGACAACTTAGATAGAATAAATCTGATACATTTAGTCTTAGAGGCGTTCAAAAGGTTGCTCTATCATCGTAAAAATTAACTTTAAACAATCATGAAGTGTCATCCGCAAGCGAAACTATTTGAGATGTTTTTAACACGCTTTTGTTTATTAGTTTCACCTGTATGTATTAATGTAACGGTATATTTAAACGTGATTTTGCCGCACTTTGAACGATCAGGTTTTAATCAAACTTTGCGCAATCGTCTACCCACTACTATGTACCCTACCCGTCAATGCAGTAATTTAATTCGTTTTTCCCATAATATTTAATAAATTTAAACTATAATGAGTGATTAAAAAAATATTTCAGAAAAGCGTCGGGTGCTTTTTAAGGTATTATGGTATAGGTAGTATGTTCTATATACTGTCATTAAGTATTATAACAATTGACTCCAAGCAACCCGCGCTTTTATACAAAAAAAATAAATAAAAACAAAACATACGAAACTAATTCAAATAACAAATTTCCCAGATTAAGTTGTGGATCTATCTGCCCTTAATAAGTTGAAACTAATGCCGGTATAAATTTCAAATTTCATATTTTGTAATGAACTATCATTTCATCCAGCATTATTTTCTAAAATACTTTAGTTAAAGATGGCAAGTTAGAGATTGGACGGTAATTAGAAGCATTTTTAATAATATAATAAAAATAAACTTTTTATTCAGAAAAAGCCAAATTACAGTTAAATTTATTTCTGACCCCCACACTAGGCAATGCCTGTCCTATGGGGGTTAGTTCTTGACGATTTCCAATGTTATGCGGCACTTGTAGCAATGTTTAAAAATACAAATTAACTTACAAATAATCACTCAATATTTAAAAAAGAGAAAAAACATTCGTAACAATTAAACAGAATCGTATCAAATGGTAAGAGTAATCACTTTCCTGTTCAAATTACATGTTATTTTTTATTTAGTTAGAATAACCAATAATAATAATAATAAAACAAAATAAATGTAATGAATTAAAGGAATGGGAAAGAGGTGCACGAATGCGGGTAAGTTTTGTTAAGTGTGAATGTTCAGAAAGTTGTGGTGTGGGTTATGTGTGTGTGTGCGAAGTGTGTGGTTGTGCGTGTGCGTGTGCGTGTGCGTGTGCGTGTGCGTGTGCGTGTGCGTTGCGTGTGCGTGTGCGTGTGCGTGCGTGTGCGTGTGCGTGTGCGTGTGCGTGCGTGTGCGTGTGCGTGTGCGTGTGTGTGTGTGTGTGTGTGTGTGTGTGTGTGTGTGTGTGTGTGTGTGTGTGTGTGTGTGTGTGTGTGTGTGTGTGTGTGTGTGTGTGTGCGCGTGCGTGTGTGCGTGCGTGTGTGTGTGTGTGTGTGTGTGTGTAACCATCATTTTGTTTTTGGAATCTGATCTATATACTGGCACAACTTTTCTGCATTTCATTAACTTTGGAAATTGGCTGTAATAATCAATCTAAACATATATTAAATATTTGGGCTAATATGTAAGCAACGTCATAGATTATTAGGTCTATTTCCCATATTGATAAGCCCCATAGGTCTTCTGTTATCTTTTTATTTAAATATTTAAAAATCTTAATGATATCGTTCGGACCTATGTGGCAAAATTTAAAATCTGGAATAGAAATATTAACATATCCCGTTAGACTGCTGCCTCTGGGAGACAGTGTTGTAAATGTTTAGTAGTTTCAAAAGGTATATCTGTGAAGACATTTAGAAACTCGTTTGCAACTTTATAATTTTCTTTTTTTCCATTTACATTTAATATAAAATCCGCCTTTTTTTTCACTATTTTTACCACTTTCCTTATGTATTACCTACGTTGCAAGTAGTTTTAAGTTTATTTTAGGGCAATTTTATTTTATTACTTATCTAGTCTGCTTTTGCTAAAATACAAAGTCTTAAACATTTTTCAAGACTTCCTAACATATTCTTGAAAGCTAGGATCACAAGTTAATGATTACAACATAGATCATACCTGTCAAAGACTATCTCTGCTTTTTTTATTTCCTTTAGTTGCTCATTCACTTAAGCTAAGTTTATTGCCTAAAATTCTAGTTTTCTTTTTTGCAGTTTTATTCAATTAAAATAAAAAGTGTAATTCACTTAAATAAAGAACCTGTAATATTCTTATCTATTTTATTTAATTTTAATGGTCACGCAGACTTAATGGATCACGGACTTCACTTAAGTTGAAGCGTCGGGAGTTAAAATCAAAATTAAAAACCGATAAAATCCGTAAATTAGTTTTATTACCAATGTGTAGAATAAATGTAAAAACAAGATATAATTTTGAAGTACCTCCAAAAATTATACCATTTACCTTTATTGGTGGAAATCCAGTTGGTGCTTTCAAATGTGTAATAAGAAAACAGGAAGTGGACTTGAATTCCGTCGCCCTCGTTAGTTTATAATTGTGACTTTACTTTAATGAGTTTCCAAGTAATTAAAGTTAAATATTCCGCGGTGTCGTGGTGACAAAAACTACCACCCCGCTAGCCTCGGAGTTAAGAGTGCATACAATAAAGGAGCAATAAATTGAGTGAATAGTAAAAGGCAATAAATTGTATTAAATTGATAAATTTTGATTCTCAATAACCTACTTGAAAATTCAAGCTAATTAGATATAGATTATAATGAATTGTATTCCATTTACGATAAGACTGTGTGACGAGGGTGCTTATAAACAAAAAGGAGGAATAATCTTTCAACCCAACAAATATATGAGTTTGTTGGCGTCGCGGGGTCAGATAATATTTTAAAACTATGAAAATAATACTTTAAAACAAGATTTTAACTTAATTACTCTATTATATACACTAAATTAATAAGTGGAAAAAGGTATAATACAGGACTCCAAGGATTTCAACGGTCAACTGTTACCGGGTAAGAATATATATTTTTATGGCTACCGTTCTGTTATATATACAGTTCGCTGTTTATCTATAAGAGATCTTTACAGATTCAGGCTTGATGTGGCCAGGCATTGAGGGCGCCTAGCCTCGTTTATGAGTGACTCGAGGGCTCCCGGGAGACTAGGCTCGGGCTTCACATCTGCCGGACGTCCCGTGACGACCTATTTTTTGTGGAGCTATATGTATGCACGGGATTATAATGATAACCATAAGGCTAGGCAGCTCATAGTTATCTACAAGAAATGGCTTTGGTACATGGAATTAAAATCAATGAAACCGAGAAAGTCTATACCTCTAGGATACGTTAGCATTTTTACATGTTCTTCGTCACTGCAAATTATCGGAGCAACTGTTCCCTCTTAACGGATGGTTAATGCAAATGAAGAAGAGAGTTGAGAATATAATAATAATAAGGAAGAAAGAAAGTAAGATTAATGACAATGGGGAAACTAATTATTTTTTAAGTAATCCGAATATATCTGACTGTATTATATGTTATCTTCATATACGGCGTGTCGTTACAACCGCGACAATAAATGAACACGCGTCTAACGCTACTTGCCAATAATCATAAAAAAATATAAAACTTTAAAAAATCCATAATAAAAAAATATATTTTTCAAACAAAGTAATTAAATAAAAAAGAAACAAAATTTGTAACATCCTATACAACTACAACTGACTGATTCATACATTCAGAGAGTTTTTCATTCGTTGCCACAACGTCGCATTCTCTCCTTCTAACAGTATGCTTTATCTCTTTTAAATTTATTCAACCCATTCATAGGCTTTGTGACCTTTACAAATGAACTTTACGTTACAGTTTTATACGTAAGGTGTTCTAAAAATGTTTGTTTTGGAAAATTTTATAACTCGGTAAATATTGATGTTTAAAGAATGTAAATGCTTAATACAATTTTAAAAAGTTATCCTCTATATGTGTGTTCATTTATTGGCGCGGTTGTAATGACACGCTGTGTAATGTAATAATTGCACCTATCACAATTTCTCACCACATCCCGGGTTAACTGGGAGAGAATGCCAAAAGGCATTAAGTTTTCCCTTTGTAATCCTTTTTATTTAAAAGTTGCAATAAAGTATAAATAAAAAAAATAAATGTAATCCATACCAACAAACTGCTTAGTCACACTTTAGTGTTTAAGAGAGCCGACTTATCTCGCATTCAACTGTTTTAAATTCGAGCAAAGGATTTGAACAATGGGGCTTTTCTTACTTCCGTGTTCATTTTCAGTGCCCAATATATATTTCCTAAAACTTAACACTACTGTTGCAAATATATGAAGCGCAACCGGGTGAGACGGTGACTTTTGATCGTAAAAAGACAGATGATGCAAGCTAAGCAAATCCAGCGACCCAGACCACCACCAGAATTTCTGACCGGTAGCGAGCAGGTGGATAGTACGGGTTGTCCGTATCGTATTTGAGAATATGTCGTTTCACCAGTTGCGCACTAGACTAGTAACAGCTTTCTTTGTCATTCTTATATTTCAAAAAAATTGTTAATCAAACCACCGTCTAAGAACTCATTTTGACAAGACGGGTATTAAAACTAAAAGTTGAATTCTTATTTACGTTTGTTAATGCGGTATGAAACATCTCCATTGAGAACTTGGTGTTTACTAGGAAGGTATAATTTTGTTCTGTTTGATATACATACTGAACGCACGCATCTTGTCTGCCGTCTGTGGGCGTCGAGTGTGGCCGTTGAACATTGTTTGTATAACTATTTTTGATGCGTGCATTTCGTGCTTGCTTGAAAGCCCCGAAATGGTAACAATATAAATGCATCCACAACCTATATAAATGACGGAAGAAAATATAATCATATCAATAACACCATATATATATGTTTAAAGTAATACGATTAATTCTGTAATATATGCTGTGTTAAACAAGTGAACGATGTTATTTAGTTGGTCAACATTTTAATACACAACCGATTCTTAATTGAACATTACCATAGGAGAACCGAACCACCAAAAAGACGGTAAGTTGTTGGCGCGCTATATTGAATTTTTTTTATTTTGCGTTAAACTAAAAAGCTTTGAGGAAATGGCTATCGCTGTGGCATGGAATGATGCTTAGACGTTTCGCAACTATAAATTTTATTTTGAACTTAAAAGTGATTAAAGTAGTAATAAATTTTTGTATATATATATATATATATATATATATATATATATATATATATATATTATATATATATATATATATATATATATATATAAATAATAGATAAAATCCCAGATGCTGGCTGTTCATGGACGATTGGTATTTCGTTTTTGAAGTGAAACTTCTTTATCGGGGTTGGAAAAAAAATGTAGTGTAACAGTTTTGCATTACGCGCCATCTTTTTCTTATTGGTTTTAATAGTTGACGCTAGATGGCGTTAGTTCCTTCGTGTGTTCATAACAATATATATATATGTTATATTAAAGTGATCAGCAAAATCAAAGGGTTTATTTTAATTCTCATTCTAAAATGTAAACAATATATTTCGTATTTCAGTTACCATAACCCATTAATAACACAAATATATAATAACGACATCAATGATAGTAATAATTCTATTACAATTAATGAAATTCAATAGTAATGGCAGTGCTAGCTCTAATACTTCAGAGCACGACACTGTAGAGACTTCCTCTTCTCCAAAGGCAGGCACCGCTCACCGTGACCTGACTGCGCCTTCCACCGAAGACACAATCTGAAGCTGACCGATGATGCTCTTCGAAGCCTCGATCGGCTCCTGGAACTTGCGATTGCGACGTCGATCCAACGTCCGCAAGTTCGGTTTTCCAAAAAAACTTCACTCACAACACTCGCGCGCGAGTCGAATGTCTGCCTTCTACTCACTGGCTGACTATTCGGCAACGAAGGACCATGTACAAATTCAAAGCGGTTGTATTTTGGGTCCGTGAGGTTAATTGAAATAAACAAGGTTCACGTTGCAAGTTTTTAATCAACAATTTTTGCGGACCCTCATACGAATTACAACGGTCAAACCATAGTGTGTTTTAATTTACTACTAACGCCACCTATGTATTACAAATAAGAAACTAAATATTATACAAAGCTAAAATGAAATTATCTAATTTATTAAACTTTATCTAATTTAACTTTATTTAACCAATTTCTGTTAAGTTGCATATAGTAAATTATTTTTTGAAAAATAACGTCATAAAAAAGTTTCACTTCTTACGAGTGTACGCTAGTACACGCACACATTTTTTTTTATGTAGAAGATGGCTGATATGCGGTTCACCTGATATTAAGTGATATTAACAAAATGGGTTCGGTTACCTCACTTACCACATGAAACGCAAAAGTGTGACAATTCGCATTCTGTGTGGTCGTGGTTCCTCGGACGGACATTCCCATTAACAGTAAAAGTTATATCCCTCCGAAGCGTGGTCATCGATGTATTCAGGTACATTCTGTAGGACATCCGCAGCACCTCCCACCCTCCACCCCCACGTGCCAAGGGCGTTTTAGTGGAATCAGTTAACAACCCCATATTACCCTGTCCCCCCTTAACTTTTTAAAACAAGTAAAATGGTCAATAAAAAGGCTAATCCATATATGCATTTTTTTTTTAGTTTTTTTTGCTGAGCTATAATAATATGACATATTTAATACCTTACCTTACAGTAACATATTATAAAAAATGAGTAAAAATAAATGTGATAGTACAAAATAACAATTAAATAAGAACAATAACAATCTTGCGATATCCAAACCTATCAGTTTCACTGTAGAAATGTCAAATAATGTACATATTTATATAATAAAGTAATTTTTTCATTAGGTAGTGCAAGCCGGGTCAAAAGCAGCTTAAAAATCGCAAATCTCTATTAATAAAATGCAACGCCACTAGCTTGAGCTTGTCGGCATTTCAACAGTTTGTAAGCGGTAGAACAGTGTATTTATTTGGTACAACATCAAGAGCTTACATCTCTGTGGTAGTTCAAGAAAAGCTAAAATAACAGCTTGGCATCAGCTTCGCGACCCAGGGAGCGAGAAGTAGAAGAATATATACTTTTTCCTTTTGTGTGGTAATGTAGAAGACCACACTTTTAGTGGTTGGCATTAAATCCTGCAACGTCTGTAGTCTTTTCCATGGGCGGCGACCCTACGTTGCCATAAGCTCTTGCTACCATCTCCTGAAACCATTTCATTCGATTAAAAAATAAACTATTAAATCTAATCAATGTATATTCGCGTAGAAAGAAAAGTGCGGAAACGGATCTAGTGAATACAAAACATCTATAAGGCTTCCAGTGAGCGGTCGCCGTTTTACCTTCAGTAAGCAATACACTGTTCGCCCAAACAGTCGTGTCCGCTTTTCCACCGTATCTTTCGAACGTGCTCGGAATGTGCGCACACCCTGAATAAAAAAAACACTTCTAAAATATCTACGTGCGAGTGCCTAAGGATTTTATGTTTAAAGTAATACGATTAATTGTGTGACATATGCTGTGTTAAACACGTGAACGGTGTTATTTAATTGGCCAACATTTTAAGAACCAACCGGTTCTTAATTGAACACTACCATAGGAGAACGACCAAAAAGACGGTAAGTGTTTAGCGTACTATATGGGAGTTTTTTCATTTTTCGTGTAAACTAAAAAGCTTACAGGAAGAAAATTATCGCTGTCACTGTGATGCTTAGACATTTCGCAACTATGAATATTATTTTAACTTAAAAGCAGTAGTTTTTTTTTAATGAAAATGGCTTTTATATAAACGCCAAAAAGCTATTCAATTCAAATAAAAATAATTGCAAAATAGAATTTTTAGGTAGTTAGAAATTGCAATGTAAATATTATTACAAAATGTATATAATTTGTCTTATGTGCTCAATTCAAAAGTTTGCAGTAACTGTCTATGTTCTTATTTTATAATATACTTCTTACTATACACATCTTACTTCTCTTATATAATATACATCTCTACCTCTTTATTCTCGTCTCCTATTTATCTCGGTATTCTTAACTTATATATAAAGGTAGTCTATGTCGCGGCTGTATTTTCATGACAAAATTTCAGACAGACGTAGAAGTAATTCAGAAAAAAGGTAATTTTTAAGTAATAGTTTCACTCGAATTTTAGCATTTCTAAAATATTTCCTTGGTAAATTAGCTTTCAATGCCATTACCATTTACCAGCTTACCTGGTTCTGATAAAAAAGGTAAACTTTTAATAAATTTGATTTACGTTTTAAATTCAGCAGTAACCATGATCTATGTGTGTAATGCACGTCAACATACATTTTAACACAAAAGTCGACTTAATTATTATATGTGAGTACGATTCAGTATTATTTTACACATGCACAAGCTATAATTTGACAACGAACGGACTTGGTACGGTTATAAAACAAATACGTGGTCAAGAAAAACCCTATTTGCTACGATAGAATCCTCCCTCATTCATACGAAATATGCCAGTTTCACTGATACCAAGTTAAACGACACCATTTTATATGTAACTAGCGACCTGCCCCGGCTTCGCAGCGGTGCAATTTATTTTACATATAAACCTTCCTCTTAAATAGTCTATCTAATAAATAATAAAAACCATCTATCTAAGCATACAGATAGACAGACACGCAGACAGGCGGGACGACTTTGTTTTTTACTAGTAGTGAAGTTTTCAATAAAGAAACTTTTTAAAGTGCTAAGGCCACGGAACATCACTTATTTTAAGGTTGTCAACGCATCTTCAAGCTCTCGGGTGAAGTTCGAGAAGTCTATGGGCGGTGGTGATCTCTCAACATCTCAAAAAATACCCACATAGATAAACGTAAACCGCAGTGTGTCGTAGTTCTCTCTACAGAGGGTATTAGGGTAGGACTCTTACGGTTTGCAGCACAAAACACAATGACCGACACCAAAAAACAACATCCGTTAAAGACAATTCATCCAGCATCATCTGATAACGCTGTCGTAAAAATCGCCGACACAGCTTTTAAAAATAGCGAGATTGAACCGGACGAGACCTTAGATTATCTATTCAAACGACAAAGAATATCTGTATATGGTACGCCGATTTGGTACGATGGTTTTAAGGCATGACGTAAAATATATACTGATTTTAACCGTTGTTGTGTTAAAGTTATTTATTGTACTCATTTTATTTATTGTCAAATTTCGAATATTTATTTCTACTAATGGCGTAATATAAGCTCTAAACCAGTGAAAAAACTCCCCTCTTTTAAAAATAGCCAAACTGTTCACATAACTAATGGCATAAAATATTACTGAATAAAACGAAATAAGACTAGAATATTCGTTTTGGTGCTATTTTAGGACAGTTTAACAGTTTTTATTAATTTATGATTCTAAATAAATCATGATAATAAAAAAGGATGTTAAAATATTGAAATGTAGAAATCCCACCATTATCTTTTTTTTCTCAATCGCCTAAAACGATCCAAACATTATCTCGAACACCGTTACATCGAGCAAAAACCATCGCGGATGCTCGATTAGTCACAGAGTAGAGTCGGTGATGTTCCGGTATTTGTTTCATCATCTAAACATTACTGTGAACCATTACTCCAAACTCAAGTTTTTATATCGGGCAATGGTGAGACGTTGCCTATTATAAAAAAGTATGGACTCGACTTCAATTGATTTAGTTAAAACGCTGTTTGAAGCGTGAATTGTAGATATTGAAAGATGTTGTTGGAGTCGGCTCAGCCGCTATTTTTATGTGAAAAATTTTCAAACAAGCAGACGGTTAAGTGAAGATTGACGCCCATGAGCGTCTACAACACTTGAGGGCTTTCAGATGCTTTTAAAACATAAAAAAGTGGTCGCGGGTTGTCTCACCAGACGAAACGCGAAAGTATAATACTTCTACTTCGGCTGATCTTCTGAGAGGCTGTGGTACTTCCCCGGACGCCTCGGAGGCTGCTCATTCTTGTAACCGAAACTGTTTTGTGGCACTACCACAGTAAAAACTGAACTCCTATCTGAAACGGACTAAAACACACACAAACATCTGATTAAGTCCTCACTTCACCTAGAATATTAAGTAATGAACATAGTAGATACTAATCTTCCGTAGTACACTGATTGAGTGTAAAATAATAGTTCATGTTATGGTGATGAACAAAGAATCTTTATTGAAGAAAGAATTAAAACAGCCGGCAGTGACAACAAACCATTGGTGCTATTATACTTCACATGACACCTTTTTAAAAAAGAGGAACTGTTGAGTTTCTTGCCGGTTTCTTCTCAACTGAAACTACTTTCCGAACCCTTGGTAAAATTTGACTTTTTATAAGAACGCGCAAGCGTCTATGTGAATAAAGATATTTTGAATTTGAATTTGAATTTAGGATAAAACAAATTATGCCTCTGTAATTTATACCCTGTGGTAAAAACACCTTAGGTAAAATCAAATAAGGCGACAATAAACGCATCTGCAAAAAAATCACACCGGACTGGTCGAATCGTGTCTATCAATTCATTTACATAATAGGTCTAACAACATTTCTAGAATTAAAAATAATAACTTGAAAGTAATTTGCATTATAAGGAGGTTTAAAAAAATAAAATTTTTATAATATAAACAAGTAAAAAATATACATGTAAAAGGGAGCTGGGAGAGAATGACAAAGGGCATTTAATTCGCCCTTTATAACCCATATTTAAGGCAAATGCAATAAAGTGTAAATCAATAAATACATTAATAATAAAAAGGCAACCCTCCGCTTCACGGTAGTATCACAGATATAAATAAATATATTTGTTTAACTATTTACCATAATACTTATAATAAAATATGGGTTGGTTAGGCACATAAAACTTTAAATAAACTCGTATTAGCTTTAATAGATTTCCATTAAACTTTTTCCTACTGACTTCCAAACATAAATGTGAAAGCGACACACAATGTGACATATTTTTAAGTACCCTATAAAATGTAGAGAAATCTGTGAAATTCTAAAAACAGGCGAAACAAACTTTTTCTTACAAATTGCGTTGGGCCTCAGGTACCTAGAGTTGTATGCAGAGTAAGCTCTAGGATACGGTTTAGAAACCCATAAATACATTTGTTGTGTTAAAACAAAATACGTATGTTATGATGGAACGTAACAAAACTTGATACTTCTCTTGTTGCCACAGAGATCAAGAAGAAATATACAAGAACACTCAACACTCGAGTGTGGTCAAATATAAAACCGCAAATAAGTTTTCGAAGCTATGAATATAGAAGACAGTAGAATGGATGGACCGTAGAATGCGCGTCTTCAAGGCGCTGACTTTATTGATGATAATCATCTCTCCCGTCATCGCCTTCGTAGCTGGAGCTGACGGTGAGACTTACTTTAAATATTAATTTTATATCCTTGCTTTACCTTGTTATTTTTTTAATTTTTAACTTATCGAAAATAGACTTGGTTTCAGAAAAGCTACCACCATCCCGTAAGAAAAATCTTTCGACCAATATCTATATGTTAAATGTCGCCCCCTCCCATCCCCTCACCGTTAAGACCACCTTTGAAATACTAATTTTTTAATTATCAATTAATAAAAACGAGGTAAGTGCAGAGAAAATGCAGTTTTTCTTCAGTAGAAGTATTTGCTTCCCACCTCTGATAGTCATTTAAGGCAGTATAGTTTTAGTTATATAATACAAACTTCTTATTATTATTCCTCCTAAATTATTCTCCTAGTTCAATTTGGCATTTTAAACTTATATGCTTATATGTGCATCTCAAATTCCCCCACGGTCGTGCGCGAATAAAGTAAGGTTGTTTTAATAGACTTTTTTGTTTTAGGTCCAGTTATATTTCAAGAGGCTTTAGAAAACGATAACGCGACGCTTTTTTGCGACTCTACACCGGATTCAAATGACGATGAACTCATGCTCCTTGTGTGGTATAAGGACAATGAATCAATTTATAGGTGAAAACTTTCTCACTTGCTTAATTAATCATTAATATAATATATACCTTTAGAAATTATTTTATAAAATAACTAGCTGGTGGCCGGTGCGCTTCGCTTCACCTATAAAAATCTACCATTTTTAATACGTAAATAATTTTTTAAATGTTTATTATTTTGTTATTCTAAAGCACTTGGGTAATCAATATTTTTCGTTTTATCGGTTTACCAACACGGGAACACACTACATAATCGTACAATTGAGTTTTGTTATACATAATGGGATTCAAATAAATTGGATCTATGATTTAAAATTTAATTACTTTAACTAAACATCACTAACTTCATCTATCAGTTACCCGTGTAAATATATTAGTTGGTGTTCCAATAGTGCCACATGCACATATACAAAATTTTGTATCAATTCGACTTATGCTATGGTTCAAAAGATAAAAATCACTGCCACCTATCCACCTATCCACCACTAAACTATATTCGTCGGAGTGCTATTGTCGCCGTTTATTTGTGTGCTAAATATTAGGTGATCATACATACATACATTCTCTTTTATATATATATCGATTTTAAAGGTAACTGTACAGAAAATTTCTTACCCTATTTTCTATGTACATTTATATATTCGTACACATATGTACGAACATTTGTGCAAAACAAATATATCGTTAACACTTATTTAAACAATCTATTTGTTTTACAGAAACATGGTAACATTCAAGTAATTGTTAAAAAAAAAAAATCGTAATCGTATCGTTTGATCTTAAGCTCTTTTGTATTCAGTGTGAAGAGAATTGACTGCTGACTAGTGTGTAGAGTACTGCTAATCGTACTTGACAGTTTGTACAACACTAGATTAGGATTATTATTACTGTTATTTTATACAAATGTCACCGAGTCAATTCGCAGTGATTTACTGTAATCACGACCGTAATTTTACTTCGTAGAGTTAGCAATTAAAGATGAATTTAAAATTTAAATTACGGTTTTCATATTTTCATGTACTTAATCGCAGCTACGATGTCCGTGTGGGAATCGAATGGTGTAACAGCGTTTTCAATGCCAGCGGTAGGATAATTGCTAACATGTCTGCAAGTCCTACAACGTTTACCATCTCAGCTTTAAGAGAAAATGATCAAGCGCTATACCATTGTAGAGTTGAATTTCTGTTATCACCTACAAGAAACGTGGGTGTTAACTTGTCCGTAACAGGTAAGATTTAATTTTAATGTGAATAGTAAAAATTTTAAGAATTTTGGTTCCTGACCATGACCTTAATTTTACTGTTTTAGTATTACCGAGTGAGCCATTCTTTCTAGATGAATTAGGAAACACAGTTATAAATAAAACGAGGCCTTATTACGAAGGAGACACTTTGGTGCTTAGTTGTCTTGTAATAGGAGGTTGGTTATTTTTAATTATTACTATTTTGTCACAATATTGATATTAATATCAATTGATAATATTATTATTTATGTTATATTTAACAATAAATATAATTTATTGTTAATTTTAAGTAATATGTACATCCTGTAGCTCTATAGAAATATACAATCAATAAAATTAATTGTACGAGAGTAATAATTAAATCATACGAGAGGTCATAAATCCATAAAAATCGACTAGATCGCCAAAAAAAAAAATTTATTGCTTAGTTCACTTGTAGAACTTAAATCGACGTGAAAATTAATTTTCTATTCTCGATTGTTTAAAAAATAATTCTATTATAATCATGCAATTGACTTTCTTATAAAATAATCGTTAAATAGAGAATATTTTGAAACAGTTATTTATTTATATCTTTTACTTGCAGGTCGGCCGCCACCAAAAATTAGTTGGTATTCAGGCGAATCATTAGTTGACGCTACTGATAGTATAACTGATATACCAAATGTAAGGCAAAATGAGCTCTTCCTACCTCTTTCTCGAGATAATGCTGATAAACTCTATTGCAAAGCAACCAATACGCAACTAGTACCACCGCAAGAGTCCAGTCTTTGGATTGAGTTATACTGTAAGTAACTGTTAGGATTAGGTTTATTAGATAATATGTAATTTTAGATAGATTTAATCTTGTAAATATTAGATCAATAAAGATTGCAAATAATTAAAAAAAAAAAAAAGTAACTGTTTCTGAGTTAAAAATATAACCACAAAGGGAAAAGTACGTTAAATGAAGAATTTGATACAAGTTGTGCATTAAAGATTTTGTTTAAGTGCCTGCCAACAAAGTGTCAATTCATTGGATTCGAGGGTCATCTAATGGAGCTCTCAATGCTGGGATGATAGCCGTTGCTCAATGCATTGCTTACGGTTCCCATCCGATCCCAGACTTAATTTGGTATTTAGACCACAAGCGTCTTGCACCTCATACAAATCAGGTATTCCTTACTGGTTAGTTCTAATGTACGATTTATATTGTATGCCACGTTTCATGATGCATAGATAACTAAAATTCATCTTTAAATCTGTATGTATCATTTTTTTATAAGATGAACTTAAGAAATCTGACTAGTACGCAATAATAATAATTAATTTTAGACTTGGGACGGAACCCTTCAAGCTGCAGTATCGCAAATCCAGTTCACCCCGAACGTTGCTGACTATCAACGGATTTTAAAATGCGAGGCGATCAATCCAATAATGCCACCGGATCGAAATTCAAAATCAGACGTCGTGACCTTGAATGTGACATGTAAAAGTTTTAAATTTATTGCTTATATCTATATCGCATGTAAAGCACATTAATGAACCTAATAAAAATGCAGTGTTAATATGTACATGTTTTAATGGTGATACTTGTTTACAGTTGCCCCTTTAGTGGAAATTGTGCAACTTGGTGACAAACAGCGAAATGAGATTGCGGAACTCGATTCTTTACATCTAAAGTGTCAGGTTAAAGCGAATCCACCAGTAAACAAGTTTATGTGGTATTACAACGTAAGCTATTAAACAACCAACTATGTATCTAATAAATATATAATCAACTTTGAAGTGTCCAATAAAACTGTAATTTTAGTAAAATAATTAAATTTGATAAGAATTAAAATATTTAGTTTTCGGTTTAACTAAACAAATTAT
Organism: Iphiclides podalirius; assembly: GCA_933534255.1. Classification (NCBI taxonomy): domain Eukaryota; kingdom Metazoa; phylum Arthropoda; class Insecta; order Lepidoptera; family Papilionidae; genus Iphiclides; species Iphiclides podalirius. The sequence continues at coordinate 8,826,027 of OW152828.1, forward strand.
GTCGTAAGTTGATTACAGGATGCAGATATCAAAACTGGAGGTATTTGGGGTGACAACATCCATTCTCATGAATTAATAATAGAAGAGGTGACGCGCAAACATAGTGGCAAGTACGCATGTGCGGCAAGAAATATAATCGGTGAAACCAGAGCTGATCCTATAAATATTATTGTCCTATGTACGTTTGGAGATCCTTTACATTATTATTTTTAATTCTAAACATCTTGCAAAAGTATACCTACTTTTATATACCAGTATTTTACTAGTAAACAACTAATTAAAACGCCAAAGTTAGTCTTCTGTTCCTATGAAATATTTTATAATCATTCTGTAAACTTCTTTGAGAAATTAAAATCTATAACAATCTTTTCGCACTTTTTCTACATATTTTAATGTTCAATCTTAAGTGCAAAGATTAGCACTATAAACAATTTAAATTTCTTTGAGAAATGTTTATAAAATGAATTACTATAATAAGAATTTTTAAATTTCTTCAATTCAAGCATAAAATACATTACAGATCCACCGGAATGCATTAAGCCTGCCATCACACTTATTAAAGAAACACTTACTTGCAACGTTAAAGGCTTACCGGTCCCCGATACATATTTTTGGCACATCCATCAGCCTGAATATGATTCTCAACACTTAACTACAGGCTCTGCCTCATTGTCTCTAGATCAGTTATCTGGACCGTTTTCGGACTCTATAAACGTTAGTTGTGAGGCCGAGAATGGAATTGCTTCTCAAGAAAGGTCGTGCACAAAGATCATCAAAGTAGGCCACTTGAAGCCTCCGCAGCCGCAACGATGTGATCTTGCATTTGAATATAAAGAATTTCAAATAAGGTGCATACCAGGTATAAGCATAACTACTCTTTGCCGTTTTAATTGAATATATGTTAGCACCAGTTGTTGTACTCCTGATTCTAATCGATTGGAATTTAGTCTATTGGTTTTTGCCTAAACTACAAATCATTTTGGAAACAAAACATGTTCAATTAAATCCAAACTAATTAAAAGGATCTTGTTAAAATCTATTACGCTCTGTTAAATTATTATTCAAGTTGAATTGTAAATATTTTAGTGGAAAATGCGACGCATTATGAATTATCGCTTTGGCGTTTGTCGACGACCAACACTTCTTTGGTCTTGGATCAGAAAAGATCGATAGAAGTTGGCAACAGCCTAGCTTTGATGCAAAACGCAAACGAGCAGTGGCTCGTTAGAGGAGAATTAGGATTGCTGAAAGCTGGCGATGAAGCCAGCGCAGCTGCCTGTAACCGATATGGTTGTTCTGCGGCCCTGCTTTTGAGACCCACTGAGACTTTGCTGAGTGCCGCCGTACCACCTTGGTGGGAATGTACGTATGTTAAACATTTCTCTATTTCTTATTACTTAAATTAAGTAAAAAAAATAATGCGGTTTGTCTTATGGTTCGTCTGCTACTTACTTATGTTTGGAGGAGTGGTACAAACCTTAAGGGATTAAACAGTTACAGCATTCACTAGATGCAAGACAGATGATTATTCACTTCTATTTTATGCCAGACTTCTGTTAGACAGACATCTGGAGTTCTGCTAATGACGTCAATGATGCTATAAAAGTAAATTATCCAAACATATTCTCCTATAACTAACCACAAGCGTTAATTTACGGATTTAAGTATTCTTATATTGTTTACTAGCTGATCCGGCAAATGTTGTTTTGTGGAATTTCTTAAAATTCGTTCTTAGCTGACCCGAATGTTCCTACCAAATTTCAAGTCTCTACACTCTACGCCTTATGGTTCCAGAGATATCGTGATGAGTCAAACGAATTAAATAAAAAAAGAAACAAAATTTGTAACACCTATACAACTACAACTGACTGATTCATACATTCAGAGACTTTTTCATTCGTTGCCACAGCCTCGCATTACACTTCTTAACAGTATATTTTATGTCTTTTAAATTCATTCAACCCATTGATATGCTTTGTGACCTTTACAAATGAACTTTACATTACAGTTTTATACGTAAGGGTGTTCTAAAATTGTTTGTTTTGGAACATTTTATAACTCAGTAAATATTGATGTTTAAAGAATGTAAATGTTTAATTCAATTTTAAAAAGTTATACTCTATATGTGTGTTCATTTATCGTCGCGGTTGTAACGATACGCTTTATATATAGATTAATACTTGTTTGTTACTATATAATCTCCCAATATCAACTAGCGCAAATTGATTAAGTATGGAATCCTTGAATTTATTGTATATATGTACAATATACATTTGAAGTATTTAAAAAGAATAAATATATAATAGAATTTAAAAAGGACAATATGCTAATAAATAGACCATTGATCTAATGTGTAAAAACCTTTTAGTTTTCACCAGGCGCGACATGGGTATATCTTTTGGCGTGGTACTGTTGCTTATAATGTTTGTCTGTTCGACAATCCTTGCGATACGCTTAGTAAGAAGAACCCGGCCGAAAGCGCAGGCACCAATCATACAAGTGCTCCAACTCGATGACGTCACTCGAGACTATCTCAGCCGGACAGGAGGTAATTTTCCTTATGTTGCATCTTTTGGGACCTAATCAATATCATAAGAGAGTACTTGATTACTCTTCTCTTTAATCCTTTTGGGTAAAACAAACGAATAATCAACTCCCATAAGCGAATATATATTTGACCCTCCTGATATGGAGTCGTCTACAGAAAAACCGGTAAGCTTATTAAGTACCGATAAGTGATAAGTGATTGGTGTGATAAGTGACTGAAGCCGGGTTAAATTGAAAGAAAATTCTGGTCTTTGACTGTCAAAGATACATACGTAGGTATATTTTACTTTGAATAGGTACTTCTGCTGTAAGGCCATGTAACAGCTCCTTACGAATGACCAAGCTCGCCCAGGGAGGTACCACATCTTCACAGAAGCCAGTGCGAACTCCAAGTATTACACTGGTGTGTTTCGTTTGTTGTGCGAAGTAACCCGTTGGTAGGTTGTTTACGCATCGGCAACCTCTCAAGAGTTGTAGTGTAGATGTCCTTGATGGTGGGGATCGTATAACATCAGGTGAACCGTCACCTCGATTGCCAGCTTTTCATACGAAAAAAAATCCAAAATGCCCTTTACTTTAAACAGATATGCACTTGCACCCGTCACGAAGTCTGAGGTCTAACAGCAGCGATTACTCCGATGGTGCCGAGAGTCCGTCCCTGGTGGACTGTCACTGCACGCACACCGCCCGCGACTGGGTACCGCCGCCAGACGTCACACTTACACTTCAAAGGGAAAGCGCGGTTTAAAGAACCGGTTTTATGAACTGCATTAATTATTTCAGAGTTTCTTCTTAATGCACGATTTAGGGTTATTTGTAACGTTTTTACGTATCAGTGGATATTTATGAAACTAGCATTTATATTGATTCAATATTTCGTGCACTGAACGATTTATTAGCCAGAGGTATTTTTCTTCTGCATTATTCAATGGTAATTATTGAAGTGTGATAAAGAAGCTTGATATTATTTTAATTTTTAAATTTGACTTAAATACAGCTAAATAAGTAATCTTTAGTCTTTCATTTGAAACATCATCTCGACTGAACCCTTAAATCAAAAAAATATGAAAGAAAATTATATCAAGAGCACGCCAGCTTTACAAATCTAGACCATAAATATTATTTTAAACCCCAATGTACTTAATGAAAACACTGAATATTCAACAAATGTTTTGCGGTAACTAATGGAGAATCATAATTATATTGACAATCAAAACGATGCTTGGTAACTATGTCAATAAATTACAACCCACATAGCTCATGGATAATGTACGAGTAGCTCCGCATTACTGACTTCATTTTTGTCATCACGTGCAAAAAAGAAACAAATATCACTTTGAAATTTAGTTTAAAATTCTGCGTTTTTGAACATATGTTTATGCCTAGCATATCAATTACCCATGGTAGTCGTTATATTGACTTAGGTATAATAGGACATACAAATTTTCTTTAGCTTTCTTTATAATTTCTTTTTCTTTGGTTTTCTTTTTTTAATATGATAAAATGTTATTTTGAATGTGGATGTATATGAGGCTAAGTCACTTGAAATAAATGATAATAATAATTTCCAAAATAAATCCACTTTATTTTGTTGCCCTGTGTATTTAATAAGTTTTTTTTGTCTACGGGTAATATAAGAAATTTAATTTATTTGAAGAAAAAACACTTGAAAGAAGTGATAAAATTATAATAAAAAGTAAATAACGCTAGGTACATTTCCTCGTTGAACAGTTATATTTAATATTTGAGCGTGAAAGTAGAACTAGAAACCATCCCTTTTATTACCAGCCGCAGCGGTAAGTCTAGGCACGAAAATCTTTCAAATAATTCAAAGTGCCACCCTAAAGTTTCAACAACGAATGGAATCTCAATCAACATCATATTTGAGCCCTTTATTTATTTTTCAACTTATGGCAACCGCATCATAACAGTTTAATTAGAAAAGATGTAATCTAAGGCTAGATGTAATCTAGTACTTACACTATCTTATTATAGACCCAACATCGATGCGTTAACACTCTCAAGGGCTACTGAATATCTGCTGGTGATTTTTTTTTTGGTCTGGATGAGCCACTGTTGGCCTTAGGGGCCTTTACAGATCCGACGGACTTGAGGTGGCCTGGCGCACGAGGCGCCTAGCCTGAACCTCGGCGTACTATTATTACGCGTTATGGTGACTAAGCTCGAGGGCTCCCGGGGGAGCCTCGGCTCGGGCTGTCACGCTATTATTGTTACCGGTTTGGGAGGCCGCCAAGCTCTTAGGGCGCTTTGGCGGGCGCTCCATGGAGTGATCAGGCTCAAGGGTCCCCGAGAGGGGACCTCGGCTTGGGCTGTCACTCAGCACGCGTTTAGCATTCCGATTCGAGGGTGCCCGAGAGGGCCGGACCTCGGTAGCTATTATCTGACTGGGGGAATTACTAGAGCTAGCATTACTACCACTTCGGAGAGCGTTGGCGCTGGGAGAAGAAGTGGCGGAAGAAAGAAAACCAGCAACGCTTCTATCATTAATAGGGGAAAACCTGCCAGGTACGTGGCGGAACCTAGTATATGTTTACCGCACTCGCCGGTGAGTGCGGTGTGTGTGTTGATGTGTTTCTTGACTTTTTTGATCCTTTCGATGGCGATAGTCGTCTCATCGTCAGGGAAGTCGAGAACGTGACGCGGTCTTCGGTAATCGCGGCGGAAGATATTTAGCGGCAAGGGCCTGTAGGTGACGGCACCTACGATAAGTGGGTTGGGATGCGCGGCGGCGGAATCGAAATATCGGCGCGACGCCGACTTCAGGAATTGCGCGATGGTGGGCAATTCTAGATCGATATGTAGGTCGATATTGCGCATGAACCAGGGTGTTCCCGTGGCTCTGCGCAAGAATCGATTTTGAATCACCTGAAGCCGGTGGATTTGCTTCGGAGGAATGTGGGCGAAGATGGGGCTCGCGTACGTCATGATAGGGCGAACTACTGCCTTATATAAGGTCACCTTGTTCCGTAGGGACATTTTTGACGTTTTATTGAGGAGCGGGTAGAGGCGACCGAGTACGAAGGCCGCCCGGTTCCTGACCTGGGTCACGTGCTGGGTGAATTTAAGCTGGGAGTCGAGGACGACGCCTAGATATTTCACTTTATTAACCCATGGTACTGGGCTGTCCAAGAGTTTAACGGGGGGTGGAATGGGTATGTTCTTTTTGTGCGCGAAAAGGACTGCCGCGCTTTTGGCGGGATTGATTTCGATCCTCCATTGCCGAAACCAGTCACCGATGGTGATGGCCGCAGCTTGGAGGCGTCGATGGATCAATTCGGGTGTTCTGCCTGTGGTATAAATACAGGTGTCGTCGGCAAAAAAGAGCAAGTTCTACATCTTTGACACGCGGCATGTCATTGGTGTAGAGAGTGAACAAGACTGGTCCCAACACCGACCCTTGGGGCACCCCGGCTCGAACGGGATGCGTAGTCGAACACACGCCCTCGACGTGATAGCGAAAGGTTCGATTACTTAGGAAGTCTCGTATTATGCATACGAGACGGTCGGACACTCCGTACCCGTATAGCTTGTATACGAGCCCGTTGTGCCAGACTTTGTCGAACGCTTTTGCCACGTCCAGGAAGAGTGCACCGGTGTTGAGTCCACGTTGGCGTTTGGTTAATATGTGCTTCGTGATGCGGTGCACTTGATGGGTACATGAGTGTTTGGCTCTAAATCCAAACTGCTCTGGGATGGGGAGCCCTTTGGTGTCCATAAAGATTTTCCCAAATGTTTTGAGAAGACTTATTGGACGATATGAGGTTGGGAGAGTGGCGGGTTTAGAGGGTTTGAGGAACCCTATGACATCGGCTTCCTTCCACTCGGATGGGAAGAAGCCTTCGGTTAAGGCCGCGTTGTAAAAATAATACTAGTATCTGAAGGACGCTAGTAGGGAGGAGCTTGGTCACCTTATTGATGATACCATCTGAGCCTGGTGCTTTACGCGGGCGTAGTTTAGTTTATTGATGGTGTCTATTAGTTCGGAGCACGTGACTGGGGGAACGGGATCGCGAAGTGGCTCTAAGGCTTTCCTTTCTACCTCTTCGTTCACCTTGCGGAGGTGTTCGGGGTCGATCGGAAGCAGACTGGGGGAGCATTGAGACTCTAGGCTGTCAGCCAGGCATTCGGCCTTCTCTTCGTCCAGCATTGCTGGCGTACCTATCGGACGGACTAGTGGCGGCATGGTTGTTATGCCGTTACCCTTGAGGGATTTGGGAAGTTTCCAGAAGGCTACGTGGGATGGTTTTACTGAAGCTAGGGTGGAATCCCATCGTTCGTTTCGTGAGTCTGCTATGCGTGTTTTGACCTCACGCTGCAATTTACGTAGCAATCTACGATTCGAGTCGGTGGGATATCTTCTAGGGATTGACTTTAGTTGTGGAGGATTAGGTTCGTTAAATTTAGATTTGATTTTATGCCAGCTGATGACAGTTTTGGTTAGGGGAGCGGCTGTTGCTGAAGGCCCTAGCCGGAGGAGAACTGGTCGGTGATCGGAGTGAAGCTCGTGTATCACTTCCGGTTCGCATAAGGAGAGACTGATGTTTTTGACGAGTGCAATGTCAAGCACATCCGATATGTGTCCCTCTACGTAAGGAAAGCGCGTATGTTCGACGGGGGCAGCGACTTCAAAGTCGAGCCTGTCGGATAGCGAGTCGAGTGCGGTGCCTCGACTGTTGGTACGTGTCGAGTTCCATCGGGTGTGCTTGCTGTTGAAGTCGCCAGCTAGGATGGTGGCTCCTCCTATAGAGAAGAGGGCCTCAAAATCTGAATGCAATATTGTTGCGGTGGGTCTGCAAGGGAGGTAAACTGATGCTATGGTGATAGGAGAGTGGCCGGTTAAAGCCAGCTGACAGACGGAGGCCTCGAGATGCGTGAGCGCGGGCGTGTCTACCGGTACGCAATGGAGAGATTTTTTATAGTATATAAGTGTGCCGCCGCCCGGGGCGCCGACACGATCGTTCCTAACTATTCTATAATTGGGGATGTTCGGATCCCTTGTCGCGGGTTTCAGGAACGTCTCCTAAATGAGAAGTATAGTAGATTTGGTGGTCGCGTAAGAAAATACGTATTTCGTCGCGTTGCTCTTTAAGCCCGTTCGCGTTGTAGAATGCTACATTAATCGATCGCGGTTTGACTCTGCCATTATTACGCGTAGCAGAGAGACTGGTGGTGCTATTATTATTATTGTTTAGGGGTGTATTATCCATTTTGGGTCCCTAGACAGATAACGCAGCAACTATGTGCTGGTATTGGTTCAGGAGTAGTAGTCTTGAGGAGAAGTTGCCTTCAGCGTATTGCTGGGCAAAATACATAACCTCCGCCATGTTGACGGTTCGGAGGAGTTGGCTCAGCGAGTCCAGGGGGTTACTTCCGGTCGCTGGTGTTGGTAGGACTGGGATAGGGATTGGAGCCGGCTGTGCGGCTAGTTTGGGTGCCATGATAGGCGGGTTAGGGGCCCAAGCGGGGGCCATAGGGTTCTGCCACGCGGGGCGTAGAGGTGGGAAGGAGGCAGCCGTCGGTACGGGTGGTCTTCTGGTGACCTGAGGGGCCGGTTTGGTGGGTCTGCGCTTGGGCGCGTTGGGACAGCCGAGGTAGTTGGCTGTGTGGCCTTCTTTTTGGCACAGCACGCAAGCGGGAGGCCCGTAGCTCGCTAGGAGTGCCTTATCTTTAGGCCGGGGGCAGTCTGGGGTGCCGTGGTCTCCTAGGCACTTGACGCACCTAGGCCTGGCGAAGCAATTACGGGCTGCGTGCCCGTATTTTTGGCATTTATGGCATTGCCCTGGGAGCACGCCTTTATGCGGGGGTTCTACGACTATGTTGTCTAGTCCTAGCACGGATTGTATGTTAAATATTTCCTTCCCTGCCGGGGTCAACTCTAGGTGGACCATGACTAGGTCTATGGGAGTGCGCATGCGCTTACTGGTCATGCGATGTACTGCAAGGAACGGGAGGTTTTGGTTTTTGAGTGATTCGAACACTCTGTCGGTGGATATGTTTCCAGGGATCCTCTTAATTACAACGCGGAGAATTCTATCCTCTGCGAGAGTGTAGGTGTGGTAAAACACCTCCTTGTCTCGCAGGAATTTTGAAACCTGCCTGTGGGCGTTGGCTGTCTCAAGCTGTAGCTTGATGCCTTGGGTAGTGGACGTTGCGCTAAATTTGACCCTATTAGATAGGGCGGACTCGATCATTGGCCACTTTGAGGTGTCCTGTACGAAGATGGGAGGTGGCCGCTTGTCTTGCGGCGGACGAGGGGCCGCGAGAGGCGCGGGGGCTGCTTGAGTAGCAACCGGGGTTGAGATCGCTGAAGGCGATTTCGGGAGAAAGGGGCGAGTCTAGCTCCATTTCCTCTTGCGAGGAGGAGCTCGCTGCAGCATCGTCGGTCGAGGTGGATGCCCTTGAGGAGGGTCTTGACAATTCTTTAAGTGCCTGAAGGGCATCTTTAAAAGCTTCAGGGTGCTTTGCCTGAAGGGTCATTAATATGGCCTTAATTTCGGCCATTTTTTTAATTTAGAGAAAAAAAATTTTTTTGCTATTTAGTAAGCCCGGTGGGATGCCGGGGTGTGTCCGTATCCCTCCCTGCCGGGTATAGGCAGGGAGGATGAGTGCCTAAATTGTGTGACCCTAGTGCGTCCTTGTGCCGATCTTATTGTGCACGCGGGTGTGTGCTTATAGCTAATTAAAAACTACCCGAGGGCGCTAAAGGGCCAAACGTGGGCCACCGCTGACTAGGGACTACACCCAAGGCCAGTGATGGTGGTCCCTTCCGACAATTCGGGGTTCTCAGGAGAGAACCGCAAGGCGATCGGGGCAAGCCTTGGCTAGCTTCGTTAGCACCGTTAGGTATCCACTAGCCCTAAGACGTCGAAACAGAACCGCTGCTAAGCGCGTTGGTCGGCGCAGTCAAAACTGCACCTCGCAACTCGACTTGCGAGCGGGGTGCCCACTCGTAATAAAAATTACGATTGAACGCGGCGCGCGGTGCGCGACGACTGAGCGTCCGCGGCGAACGAGTCGGCACGCGGAAGCGGACAGGGGTGGGGAGTAGCAAGAGTAGAGAGAGCGCGTGCCAAGGCGTGCGTTCGTCTCGACTGCTGCGAGCGGAATGGGGTCTGCTGGTGACTACTGAGACTAATGAGATTATCAGTATTTCTCTGTGTCGCTGATCTTGACGACGCAGAATGGCACCGCGCATTTTTTTTGCTCTTCCATGTCTTCTCTTGTGCTGTGTGTTGAATTGATAAGGCTTTCCCGTCCCTGTAGGACAGAAGCCATTAATACGACGCGGCTGGCCCACACTATATCCAGTTATTTACTCTGACTTTTCTTCCAACTCATTAGTCCACTCCTTATTAGCATACACGCTTCGAACGAAGCTCAGTTGCGATTTATAATGTAACTTAGTCGTCGTGAAATGATCCAGCAACCGGTTCAAAGTGACCAACCGCAAAGGTTGTTATCTGGAAATACATAATTTATAAAGTAGAAATCCAAGAATACTGGGAGTATTGCGTACTTATTCCACATAACTTGTTTGCGAACCAATTAGCACTGCAAGCAACATTTTAAGAATCTACATTAGAAGTAATTCAAGCATACACGATTGTGATTTCCTAACCTACAACTTTCCAATGTCAACTATAACAATGTGGTTTCGAAATAAGTACATTTGTCATTGAGCTGTTTCATTGATAGCGGGATGACGGTGGCATTATGTAAGGTAACTTTCTATTAGGACCAACTACAATGAAATATTCAAATTAATTTAAAGTATAAGTCTAAAGGACATTTTAATTGAATAACGCATTTCCCTCATCACAAAATTTGTTTTGGTATTGTATTTACAATTTTAATGTATCCCGTTAATGATATTAAACGACATTTGACACGGTGAACGCTATCTTCATTTCCAAAAAACGAGAAATGGTACAACACTACGCAAATAGAATAATTGAAGTAAGATTACATACTCAAAATCAACATGATTTGAGAATACTGGCAGTTAGCTTTTTGCTTACTTTCTTCAACCGTCTATAGCGTAATCTTCATGTGAACTATTAACTTCAATTAACCACAATCGTTATCAAGAAGCGCTCGTTCTTGCAAAAGCGTTATGAATGCCCTTCCTGGTTCTTATTAATAACTTTATGACGACGATTACATAGGGAATTAATTGATGCAAATATTTGCTTTAGGTATTGATATAATTATATGTAACCCTATATGTTACTGTACATATATTTAAATATCCCTGCTGGCAAATAAATTCATTTTATTAATATATGCCAATAACATTCAATAATGCGGGTGAAGCCGCAAGCTAACCTAAGTAAACCTAGTATATACAATAAACTACATTTGTATTAGGACGTTCAGCTTGTGTAATGGCGTTTCTGGTAAGCTTTAAAGTCGAATGTAAATCACGTAGAGGAGAATTGTTCGGAAATTGGCAAAGCCATTTTGTATAAAGAAACATTGCGCACGTCAGCGGTCATTACTCGAGCAGCTTGCGTTGAATATAGCCAAATTACGGATAATTTACGTATTACAATCTGTTTCGAAATGCGATTACGATACGTCTTGCGTGAAAATAATAACATAGTCAATTTAACTTCCGGGAAGAAGAACCCGAATGGGAAACGTAGACCGGGGGGATTACCACGGCCTAATGGAAGAACCGAGTGAATTAAGTTTAAGTATTGCAATTTGTCAACCATATGAGAAAACAAGGTTACCAGGGTCAACAAGCTCAGTGGTTAGGAGCACACCTGCAAAGTCTTCGGCGTTGAGTCTTCACTTGCCATCGAACGAACCACTTGTTCAGTTGCCTTCTCTGTAAAAATGGTCCTCCTGCGCTTCTCCAACCCAGGTGGTGACCCCACACTATGTGAAACATGTTGTTAAAGTACTTGTCCTGTGTGGGAATCGAACACATGACCTTCGGTGCCGAAGCCAATGTCTTAGTAACTACACCACCGCATTATTTAAACAAGCTGTTGTGACCGTTACTAAAAAATGCAATTTTTGCAACAAAAGCGACATAATTGTCTTGTACATTATATTGTTCTATTACGTATGACATATAGAATTTAACTCAAATTCTGATCCCTTTTTTTCGCATTAGAGAGAGTTATCGAAATCATAACGGTCAAGAAATCTGGTAAAATTACAATTTATGTTATTCCACAGATTAAACACGTCATTTTTTGTAATATGATTAAAAAATAGGCAATAGAAATAATGGAGGCATCACATAAATCTCAATATTTAATTATTATCTTATACTTGAAGACTTTTATTATAGAAAAGCTATAAAATAAGCTCGCGTAGTTCTTTTTGGCCGGGTATTAATTTTACTACATAGTATTGTTAATTTCGCTGGCCACACGCAGTCAACTTCTTAATTATTTGTCTTAGCTAACTGTCGTATTATCGTATGCATAGATTTTTGCCTCAAGCTTTTTTAATGTATAATTTCTGAATGATTACTTTTGTTAACGATCTATTTCGTTATTTTAAAAGTAGTCTTCAATCGAGTTTCCACATATTATGTATGCTATTTGATAGCAGCCTAGTCTCTTAGTTAGTACCTTTCATCAATTAGTACTTGTGGGCATTTGAATTGTTTGTTGTTAGTTGTAATGTGTATTACTTGTATATTTGTAACAGATCTCGCAATAGTTCAATCATTGTTGTGAAATATAGTAGAGAAACGAATAACATTTTTGCTTCTATCGGTGTGGTACTGCTGTCTATGCCGTTATACAACCATAACATTTTCTTAGTCAAAAGTCCAAAAGGAAAGAAAAAGATTTTTATTATATGCAGAAAAACAAACATGTCTTATTTATTTGATAATGTTCATATTCTGTAGAAATACTAGTATATAACTCCGACAATTATCGGTCAACACTGTGAATAGTGTCCATAAACAGTTTCATACTTTTTCACATTTTCTTAAGTAAGGAAATAATATGCCACGTTTTATCAACTATGACTATTTCTAACTGCATGGGAAGTATAATGTAATATTTATTTTTAAAAATATGTTTGTATTTTAGACACTACTGGGTCAACTGCAAACACACTCCACCTTTTTTCGTTCATTTATCTTTTTAAAGTTTTAACGAGGATGTCCATCTTGACTTCTTAGAGAGTGCACCATTGTAGAAAGCTACTAAACTAAGACAAATAAGCGAGTTCGGAGAAACTTGTCTGACAAATTAAAGTGAGTCTCAACAACTTGTAAACGTCTTATGCCCGCAGTTAAAAGAGTTTAAACTTAGTTTGCAGTTCGGACCCTTTTTATTTTATTGATTCACAAATGAGACTAAACAATCAGTATCGATTACACAGTGCATTGAGTTCTGTTTTTTATTTGTGCGAAGTTTATAGTATAGCAGTGAGGTGAGACAACATAATTATATGAAAAGTAGGTAAGTGTTAAATTTAACACAAACAAAACGAAAATGAATGAATATATGAATATAGAAGACCTTGGTATACATTATTCAAAATGTGTAGAATATTGTAAAATATATTTGAACAACTTTCTGCACTGTATTACTGAATACGTAACATTCTTTACCTATACAAAATTATAAACATTAGAATTAAAATAATATTTTAAATGCCTTTATTGTTACCATCGGCTTTATAATGTTAATGCTTGCAAACGTTCCATTGTAATCTAAATTATACTAAGTGACACCCACCATACAATGATTGCATGAACTGGTATCGCTCGATCTTATTAAGGATTATACTATTCATAGGATCTTTCTTTGTACCCTATTCGGTATCAATAAGTTCATCCTCAGATCAAGTTCTTTATTCTTCATTTTGTATCGGTCTTTAAACGGTGGTAGGGCCACGCAGCAGCCTCGGCTGTTGCACGAATGGGCAGGCCCATCCGGGTAAGTACCACGACCTCACAGAAGACCAGCGTAAAGTAGAAGTATGACAACTTTCGCGTTTCGTCCGGTGAGTAGCCGGAGCCCAATTTTCAAAAGGTTGTCAACGCCTCTGTAACCCTCGGGTGTAGCAGATGTCCATGGGCGGCGGTATTTACTTAACATCAGGTGAACCGTCTGCTCGTTTGGCAACTTTTCACATTAAAAAAAAAAAAAAAATCGGTCTTTACCTACACTTCTGTGGTAATACAAAGTGAGTACTTGATTGAATGTGACGCTCAAGTACTTCAAATGCCTTCAACTAACTTTCATGAAGGGTATATCAGAAATTTATTCTTTTTTTATTTTGAGACCTATTCCTAACATTTGTATATATCAGAGATTACGAGATGGTTTTATCGCAACTGTATTTTGTTTATTATGAAAAGTTGACAAGCGAGCAGGCCGTTCACCAGATGTTTAACGAATACCGTCGCCCATAGACATCCACAAAACCCGATGGATTGCTAATGCGTTTACAACCAAAACACTGACCGCGAACCTACGCGAATTTTTAATACTTCCATTTCTACTACTAATACTTCTGTAAGGCCGTGGTATTTCTCCGGAAGCTGCTGCGTGGCCCCACCACAATAATTGTAATCGAAGTTGGAGCAGAACACGGAGTACAAGAAAGATACGTTATCGTTAAGGGTAAACCTAATGAAATAATAGAAAGACAATACAGTTATGAATCTGTTGAGTCAGAACTTGAAAATCAATTAGATATCAAAACTAACATAAGTACACAACATGAGGAAAGTAGCATATTGTTGCGTGGCCATTTGACAGTTATAAGGTCGGAAATCATTATCATTCATGATATGCACCTTTCTACTGCCCTTATCCCACCTATGTGGGAACGGCTCAACGTGTGAATTTGTTGCTAGGTTTTTTACGGCCAGCCGCCTCCTTCACTACTACGACTTCAACTCGCCTTAGGAATAAACTTCAGATCAGTTAAAATTATCTATGGGTCGCACAAATACTTGTCCTGGAATCGAACCTACGAACCCGTTGCCGGTGCCGTAACCAATAGCTTGACAACTGCGCCACCAAGTGACGTATAATTGGCCAATGTGAGTTAAAATTCAAATACCGATGCCAGCACAAACAAATATAATGAATAGATTTCCGTGAAGTAAAACATCGTCTGGAAACCCGATCAGAAAAATAATGAAAAGGAAAAGTAGTCCTTAGAGCTGTGCAATTTGCCAAAGAGGGTCCATGCTCTATGAACAGAGAAGAGCGTAGTTTGTCCAACTGTGAGACATATATATTATATATATATATATATATATATTTATATAATCTGTTGCTATACTTTTCTTTTTAACAATATTTTTTTTTTAATTTTTCTCCATAAACATCGATTGATAATCAACACAATGTCAATAAAAGAAATAGAAAAAAGAATAGAACGGACATTTATTTACACTTCACAAAACCTTAATTACGTACGAGTCCATTCGTTATTAAAGCGATTAAGTTAGCCTTGCCCCAAACAACGCTCCTCAAAGATCAATGAAGAGATTCTGTTAATATTTGTGTAACGGAGTCAAAGCACAGGTTAATGGCGGTTCGAAATGACTCAATCTACAGTCATTCGTATGCGTTCGAATGTGAAAAGAAACTATTAAACTGCACCATTCAAAGTTATTTATGATGAGTGTGAATTTCTTGAACGTTCAGTTTAAACGAATTCCAAAGGCAAGGTATGGTATTCTCATGACTAGATCGTTCGAAGAACCATTCGACATACGGACCGACCTAAATAGATTTGTAAACGAGGTGCAAACGTGTCATTGTTTTTCGTTTGTTCCTTTACGATAGTTGAGATTTGAAATTAGACATGAAACCTGTTTATTTCTGATAATAAACTGAACGTCGGTCGGTAAAAAAATTTAATTTAGGAATCAAACTCGCACTGGATCGCTGTGTTGTATTTATAGTAAGTAATGCCAATAATATTAAATCGTTGAAAAATTTTCATGAAAATTTGTAACACAATTTTCTCTTTCATTTTTGAAGTTATAGTATTTCTTTTGGCGCGTTTGGAAAATTTTTGAGGGTAAAATTTTTACGACCCTCAAAATGCGACATGATGCTTGGTAACCAATTTAATCTTGGGAACCAATAAAAACTTTTTGACATGTACCAATAACTCCGAGTTATTTTAATAAACCGTTATCAATTGCATTTAATGCTTTTACGGTAAACAAGTACCTATAACTTCTTATGAGCGTAAGTAAGAACACATATACTTTTTTTTATTATTGAATTCCCTTCTCTCTCCTTCACTTTCTGTTAGCATCGAAATTTCTTTATAACTTGATTTTGAAGGAAACTACAAATTTCTAAGTAATATCAAATTAGCAAACAAAAAGTTATAAAAAATTCGACTTCCTACAAGTAATCCAGACTTAAAATCTAGTTTTATTAATATAACGAATGTCTGAAAACGCGGGGACTTTAGCAATGTGAAATTACTTGTTTACTTACTTGACTTTTTAAAAATGAACACGGTCGAAAGTTATTCAATGCTGAGCACATAAAAGGCGGTGATGCGCCTCGATGCCAATGCAAACGAAAGTATTGGCTGGTATTTGTGAACACGGCAGCACTCTTAATCGAAGTAAAACCCTGGCGGGTGCCGGCTACTTGAAAGGGACCAAATGAAATTGGCAAACAAATTTGGTACTCAAAAAGAACTACAAAAATCACCCGTCGCGGAAATTCAAACTTTGAGCCATTTATGATTACTTTTTACTTGATAAAACTTAATTATACATCTTTTGGAGGATAACGTGGGTTTCTAGCGAAAGAATATATTATATTGTTCGGTAGAGCACAAATAACACAAGAAACTTTATTCTTCCTGGCCGTTAATTCTTACTGCTACCCCGTAGGAACGATTAAGCTAAAATTTATTTAAAAATCAAAGATACTTTACGAAAACCAAGTCGATATTCTAAAATTGCAACGTCTACAATTCAAGTGTCAACGACACCGAAGCAAAATCGAGCATTGTTGCCCCAACTTGCGCTGCGCGGGCGTTCGAAGCGTGCAAAAGCAAAAATCCGGCGTAGGACGCTTTTGGCACATACTTCGCGGACGGCGGGCCGTAAACTTTAACGGGTGGATTGTTTTCTTGTCGTAGCCGAAGCACGCCGCGGCCCACAGAGCGGGCGGTGCGGCGGGGCTGTAAATCAAACTTTAGTTGGGGTACTTCGGGTTGAAATGCATATAAATGTAACAACGTATTGTGTGATTTATTTAGGACGATGTTTCGCTTTTCAGTAGAGCTCGACGCATGCTCATTATTCCTCTGGCACAAGTGAACGAATCCTTTTTTTTAATCAGGGAAATATCTTCAAAAGAAACTACCTTACTTATTCCGGGAAGGAAGACATAATCTGAGATCCTTAGACTATAAAATTACACACGACAAGTAGCGTACCCTCAGTACGTAGGGGCTCACTCTGTACTAAAACTGAGCACTTTCCTCGGGGATTCCCCTGGAAATGCTATCATCCCAAGTGTCCTCTCTGCTTTGCGGCAATTCCAAACCATTCGATGTTGCTAGTCTATTGTAGTAGACGATCAAGGATCATCATGCCGATAGCCCGTGAACCCGTTGTTCGTCTCCCTGTGTTGTAATATATAAGTCGTATCGTTTTATTTCACATTACTTAGAGGCTTTTAATTTATATCGTACGAGCCTGTAAATGCGTAATTAATTTACCAAATATATTGCTTTTAATTTTCTTTGTCATTGTGCATTACAAAATACTTGTAATATAATGAATAAATAAATTATAATAGGACTTCAGGAAATTGTAGGTACTCATTGGACAAAATTTCCGCACATCTTTCAATCTGATTAGTTACAATGTGAATCAATGAATTTAATGCAAGAGCGCAAATTATTAGACGCTTGAGATTTGTCTCAACAATTTTTTCGCCATTGTCCTTTCCACGTGATTACCCATATTAAGTTAGCTGTTCTAGGCTAATAATTAGTAGAAAATGAAAATGACTTTAAAATGAACGAGCGTTTGACATTATAGTCCGGTCGTTTGTGAATACTTCCATAGCTTAAAAGCATCCACAATGGAGAATATTACATACGTATATACATAATTAGTTACTTCATAACAGCTTGCGAACAATTAATGGCACAATAACTTGCGTGCAACTCATACTGCCGAGTCATGTACAACAATGTTCTCCCTCTGCTATAAACGAGCATTTTGTCACCATGGTGATTTGAATATAACATTACGTGACGTGTCAAAAAAGTTAAAGAAAAAAATGTTTTTAGATAAAGAAAACATCGCTTAACACAAACATGTAGCAATATCATCTTGGTCTATCCATAAATGGATAAATATAAGATTTTGAGGATTGAGTTCACCGTACAAAATGGGAGAAAAAATTTGATCAATAAAATGAACAATAAAAGCACTGTCAGTTAAAGCTAAGCAAGGAGCTTCTAATTATGTATTTAGATTATGTTGATTTATACAAAACCTTGTGCATTTATGTTATCTCGGCAAAAATCGTTATGGTAAAAGAGGATAGATTTTAGATAAATGATCATCACCACGCCTAATTGGGAACTATTAAACTTTATTACACTAGTTTGCTTGTCCCGGATTCCAATTAATTCTAATTTACCTGATGCTTATTTTTCTTAACATTAAAGTTAAGGATATATGAACTATATAAAGTCAAATGAACCTGGTTAAATCAAATTATCCATTATAGTGATTAGTATATGAAGCAACCATCAAATAACAAACAATACTTTTCCTTAGACTTGACTTAGAAATCTCAACATTTGTTTGAAAATACTACCTTACTTTTATTAAATAACTTAATATATGTCAATGTTACTCGAGAATACTGGAGCTTTGCATCACTGTAAACATTTAAAAAAATATTTCATTGTTTCTGAAACTACGCTATTTTACTATAATATGTTTGTTGTGAACCGTTTCCTCATGCTACTACATCTGGTCTTAATGACGATTTATAATCATAACAACGTCACCCTGCATTTCAACCAACAGTTTGATTCAAGTTAATTGCATGAACCTTGGTTTGGTTCGTTAGTCTTATTTTTTTCATTAATAAAGTATTTTTATAGCATTTTAGAACCAGTTTAATGCGGGGCGACATATCTTAACTGCGTGCTTACAACAAACATCTATTATTTACGGTTACTCTCGTGTAACACCATTAATTAATCAACGCAAGACATGTCAAATATTTAGATAACGCGTCATTTCTGAAGCCAGCAGTATCACAGTACGTAAATATGATAATGATGATGCATGAAAACTGGATGGCGTTGACGATATTTTTCATTTCAGATGGAAGAGTACAAAGTTTACCAAAGCTGCACAACAACATTACTTAGTAACTGTTCAATATCAAAATACGAAGACAGACAAACATGCTGGACGACTGCCCAGAAATGACGACGTACATAATGATGTGGAAAGTCGATGGATACAAGTAGCCTAATGGACCGTGCTCAGGGCCCTGGACTTGACATCACAAGTTGTAATGATGATGATTAAAATAGCTTTAAATGATGAAACATGATTTATTATCACTTTTTATTATAAGAATACCTTCACTTTGTATGTTATATATCTATGCAAAGGTAAGTGAGTAAATACATATAGACGACAACAACACCAGAGATGTTGCAGGCGCGTTTCCTACAGAGAGTGGGGAACTCTGGTAGCCCTGTCGAGCTTCTGGAGCCGTTATGTAAGCTTTTCTCTCTCCCACTTTTTTCGTTTCTTTACTTAAAAATTTAAGGACGATTGTCCCACTGCTGGGCAAAGTCCTCTTCCGTACTCAGTGTATTGTTGCCTATTTATGCTACATGGTAGGAGTGGATCGTGGTCTTAATGCACACTGGCGAACTACACATAAGTTCAATCATTTTAAATTATTTGTTTGATGTACTTTCTCACTCATAATACTCAAAATAACCGTTACTTTAAATTAAAAAAAAAAAATTATATAAAAAAAAATTAGGAGTTTTCACCCTAAAAAATTAGGGGGTATTACCCTTAACATTTAGGGGGATGAAAAATAGATGTTGTCCGATTCTCCACCCTGGTCGATACGCACACAAAATTTCACGAAAATCGATCAAGCCGTTTCGGAGGAGTTCAATTACAAACACCGTGACACGTGAATTTTATATATTAGATAAATAACTTTGGTGTACTGTAAAATACACCATTATTAATGATCAACCAAAGAATTTCTTCGGAAACGGTTACCTCATAGAACGTTGAATTTCGATGGTCTTAATTTGTGTCTACATTAAAACCTTTTAGATGATACGCTCGCAAATGTTTACTCGGAGGGGCCATGCCGGCTTACGAAAGATGAACGCGGTCGTCGGCACACATTTCGCCAAAAAGTATTGACATTTGATTGAGAGCACGTGTTTGGATGAAAATAACGAGATATACTCGTATCATACAAATACAGCCAGCATTTGCTTACTAATGTTGAACGGATTAACCATGCATTCACTAATCAATGACAACAGTGAAACTTTTAATAGACTTTTTAGTGACGATTTACCGCGTGTGCAACGGTTAAGTATTACATCGTGAGGGAACCGGCATGTCTAGTAAATACTTTCAAAAATATATATTTAATGTGTGACTTCTAATAAATCGTAGCGCAACCCTCGGTGTAGACGACTTAACTTAAATTAACTTTCAATGTTTAAATGTAAAATTTAAAAAAATATATTTAGGGCATATTTTACACAAAGTTATCCCAAACTAACCAAAGCTTAAAGTCCCAAACTAAGCAAAGCATAGCTTGTGTTAAGGGTACTCTCTTATCACTCTCTATCTACTCTTTAATCTCGATAAAGAGCAAAAAATGCAGAGTTTCTTGCTGGTTTTTCTCTGGTCAAGTCTAAATTAGTGAACCGGTGGAAGTATTTTAACGTTCAACGAGAGCTTAAAACAAACATATCCTAGTTGAAGAAATTTTTACCAACACTTTGAAGATACGTCAACACACTTGAAAAACACTTTTTTCATCATACAATATTATTTCATCTCTTTCACAAGACACAGCTTCACTTCCAATACGACAATCGGGTCTGTAACTTATTTGGCTTTAGTGTCGACTGTCCGTCTGTTTTTTGCCCTGAAAACTGCTGTATTGACTGTACGGCCTATATAAAATATACTATTAAAATATTTAAGTATTCGTAATGGTATACGTTTTTTTATTACATTTTTTGAAGATTTTGTTTGCTTTGATTATTATGTTAATTTTTATATTGTTTAAAGAAGAGAGCATAGTTGCCTTTCTATTACAATCAAAATATTAGAATAAATATTCAGGAACTTGTGATGAGAATGAGATGAAAACAACAATGCTCTACTAAATCGGATGTATGAATTTGGGTTAAGTTATATTTATGTTGCTAGTTATTCGATTTTTGAGAATCAAACTTACTATGATTTATGTCAGCAAATGATGTTGGATAAACTTGCTTTACTGACGAACGAAATACATTTAGAAAAAGGATATATAGAAAAGTCTGATTTATTCACATCCTTGATGCTAATTTTATATTAACTTTAGTATGACATGCCATATAAAACATAAAAAGTATGGACGTAACTATGAACTTCTTATTTATAGCTCTAACTTTTTTTAAACTTATTTTTTAACTCTTCTTATTTTAATCAAGTATAATTTGCCAAAAACATAAAAGACACTGAAACTGTTATTGATTTTAAAATAGATTGATGGTAATCATTTATAGTTATTAACTGACAGATAACGTTTGTGTAATATGATAGATCGAATTCCACTTTTTTACAATTTTCCTCTTACTTTTATTTTAAATAATTTACTTATCTAAGTGAACTATATAATGTTATTTTGGGAAATTAGATTCTTTGAAGTTTAATTAAACCTTATAAATTATAATAAATTAATATCCATAAGGTTTTTTTTTTTCTAGGTTTTAGATCAATTATTTCTTTAACATTTTTCAAAACTGTAACGATTTTTAGGTTTTATAGCTTTCAATTGAATGTACAATATTAGAGAGGTCAATCGATTTAATGTTTGGTTTAGAATACGGAGACAGTACACATCAAAAGCAAAACGGTATTAGATAGACAACAAAAAACAGACCCTCATATATTTGAAACTCAAGATTGAAAATAAATGAACACCAATGTACACACTTCCTTTGAAGTCGAACGCGCAATGTGGTTTTGGAACATTCTTTCTTTCTGTGATTTCATAAAAGAGTGATACGCGAGAGTTTTTGTTCTATTTCCGTCAGCTAACATTTCAACAAAGGCCGCGTGGGACGATATCTGCGTAAATTCAGTTTAGATAAACAATTAAGTCGGATTGCGAATAAAATTATCGCTTCATAAAGTGTGAATTTACCTAATAAATACATAGCTTCATGCCTTATACAGAGCTTAGTGTAACATCGCCCACGGATGCTTAAACTAAGTTACGCGAAGGTTTCAAAACTAACTTTACTTTATTCTTGACTAGCTGCTGCCCGCGACTACGTCTGCGTAGAATAGGCTGAAGGTGTAACATTAAGACAGAAAGACAGATATATATAAAATATGTATATAAATTATAGCCTATGTGATATTCTGATGTATAAGCTATATTATTGTAAAGTGTCATTAAAATACATTCAGTAGTATTTGCGTGAAAGAGTAACAAACATCCATCCATACATACAAACTTTCGCCTTTATAATATAAGTAAGGATTAAACATTACGCATACTGTGGGATCATCGTGGGTCATCCTCTGTTGTTGGGGCGTTTAACAAAGCAAAATTATAAAAAGATAAACATGCAAATTCGGAAAAGTATTCAAACGAAGTTTCGTAATTATGTAAGACTAGCTGCTGCCCGCTACTACGTCTGCGTAGAATAGGCTGAAGGCGTAACATTCAGACAAAAAGACAGATATACATAAAATATGTATATAAATTATAGCCTATGTCTTATTCTGATGTATAAGCTACATTATTGTAAAGTTAGAAGAACAAGTTACTGTTAGTTACTGTTAGAGAAACAGAAAATAGGAAAAAAAAAGTTTCATAAAAATCCATTCAGTAGTATTAGCGCGAAAGAGTAACAAATATCCATCCATACATACAAACTTTCTCGTTTATAATATTAGTAAGGACTAGCTGCTGCCCGCGACTACGTCTGCGTAGAATAGGCTGATGGCGTACCATTCAGACAGAAATTTATACATAAAAATATGTATATAAATTATAGCCTATGTGTTGTTCTGATGTATAAGCTATATTATTGTACAGTTTCATAAAAATCTAACATATATAATCATAAAAGACTAGTCCTTACTTAATATTATATATCTTTAAAAATAAATTTTTCCAGTCTTATAATCTGATATTTATAAAGTTTTTTTCTTCACGGTGGTCTTCTGTTTTTAGACCGTTTTACTTCCCTGGACGAGCCTTTCCATTCGTGCAACAGCGTAATCTTTATTTTTAAATTAAAAATCAGACGAGTTTTAATTTTAAAATATAATAAATGGAAATTTCAATTATTGGGTGTTCTCTCTCCGGATTAAGTTCTAAAATCGATAATTTTGCTCTTCTGTTTGCGACTATAGATTCACTTAAAGAGCATCGGATGTGATCATGGTGCTCAAAATTTTTCTACGAAGGTATTTTGTAAACATAATTCCTAATTCAAACATGTTCTTAATATAGAAGATGTTAAAGTGACAAAGTCGTTGTAGTCAGTACCAACATTAAATCAATTAAAATTACAAACTAAGAAGCTACGTCTTCCGATGATAAATGCATATATTTAATAAAATTAAAGAATTCATTAAAGAATCTTTCTCTTTAATGAATCCGAAATGCATATATTTAATAAAATACAATTCATTAAAGAATCTTTGTCTTTAATGAATCCGAAATCAATGCTACACTGAAATGGAATACCAAAGTGGACGGCTTCAAATAGGCGGTACTTAATGATTTTGACTTAAATAAATAATGAAAGCCGCGAATGCCCGGGAGTTCTTTCCATGCTGCGCGGTGTGTAATTTCATTTTTTTATCTCACCTTTCTCGGTAATCATGCGATCACACTCGTAACTCAGTCAGACGTTATTATCTCGGCCTTCGTTTTTGACCACGCCTTAATTCAATATCTGTGAGCTGGGGCAAACATGTGGGTTTTCCCGCCTTTTTTCGCCTTCCTTAATGGCCTTTGTATCCCGTCAATTATATATTGTTGGTTATTAGACACACGATATTTTCTAGTTTAGAAATGGGAGTACATTTATGATACGTGTTATTTTATTTTATGACAAAAAGTGCAGATGGCGGTAGTATTTATGCACTTAAACGTAATTTACTGTGTAGGGAAATAACTTATTAAAGGGTTTTAAATTAGTTCATCCAACACCGTTCAAACAACCTGTCTGTCCGTTTTCCTGTCCTATTACAACGTAGGCGTCTTCAAGGCAAGAGGGAATAGGTTTTACTACGATAACGATCACGGTGGTAGGGCCACGCAGCAGCCTCGGCTGTTGCACGAATGGGCAGACCCGTCCAGGTAAGTACCACGAAAAGACCAGCGTAAAGTGGAAGTATGACAAAAACTTTCGCGTTTCGTCTGGTGAGTGAGGTAGCTGGAGCCCAATTTTCAAAAGGCTGTCAACGCATCTGTAACCCTTGGGTGTGGCAGATGTCCATGGGCGGCGGTATTGACTTAACATCAGGTGAACCGTTTGCTCGTTTGACAACTTTTCGAAAATAACCCGCTTAAAATTGAGATGGCAGTCAGCGCTGACCAGTTTCGTATTAATAAAATCTAAATGCCAGGTGCTGATCCTTAGAGGAATTACCTTGCCTTGCCAACAGCAGAATATGCCATACTTTAAACAGTAAATAAATCTATCCTTAATGAAAGTAAATTATATTTCTTAAAATACCATTAGAAAAATGAACACTATTTACATATATACGTGTCTTATACGTGTCATATACAATGCCTCTTAATCAAAATTGTAAAGAGTGGTGATTTTTCGGCAGCAAATTGTCTTTAAAAGATTTATTCCATCTACTGTCGCATTATGTTATTTTTTTTTAGTATGGTGATGGTCATGAATTTCTTTTTTACGTTGAATGGATTCTAGTTTAATTAATTTAAGTACACTAGTATACTACTATTTTTAAAATAGTTTGAATCTTGGTGTTGCAATGTTCATGGGTGGTCATCACACTGATGAGCTAACTGGTCTGCGAACGTTTCCAAATGAAATTGTAATGCTGTCGTTTCATTATTTTAAAATACTCAGAGTAGTTACAAAAAATTGATGACGCCATTGGTGTAGTGAACCTTGCGCCAGAGAGAGTCGATTCGATCCTCACTTTTTTCTGTTTTCCCAGTGGATAGTTGTTTATATATCTTTATTAGTATTTTCTATAATACCTATGTATATCACAAACAGACTAGAAGACTGTATAAAATTGTGTTCTCAAATAATAATTATATTTTTTTCTTAAAATATTGCAAAACTCTTCATCGATGTCTTCAATTATTTCAATATCAACTTACACAAAATTTGCGGTCCAAAAGTAAGAAATATCTGAATAGCTTATTTTTTTAACTTAGGTTTTTTTTTAATGTTATAGTTTAATGTTCATTCTAGACAAAACATTTTGATAAGTAATTTACTTCATATGACAATATAACCTTTTGACACCGTTGCTTGTAACGGTCAGCTGTAACTAGTGTAACCGTTTCGATTGCCTGTTGTCTCTTAACAAAGAAATGACAAAAAGTTAATTTCAAGCTAGAGGCGAAACTCGGTTTTTTGTTAGATGCCATTCAAATTACACGGTGTGTAATTTGAATGGCAATCGGTTCTAGCACGAATAAATTTTCTTAATATCTTCGCACTAGAGGACTACATTGCTTATTTTATTAGCGATTCATTACGGGATAGTACGAAGGATCGAAGAGTTGCTAACATTGACCCTGTTAACATTGCTTTAAAATAAACAGGTTCTCTTTTAAATGCACAGTTTTGAACTAGTGTACTATCCTGTCTTATCACGTGCTCGTTCCTTCAACGAGCGAACATAAAAAGGAGGGTTAGAAGATAATAAAAGAAGGACCGTAATCACAGTTTTCGATTATCACGATCTTGATCCAGAGAAAAAAGCACGTATACATTTGCCACGAGAAATCATTCATTTGTCTCCGATTTATAGGTCATCATAGTACCAGTTTTCGATTATTCTTGATCCCAACCTATACGACTTCACAATCAATAGGCAGGAACTCGCCGTATTGTCCGCTAAAATAGCGGCCGCCACATCTGGCAACGAGCGGCTTAGAGCAATCTGCCAACACAAGACGCTTGTAGAAGCCCTATGGGCTTTTACGAGCCAACCATAAAAGACATAATAGTCCGCGCAATAAAACCGCGCTCCGCCGCGTCGTTAATTAGAATCATAAAAACACCTTAATGGGAAGTACAACCGCAGGTAGAACAAAACCTCGGGCTCTGGTTGTTTCGTATTTCAACGCAAACGGCATAAAGGGTCAAAGGGACGAAATCGCGGAATTCCTTCGCGATTATAACGTAGATATTTTTCTAGTGCAAGAGACATTCTTAAAACCTAGTGTACGCGATCCCAGAATCGCAAATTACAACATTGTCCGCCACGACCGGTTAGCAAACCATCTGGGAGGCACATTAATTTACTATAAACGGTCCTTGCACTGTTGCCCGCTCGACATTCCAGAGCTAAGTCAAATAGAGGCATCCGCGTGTAGGTTAGCGCTCACCGGCCACAAGCCGCTTGTACTAGTCTCAGCCTACCTCTCGGGGAATAGAACTTTACTTCAAAGCGACCTAGATACGCTACTTAACTTAGGCCCTTCCGTGATAATTGCAGGAGATCTAAACTGCAAACACGGCTCATGGGACACCCACAGCATCCCAAACAACAACGGAAAGCATCTCTTTAGCTTATCCGATAACCTAAACTTCAGCATAGTCGCTCCCGCGACTCCCACTAGGTATCCTACGGTGGACAACTATCAACACGCGTCACCGAGTGTCCTAGACATCATGTTATTCAGGGAGGTCTCGCTCGACATCGAGTCGATAGAGACAATCCATGAACTAGACTCAGATCACAGGCCCGTCCTGTGTAAACTGGGCCAGTACGCCGGCGCGGTCTCTCCGACCAAATCCGTAGTGGACTGGCATCGTCTTGAGGTCAAACTCAAGGCCTTGGACCCCCAGGACTTAGTCGACCTACCCGAGACGATAGCTACGTTCGATGACGCAAATCGAGCGATAGCAAGTCTCCGAAAAACCATCACTTCCGCAGTTGCAGACTCGGAACGGACGGTGAAACTGTCGGGCGACCGACGGTTTAACTTTCCGCCCGACCTGCGACTGCTAATTAGGCAGAAAAATGTAGCCAAACGCGCTTTCGACCGATACCGATCGGAATCGAACCGAACCATACTTCGACGCCTTCAGCTAGAAGTCAAAGATCGTGTATCGGAACACCGACATACAACGTGGGACACTCTCCTAGAGGACATCGAGCCATCGCACACCGCCTACTGGCGGTGGCCCGCAGTCTGAAAGCAGACCCCCGCGAATCTCTACCGCCGTTAGTTAGACCTAATAGCGCTTCAGTAGCCCTAGATGACTCCGAAAAAGCCGAATGCCTTGCGGACAACCTAGAGCAGCAATGTACGCCATCGCGCGAACACACCGATACAGTCCACCTAACGGAGGTGGACCGTGTTATCGAGACTAGGGCTGCGCTTCCACCGGAAGGCGATCCTTTGAATTCAGTGACCCCCGAAGAGGTCCAAGATATTATTAAAAACATAAAACCCAATTTGATTTTGATTTTGAAAGCTCTCCCTGGGCCGCTTATCTGTTTACTAGCGACCATTTACAACACTTTACTCAGCCTCCAGTTGCCTGGGGAAGCTCTACGAGCGGCTCCTATTCCAGGCTCAATGAGCACGTGTTTACCAACGGCTTCTGCCGGCGGAAAGGCTTTCGAGCTAAATCACCCTAAACATATTAGTACAGGGGCTCTTTTCTTCGAAAAGCATTCGACAAGGTCTGGCACAACGGCTTGCTTTACAAGCTGTACACACTCAAAGTGCCAGATAGGCTCGTACACACCATCCGAGCCTTCCTGTCAAACCGCTCTTTTCGATATCGAGTTGAAGGCACCCTCGCCACAAGCCGCCGCCTCACGGCCGGCGTACCACAAGGCTCCTGCCTCTCACCTTTGCTCTTTACGCTCTACACGAGCGATATACCTAAAGACCCCCACGTCAATCTCGAGCTTTTCGCGGATGACACGGCGCTCTTTTATTCAGAACGCAACCTTAGACAACTAACCACTCGACTCCAAAGCGCCGCCGACCGCCTCGGCGACTGGTTCCGCAAATGGAGAATAGAAATAAATCCCGAAAAGAGTGTGGCGATTCACTTCACACGAAGTACTTACCCGTCACATCTTTATAATGGCCCTCGTCAATGCAGAAAGTTGGGGAAAATATCCCTTTATGGCCAACCGCTCCCCTGGGAGAAAAAGGTCAAATACTTAGGAGTCACTTTCGACTCGCGTATGTCATTTAATACGCACATTAACAACGTTCGCAATAGAGCCGCGTTCGTCTCCGGCCGGCTACACAATTTAACTAACGCTAAAAGTAAAATGCCCTTAAGACACAAATTATTATTATATAAGACCTGCGTACGACCTATTATGTCCTACGCATGCATGACCTTTGCCCACACGCACCCTACTCGCTTGTACAAGTTGCAAATAATACAAAATAAGTTCATCCGCCGCGCAACCGGTGCGCAGTGGTATCAACGCAACGTCGACTTGCACAGCGATTGCAGACTCCCGACGATTCGCGAATATTTTAAAGACCTGACCAAACGGTTCTTCGATAGAGCCGAACATCATCCCAACCCTCTGGTGGTAAGCGCAGCAAATTACCAACCCGACACAAACGCGAACGTCAACAAGCGTCGCCCGCGAAACGTCCTCATCGTCGAGGAAGGGGACTTAGATACGCCGGACCCACCGCCGGGGGTCCCGCCGGATAACACTACACCCACAGTTACAACAAACATACTAGTTCGCCCTCGCCTCCGAGCACGGCGAGACCAACACAACGCGTACACAAGGTACACCCGCGTTCCGGGGCGGTTCTCACCGCTCCCAGCCACCGATTAGCTAATTGCACAGTCGACGGCCATCGGGGTTTCGGTCCGAACCGCGACCTCGATGGCCCTTAGATGACATACCACACTTAAACGTACGCATGAGCACATGCGTGGCCCTACCCACAGCGGAGGGCCCAAACCCGTGGGTTCTGGCTAGCCCACCGGTTCTGCGTCAGATGAAGCTTTAATAGTCTCGGGACTGAAAGCACAAACATCAGTTAATACAAGATACAAGATACAAGATTATTCCTAACCCGTAAATTTGCTGCTATTTTTTCCGAGAAAATGGCATATGAGCTGTCGGTTCACCAGATGTTAATATCTCATCTCACATAAAGCTCATCAATCACAAAAATACGCCGGCCATTCCGAAAAAATAACTGTTAATTTGCGTGCTTTGTTTAACTTCGTCAAGTGATACTTAATAATTTAAGTGGCATCATGGATAGAGATGTTGAAAGCATTAGTTTCACTGCCGAATACCTTATCTCTCAGCAGTTTGAAGACGAATTGCGTGAGAGCCTAGTAACGTATGTACATAAATATATAACGCCCGTAGCTAGTTAAAATATAAAAGTTGCCAATGTAACATAATAGGTTTACGCCCGATTTCTAAAACACTGATCATCGTGGGCGTTATATTTATATATATATAATGGTTTACCGTCGAAGCCCTTGTTGACCTTAAGAACCGCAGCTTATTACATTGACTTTACCTTTGCTGAGGTTATAACTCTCTGTCAAAAGAATTAAACCTTCATTTTAACCTTACTTCAACATCGCATCCATTAATGGCTCGTGTTTTCTTATCCGATAAAACAGACACTAATCTAAATCTTATATTTAATGTGTTGATGTGTTGTTATACGTATACTTATGGCCTTGTCGCTGGGATAGCATCTTAGAACTTGATTTCTTGAAATCCATATATCAATATTGTTATTTGAAACCTATTTATAATAAAAACTCATTGACAAAATAGTGAAAAGCCAATTAAACACATTCAAGCAATTCTTGTATATATATATATGTATAATATATAATCGGAATCTCGGAAACGTCTCCAGCGATTTTCATGAAATTTAGTATGTGCGTAGATAAGAGGGCGAAAAATCGATCTAGCTAGGTTTCATTTTTAGAAAATGTCCTTTTATCTCTGTTTTCAGGGAATGAAAATTATCATTCGAATATGACAGTAAATTTCGCAGCAAAAAAAAGTCCTCCAGGTACTACGGATTAATAATGCAATAAATGACGTCATCTATTGTATTCATGATATACAGTGCTAGAGCTAGATAATGCACATCGACCTTTCGCTAATTTCGGCTTCGCATGCCGTTATATCTATCGTACATAAAGTGTTGAAGTGTTTGAAAAATAATTCTAGGTACCATTGGAGTATCTAGAATTATTTTACAGCGTGGGCCTTTACTACCAAAATAAATCGAACACTATGCGTCGCAATAAAAAAATAACAGTTCGTTATCGTTAATATTTTTTTTATTAATTTATAATAGTAGTATTAACTAATTAGTAGTTAGTACGTTTTGTATTGTAGAAGTAAATAAACGGAATGTATTGTAAAATAATATGTAATAAAACTAAGTATATATCTACATAGATTTCTCGGCTGTAGATAGATATATAGAGATTATTTTATAAAAGTAATATTTTTTTAAAGAACTTTTTTGGGAATCCAGAATCCAAGAATTTCGAAACAGTAACCCAAAATCCTGAGGTGGGCACTAGACGACACTGGGGTGGGCATGGCCCACCCGGCTCCCCTGCTTTATACGCCTATGTGTAGTACAGTAGAAGAAGTTAGTAGTACAAGTAGATCGTAGATAGCAGTAGGAACAGAAGCTACACAATTTTGTATAAACAATATTTTAAACAAATATTGTCTACCACAAGAAATTATGAATTAACTACGCGCAGCCCGATCACTTACGGCTTACGAACAGTCAATTGACAGTTCATTCCAATTTAAAACCAGTTACCCAGTGGGTGCGTTTAACGCTCTAACACGTGTGCGTTTGCCACAGTGTTTAAATAAAACACTCGACCGTAATATGAGCGGGTTAAAGTGATTGAAATGTCCCATTGAATACAAAAGCTTGTTGCGAGCTTTCACATCTTTGAATCCTAGGGGCTAGGGGGAGGGAAAAATTAAACAGAATTCATTGAACACCTGGTGCAAATGAGAAACAGTCGGTTGCACGTAATAAATCAGAAAAAGAGAAAATTCGACTCACTCACTACGGACTCGAAACATCTATTTGGTGCAAAGTAAAATAGGTATAAGCCTAATATACATGTCCCACTGCTGAGCAAGGGCCACCGGTGTACGAAGGGTATTAGGGCATATCTTGGACACCACGCGACTCCAGTTCGGATCGGGGGACTTCACACATCTTCGAAATATTTTTTTGTTATTATTTCCAAAATATGCAGGTCTTCTTATGATTTATGCCCTCACCGCTGAGCAGGAAAATTCAGCACTTAAAATGAACAATTTCATTGGCACCGGGGATTGAATCGGGTTGCTGGATTATATTGAATTAAAAGCGAGCGCTCGGACAATGGGTTATCGCGGCTCATGTGCAGTTAACACAATTTTAGACTCTTGAGGGGATGGAACCTTTGTGACTTGAAATAGCAGTTGGCAAACGCTTATATCATTACGTCGCCCTCGTCCCTGCACTCAAAAGGCTTGCCTATCCTGTCTCAATGTACGTAAATAACCCTAATGAAAGGTTTATAAATCAAGTTGAGATTTATTATTTAAATGTAAGCTACACTAATAGGCCAGCACGATCGAATCAAAATATCTGTATCAAAGAACATATTCGTCACCAATATTTTGACATTTTACATACAAATATTTTTAATTACAAGAAAGTTTCTTTCACTTATTCTTCAAATGCACTGACTATACAGTTCCTGACACTGCCATTTTTATGTGACGCTATTTCATTAAGACGCAGTTGGAAATATGTTACATTTATAGACCCATTAATTTACCGCGGCTCTTGGGAGGTCTCTTACAAACTTCGGTATATTGCTTTTTGAAATGAACACGCTCGACAGCCACGTCATTAGAAATCATATGCTTTTCAAAATATCTGTACAACTAATTCTAATGGTAGCGTGGAAATAGTAAAAGTATTTATGCTATCAATAATTCGGGAAGCAAATTTCACATTGACACCTTCAGGTACAAAACCAAATACAAGCAAACGTAATAAAGATGTTTAGAATTTGCATAAATCAGCTTACTAATGTTGCAACCTATAAATTCATTAGCTAATAGATGTCTGGTTATATAAAGCTAGACTGCGAATGCATAATAAGATATAATAGTCTATAATAAGTAACGCTATAAAATAGTACACAGACACTGATACAAAAAGATAATAGACCACAGTCTATTTAAACTGTTGTAGATAATACTTAAAAGATATCTTGCTTTATACCGATTTCTGGTTAAAATATAGACTTTGTACGATGTCACAATGGCAAAAAAGCTTATCAATAGAATATAAAACATAAATCCATACTAATATTATAAATGCGAAAGTAACTCTGTTTGCCTGTCTCGCTTTCACGCCAAAACTACTGAACCGATTGAAATGAAATTCGGTACACAGATAGCCTAGATCCAATGAAAGGACATAGACTATTTTTAATTGGAAAAAAGAAAATTTAAATGATATATACAGTTTTTAAAGAAAGATTTTGTTTAAGGGCTTCCATGCGAGCGAAGCCGCGGGCGAAAAGCTAGTATTAAATAAAATTATACTTGCAAATGTATGTAGCTAAGTGATACTTTGATATGTACATATAAACCTTTACCAACATAAATAAAAACGAAGGATTCGTCTTTGTAAAGAAAAGATCAATATTTGTTTAAATTGGTAAATTTTGACTCCAGTAAAGTTCCAAGAAGGATAACATTAACTACGTCGTGTTTTATCTCTTTGAACGTAATTAACTTCAAACAACTGCCGTCCATTGAGGGACGGGTCGGCGCATAGAAATGTATCAGTCGATCTTGTTAGACAAATTGCTTCATTCACGAGCTCTTCTGTCTGTGTATTACTCTACAGTAATGGATAGATCCTCTTATTGCATCATAAAAACCTTATAGGCCATTTTCTGAGGTACTGGATGGTTATGGTCTTAATAAATTCTTTCCGTATCTTCTGACTCATCAAATTAGGTTTCAAACTATTTATAATAAGCATGGCTTTAGGTAGTTCTAGAATGGAAAACAATACAAACCTAGAAACCTAGAAAAGACAACATGATACTAAGAATAGTATTAAAGTAATTCTTTAATTTTATAGTTAATCAAATAGAGGCCTGAAATGTAAACTTTTTTAAAAACACTATAAAACTAATAAACAAAAATCTTTAAATAACCTCAAAAATAATATGTCTTTTCATGCAACTTATGACATTATACTTTACCACCATAAATACGCTGGGAGATATTGACTTTAATTGACGCATTATCTGTGAGCCAACGGTACCTACGTAATTATTTTAATACGCAACGCATTCAGAATAAATCTATAAAATGGTTACGTGTCCTTGTATCCCCAACGTGAACAAACATTTTCACGTTGCATTGGCACGTTGATCAATATTTCATTGATTTTAATCAATATTTGATTCAAAAAGTTCCGGACAATGTTTTAAATCTCTAATATTTTAACTTTTCAAATGTATAACTTATTGAAGTTATACGTTATGCGCGTTTGAAAAAAAAATTATGAGAGTTTAAATTTTAAGATGTGCGACAGCCAAAAAGCGACATGATAAAGTTGGTTGCCAACTTTGACCAACATTAAGGTATTACCATGGTTACCAATAACAAGTTTTTGACATTTACCTATTAAGTTATTTAACTTTTTCACAAAAAGGTACTGGCACTGGGGATAACATTTTTAGTTTTTTTTTACTAAAAAAGTATAACTTCTTACGTGCATAAAAATTCATACATTTCGAAGCTTAGTGAAGAAGACAAAACCGGTCAAACTTTTAAATTTATTCCTCCTTTTCTACATTGTATATTGGTCGTCTTTAAAGGCCATAAATCCTATTTGGAGGTGTCGGCGATAACATCCATAAATAATACAAAGTTCAAGAAAGTCTGTCACACGCGTAGGTTTTGAGATAGTTTCCGTATATTAAGGAAAGTCCTTATCTATCTGTGCTCCATAAAATACCTAATGGGTGGCCGTGTATTCTTTCGTTTGTGTCTACGAAATGCAGAATAGCACTACAGGTCTATACAATTCTTAATGTCATGCATCAATGTATATAATGTCTAGATGTATATAATCGATTTACTAAATGTTTCAATAAAAAAGTATGACATTAAGATTTAAATTCATTAAGACTTATAAGCCTTTAGTGGGATGTAGATTCGTAAAATTGAACGTCGGGTCATTGAAGCAATTTTATTACAGTTTGATAACGACTGAGTGGTATAAATATTTTGAATAGAGTTTCAGTTCTTTTTTCATATGGATTTACTGTTCTTTGTGACGGTTCTTGGGTGGCAGCCTCGTACGGGCCATCGCAGTGTAGGACGTAGACTAGATGAAGTGACGACCAATGCAAATGTGCGTGAAGTCGATGAACGCAGGTGGCGCAGAATAACGTGCTTCAATGCAGTCTATGGGGAGTCCTAAGTTCAGCTGAAATGTCTGTGATGATGATGATAAAGAGAATACGGAACACGCAGGTTCATACTAGTGTGCGAGCCCGCATACCGCGTCACCGCATACCTGTAGTTTTCCGCATGTGATTCCGCTTGCGGAATTAACGCATTTGTGCGGTAAATCCCGCGCGGGAAATCTTTGAACTTCTAGGACACGTCAGTTTGGACACGGACTTAGCCGTCATTAACGAGCACCGCGTATGGTATGTGTATAGCTCATGATATTATCTCTGTGGTAGGGCCACGCAGCAACTTTGACTGCTGCACCAATGGGCAGGCTCGTCCGGGGAAATACCACGATCTCAGATACCGCCCAGTTCGAATTCTGCAATGCAGTTTTGTCCATTGAAACATGACAAACCTTTAATTTCATTCAAATATCACAATAAGCGGCTGTTTAATTTTATTGTTATAATTCCAGTACATTGAATAATTAGTTAAGAAGTTGTACACTAGATATGGTACATATAACGGGCGTTGGAATAAATGTTGACGAGTTTATACAAAGTTTTCTTATTTACTGTATTCTTTTTTTAACAGTGTAGCAACTGCTACTGAACATTAGTACATGTATAAAAACATACAGTGCAATGACAGCTGGATCAATACTCCATTAAACATATTAATCATGCATTTCAATCGCTGGTTTTAATTTTTAATAAAGCCGCCGCCGGCCAATTTATCTAAACAATATCGAGGTTCGATGACACACGTGTTAATGCATCGGATGCGGTTCTAACTGGTTTTTTAATCGAAATAATATGTCGATGAAACCGTTCAATAAATTACAGAGTAGGGTCGGGGGCTTTGAAATCATTAACGTCTTTATAAACTGCTATGAAGTTACGGGGTGGTCAATAGACAGATAACCTCAAGCCAGATAGACAATCCATGTGTTCACCTTAAATGCATACTTTACTTTTTAATGAAGTATGCATAGAGAGAGATGGCATACACGTAAAACAATTACATCGTATATTAGATAACAACGATAACTTCAGTGATGTGATAGTAGTGGCCTAGCAGCTAATTGGATCAATTCACTATGCGAAATATTGGTTATAAAATCAGAGTAGCTATACGTATAGAATGACGTTGACGATTGATCGGCACTACTTGTCAATCATGTTGTGAGTGATTTTTGAAATTTTGTTATGACTGATCGCCTGCCTGATGTCAACCCTCCAACCTGCCAACAATTATCTGTGGGTCACACATACACTTATCCCGTGTGGGAATCACATCCTTAACATGGGGCACGAAGAATTTTCTTCTCTTATTAATGCATAAATAACCTAAAATCATAGATTAAATTTTAATGATTGCAATGAACTTATGACGTTTTCATAACTTCATGTTCTGGAAATATTTTAATATATTGGCCACTAATGCAACGTACAAAAATTGGAATAAATCTAGTGTATACACAACGTTATTTTCAACTATACATGTACAATCTTTATTGATCTAATATTTACAAGATTAACGCCCGGTTTCTGAAACACTGATCATCGTAGATGTCAACTAATCAGCTGTCAAAGGGATTGGTTGAATTTCAATTCAATTCAAAGAGTTTAAACATCGTTTTGGCAACTAAAATGTAATTTGAAATTCATTTGACAGCTCATTAGTCGACATCTACGTTGATCAGTGTTTCAGAAACCGGGCGTAAATCTATCTAAAATTATGTAATAAACCTAATCCACGCGGCATGGTGCCAAGAACGCTAACTGCATTTCTTCGCTGAATGCTTAACCTGCTATGCTTAACCTTTGAGCAAGAAAAGAACCAGCTCTCTTGTCACCAGCCGCGGCGTTAAGCCTAGGACATATACATTTAAAAAAAAATTGATGTGTGGGGACCCCACGGACCTAAAGTTTCAACAGCAAATGGTACCAATACATAATCTAAACATAAAGACTCGTATTTGCGCTATTTGACGACCCGATTGGCGTGGGGAGTAGTGACCCTGTCTCCTGTACCAGAGGGTGTGGGTTCGATCCCTACTAATGGAAAAATATTGTGTGTCGAACATCGTGTTTTCCAGTGTTTAGGTGTTTATATATGTATAATATGTATTTATTTACAAAAGAAAATATGTTTACGTAAGTTTATCAGTTTTCTAGTACCCATAGTACAAGCGTTGCTTAGTTTGGGACTAGAGAACATTGTGTAAAAAATGTGTCCGAAAATATTTACTTACTTCAGCTGCCTCCGATGCCGCCCCGGCCCTGTATAGTGTATTATATTACGAACAATAGGAAAGTGGATTTAAACATTTAAGCAGTTTAAGGCGAGAAATTGTAACCAAATGGACATTTTTTACAAATAAAAAATCGACGCCCTTGACAGCGCGGTTGTGTCTCTACAATGATTTAACAACCGTAACGCAATTAATCCAGTTTCTCAAACTCAAATAACAAAAGAACCATCCATTTCAAAAATCAAATAAACTTTAGCGAACGCGTTCAAACAAACATTCGTTACATTAATATTCTTGAATGTGTTTGTTTTGAGGTTTTCCTGCTAACGCAAACAAGACGAAGTTGTGAATGTTCAGAGATCTGCCGACTGTGACAGCAAATATGATGTCGGTTAGAAGTTAAATTATACTTAACGTACTGCAAAGTTTACACGCAGTCTGCTGAAGAGTGAGCATGTTTTTAAGCCCTTCGAGAACAAAAGCTGTTGTGATGTTCACGGCAGCTGTAACTCAAAGAGCTGTGCCATCATACCATTTTAGTAACATGAGCAAATTAAATGAAACTTCCGATTCTGTAATAAAGCATATTTCATTGATTCATTCATTTTGATGAATTTTAAATTTAAGTACCATAAATTAAAGAGGAAGTTAATAAAAACTGTTTGATAGTGATAAAAATCCAGAATCAATTGGATAAAGTATGAAATTTAACAAACGCGTTTTAAGTATTATGCTCAGTAAATTATTTCTAAAACTGCGATGCCAAGTTTCGTTAAACAAATAAATTCCATCAGATAAGATACAGACTGCTGATATAAATAAAACGACTGACTGACTAATAATAATTCCATTCCCTACTAGCAATCATAAAAGTGATGTACTTCGTACGTGCTACGTTTGTGCGCCTTGATAGAGCTTATCGTAAGCATCTAATTGCAAAACCTTTGTTATGTAAGTTGCATTCGAGTAAGTTCCTGATACTGTTGTCAGTAGATTGCAAAAATGATTAAAGCTTGCAAGACGTTCTTATGTTTAAATTCTGATGAAGTACGTGTCTTGTGCCACATGCAGGGTTAAAAAGGAACAACAAAAGTGCCACGCCTTAAAAATAACGTTACAGCACACTGAAGATAATCTAAGAGGAATTACGATAGCTATTTATGAAGACTTGAACTGTGCGAGTGGCAGATGCGAATGTTTTAGGCATTGCGAATGGAACTGGCGATGCAAGATACTAAAAATTCATTTCTAACCAACTTCTAGCTAAGGAGACAAGTATTATAAGAAATATCGCGCTTCGATTAGTGGTCCTTCTGGTAGTAACTTGATACAATCATTATTGAAATTTTTGAACACTTCATTACCATTATTTGTCACTTAATAAAAGTGATATTGGAAGCGGTTCTGAGATATTTATGAATTAAAGTTTCCCTTTAAAGATAAGAGATTGATAAAGTTTTAAGCTTCATAAAAATATACATTAACATTCACTATTAACATAACACAATCTGTACGTTATCAATGATTCATTCTGAAACGATAATTATATCACATTATAAAATTTAAAGAAGACACCGTGTGTTATCGACTCCATTAAGGAGCCCTTTATAAGGAAGGAATGGACAGACTCGTATAGTTATCAAGCAATTATTAGAATGCAATAGCTCTGACTATCCGTTGAAAAATTTGAATATTTAATTCCAGAAAGTTATTTTTCAAAAGTTCAGCCCACGTACGCTATTCGAATACTTTTGGAAAAATAACGCGGAATGTTTCGTTTTCAAATATGATATTTTGACAACACTAACTTTTGGATGGATTTTTACCATGCATTTTATCATATGAAATCGGCTAAAGTTAACGTAACTGACTTATATATGTGCGAAGGGATAATAAGAGAAATGCTTGTTGAATAATAATTGCGGGTTTTTCTTCTAACCTATAACACGTTATTAAACGATATTGAACCGTAAAAGCAGCTTTTTTTAATGTTATAAAGTAGCAAACGAGCTGACGCTTCACCTGATATTAAGTGTTAACTACCGCCCATGCACATTTGCAACAACCGTATCGGGCCCCAGCTACCTCACTCACCAGACGAAACGCAGAAGTGTAAAGCTTCTACTTTACGCCGTTCTTCTGTGAAGCCGTGGTACTTACCCGGACGGACCTACCCATTCGTGCAACAGTGAAGATTGTTGCACGAATGGGTAGGTTACAGTTATTCGTGCAACAGTGAAGACTGTTGCGTGGCCCTACCACAGTTCATACCACAGTACCAGGAATTTTACTAGAACTTAGAACTTAGAACTCTATCTTATCATTTAAACGAGCAATTCTTGTATATACAGCGTGTCGTTACCATCGCGACAATAAATGAACACACATATAGGGGATAAATTTTTAAAGTTGTATTAAACATTTAAATTCTTTGAACATCAATATTTACAGAGTTATTAAATTTTCCAAAACAAAGAATTTTAGAACACCCTTACCTATAAAAGCGTAACGTAAAGTTCATTTGTAAAGGTCGCAAAGCATATGAATGGGTTGAATGAATTTAAACGAGACAAAACATACTGTTAGAAGGAGAGGCTTGTAATGCGACGCTGTGGTGCAAGTTGTATAGGATGTAACAAATTTTGTTTCTTTTTTACTTAGTTTGTTTGAAAAAATATTTTTTTTAATTATGGATTTTGTTTAACGTTAATATTTTTTTATGATTATTGGCAAGTAGCGTTAGAAGTGTGTTCATTTATTGTCGCGATGGTAACGACACGCTGTATATATATATAATATTGTATATATTTATTATTTATTTATTTATTTACACACTTTTTTGTACAAACGGCGGGCTTAATGCCATAAGGCATTTTCTACCAGCCAACCGGAAAGTTAGTGAAAGAGAAGTGTAGGTGCTAGCTATATAAGGATTATATAGTATGTATACATATATTATGATAACAATTATTAACTTACAACAATAAATATTATAATAGGTAAAAATATATATATATATATATATATATATACGTACATATGACGTATGAAATAAGCAGGACCTTTGTACAAATTATTTCATCTATTTACATCTCTGCCATAACTCTGTGTACATAAATTATAAATAAATAAATAAGACGGAAATATCTATCAAACGTTATCCATACTACTGATCGACGACGACGACGACGACGACGACGACGACGACTGACGACGAATTAAAATATTCCTTAACTTTAGCTTTAAAAATAAATTTATTCGGTGATTTTCGAATTTCACGAGGAAGGGCGTTCCAGAGTCGAGCAGCTGTAACAGCGAAGGATTTAGAAAGAAAACCGGTACTGTGAGAAGGAATAAGCAACGTAAGATTACCAGCAGATCGAAGATTGCAGCAATGAGAGGTACCCAGGTACTGAAATTTAGACTTCAGATACGCTGGGGCAAAAGGATCGTTAATGATACTATAAAGCGTACAGAGGATCCGAAGATTCCTCCGTTGGGAAATATTCAACCAGTTTAGTTGAGAGCGATATGATAAAATATGGTCAAACTTTCGAACACCATAAAGGAAGCGAATACATTGATTAAGGAGGCGATCCAATTTGCTAAGAACATCCATGTTTGCATCCGAGTAACACATCCGAGTACACAAGTATCCGAGTATATATATATATTCGGAATCTCGGAAACGGCTCCAGCGATTTCCATGAAATTTAGTATGTGCGTAGATTCGGGGGCGAAAAATCGATCTAGCTAGGTTTTATTTTTAGAAAATGTCCTTTTATCCCTGTTCATTCGAATATGACAGTAAATTTCGCCGCAAAACAAAATGTTATAATAGCTCGGTCGGTAATCGGGCGGCCCCAAAACAGACGGCCGTGGTTCGTGTCACGATCATTTACACACTTTTTTTTTAACTTTTTTTCGATTCCAGATCATTGCTTTCTTTATTTTTTATTTTTTATTGATCCAGATGATTTTGTTATTTTTTTCCCTTTTTTTTAAAGTTATTTCTTTTGTGAAAACACCCCTTCTTTCATTCATTTTCTTATTATTAGGTCGGTAAGATCAAAAAATAATATGCATAATTTCATTACTCAGTAATTTGAATCTAAATGTAATTTACAAAATACACGATTTACAAAAAAAAATAAACCGAGCAAAGCACGGTCCTCCAGATACTAACCATAAAGCGACCTTTACGGATTACATGGTAAACGTTTACAGATGACCTGGCCTTCTTGACACCATCAAATATTTGATGATGATTTTACCGTTTGATTAATATAGCCTTATATGTATGTTTAACGTCGTCATGCTGTTTACAAGCTTTGATTTTCAAATTATATTGCATACCTGCCTTACGTGAGATGATAATACTCGTAAGTACTACATATATCATATAGTATGTAGTATATCTTTCCGACCATTTATCATGATGCCTCTTCAATGTATTACTAACATTCGATTCCTCTATTTGTCATTTAACTGGCTGGTTAGTTAACGAAGATCTTGTAACGCTGAAGGAGACATAAGTTGTCAAAGAAACTTTCAATATTAATAACATTGTTCCTAATGCGGGGTAACTAAAAGCTTGCGTAAAAAAACAACAAATAAGCAAAAAGCAGAAAAATAATACGTAGGTCAAATTGCTTACACGCGGTACTCAAAACCACGGCCTGCGACGACAAAGCAAAGGCTTTACACACCTATTAGGCTGATTGAGCCACCGACTATTCAATGGTTGCTTTTTCAAACACCATTCTTTAGCCGTATTTAGTAAAACCATTTATCCGCACCGCCATTTAATAATAGCTCACGACTAACCGCACTTAAACTTACCCGAAGACGTTTCTATTTCGATTTACCTCAATTGGTTTTTAAATTAGAATTTTATTACCGCTCGAAGGCAATTGCTGGTATCATTACTTGTACAGAATCAATCGCTTTGTCTTATGCCGCGAACAGCCTTTTAACTATATACGAAATTAATTATTTGAAACTTGCTTTTCTATAGTATCTTGTGAATTTTAGAAATTTAAAGTTTTTTATAGTGCACTTAAGTCTCTGCATTTAAGTACAAGTTTTAATCTAGTGAATTACTAAATAATGAAAAATGTAATAACTTCTTTATCTTTTCGTTTTTAGGGTTACGGAACCCTATGGGTACGGACCCACAGGGTAAAACTGAAGTCTATTACTCAGACTCCACTGTCTATCTGTCTGTCTATCTGCCCGTCTGTCTGTCCGTATGCCACCAAATTGTATCTCATAAACCGTGATAGTTAGACAGTTGAAATGTGCACAGATGATGTACCTATTTCTGTTGCCGCTATAACAACAAATACTAAAAAGAAGAATAAAAACATTTTTAAGTAAGGATCGCATATAAAAGACATTATTTTTTGTCGTTTTTATAGATAATGGTATGGAACCCTTCGGGCGCGAGCGCGACTCGCACTTGGCGGGTTTTTTTTTTATCGTAGAGCTATAAGAATTTTTCGTGCTTGACTACCATCCGGTATTCCGTTTTTGTGATGAATGCGCTAGCTTTCTATAAACCTAAAACCCTTTCTTACACTCTTACAAACAAAAATGATTGCTGAAGTCTAATTATCATCTTCGTTGGTTTTTTACAATAAAAATTAGTTAGATGATAGCTTATCATCCTTTCATTATATATTTTTTAATCAGTGTGTATTCAAAGTTAACATCTTATGAATCTAATGAATTAACCTTATAAATTAATTTAAAATGATGACATCTTATCATTCAATTAAATAGTTCACTTCAGAAAACAGCCGTTTATTTTTTATATCGGCTAATTTTCGTGTTTATACTTATAATAAAATAGCATTGGTGAACGCTGAAACAGCGTACTTATAACACAGCGTAATTATCTCATTATTATACTTTGTGTCCATTTTTAAAAATTCGTTAACAATTTTATCAATATAATCACCACAGCGTGAACTTTAATTTTTAAAGACGATTGGTAATAAAAAAATTAATAAAATAACAAGAACGTGCTTTAATGTTTATAAGCAATAAAAAACGAACAATGGACTAACTAACAAAGTGGTATCGATAGTATTTGACGGTATGACGCGTTGTACGGTGGTGAACCTATGCAGCACGTATTCATCCGAACAGTTTCATGCTATGATGATGCTCCCCGTGATAGCTGCTGCTATAAAAAAATATGAATAGATATTACCGCAGATATGAACTTGATTATCACGAAACATTTTTCGTAGACATATTGCAATTATATTGACATTGTCTTTCGGGACAGTTAACAGAAGCCTGTAATTAGCCATGGAAATCGAACATGATATAAGAGAACCCAACAACGTAGCTACAACTGAAACAGAATTCTTTTAAAATCAATTTTCACCACAAAAACTAGTTTATTATTTATTTATAGCATCACAAAACAGAATGAAAACGTATTTAAATAATAATACAACGATAATATTATAACATTCAGTTGACATTCCAAGTATGCGACGACAGCAAGTTATGTAAGAAAAACAAGAAAATTGATGGTACATACTATAAAAGTGACAAAGAATAAATATTTGTGACCAAACATGGTAAAAAACTTAAAATTAATAAATATATAGCTAAAATAGAATAATGGAGAACAATATCTGCTGCTTTCAATCTCCGTTTAAATATGAACAGACCTTCACCTAAAATATCCAGCTCAGGATGTTTCAGAACCGGGGAGTTATAATTGCGGCTAATTCTAGATAGAGGTAAGTCATGTTTGTACGATGAGATGGAACATAAAACAATTCAAATTTTCTTAAATTGCGCAAGGATACATTATGAGCAATTGCATTAGGAGCAATTTGGGGAGCAACATGAGGAGCAATCTACAATATCGGAACCCGGAATTCACTCAGAGATTTTTTTAAATACTCACTGTTGCTTCTCAATACATTTATTGTAATATTTTGGATATACGTCATAACCTTAATTATTACCTAAAGAATAGTGACAGACATAAAATGAACACTAGAAATAAGGACAAACTTACTACGCCATTGTTTCGTCTACAAAGGTAAATAGATTGTTCATGGGGCAAAGTGTGCGCATATACAGCGTGTCTACAATCGCGACAATAAATGAACACACATATAGGGGATAACTTTTTAAAATTGTGTTAAACATTCACATTCTTTAAACATCAATATTTACAGAGTTATTAAATTTTCCAAAACAAAGAATTTTAGAACACCCTTACCTATAAAACTGTAACGTAAAGTTCATTTGTAAAGGTCACAAAGCACATGAATGGGTTGAATGAATTTAAAAGAGACAAAACATACTGTTAGAAGGAGAGGCTTGTAATACGACACTGTGGCGCGAGTTGTATATGTTACAAATTTTGTTTCTTTATTACTTAATTAGTTTGTTTAAAAAATATTTTTTTAATTATAGATTTTGTTTAACGTTAATATTTTTTTATGATTATGGGCAAGTAGCGTTAGACGTGTGTTCATTTATTGTGGCGATGGTAACGACACGCTGTATAATAAAATCCCACAGTCGATATTAAGTCTGCCGCTTGACCAATGTACATGTAAAATTAAAAGTCAACTTATGCTTAAAGCATATTATACGCCAATGTGTGGAATTAATACTGTTGATAGTCACGTAGGCTAGAAGAAGACTATTATACCTGTATATTATATTGTAAACGGATATTTTTGTAAAAGAGCAACTATTGAGTATCTTGCCGGTCTCTTCTCAACAGAAACTGCTTTCCGAACCGGTGGTATCTTACGAACCTATATACATAATTTTTTAAGTAAAATTTGACGATTCATAAGAGCGCCCAAGCGTCTATTTGAATAAATAAATTTTTGATTTTGATTTTTTTAAGAGCTACATTTGCAAGGAGCTCAGTTTTCAAGTAACCTCTCAGTATTTTATTAAACATTAACATGTCAATCATCAGCCTGCGGTTTTGTAAAGTAGATATACCAAAATATAATACATCTATCTGTATAAGATGTGAGAATACG
The DNA here is from genome assembly GCA_933534255.1 of Iphiclides podalirius. Classification (NCBI taxonomy): domain Eukaryota; kingdom Metazoa; phylum Arthropoda; class Insecta; order Lepidoptera; family Papilionidae; genus Iphiclides; species Iphiclides podalirius. The sequence continues at coordinate 8,870,842 of OW152828.1, forward strand.
CTTCATCCCCAGGCGGTATGAAATAGTTCTGAAAAATTTTACCTGAATCCTTTCGAGGCGATCTATGTTACGTTTATGCTCTTTCATTACATTCGATTTCTGCGCATTAAATTAAGTATGTTTATCAGTTTTCTAGTACCCATAGTACAAGCTTTGCTTAGTTTGGCACTAGAGAATGTTGTGTAAAAATGTGTCCTAAAATATTTATTTATTTATATCCCTGAAGTGGTTTATAAGGCCGACGGCAGAAGCAGATTCTTCAACAGTTAAAGACATAGGAAGTACCTCATCTGCTCATCATCAAAGCGTGGTGAAATATTTCTCTTTAATTCAATTAGCCTCTACTGCTGGCCGTGACGCCTCCCGTGGTGCGTTAACTTTGATCCCATAGAGAGTACGGCCTCCTGGGGCTACGTATTTATTTAAATGATTTATTGGGATAACATTGTGAATATAAAATAGTCACGGGAATCCAATGAATAAGAAAACACCAAATCGAAAGCTTGGCCAGGTTCATATATTTTTTTAAATCATGTTCAAGGTTGCGAATTTTTTGCGTTTTAGATTGTTTTAAAGATTTCATTTGAAAGTTCCTCTCGACTTTTTTATATCGGCAGTAGAAGATATTTTTTCGTATAAGCACATTTTCTATTAAGTACTCTTGGCACCTACAAACCAACTATGGGCTGTGGTTCTGAATGGCGTGACTAAAAACCGGATATGCGCAAATCACATTCTAATGGACTGTTTGAAATTTAACTGTTAAAACCCTGAGCGTGTCTAATTATATTTTCCGGATAAAAATATACAATGCTTTGTTTTTATTCTTAACGAATATTGAAGTGTAGAGGAAGTAATATTATAGTTATAGGACCGTCATTTATCAATTTCTAAATTCGTCACTACAATGCTTAAATGTATACATAAGATTCGTAAAAGAAATTTCAATTATGACTTAAGAATGAAACTGAACTGAAGTATTTCTAGACGTATTTAAACAGATCACCCAGCCACTCAACCAATTCTTTCAAAATTTTATACACTTTTAAAAAATTACCACAACTTTTTTATGCAACGGCATAAAAATGGTAGTTTATTTCTTGTTCAGTTAGAACCTCTTTAAAATAATAAAGTAGTAAAATGTATATAAATCGATTGAAACGAATTGGAAGAAGTGGTCCAAATTTAAATGTTACCAAAAACTCACGTATAAGTAATTAACATCCTTTTTAATACACCACAATAATATATTCGTATAAGGCCATACATAAACTTGATAGTAGTGTGAATTAAATTATAGAACTACCTCATTAATAATGCATTGGAACAAATTAGACTAATGTAGATCAATATTTTCGTTGAATAGTCGCTTGCTATCCTTCATTTATTAGATTTTGTTTAGGAGGATAGGTGGCAAACGAAATGCGGTCCAACTGACGATAAATTATTACAGTAGCATGTGGTTCTTTGCAACGCCCATGGACTAGTCTCAGCCTACCTCTCGGGGAACAAAACCTTATTACAAAGCGACCTAGATACGCTACTCAACTTAGGCCCTTCCGTGATAATTGCAGGAGACCTAAACTGCAAACACGGTTCATGGGTCATCCACAGCATCTCAAATAACAACGGAAAGCATCTCTTTAGCTTATCCGATAATTTAAACTTTAGTATAATTGCTCCTGCGACTCCCACTAGGTATCGTACGGTGGACAACTACCAACACGCGACACCGAGTATCCTAGATATCATGTTATTCAAGGAGGGCTCGCTCGACATCGAGTCGATAGAGACAATCCATGAACTAGATTCAGATCACAGGCCCGTCCTGTGTAAACTGGGCCAGAACGCCGGCGCGGTCCCTCCGACCAAATCCGTAGTGGACTGGCATCGTCTTGAGGTCAAACTCAAGGCCTTGGACCCCCAGGACTTAGTCGACCTACCCGCGACGATAGCTACGTTCGATGACGCAAATCGAGCGATAGCAAGTCTTCGAGAAACCATCACTTCCACAGTCGCAGACTCGGAGCGGACGGTTAAACTGTCGGGCGACCGACGGTTTAACTTTCCGCCCGACCTGCGACTGCTAATTAGGCAGAAAAATGCAGCCAAACGCGCTTTCGACCGATACCGATCGGAATCGAACCGAACCCTACTTCGACGCCTTCAGCTAGAAGTCAAAGATCGTGTATTGGAACACCGACAAACAACGTGGGACACTCTCCTAGAGGACATCGAGCCATCGCACACCGCCTACTGGCGGTTGGCCCGCAGTCTGAAAGCAGACCCCCGCGAATCTCTACCGCCGTTAGTTAGACCTAATAGCGCTTCATTAGCCCTAGATGACTCCGAAAAAGCCGAATGCCTTGCGGACAACCTAGAGCAGCAATGTACGCCATCGTGCGAACATATCGATACAGCCCACCTAACGGAGGTGGACCGCGTAATCGAGATTAAGGCTGCGCTTCCACCGGAAGGCGATCCTTTGAATTCAGTGACCCCCGAAGAGGTTTAAGATATTATTAAAAACTTAAAACCCAAATCCGCCCCGGGCCCAGATAATATTAGTAACAAAATTCTTAAAGCTCTCCCTGGGCCGCTTATCTGTTTACTGGCGACCATTTACAATACTTTACTCTCCAGTTGCTCCTTTCCGGACGACTAGAAAGAAGCCAGGGTTATCGGCATTCGCAAGCCGAGTAAACCAGCCAACCAGCCCTCTAGTTATCGTCCCATCAGCCTCCTCAGTTGCCTGGGGAAGCTCTACGAGCGGCTTTTATTAAACAGACTCAATGAGCACGTGTTTTCCAATAGCCTTTTGCCGGCGGAACAATTCGGCTTTCGAGCTAGACATTCCTGTCCCGATCAACTATTCCGCCTAACGGAACATATCCTAAAAGGCCTAAATCACCCTAAACATATTGTACAGGGGCTCTTTTCTTCGATGTCGCAAAAGCATTCGACAAGGTCTGGCACAACGGCTTGCTTTACAAGCTGTACATACTCAAAGTGCCAGATAGGCTCATACACACCATCCGGGCTTTCCTGTCGAACCGCTCTTTTCGATATCAAGTTGAAAGCACCCTCTCCACAAGCCGCCGCCTCACGGCTGGCGTACCACAAGGCTCCTGCCTCTCACCTTTGCTCTTTACGGTCTACACGAGCGATATACCTAAAGACCCCCACGTCAATCTCGCGCTTTTCGCGGATGACACGGCGCTCTTTTATTTAGACCGCAACCTTAGACACCTAACCACTCGACTCCAAAGCGCTGCCGACCACCTCGGCGATTGGTTTCGCAAATAGAGAATAGAAATAAATCCCGAAAAGAGTGTGGCGATTCACTTCACACGAAGTACTTACCCGTCACATCTTTATAATGGCCCTCGTCAATGCAGAAAGTTGGGGCAAATATCTCTTTATGGCCAACCGCTCCCCTGGGAGAAAAAGATCAAATACTTAGGAGTCACTTTCGACTCGCGTATGTCATTTACTACGCACATTAATAACGTTCGCAATAGAGCCGCGTTCGTCTCCGGCCGGCTACACAATTTAACTAACAGTAAAATGCCCTTAAGGCACAAATTATTATTATATAAGACCTGCGTACGACCTATTATGTCTTACGCATGCATGACCTTCGCCCACACGCACCCTACTCGCTTGTACAAGTTGCAAATAGTACAAAATAAGTTCATCCGCCGCGCAACCGGTGCGCAGTGGTATCAACGCAACGTCGACCTGCACAGCGATTGCAGACTCCCGACGATTCGCGAATATTTTAAAGACCTGACCAAACGGTTCTTCGATAGAGCCGAACATCACCCCAACCCTCTGGTGGTAAGCGCAGCAAATTACCAACCCGACACAAACGCGAACGTCAACAAGTCGCCCGCGAAATGTTCTAATCGACCCGGTCGAGGAAGGGGACTTAGACACGCCGGACCCACCGCCGGGGGTCCCGCCGGATAACACTACACCCACAGCTAGTGTAACAACAAACACACTAGTTCGCCCTCGCCTCCGAGCACGGCGAGACCAACACAACGCGTACACAAGGTACACCCGCGTTCCGGGGCGGTTCTCACCGCCCCCAGCCACCGATTAGCTAATTGCACAGTCGACGGCCATCGGGGTTTTCGGACCGAACCGCGACCTCGATGGCCCTTAGATGACACACCATAGTTAAACGCACGCATGAGCACATGCGTGGCCCTACCCACAGCGGAGGGCCCAGACCCGTGGGTTCTGGCTAGCCCACCGGTTCTGCGTCAGATGAAGCTTTAATAGTCTCGGGACTGAAAGCAAAAACATCAGTTAATACAAGATACAAGAAGCAACGCCCATGGGATTGCAGAAAAATGGTCAGAGGTTGAGTCTCGGTTCCTTCTATATCACTCTCGGTCACTTAACTGTGCCAGGCAAAAGCGTCTGCTGTTGCACGAATGGGCAGGCTGCGAAAGTACCACGACCTCACAGAAGACCAACGTGAAGTAAAAGTATTATACTTGCTTTGCGTTACGTCAGGTGAGTCTAGTTACTACGGTTCTTTATCGGCAATCCACGTAACAATGTTCTCAGGCGGCAGTAAAAACCTAACTCTTTTGCCAACTATTCACATAAAAAAAACTTCAGACGAATCGCATTATTATTAAATTTCACTTTACTACCGAGTACGAATTTTCTTTAAAAATACTATGATAAATATTAATAATATATAATTTGAAAAAATAATATAAAATTTACGTTATATATTTTATTTAGAATATTAGAGATCAGATGATTTAAGAATTTAAAGATGAACTTTTGTTAAAAAATACTCCTTTAAAAAAAAGAATGTGTTCATCTATTGTATATTACGTCATATTATAACAATTAAACAACACGAGCAGTAATGTCAGCATTTCTTTCGAATTCATATCTTTATTCACGAGCTTTACCATCTACTCGCATTGAAATAAAGCCCTTAACTTAATGATGCAACGATGATGACTACCAAACCATGGTGGCTGAGGTGACTCGACACCTTCGTAAGCGTTCCGCCGCCCGAATAATCACATAATAATTACTGGACCACAGAACTGAAATCCATAGAAACCGGCGTGCGCGTACACATGTTTACAATGCGCCCAAATTACCGGAAATTTTCAAGTCACGTTCCACGATTAAGTCGTCATTACCGACGTGATGGGACCCGACGCGCTTTGGACCGGACTCCCCGACGTCGGCCATGGCTTTGTACAGTCAGGGCCGGACTCTCCAACGTCATCGCTTTGTACAGTCACCGGTCCTCCGACTGAGTGGTAAACGTCCGAGTGATCATTAATCGAGGCTAGAAAAATAAATAGAACAAAGAAGACGATAACGCGAAACTCCAATATGCAGCGATAATGCCATAACTCTGCCTTAACTTTAATCCAATAAAAATGCAGGGTTAACTGCCATACCAATTGCCACTTATGGCAACGGATAGGCAACCGCATTTCTATTTTGAATTTATTTCTACCTGACTAATGTTGCGTGACCTCGACAGACTTTGTTTAAGAAGTCTGTGGTATCAATATAGAACTTATAACAGACAAAGTCAAAGTCAAAGTCAAATATCTTTTTTCAATATAGAAGCATTACACTTATTTATTGATAGTCAAAAAACTCTACCTCTGCCACTGGTAGGGACAGACAGCAATTATTACAAGTATGATGAAAACGGTATGCGATAACATTATGCGTAATAAAATCAATATGTAACCTTTTGAAGATCTTTAATTATGATTTACAAACTTTTCAAGTATCTAATTAATATCATAATATCTAAATATCACGAATCGGCCAATTGACCGTATTATATTTATACGATTGGAGAGACATTATGGCGCCAAGAATACTCATTTTTAATTTTTCTTTTTCAAGAACAAAAATTCTTGCATTGTTGTTGATTACTACTAACAACTGTAGGACCGCCTAGGTAGTATAAACTATCTGACAAAAAAAGAGTTTCGAATTATGTTATCATTCAAAGTCGATGTACAAAAATAGAAACATCCTCCAGTTTTAGAATTAGATAAGTCAGCGAGGATATGCAGTTAGCGTTCTTGGCACCATGCCGCGTAGACTAGGTAGGTTTATTAGATAACATGTAATTTAGTTAGATTTAATGTTGTAAATGTTGGATATAATTTAAGTTTCATGTTATAAAACGTAAAAAAAATATTCATAATGATTTGAAATAGACATAGTTTAAATGGAAACTTCCTTTCTACATTTCATTCAATCCTTCTCAATATGATTACGAATCTCCTATTTCTGGGTGGTCATAAAAAAATAACCACGAAGGCTAAGGCGGGAGCGGACCTAACCTTCTAACCTAATCTGTCCAGGTTCGGATTGCTCTGTGTCGGTTCTGTAATTCATTAAATTAAAAAAAAATTAATCCAACAATCGGTACCTAGTGTGACGTTATGTTGGCAGGACTGTGTATTCAGTTTTGAAGTCGAATTAATAAAATGGCGGACTTTCTTAGTGAAAGTAACAAGTTTAAAAAAAAATATTTACCGGAAAATTCTGCTTGTTGTTTAATTCATTACTGATTTGATTCTGCCGTTATTTTTTCTTTAATCGCAATATACGCTCGCCAATGTGCTGATTTGCCCGAATTAATGTTCGAACACGTTCGTAAAAGTATTTCTAAAGAAGGCACTATTCTACCCCGCCTCAATATTCCACACTGATATTGATGAAATTAACATATTACTAGGTAGATCGTATGCGTCACAAATCATTACCCAATTTAACCGTAACACTTAATAACTTTCACATCTGCTTAATCCATCACATTTCACCTGCCACTTTAAGTATTCTATGTAATTGTGAATCCAGTATTTGGTCATAACACGTCATCGCCTGCCAAAGTAATTACGGGAGTGATATCTCGAGAGTCGTTGAAAAGAGTTCTTTAAACGGACGTGCGAGATTACTTCAACTAAAATATTTTATCGGCTATCTATGTTGCTATTTATGTTGGGCAGTGTTTTATAATTTTTCATGATTATGTTTCGCAACAGTATTTTATATAAAAAACTTCTTTATTTAAAAAAAAAAATGAACGTAGCTGTAAACAAATTGGATTTATTAAAGTCTGTATGATATAAAACTGTATGTTTGTATGTATTATCATCAGTCAGAAGCCGTCTACTGCTGAACAAAGGCGTACTACCTGAGACCGCCACAAAGAGGTGCCGGAAATTTTTCTCCATTCCGGTACCATTATGCACACATTTGGTGCATATTTGACACGTGTTTGGTGACCTTGCAAATGAAACAAAATACGATTACTCATTCTAGTTTAGGTAGCTATACAGGATATAATAACATTCTTTTGCGCCACCGTAATTTGTATGAATTTCAAAAAAGATGCTTCTGAAGTACATACAGAAATTAATTGTAAACTGACTAAGATACAGCTTCATATATCATATTCAGAAGACTGTTCAAAAGATTTCAAATAGGTAATTTCGACGTTTATAAATCTTTGATGACGATACTGTCCAGATCATGATAATAGAACTAGTTTACAGATTTTACGGTTATTTCATATCCAGTACAACTAAAAAAGTTTTGATTACTTACAGCATGCATGGTCACGAAAAGGATTGAAATAACCAGATATCACTGTTATTATCCAACTTGCCTACCGTTAGCTTTAAAATTGTTAATATTAGCCATCGACACAGCAAACTAGTACGTCTTAAAGTATTGCGTTGTTACGCTGTTCTTTTGCGAGGATTTGTGATCTTTCAAATCCTTATGTTATGTTTCTTTTTTGCTGCTTTTGTTTTTTATTTATACATTTCGATATAATTCAGAAAACATTAACAATTTCAATTTTGGGTTCCGCATCCGGTTTAGAGACAATATTTGTACTACAAAATTATAAACGATACGGGCTGTCTTTGGCTTGGATCCACGTGAGTCACTACGGCATCTTTTTAAGCAAATAAACGTTTTAACGCTCCCTTCGCTGTACAAAGTCGAGAACATCATGTATGTATGAAATAATATCCACCTTTTTACAAAAAATCATACCACATAGCGTCGGGGCCGTGGTGACAACACTAACAGGTCTAAATTAGCTAACCGGTGGTACCTTTTCGACATTTAATATAAAGAGCTTAAAACAAAGTAAGTATAAAGCATAAACCTATATTAAATAAATACATTTTGACACTGACTTTGACTTTGGCCTTTGAATCAAGCTCGTACGCCCGTGGATCAACAACTAAACAAGCACTAATTCAATTTACTAAATTTAGTGATGAGGCAGCTTTTAAAAAAGGGATATACTTGTTCCGGATGTGCGTACGTATTGCCACGATTTGGGAAACAACAACAATGTTTCCCAAATCACTTGCGAAACTACCGGCTGGCAAACAATTTGCACCCTATTTTTTAACAGCTTAAAAAAAACTTATTGAATATCTATCCTATAATGGGAACACATTGTCAAAAAATCTTATAGGCTATAAGACGATAGGGATTTTATAAATAATTCATAAACGTTCGCTTAAAACTCTTCTTTCCTTGTAACTTTAGCATGGTAAAAATAGTCGATTATTTATATTTTAACTTCCAGCTATTTTCTAACTAGTATGTAACGGTGGTGCTAAGCAATCATCGACCCACATAATGGCCTATCGAGTAATCACATTCGTCTGTCACAGCACATCTGTCAATGCCTGTCAAGAGTAATTAAAAGTAAGACGGGGACTGATTTTAAAAGATCATTAATCACGGGTGGTATTCACGGTATCACTATCGTTATAAATTACGTATCTGTCGTTGGTCATCACTATCGTTATAAATTTTATCACATGAGTATTATGTTTTATATATGATGATCACACTCCCTCATTATGGAATTCTCAAAACCTAAGGTGGACCAGATTGCACTCATGCGTGATCGAAATCCACCAACGCAATATTACATCACTTTATTTAAAAGATTATAATATGTATCTTGAGTTCTTGATTTTACCCGAATGTTATATATATCAAATGAAACTAGTTTGCTGATTTTATCGTGTTTTTATTTTGATTTTGTAATTATCTCTAGAAAATATGTATCTCTCAAAAAAGATCTATATTTTCTGTTAAAAGGGTGAAGATGATTGTTCCAATTACAGGAAATATGTACATTAATAAAATAAGATTCATTTATAATAAATAAATCCATCCAATATAATAAATCCATTTACATTAAAATTGTATTCAAAGTCCGGAACTATAAATTTCTTAAGTATGTACACATATAATAATTAATATGACCGAAAATGTATTGAGGCCATTTACTCCACGTTTCAATAACCAGTCCTAATACAGGGCAGTCATCAATCCTTTTCAAATACGTATATTTATTGAGAATTTATATATTTGAATGTAACGCTTATTTTTCACTACAACACTTTTTGTACTTCTATTAATGGTTTTCACCCCGTTACTAATTGGGTAACTCTGTAGGCACCTCATGTAAATTAATATATTTAAACTAATTGATCGGAAAACTTTAAATGAACTGAACCTTTATTAGCGTCAAGAAACTGGTAATTTTATGTATTAATGGAAATTGAGACCGTAATTTTATTGAGAGTTATAAATCGAAAAGATTAGTTTGAAAGCTTTGACCTTAAAATGCCTTCTTGGGAAAGGTTTATAATGGCACCTTTATTAAACAAATCCCGTTTTCTAATTTATTTTCACCTTTTCTTGTTTGTGCATCCTTAAATAATATTTACTTTCTGCAGTCCTCTAAAATTCATATTATGAACCACTTCCAGAATATACGTCGAAATTGTTTACATATTGTGGGGACGCCGATGCATCTGTAAAGCCGAAGTTTTTCACAGAAGACGAATAAAGTCTAAAACTATCAATATAGTTTTGTGTTACTTCTGGTAAGTGAGGTAACCCTAATCTACTCGCTTTTGAGATTTGCTCCGTAAACTGCATTCCCATGGGTCACTTTCCATTAACCACCCAGTCTTATACCACCTTCTCCCCTTAAAAAAAACCTTTTCCGACGAATTGTTTATACGACGTTACCATACATGTTATTTGACCTCGTATTTCTCAGACAACAGCTCTCACATAATGCCCTCTTTCATTAAAGATTTTGAGATTACGTTAATAGCGTCATATTTTTTGTCGAACGTACACAGTTTAATTTATTTTTATTTGATGCTGTACTCATTGCCTTAGGAATGCGCCCTTGTAATTTTCTAAATTTTACAAATTTTCTTGGTCTATAACAATTTCGTAAGAAGTTACAATTTAAAGATTGTGCTTATCATTATTATTTATTTTCGTATTCAAAAATTAAATTTCTATACAGGATTTTTAGGGGTAGGAACTTCAAATCTAAATTTGGGTCACAAGCAAATTACAGCTTTTTTTTACAATATATTATATAGGTTATATTTTATATAGGTTATATTATGGATCAAATACCTCCGTTACAATTTTTTTTTCGACGATATGCGGTGCTTGCCGTCAGTTACGTCCATCAGAAATTCCTGTGATTCTGTTTTGATAGCCAGAAACGCAAGAATTCGTTGAAAATTTCTAGGAAATATGACTAACCGGAATGACCAATACAACAATCCCTAGATTAATTCTATCATGTTCAAAGTAAACCGTTTCGCGATCATTGATCTTATCAATGTAATCTTATACCGATAAGTAATTTTTAGATTTAGATAACATGTGCCCATATGAATACTATTTTACAAACTGTTCGAATACAAACGCAATTCGGCGGAAGCGATTCCGTTTTCATCATAGAAATAGTCGTTCAATATGCGGGTCATAGTTTTTAACATAATTTTGTTTATGATAGTGGCGACTATGACTGGTGATATACCTGAGCCGGGTGAATTGGCTATTGTGCTCAATGAAGATGACTTTGAAGACTATCTGGACCTGTGGCTTAAGCGCAGCTATAGTAATGTTTCCCAAACACAACCAAGAAGCGGTAAGGTTTGATTTTAACACCGCTCTTTTCTGATATTAATTTTTTGGTTTTTCAAATAACTGTCTTTACCATTTAGGTTGCACGTTAAGAGTTAATGGTGATCTCGGCCAGCCACAGCCGGTTTACATACACAAAAACAACTATCTGAATCCAACTGGCAACACAGGCCAAATACACCTCAGCACGGGGGAAGAAGTAACTATTGCATGCACTGGCACTGGGCGCACAATTCTGCACCCTAACATTGCCACTACAGCTAGTACCGGAGTAAGTTTCACCGTGATTTCATTAACAGCAATTAATTGTTCAGAAGATATAGACTGGCTCAAGTTCGTTTGTAAAATATTTAAATTTCTTTTTTATTTCGAAATTCACGGTTTCTTCATTTTATTAGTTTAAGTATGGACATTACTTAAGTAACTTCGGTTGTTCTAAGACTCGCATATTGCTTGGCAGATTGCTACATGCGTAACCAACACCCTCTTCACGGGCAATTGGTTGAACGGGAATGGCGCTTTCGCTGATCTAACCTGTTCTTCGCATTCAAGTCACGAAGCCGTGTCCACGTCAGATAGATGCTATAATAACAATCTGGTTATACGGTAACTACATTTGAATCCCTCACTCATACTCGTATCTGATCTAGGGACTTACTGTACAGCTGACTGTAGACTCAATATCTGTTTGATGTATGTTTCTAATCTTTATATGTCCCGTTAGAGACGAAAAGGTTAAAAGCCTAGAAAGCTTTCGTATATTCCAAAGTAATTCAGATCCGCACAGCCTAGATTCATGTGTCAAATAAAGAAATAACCTATACTGTTAGTCTTGGTTTTTTTATTGTTAAAAGTTGTTAAAGTTAAGTGATTACCCCCGCCCAACAACTGACCAGTTGCAGGTGCGATGCCAACATTACAAAGCGGGCCCAGGTTACCTCACTCACCACACGAAACGCAAAATAATTATGATTCAGGCCGGTTTTCTATGAGTTACTTACGTTACGTACTTACGTCTACGAGTTACTTACTTCTCTGGACGAGCCTGTCTATTAGTGCAACAGCCGAAGCTGCTGCGTGCCTTTAGCACAGATATTTCTACTACAACCAATTTTTTAATTACTGACAGGAAAAAAGTTTCTCATTCGTGATCACGTCCGCAGTGAAGGGCTACCATTTAAATTTTGAATACAGTAATGATAACTCGTAACTCGTACCGAGTGATGACATCGATCATCATCATCTTATATATAAAAATGGATTGCTGTTCGTTAGCCTCGCTAAAACTCGAGAAAGGCTGGACCGATTTGGGTAATTTTGGTTTTGAAATATTTGTGGCAGTCCAGGAAAGGTTTAAACGATGAGAAATTATGGAAAAATTGCGTAGAAAATTGAAAAAGCAACAATTTTATTTTCCCTTACAAACTATTCCTACCTGTCAAACATTTTATGGGTGCATTCCGAAAACTCTTATTCAATACATAATTTTATGGCAAAACAACGTTTGCTGTGTCAGCTAGTAATGTAATAATTATCCATATTTACATGAGACCCTTTTTGTTGACATCTCATTAGGGTCGTTAAGGATTATGAAATTAATGTGTTTATATTATCTCATATAATTAACGAAATACATGGCTACTGATGTATAGACTTTTTTAATGTTGCAGCGTTGGTTTTACTGTCAACAATGTTTTTTATCCACTATACTGGTCGTGCTTTGACCAGGATCGATTGGAAGTATTATATGTGTGGTATGAGCAGAACCCACCAAACGCTGTACACCAAACGGATGTCAGTAGACCGAGCTGGTCAGGTATATACTTAAACTGTTCTGTTGTACTACATAGATTATTTATTTTACTTTATTACTAGCCTTTCGTTAATCTACAATTTTAGCTGGCGGCTTCTTCCCGGGTGTGGACATTAACAATCGTTATACCCAAGTTCAACAGAAATTGACTATTGCTGCGTACGTTGGCAATGATCTAGCCGAAAAGTACGTCACCAACACGCAATTCTTGGCACGTGGTCACCTGGCCGCCAAAACTGATTTCATTTATGCGACTGGACAACGTGCCACCTTCTATTTCATAAATTCCGCTCCCCAATGGCAGCTTTTCAATAGCGGAAACTGGAATTGGCTTGAACAGGTGAATTTATGTACAATATAGCATAACTTTTGTGTGAGTTGCCTCGAAAAAAAAATCGATTTCGGGATCAGAAAATCTGAGTATTTATCTCGACTTTTACCGAGTCCCGTCCGTTTCACGGTCTTATGCTGCTACACAGACCTTCACTTATTATCATTTTGTTTGTTTTTTGTTGTTTACATTTATTTTGAGCTTTTCTAATATTATTTTACATATTGTGTAGTTGCATTATTATTTTTAAGTGTTGTATGTATCTATTGTGCTTAGACCGTGAATAAAGGTTTCTTCGTCTTCTTCTTCTTCTTCTTAAAAAAAAATTGTTTATTGTAATGTTATGGTTATTACATAAATATATATAACAATAAATGTTTGTATAAAATGTGTTATAGATCATAAACACAGTTAGTAGTAGAAGTAAACACATCGTTTAGTAGCAGTGCAAAATATTTCAGAATCTCCGCGCTCGAATCGGACAAGCTGGCTACAACACCATTATATACACTGGGACATATGGAGTAACTCAATTGCGGAATGCGAATAACAGTTTTGTTGACATCTACCTCCATAGAGATAGTAACAACAATCCACAGGTGCCTGTGCCGATGTACTATTACAAGGTATGTAACACCGCATCAATACACACTCCTGATAATTAACAATTCTGCTAAATATACTCGTACTGTTGTATGCAGAAGTGTACTGATCAGAAATCCGAAAACTGAAGATGATTCACTTGATGGAAACTTATCAGGCCCAATCAAAGACAGGACTCAAAGACACCGTAAGTTCACAGATGGTGCTGGTGAATTTTACAGATTTCTTCGATCGAAAGTTTATCCCAATGTAGCCCAATCATACAATGGCAATGAAGAAGCTTTGTGGTAGGTGCTGTTGCACGAATTGGCAGGCGCAGTCACAGATGGCCAGCATGAAGTGGAAGCTTAACTTTCACGTTTCGTCTGGTGATAGAGATAACCGGTGTAACTTTTTTAAGATTTTCAACTCATCTGCAATCCGGCGGTTGTTGTAAATTTCCATGGGCAGCGGTATTCACTTAACATCAGTCAAATCGACTTTTGGCTTGGCAACTATTCACATAAAAAACCATCTCTGCTGCAGTACTATAACGTACCTCTCTTAGATACAATATCGAACAGAAACAATTTTCCCGACCCCAGGTTGTGTACGACGCAACACGCCGCCTCGGCACCGCGTTCGTCGGCATCAACAATCCCCACTACACCTTGACGGAGGCACAGGCCTTGCAGTTCTGTAATGACCGGTGCCGTAACAACAATGCCTTCGACTGGCTCGGCTGGAGGCCCGATCGCGTCGACCTCGGCTACAGCTTCTGCTGCACCGTCGACGACTTCAGAAGTTTCGTTCCGCACCTTCCTGCTTTCGCCGTTGACGGATTACTCTCGTAAAGACTGAGGATAGAAAGAGAAAACTGCGCATGCAAAGGCAACTTCTAGAAAGCGAGACATTTTTCTTATCCCACATGTAACGAAATATGTTCTCTCATGTGTCTAAACGTGATGCGTCCTTGAAATCTCACCCTTTGTTCTGGTTCAATTATCAGATCGCCGTCTAATGAGTTCCACTTTAAAAAAGAATAATGTAAGTACGATATGGAAAAGTGAATATGCTTCTTAAATCGTAGATTATATTATTTGTATAAAATACGAATAAAAGCATTAGTATACAAAATCTATTTTAATACATTTACATTCAATAAATGATCCCTCCTAATTAGCAATGTTATGATTAGTCTATTCTCTTGCTTACAACCGGGTACAGTATCTATAACTAGATCAAAGAATTAATTTGACAGTGATTGTTTCTATGTAACATTTGACAGTTGTTGATTAATTAAAAGATATAACCTCATTAAATTTTTTACAACCATAATTATAATTATTTTTACATTATAAATGTAAAAATAAATAATACAAAAATAACATATTATATCTTACTGCTGGATAAATGCTTCCGTTTTTCTTTAGAAAGGCTAAGGTGTAGTGCAGAACGTAGCACTTGAAGGTTGACTTCACATATGTGAGTATGAATGTTCAAAATGCTGACAGTAAATTGATTTTGAAATAGTGCAAAACAAAACGAAAATAGTGCAAGAACACAATTTTATTTAGGCTTGAAGACTATTATGTCAGATCTTACATACTTTTTCATAACCGATTCATTATTATCCGTTTATCCCATGGTTGCGATCGAGCTAAAAATTAAAAAGAACAAATGCTCTATTTAGTTTTTATCTGTTATTTTTAATTATCTGTTTTATTATACTTATGCGCAGGCACAAGCTCGGTGTTAGATGCAATGTTATATAATTTACCAACTATAACGAAGAACATCATTCAATAAAGGAAAAAAAAACCATGTGCAAGTGAAGAGCTTGCACCACGTTACGTTCCGCTTCTAAATCATTAGAGACAAGTCAAAACAGCTGCAGCCAAGACTCGATTACTCATTCAACGATTTACGATCGATGGACCCATTAGCAGTAATTGCTGGCTGAAGTTAAAGGTAGTAAACGTAACACGTTTATATACCGACCTAGTCGGCTAAGGTAGATATGTTGTATTATAAGTACGTGAGAATAAAACTTATTTAGTAGTGCGATATGATTTTGTTACTTGACGCTATGTCACATTGTATTGTTTACCAAGCCTTGTTGAGAAAGTAATAAATAAATGTAAGTATATATCTTCGCAATCGTTAAATTTCCCTTTCCGACGTGGTATATATTTTTTACAGATTTATTTAGTATTTTATGAATAAAATTTTACTATAGTTTTTTTTACTATAATTGGGTCACAGTGCAATTATTTATAATTAGCCTGGTATTCACACAAAAGAACATAAGCCATAGTTTTAAAATTAAAGAGTAAATGAAGTAAAAAAAACCCTGTGTAAATGTGAATTGGCCCCCTCTTACCTCACCCTCTAAACGACTCCGTGACGCAGTTCTCAAGTTATGTCTTCGACGCCGGGGGTCGTGGGTTCGATTCCCAGACGGGACAATTACTTGTGTGATACATAGATAATTGTTTCGGATCTGGGTGTTTGTCCACGTCAAATTTATGTTTGTAAGACACTCTTACAACGTGGGATCATGTTATTTTACAGTAAGGGCAACGTTTAAAAAAAAGCATACTTTCACTACAAGCCGGTATTCTGTAACACCTATTTCCCCACAATAGCCTGCCCATTCTGCCTTACCAGAGTTAATAGAACTTAATATGCCAGAAAAAAAGATAATAATTAAAAATCGACAATCTACTGAGTTCGGATCACCATAAACCGTTCCAGAGCTTACTAAATGTAAGAATTAAAAATTAAAACTACACTCTTTATGGCCCATAATCCCTTAATTATTAGAAATTGTTCAGTTATGACAGTTCATATAAATCAAGGCAAGTAATAAACTCGAATCTATGAGGGTAGGTTAGCCGCTTTGATTTTTATATGCCAATAACTAGAGGATTATAAAAATAGATCAATTAAATTCAAAATCTTGCTTTAGATATTCGAGTACATATAATCTTGGTAATCTTGGTCTATTGGTTGTCGGGACTTGGGGCCAGCATTATAATATGCTATATAATAATGTTCGGCAGGGTGAATAAAAGTAACAGCCTATACATGTCCCACTGCTGGGCAAAGGCCTCCTCTGTACAGAGGGTATCAGGGCATAGTCCACCACGCGGCCCCACTGCGGATTGGCGGACTTCACATATCTTCGAAATTTTTTCTTTTTGTTATTAATTCGAAAGTATGCAGGTTTCCTAACGATGTTTTTCTTCACCGCGGAGCACGTGATAAGTCAGCACTTAAAGTTATGGGATCGAACTCAGGTTGCTCGAGTATATTGAAGTAAAGGCGAGCGCCCGGACACTGAGCTATCACGGCTCTTGATCAGGGTGAATACATTCCTTGTATTAATAACGGTGGCCAAATTGCGTTAGTTGTTCACCGGATGGTAAGGAATTGCCCACGATGATAGTATTCCACAGCAATCTTGAGGTGGCAGTTGGTGAGATTGGCGAAGTTAAAGTGGGTCCTGATTACCTTATTCACTTGACTAGTCACAAGAGAATGAATGTTTCCATTTTACCTTCGTCTTCTTAAAGGCCCTGGGGTAATCAATGCAAATTATGAAAGGTGTATTTTCTTTGCTTTGAATCGTCCGAAGATAGTGATAACTAAGAGGCTAAGTAATTACCAAGTTCGATTCCTAATGTCATTTTCGGTTGGGAATATAATACTTGAGAAATTAAAATTAAGACATGGTTTTGCTTCTAGCATAATATGAATATGCTTTCACAGTTGACGGATTGTGGAAAATTTGCAGACTTAAGTTGTTCATGCTTGTGTAAAAGACAAATGAACAAATACCTGAGTGCACTATTTATTAGTTTTCTGAATCTTTGCAAATGTACAATATTGCATTTCTGTTGCATTTCTAAATTAAAGTTAAAATATAATATAAAAAAGTTGGTAACGTAAAGATGTTAAAATCGTAAATCTTTGCTAAATAAATAACAACCACAGTTTTCTTGCATCAATGTTTTCCTTCTCAAGTGAAAGAGTTTCAGGGCAATATTTAGAAAGCTATTATTTTTTTATAAAAAATAATGTATTACGTAGATAAAATGTTGATGTTTCATCTTAAGTGCAGAGATTAGCACTATACAAATTTAAAAAAATATATTTATTTTTTGTAATAGGATTAAGCATAAAGTTTATCTTAAAATATTGGCGGAAGCAGAATTTATTTTGATTTGCTTGGTGTCCTTAAACATGTCGGCAAAGTTTCAAACGTAACTTGTAACTGGGAAAAGGGTTCATTAGTGTAATAGCGACACGTTAATAACGGTACGTACAGCAATTTTCTTAATATACCGTAGAATGACCATGTTTATTGACGGCCATCAAATGAAATCTTTCAAATGCTAAGCAAATATTTTATATATACTTTAATTGGCCAATAACCTTAACTATATACTTATCAGAAAAGTCTTAGCAATACGATAAAATATTGTGATAGGTATTTGCTAAAATAATTTACTGAAATTGTATTTTAAATGTTACAGGCACAATTTGTTATGAATTCTGGCTGATATTAGAAAAAAATATGTCATTTAAATATAAAAAAAATAACTAAACTTTTAATGAAACATTTAAATGATCTTGCCGAACGTGATTAAGCACGTGTTGGTTATGCTGCCGAGGAAAATTTTAAAAGACAAATTTTAAAATTTTCCTCTCTGACTCCTACTAGCGGCCAACAAATGCAGGACCTATTGAAGTTTCATTACGAGCGATTTCCTTTTACATTTCAAGGACAAGTTTGTCCACGTGCTTTTCGAAAAGAAATTTTATATTTTAATAGAAAAAATAATAGATAAAATTCCACCGGCACCCATACCCTGAGGTATAATGAGGTAATAAGTAAGATATTTATAGCAAAAAATAAAATTGACATTTTTTTAAATTACAATATGTTCAAAGCAAAAACGAGTATTCAACATATTTACATAATACTGATAAATGCGTAAACTATTTTCTGAAACTATTTTTTGAAAAATGTTTTCCTTCTTAAATAAACACGCCTTTAAACAAAAACTCACATTGCGTCCAGCGTCGCCTTTCAATCGCCAGCAAGGCAACATTTAGTAAACGTTCGTAACATTCTTATTGCTTTCGATTATTTTCTGCTTCTCTTTATCTTCGCTCTCACAGATGAAAATGTGCCCTAATTTAATTGTCTCATTAATAATACAATATTAACAAAATAATAAAATTTTACAATGATTAGTTTATGAAAACCACAATCGAAAGAAAATCTTTATATCTGAAATGTATTTATGTGTGTATATGTATGTATGTATATTTATATATATATATGTTTGGATGTAAGTATATACATTTATATATATGTTTACGTTGGCAGTTTTTAGATTTAATACCTAATTATTACATATTATTTATTTAATTATGTATCGTATATAACTACTTTACTGCCCTTGACATTTTGTTTCTGTTCTACCTAGGGTTAGCTGGTAGAGAATGCAATATAGTATTAAGCTCGCCTTTGTACAATTTTCTGTGCAATAAAGATTAAATAAATAAATAAAGTTAGGTTAAAAACACTAAACTAAAAAACTCAATCTCCCGAGTGATGTCGACGGCATGCGGTGATCATTTTGGAGAAATAAACCGAAATGAGTAAAAGACCTCCCAAGAGCCGTGCGGTAAATTAATGAGCCTATAAATAATACAATTTTCTCATCGCCTCTCAAATTGAATATCGTCAGCCTCACAAGCACTGCGGTGTCCTTAATTGAGTAGATAAATAAGGAGCGGCGTTCAATTCGGAAGATGTTTGAGTCTTTCAACGGACATGTAACCTATATATTGTTGGGGTGTTGCTCTTTACCCTGTTTTTGTTAATTCATATTCTTGTCGGTCGCATAATTCAGTGGTGGGTGGCAATGTAGTGCAACATTTAAACTTTATACAATAATTTAAATCCTTACTAATTTCCTTACTAATATTATAAACGCGAAATTTTGTATGTATGGATGGATGTTTGTTACTCTTTCACGCAAATAGTGAATGGATTTTAATGAAACTTTACAATAATATAGCTTATACATCAGAATAAGACATAGACTATTATTTATAAAGATTGTGTGAATCGGCCAAAAATTTATTTGATGATAATTGTAATGTAAGTAGGAATAAATTCAGCCATCTGCGAGATATTCTGGTGTAAAATAAGAAACTCTTTGATCATCATCAAGAATATCATAACCTTTTGGCCTTATATGTAACTATCTGCACCTGCGACAACGTCTGCATAGAATAGGCTGAAGGCGTAACATTCAGACAGAAAGACATATATACATAAAAATATTTATATAAATTATAGCCCATGTTTTATTCAGATGTATAAGCTATATTATTGTAAAGTTTCATTAAAATTCATTCAATAGTATTTACGTGAAAGAGTAACAAACTTCCATCCATACATACAAACTTTCGCATTTAATATATTAATAAGGATAGAGTAAGGATAATCAATCGAAGTATGTACATACCATTATTATTTAATTTATTTATTTATTTACTGTATCGGAGACAAACAGGAACAGAAGACAAAATAAAAAATAAAAATGAACATACAGCATGCGGATATTTACAGCTGCTCCCTTAACTAATGTCTCACTGAGAAGAAATTTGTTATTTATCGGTAGCACACTTACGGCAGAACTATTGCAATTACAAAGGACACAATAAAATTTAAACAATGCAAGAAAGGGAAAGAAGAAAGTACAATCATGCGTTATTGGAGGTATAAAATAATAAAATATATTGAAACACAAGTACGTGAGTATTACAATTGAGGGTAAACTATTTATTATAGAGAAGCATTTTAATAGAGTTCTTGTAGGTTAAGCGGGAGCAAGAGTACATATCTAAATTATTTAACATTTTATTGTGGAGGGCGCACATACGGTTCAGTGGCGCGCGTTTGCCAATGTTGGTTCTGGTTGCAGATACATGGAATAAATTTTTCGAACGTGTTGTTTTTGACGGTATTCGGAAGTTTATTTGAGACAATAAAGCTGGACAATTGATATCACCAGTACAGATGTTTCTAAGAGTGGAAGCGTCTATTAGAGAACGTCGATCAGTCAAGGACAGCATATGATATCTTTGTAAGAGATTTTTATAGGAATCACTGGGACAATGCATACGATAATTAAGCATACGTAGGAACTTCTTTTGTATAATTTCGACTTTAGCTTCATATACTGCATAATAAGGGTTGCAAATGGGAGACACGTATTCTGAATGAGATCTGAATAAAGACTGGTACAGGCAGATAATACTATCTTTGCGTTTAAAAGATCTTGTTACGCGAGCTATGAAACCTAGCATTTGATACGATTTACGTAATATATGTTCAACGTGTTGATCAAGTGTAAGTTTTGTATCCAATATAATTCCAAGATCCCGTATACTGGATTGTGAGCTCAGTTTATAGAATCCAATATGCAAGTTATTAGCAAGAACATTTTTGTTTCTAGTAAATGTAATATGTTTGCATTTATTATAAGCCAAAAATAATTTATTAGTTTTACAGTAATTATCTAAACTATCCAAGTCCTTTTGTATAAAATCTATATCATTTCTTTTCGAAACAGTGGAATATAGTTTTAGATCATCAGCATATAATAAAAATTTGCAATACTTAAAACACGACGAGATATCATTAATGAAAAGAACGAAAAGCAGAGGCCCAAGAATTGATCCTTGCGGAACACCCGATGTAACTACTACGTTAGATGAAGTGAAGCCATTAACAACTACTGATTGATTGCGATTTTGTAAGTAGGAGGCAAACCAACGCAGCAAATTACCTTTGATACCGTTAAACGACAATTTTTTTAAGAGAAGCATGTGGTCAACTTTATCGAATGCCTTTTTAAAATCAGTATAAATAGCTTCTACCTGTGTTTTTTGGTCTAAACTATCAAAAAGAAAGTTTGAAAATACGAGTAGATTTGTAAGAGTGGATTTGCCATGCACAAATCCATGTTGCTCCTCTAAAATATTATTCTTACAGGCCATGTACACATGGTGGTGAATTAATTTCTCAAATATTTTGGCAATTGACGAGAGAATAGATATTGGACGGTAGTTTTCAACATCTTTCTTGGATCCTGTTTTATGAATGGGTGTTATATATGCCAACTTCCACACGCTTGGAAATTTCCCGGATGTTAAACTCTTATTAAAAATTATACTAAGAGGAATACAGATTGTTTTATGGGTTCGTTTTAGAAAAACTGCGCTAATATTGTCTGGTCCAGCACCCTTATTCGGATCTATATTTTTTAAGGCTTTACAAACTTCAATTTGAGCGATAAACATATCATTCAGATTGGTTTGATTGGTATTTTCGTCCACATCTTCCGAAACAGTGTAAGCACCGTTAGATGCTGGTTCAAATACAGATTTAAAGTACTGTGAAAACAATTCTGATATGGTGTTAGGGTCATCCGAAGTTTCAGTACCTAGTTTCATTTCACGAGGATATCCGGGATTACTTTCTTTTAGGTTCGATGTATATTTCCAAAATGATTTTATGTTATTTTTATTGAGGATTCAACGTTTTCTATGTAAGTAGTATAACATTTGGATATGAGAAGCTGTACCCGTTTCCGCAGTAAAGAAAATTCTTGGTAGTCACGTAATGAATTGTATGTTTTCCATCTCATCCATATTTTGTATTTACGTCTGAGTGTATAAATTAAGCTTTTAGAAAACCATACAGGGTATTTGTACTGTAATTGGTAATCTATTGGAGCAAAGTCTGGGGAGTATGGTTGATGTCGGTGAGATTCCAATCGCTCCTCTTATTAAGCGTCCGTCTGTCGTGAAGCCAGAGGTGAAGGTCGAATGTGGTCCTAAAGCAGCAGTGGGCTAGAACAATTGAACAGTCTTCTTTGTTGAATAGCATCATAGATTGCAATTGTTTCCAATACAGATCTGCCGTAATCGTCTGGCCAGATTTTAAGAAGCTGTAGTGTATGATACCAGCATTGGTCCACTATTCACTAACCAGTAACTTTTTTTGAGTTAACTTTAACTTGGGACATGATTTAGCCGGTTCTTTTGGGTTCAACCACTGCGATGAGCGTTTCTGATTGTAGTCGGTAGAATCCATCACAAGTGGAAATACGGTTCAAAATTCGCTCGTTATTGTGACGTTTGAATAATGTAACGCAGCACTCGATGCCTATTTGTAGGCGATTCAATCAATTCATGCAATACCCATTTCTCGAGCTTTTAATGTTTTCCAAATTTTTTCAAGTGAATTAAAATTGTTTCGTCACTCACACCGCAGCCTGACGCTAACTCTGACGTGGTTTGAGACGGATCTGCTTCTACAGTCTTCTTTAATTGTTCCCTCTCCATCGTCCCCAGGTTTGTACTACACGTCAAAATTTTCCAATCAAAAACGTAGGAACCAAAAACGTACTATGCTTACTTTTATAGTAGCTTCCCCATGCTCATCATTAATCCTTCGAGCTGTTTCTGCAACGCTGGTGCCACGGTCGAACGGTCTTATTCGTGATGTTTTAAGTTTTCCATGTTGTGAACAGACCGATGTCAAAGAAAAATCAAATGGCGTGAATACAAAAACAAAAATGAATCACTAAATTTCAAACACAAATACACAATCCTAAATATGAAATAAATGAACCTCCTAGCCAAACGCAAGGAATTTAAGATAAAAGTGACCAGTTAAAACTCCAATTCATATGTAAATATAAATAAGATGAATAAACAGATGAAACTCCAATTTCATATGTAAGGATATAATACTTACAATTTTTTTAGACTTACTGAAGTTATGTTATATATATACTCTCGTTAAGATGTATACATATGGTTAACATATTTTATAACGATTTCTAAGTTAATACATCGAGAGCCGTTAAAAAAAAACAGCTTCACGACATGAACAATTTTATAGACAGGTTAGAACAATCGAAGGTGCGCACAAAAACGATTAACAAACTTTACAATCTTGGCAATTTTTGTACTGATCTATTACATCACTTCATATCGTAATATTTTAATATTTCAATGCACTTGTTGTTGTTTTATTTTTGGTTTCATCGGCATGCCATACAACATTTTAATGACTACCATTTAAAGATTCAATTACTTGATTAACAAATTTTATAAAATGCGCTACACTTTCGCTGCAAACGACTTATATTGAGCAAGAGAAAATAAACTCTTATCAGTCCTTTGTTCAGAGATTAATAAAATCAGGTTTTTCACAACCTATATTAAGTATATTAAGTATTTTTGTAATAAGTGGTTTATATAGATTCAACATCTAAGGCGTGATTATCAAAGTAGAGTCATAAAATCCTCAAGTACAAAGTACTTAAAAATCAGTCAAACGTGTTTACTTAATGTTAACCTAATATATGTACAGTTTTACGTGATTCTTAAATGAAAATAAAAACAAATTTGAAAAAACAAACATTTGAAGCGTAAAAATAGTAAACCATTTCTTGGGAACATAACACGTGTATTGTTTCTTAATGAAGTATTTTCAAATGTCGTTGACTCTAAAAGAGACCCCTTACATGAGCCTGTGTTAAACTACCTCCATATTCATAACTTCAATAACGTTATCGTTTCTATCCATCGTGTAAATCAAGTAAGACTTTCAAGAAGAAAGAACAAAACTGACTTCAAATATCTCACTACCTATACTTTTTCCATTTGTTTTTGAGGATTCCCTGATGATCCCCGGAGTCCAAGGATATATCCATTTAATATTGATATACCAATGAAATTTATATGGGACTAGGTACCACGAGTTCCTTCAGGGGTTCATTTCCCTATTTATTAAATAACATGAACTTTTAAAAATAAATTAATACATAATGTTAAAGAGACATAGTTTCTTTAGTTTTTATTGTGAAAATAAATTAAATTTAAAATTAAAATTATTATAGAGTTAACTATATTATAAACTTCATCAGTGCAAAATTGTATAATTAGTACATAACACAATTCACGTATACGCTTTATGGACCCAATCACACACACAATATAGGTATACAAAGGGGTTGGGAGTTGGAAGCAAAGATTACTATTGTATACTGGTTGGTAGTCGGAACTTCGTGACGATTAACACATTTACACATATTTCGCTCTAGCTCTCATCCGCCGAGTGTCAGTAATGTGCGACAAGGAACTTTGCTCCAAAAATAACAGACTATGTCGCCGCTTATTTAGCGAGTTGGATTATTCGACATTCTTTATATCTACGATCTAATATTTTTTACGCTTTTAACGCGGTCATTGGGTAATGGTGACGAGGTTATTATGCAGATTTTAGCAAACATAAATTAGGTCTGACATAGAATTCTGAACTATGTTTACATTTCACAGTTGCGTCTTAAATATAATATAAAATTTTATTTACTACTTACGTTATCATGTATCATAGTTAACCCAGGTTACTGACAAGTTTTCAGGTTAATAATAATATAAAATTAAATAAATATTTGCGGCAAATTTTTTACACAATGTTTTCTAGTCTCAAACTGGTACTAGAAAACTGATAAACGTATTTAAACCCTTCTTTTCTTTTAAATAAATACATATTTCATACATGTATAGATATTAAGACACAGAAAAATCACTAATTTCCTCACACAATATTTTTCATGAGATTGAACCCACACCTCTGGGGCAAGAGATAGGTTCACTACTCCCCACGCCAATCAGGTCGTTAATGATGTCATTGTGTGAATCTACTGTATTAAAAACATATAACTTATTACTGCAACGGCAAAAAAACGAGTTTTACGATGTCCACGCACGCTTATATTTGAATACCGAGATTGCATGTGTTCATGTTATTACACGGCGTAAGCCAATTACACTGCCACAAGGTTTTATTTTTTCTTACCTGTTTTTTCGAAGCCTTTGGCGTAAGAAGTGTTTCTGAGACACATTTTTATTTAAATAGCTATCCATAA
Organism: Iphiclides podalirius; assembly: GCA_933534255.1. Taxonomy (NCBI): domain Eukaryota; kingdom Metazoa; phylum Arthropoda; class Insecta; order Lepidoptera; family Papilionidae; genus Iphiclides; species Iphiclides podalirius. Next base: position 8,896,622 of record OW152828.1, read on the forward strand.
AGTTATTGAAGTTTCTTTCAACAATATTCTTGGCACATTGATATAATATAGTCGTAAAATATATCCGGCCACCCACACACTGTGACTAATACGAAACCAGCAATCTCTAAACTTTGCAAGGTCATTTGTCAATGACAAATTGTGGCCGTCCATACATCGGCGGAATTTTTGTATGCCGTAATTTGACGAAGAGTAAGAAATTCTATTGATTAATGGCATCTAATTCTATACATCTTACTCAGATAATTAATCAATATAACAATATTATTATAATGTTATTCAATAAAATGTATTGATAAAATCGTTTTAGGTCCGTTTGATTGACATGACACTGCAAATCTGGCCATCTCCACCGAATACGACGGTTGATGTTTTTACATTTTATGTTTATGGTAGATTATGTATCACTCTATTGTTCAGTAAATGTGCTAGCTCTTCTTCCTCTTCTAAAGTCCTTTTACGTATTTACTATGAGTATAGTAATCAGGCCCTCACTCATAAATATTGCCACCTCAATTGCAACGCTAAGAGTGAAATTTTGACTCATCGAGAATGTCTTATAAAAAAAATAATCACGAATTTATTTTCTTGTCTACCACAGTTCCTAGTCTCACCTTTTGAACATCTAGCCAATAAAGCAGTAGATTGTGAGCTATTTAGATCATTTTTTGAACCATTAGCCAAATCCATTACGACAGCTTCGTTACTCACTGCATCAGTATTGTATTATTGACGTGCAATGTTAGGGGCGTTACAGTCCTATGATTTATGAGCCCCTACCTACTCACTGAGATGCTATCGGGAGGAATTGCATTTCGATACTTGTCCGCTTCACAAAAGATTTTAGGACCACTATTGTCTTGGTCATTATTCTTCGCCTTCAGCGTTGATGCTCCGTTATCACTCTCGTGCACCGACGTGTAAGCTGTTCGGACAAGTTTTGAATCTTCGTATACTGTGTTAGAGTCGTGTGGTCATTTCGTGCACCCGTTGTTACCATCGAATATATTATTAAAACGAAATTTCGGGAATACATCTATACGTGTTTCTTAATGAGTATCACCACTTCCTATTTTAAGGAGCGCCTTTTTTTTACTTTTTTTGTTAAGATGATTGATTTTTTTCTTGTAGCAATGATTGAATCTGAATTTATTCAAAAATTGAAAATATTTCAATAAGTACGGGTCTTCGTGCGTCTGATATAAATTTGGCTGACAGTGGAAAAGAAAAACTGTGCTTGCGGAGTAAATTAAAGACAACAATTCTATAATAAATTAAAAGAGCTTTTTCTAAAGAATATAATTGTCGATTTAATTTTGAATTTAAACGGTGCTCATAATATTTCAAGTCAATATGTCGATAAATAAAATTGAAGCCATTTGCATTTGCATAATTTGAATAATGAAATTATTATTCATCATTATGCCATACCGGCTTATCGTTAATGACGACATATGTTAAAAATAATAAGTACGACATAATTTAAAATTAACGTTTAAAATTTTGAATGGTTCACAGATAATAAAAGAAATAAAGCAATGTGCAGCGGCAATTTCATTACATGCCACGGTAAACTATAACAAATCCCTTTAAGCCGAATAGAGGAAGAAGGGCTCAGGCGGCGATAATATGAAACTGGATGAGGGGAGGCTTAGTGCAAACGCAGTGTTCCGTCTATATAGTAATTACCGTGTTGTACATATTCCGGTGACGTGTGACTAAGTAAATTCCTGGATGCGGAGACCACGCGCCCCAAGTGCGGCGCTGGCCACGAGAGGTCCATTTGAGAGGTAAATGACCGTATCGGGTTACAGTAACCACTCGTCTGTGTCGAGTGTCACCCCTTTTTTAACCGGCGAGGCTTTCACGGGCACTGCTTAAAAGCTCCCCGGTTAAATTCTATACTTAATATGGCATAATATGTATTTTTACACTTATTTACACATTCAAAACAGTAGTGAAATGTGTTTCTCAGTTTAGTTGTTTAAATATTAATATTGGGCTTTAACTTAAACTTTTAAGTTAGGATTATGTTTACAACAATTTTTATGATTATGCTGATTATTATAAATATTACAGTATTATATCAAACTACAGGCGGCTTATTGTTTACAAAACAATTTTAATACTGTCACAAAGAATAGATACAAAAGCTATCTAAAGGGTAACGCATAGATTCAAAAATACTCCCAACAAATCGTGGTTCTTCTACAGAAGCTCGTAACAAAGACAGCTGCGCTAGTTTATTCAATATATTTAATCGCGCTTTACAATCAATACTTCTTATATCACGTAAAGACTTACAGTCCAATGCCTTATCTGGATGTCGCGATACAAACACGCGTGTTAAAGCATTCAAAGTAAAGCGCCGAGCCACTAACCGGTTTTTAATTTTAAATAATCTGTCAATGACTTTTTTATAACCCGAGTTGTTTAATAGTGCTACGCCCGTTGAATTTAATCTCTTCACTAAACGTTGTTCTTTCAAAAGTACCGTACCGTTTTACCATACTTAGTGATAAATAAATGTTATAAATATGCAGTTTTGAACGAATTGCATTTTTTTATTTCTCGTATATATTGTCTTCAGAATATCCATGTATGTCGTCCTGTAACGGCATGTAGAAGTAATTTTCCTATGAATTACTTGAATCATTACATAATACATGATTCTAATCACATTTTTCACAATCATGTATTATTTTCTTTCATACACCTACGCATTTTTGTCTATTATTATTGTCTAAAGTCTCTTCGAAAACTATTTCTGCTCAAGCTTTATAAAATAGAGTAAGTAAAACAACTGACATTTCAACTCCTCTGAAAAAGGAAAAATACCAAAGAAACTTATTTAATATACCCGCCTACGCAATGGTTTAGGTTTACGTTATACTGTCAAGCATTGTTTTTTTGTTTTGAAGACGAACATCCGCTACCCAATGCTGTAGCGATGTGTTAATGACAAATTATATCAAATTAAAAACGCGTTTGCAACGAAACGAATGTAATTTTTAACCCGTTTATGTACGATGTCGAAATAACATAATCGTCCGCGATACTAAATTGTAGAATCATTGATGATTTATTAATTCTCGCTTAAAAATAACTTTACATAATCGAAGCGTAAAATGTTTACGTTTTTAATTACAACGATTCATTATTAAATTTTATTTAATGTTACTTTATACATATGTATACAAATAATAAACTTTAAGTGTTGGTTGTAATAATAAAATGTAAGTTTGAAAAATTGTTTGTAATGGATAAACTCAAAAACAGCGTAGCTGATTTTAAAAATGGAAAAGCATTTTGCTAGGAAAACTATTGATGAACCGTTTGTTTCTTTATCATTATTGTGTCATTGACAATATTATATGGTATATATGCTAACTAGTCCATTTTTACATATGATATAAAAAGTAAACACTGAAGTTAAAGTGAAAATTACTATTTATAACAACACGACTAATGATAAATAACAATAATATTAATTGTAGCGTGAGATTCCGAGATGTCGAGCCTGTCGCTTTACAAGATAATTGCAATATTTTCTATCATATGATAATTCATGACTGCCATCAATGGAGTATCGAATATTGAATAGTGACATCTGTATACAGTTAACGATAATTTGAACATCTATAAAACACACATATAAACAGTGACAATAGAGTAATGTTTGAGCGCTTAAGTAATACATGTCAGAGTACGGCCTGAAGAATTTTTCTCATGCCTCGATAGTGTACCTGCTACCCGCAAGATCAAACGGATTCAACACCATATCTAAAAAAAAAACACAATCAAAGCTCTTGTTAACCTCGCGACCGACAACCAGGCGCGGTTGATTATACGAAAATGAGAGGTCAAGAGTTACTTGTCACGGTGGAAATAAAAAATGTTACGTCAATCTGAAGGAAAAAAACTTTTGATTCTTTGTGTTCATACTTAGTTGTGTTTGAAATTTGATTCATTATTTCAATACTCGTATTTCTTAAATCATTGTAATAAAATTAGCGTTATTTGCTTAATCAAATGAGAACTGTTGGTTAATAGTTAAATGGTTTGCTATTATCTGTTCGATATCATTGTCAAGACAGCGACATTTGTTTTTGCCAGAATGCGCACGCCCGTGAAAGTGCAACGGCTTTGTAGAAAGAAGTCATCTGATTGAGATCCAATTAAAAGATCGGCAACTCGTTTGCAAGCCCTCGGTCCAAAGGGATACTGTAATCTCTTCGTAACATTATTCTACAGCCCGCTGGTAAACAGAGGGGTAGAGTCACTTCCCCGGTCGAACCTATCCATTAAATCAACTATGGATCTATGCCGTAACACAAAAACCCTCACTATAAAAACGAATTAAAATCGATGTTGTAATAATTACTATAAACAAAAACTGTACTGCCACTCATCCTATCCACTTAAGTCAATTGATCGCCTGTCACTACTAACTTGTAAATTAAGTCGTATTGTATATAAACCACAACAGTATTATAACAGTAACAGTATTATGGCGATTAATTAGCGATTACCACGACTTTAGAAAGAAACTTGTAAACTGAGCCGTAATAAACCTGTAAAAGTTTATTGGTAAGTAATAAAATTATACTGTATAAATTAATATGCATTCATTTAACTGTACTACGTCATATATTAACCTTCAACATTATAATACAAAAGTGTTGCTCTCCGGGTGAAAAAAAAATAACTGATAAATAAACAACGATTTAGGACACGTAAGCAACTTGGGGAAGAAAGTTTCTCGTGGCAGCCTCGTACTGGCCATCACAATGTATGCCGACCCCGACTAGAAGTGACGACCTGTGCAAATGTGTGGGAAGTCGATGGATGCTGGTGGCTCAGGATCGGGCTTCGTGGCAGTCTGTGGGGGAAGCTTATGGTCATCAGTGGACTCAAACAGGTTGAAATGATGATGATGATGAAGCTACTTGTTCACTAACGAACTTTTAACCAAGTCCTTGACGTTGTTACACATTTAGCGTCATCGGGCAAAATTTTATTTTTTTTAATTTATTGCGACATAAAACAGTTATACATTAACAATTACACATGAAATGGAATTTCTAATTATTAAACTAAACGTATAACCCACACCAATCTCCGCAAAATAATATTAAGTTAAATAAAATAAAAAGAGTAAGTCGGTTCTTAGCCTAATTTGCATATTACTTTTTAAGTATTAGCGTAACCATTCTTTTAAATTGATTTTGGGAAAGTGAAAACAAATCACAATTCATAAATTTAGAGTTATATAGCACATTATATACATCTAGCACTCTACGAAGCGGTGCTCGCTGCCCAGCATTTGTTCTACACTTTTCAGTGTAGAACAATCGGGGCACGCGTGCATCGCGTATGGTAACTCTTCTTGGTACAATGTAAGCAATCCTGTTAGTAAGCTCCATACAGTCGAATTTATTATTACATAAACCATATAACAGCATAGCCATAGCAAGGGTGCGCCTGGACTCCAAACTCAACAACTCATATTTTTCTAATAATTGTACATAAGAAAGCCTAGCGTGAAAACATTTAAAGTGCATAGTGCGTAAGAATTTCTTTTGTACAATCTCATCTTGAAATGTATTTTTCATACAAGGGATTCCATATTGGAACAGCAAATTCTAATTGAGAACGAACCAAGGTTTTGTATAAGAGTAGGAAAGTCGAAGGACGCTTAAAGTCGTAGGTCGAACGTATAACAAATCCAAACAACCTAAAAGCATTATTAATAATATTATCAATGTGTATATTAAAGTGCAGCTTTGAATCTAGAGTCACACCAAGATCTCTAATAAAGTTAACCCTTTCTAAGGGTACATCATTAATAAAGTAATTGAAATTAAGTAAATTTTTCTTTTTTGTAAAAGATATCATTTTACATTTGGGTAGACTTAGGTTCAATTTATTTTCTAGACAGTATCTAGAAAATCTATTCAAATCCTCCTGAAGAAATATGCAATCATGTCTTGTAAGACAAGTCCTATAAACATGTTTTGACAAATACTCCGTATTCAAAATATTTTCTTATCTTAATAAATTTATGTTAAGAAAACATTTTTTTACAAAAATATGAAAAAGATACAATTATATATATTTTCATAAACAATAATTTTCACTACTAGACTAATTAATTTGCTCACGTAAGTAGCCTGCCATTTATGGTAAATAGATAAATAAACTATTATTCAGATTTCAAATATAACTTATTATATAATAATGAAAGATGTATGTGTACATAATTAAATTCTAAACATAATATTTGATAAAACATTTTATCCGAATTCGATGACCTTTGTAAAATTGCAATATTTAAATTCTTATAAATTCACACAGTAATTCTGTATCTTACATGATCTACATCTAACTTTTAATTATTTTAATTTCTATATATTATATAAGGAAAATGAATAAAACGGTCCCCACATCAAATAAATAATTTAAGACACCAACAACTCCTTTAAGTCACCTGGTATTTGGACACTTAAGTTTGGGAGAACTTTTGACCTTCACATAAAATAGACACGCAAACCTTTCAACTTTCATTTAGATCGAAGTTTATCACTACCGCGTACGGCCTTGAAGGTCTAGAACGTTCTCAATAGTTATCAATAGTTCTTATACAGCAATACTGTATTTAATTTTTTTACCATTTAATTTAGCCAACTTTACATCACTAGACTTGCGTTCATGTTCCAAAGTCGGCGTTAAAATAAATAATGTACATAATTATATGGAAACTCTGTACGCTTTGGTCCACCCTTGACAATGTGATTCCAATGTGTGAATGCAAATGTGGCCTTTCTAATCAGGTCCTGTTTCCTCTGAAATTCTGCTATTGCGTGCGCGAGGCTTGTCCAGGGTAGTACCACAGTCTCACAGAAAACCGACACGAAGTGGAAGTATATACTTTTACATTCAATCTTTTGACGAACATCAATCAATAATAAATAGTTTTTTTTTATATAAAATCAATAAAATTTCAGTATATAAAAAAATATAGTTACTTTTATATATAGGTGTCATTTTTACGTTAGCTAAAATCATACCATCTACAATTAGACTCAGGCTTACTTCGGAATCCAAATAAATAAAACATATTTTTGTGCGAAGATATTTATTTAACTTATTGTAGATCTTATGAAGTGGAATAAATTAGACGATCATTATCACTTTCCTAATTAGACAGCGCTTTCTCTATGCATAGTAAGCGTGACGTCAGGCGGGGGTTCAAAATCATAAAGCACAGGCGAGTGTTGCCAGCTCGTTAAGTCAAGTTCTTCCGTTCCGTCCAAACGGTCACTGCTACGTGACCGTAGAGTGCAAGACGAACGCGCCTTCAAATCTGCAAGAATTATAAAAATAAGTAAAATGCAATTGATTGTTAATACACACAGTTTTTATAACTTGGCGGTTATTTAACACGAATGGTGCAATCGTTTACTTTTCACCGAAAGTTTAGCCAGCCAGTACGCTTAAGTATACGTTATCCACAAATAGCTGTCCCAAGTCTAGACCTCTTTTGTGGTCGTTCATGTTTAAGAACTACCACAGTTCTATTGGTAAATGCGATCAATTCATTAAATAACAACCAATACCATGAACATTCATTCGTAAAACTTTTACAAAACTTATGGAATATTAAACTTAACTAGTAATAGGTCAAAGACTAAATCTGTTCTAACTAAATATTAATATTACCTCTACTGCTATTGAGAATGTCTCGGGTAATATCGTCGATTCTCAGCACTTGTATCACAGGCGGTGGCCGCTTTCCACAAGACCTTTTTGCTACGCAAACGACTAGAGCCGTGGACGTTAAAAACACGATAACAAGCAGAACTCCACCGATAGAAATTCCCACAGTTTTATCTAAAAGAACTACAAAAAAATCATATTATTTTGAGCCCCTTTTTCATCAATGATTCCGCTAAAATTATCACATTAGCCTAAGCTCTGTTTTTGTTTATGCTTTCAGCAAAAAAGGCATTATAGTTTTAAGCTCAGTTTTCATTAATGCCAAGTAAAATAATCACAGTGGTAGGGCCATGCAACAGCCTTCGCTGTTGCACGAATGGGCAGATTTTCGTGTTTTGGGCAGAAAACCGGTGGGAGTGGATGTGTTATACCTCTGCGTTTCTTGTGGTGAGTGATCTAACTGGAGCCCAAGTTATTACAAGGTGGCAACGCAGGTGGTGGTTATCAACAAACTTTACACATAAAAAAAATCAAAACTCACATTTCCACCAAGGTACTACGACCGCGCTCAATAATCTCTCCGTAGGCCTCAAGAGTAGTACCGTGGAGCATCCGTACCGGTTACAAGCTGCCGCACCAGCCTCATCTTCGCGACCCAGTGACCCTAACTCCCCTTTAATAAATAAACTTTCAGCGGCGTTTACGGCGAGAGCCTGACTTGCTCCATAACCCAGGACACGTTTTTGATCGAGGGTCAAAGACGCGTTGCCTATAGATTGCCGCCAAACAGACACTTCGTAATGCGTGGCATTATCAACTAAAAGGAAAAAAGAATTCCATCAACTCTAAACTACAAAAGATCACTTCCGATAAAAGCACCTCTATCCCCCAAGATTTAGATACAAAATATTTTTATAAGTTTTATGAAGAGAATTATGAGACTAAATATATGTGTTACCTGGAATGCACCGTATTTGGAACTGTACATTTTCATATGCAAGATCACATTGTTGCAGTTGTGGGGGCCTAAGATGTTTAAAGCTAAAATTTTGCGTGCATGGCTTATGTTGAGAGTCAATGTCATTAACTGCCTTACAAGAAACGTTGAGTGTCCTTGCAAGTGATAATGTGACTTTACTAAGTGCTATTGATGACGTTTCAGTAGTATATGTTTCAATTTGTGAATCGCTCTGCATATACCATACATATTTGTTTGGAATAGGAATGGCCGTGACGTTACAATTCAATGTCTCTTCATTAAGTGTCAGCCCATTGCCCTTACATTCTGGTGGGTCTGTAATAAAAAACAATTTCTAGCATTCGTAAAATAAGTAATCATAATACAGTACAGTGATGACTTGAATACTTCAGTATGAACTGAACCTAATAATCTGAAAGCAATTTGAAAACTGAAAAAACTAAATCCCATAAATGCGTCTACTGCATATGGGCTCTATAGATGAATGTTGTCACAAAAATAAATAGTCTTAAGACTGTAAAGAAGTTTTAATCTTTATATATTTGTAACCATAAAAATAATACAATACTTAACTGATTATAGTTAAATATGGAAAAGTTTAAAAACTCACAAAAAACATTTATATCGATCGGTTCTGCGTGAGCTTCGCCAATAGCATTGGCTGCTCCGCAGGAGTATTGTCCGGAATACATTCGCCTTATTTCATGTAAAACCAACATATTTAAGGAAACATTGTAACCCACAACGCCACTATTTTCCATTTTCAGACCCTTAAACGAAAAAAAGTAATGCAGCTAGTTCAAACTCAAGTGTTTTGTCCATTTTATTAAAGTCTCTTACATTGAAGTACCACATGATTCTATCAATGGGTGGATTTGCTTTGACCTCGCACAATAAATTTAAAGTCTCATTTTCGATTACAGTAAATTTGCTGGTTCCATTAACTGAAATTTCTACGATCGGCACATCTGCAAGATTGAAATTTTTAATAGAAGCACATCATAATTCTAAAATGCAGGAGAATATATATGAAGTATAAAATGCAAGAGAATATGAATTCTAAATCATAGTTTTAAAGAAAAGTATATAAACACCTATTTAAAAAGCATATTTTTTTTAACGGGTACGTTATATCAATATAAAATACGGAAGAAGAGAATTAAAAAAAAATCTACCTACTAACATGTAACATTCAAAGTAATAACATCCGCTTTGGAATTTCTTCCTTGTGGTACAGCGAGATTCGTTGCCATGCATGCCAACGTGGCTCCATCATCCGCCACCGTCGGTGTTAATTGTAAGTACGAAATGGCCCTCTTCGTCAATTTATCGTAAGTCTAATAAATTTCAATGACGTTTCATTAAAAAATTAAGATAGAATGAAGAAGTGAATAGTCTTATTTTATTGCCTTCAATTGAATTGTTTTGAATTAGTTTACGGTGTGAAGAGTAAAAGTAACATTTCAACTATAAATTATTCTGTAAATAGCAAAGATTATATTCATACTGATGAGCAATTAGTGAAAATTTAATAACCTGATTACTATAGTGCGTTAGATGTTTGTCGTTCAACCACCATGCTATATCAGGTGAAGGGTATACTCCAGTAGCTATACATTGAATGATAGCAGTTTTACCAACTGTAAGACCACCATTTTCCATGCCTTGAATCCAATTTATTGACACATTATCTGCAGATACTAAACAAATAAAGGAAAATGTTAAAAGCCGTTCAATTCGCAATATGAGAAAAATAAAATTGACTACGTATTGATTGAAATGTATGTGTATGAAATCTCAAAAACTGAACAGTGATTAGATTAGCGATGTTCCTCATATAAACATTGAAGTACTATAAATTGTTAAAGCGCAAATATATTTAAAAATAGATTTTCTTACAATACAATTCAATATTTACAAATGCGGCCACTGGTGGCGACAGTTGCGTGTTGCTAGCTTTACACGACACATTCTCGGCTGTATCCCTTGCTAGTGGCAAGTATAATTCATTCTCCCTCACATTAGGGATGTCGCTTTCATTGCCAGTCGCATCGACAAGAACTTCACCAGAAAACCATCTAATTTGCGGTGGGGGTCGCCCTGAAAAGTTCCTTTTATTATTTCTTTGACATAAATTCAGTAGTGTATTGAGACGAGATTTTCCTTTTACACAAATCTTGTGTATAGGCGAGCTTTATTTCCGTGAGATTCTCTGCCATTCAACCTTCTGCAGTTATAAAAGACAAAAACAATACATTAACATGTACAATTATTATAAGTAACTGTTTTATTATAATATTTTTCTTAATTTTGTTTTGTCATCACTTATCATCATTTTCAATTTCAATTGTGATTAATTGCCACTAAAGTAGAAAATAATTATTAAATAAATTTAGCCTTGCAGGTTTTTCGTTCGCTTGATCTACATACATGAATTCAAATTAAAAAATTTCAAATTCAAAATTGAAAATATCTTTATTGAAATAAATGCTTCCGCGCTCTTATGAAACGTCGAAGTTTACATAAATAATTAATATTCGTAAGTAAGTCTGGATATGTATATTGAGATATCGAAGAGAGGTTATTGGAATGAAGTTCCTTATCGCACGCTACAGATTTGGCGGATGGGGGCTATTCGAAAAAAGTGTAAGAATTTTTCCGTCACGACCGAATCGTCACGATAATACCATGGCAATAAATAACAACTTTTTGAAAAAGAAATGCGTGAGCTTCGTGGGACACTCGGTTGGAACGAATTTCCTTTCGTTATTATGTTATTATTGATAGACGTTTTGTAATTCCAACAACTAAAAATTTTATTTCCTGTGCCAGTGCTTTTTGAAAAATACATTAAATGGGATTGATGGTAAATGTCAAATTTTGTAATGGACTAGTTGACTTAAGAGCATACAAAAAAGCATATAAATACAATTAGCAATATTAATTTGTTGTACAATTCAAGACTGATTGATTAAAGAGTTTTAATATATCTACGTTCTTACCTCCAATTACCAGGCAATTAAGCGCCAAGGTATCGCCTTCGAAATAGGGTCCCACTTTATTTTCTATTTTATTACCTAATTCATCCAGGAAGAAGGGTATACTTGGTTGCACTGAAATCAAGCAGTATTTTATTTTTATTCTTAAAATTATTTTATCAAGTCTACGCTTGTCAAGGGGCAAACCATCCCTGTGGAGTGTTCGAAACGGCGTGCATTCGAATTATATTAAACGCAACAAAATCCGTAAATTATTTTTATTTAACAATTTGTAGCATTCGCATATACACTTTTTTTTTTCTAATCTAAATTGACTTTTATAATTGATTTCAACGAGATTTTATGTTTCAAATATTGTATTTGTAACATAAAATCTTATTATCATATGTTACAAATATTTATTTATAGGTATTTCGAAATCTGCATAGTTATGTCCATACCGATAACAATAAGATTGACTCCAGTATATTTTGTCGGAGAGAGCAAAAACTCGACTCTGCAATGGTACACTGCTTGATCATCTTCCCTCAATTTAGACAGAGACAACGATATAGGACGTTTCCGTATATCAACAGCCAGTCTTCCACTTGTGTTGAAAGTAGGGCTGGACCATTCAGTACCGCTTCGAGCGTCATAACTAAAATGCAACCAAAGTTGTATTAAAATGCAATTAAATAACTACATTGAAGATAAAATAAGACACATTTTTATGTGAGAAGGTGGCAAGTGAGCTGGCGTTTCACCTGATGTTAAGTGATAACCGCTGCCCATTGACATTTGCAACACCCATAGGGTTGCTGATGCGTTTACACATTTTACATTTAATAAATTTACGTTCTATTTAGTTGTGGTTGCACTATTACTCTTTTCGATTTTATCGATTTCTTGTTTTCAATGATAATATTCCGATTCTTACCTATAAATCGATTCATCATTTTTGTACCATACAAGCAACATAATTTCATCGTCTATAATTTCAGCATTAGTATCACAGTGGAGGGTTGTGTTGCCATCTTCCAAAGCCTCTTGATACAAAAATGGCCCTTTTAAAAAAAAAATTATAATTGATGAAGCAGATACAGGGAAGAGGCTCATATTTATCTTTCTACTAGTATAAGCTCTGTATTCATCATATAAGCGAAAACAGCGAGATTTCTGCGCAAGTTTTTTATATTACAATTAATTCAATTATCCCTTCCTAAACATTCGTTTTTATTCAATCTTGACATCTATTAAGAACTAATTGGACTTGACCTGGAACTTTCGCTATATATACATATGTATTACGTTAGATGATATTGAGTAATTTCAGAGAAGAATAAATTTGACCAAAGACAAGAATTTACTTTTTGCTGTTACGCCCGTAACAATAACAGAAACCCATTTAAGAGGTGTTGTATAAACACCCATATAAAGTTGAAGAATAAATTATTTTGCGTGTTAGCTCACCGTCAATTCCGGCTATAAAAGCGTAGGTAGAAGACAAAAACAAAACTAAAAGCATCAGCGCCTGATTGACGCCCATCCTACGGTCCATCCATTCTACTTTTGAATTTCCTCATAAATCTTTTAGTATTAGCGACATTCCAACATCTTTTTAATTAAACAGTTGAAACCATTCATAGTTTTGATGTATCATCAAACTCTCAATACGGTTGACATGACATTCTCCACGCATAAATTAGGTCATCCAATTTTCTTATATTGTTCATTATTCAATTTATCTGAAAACAAATGCGTATTTTACAGAATTTCTAGTAAGTTTAATTTGTCGAATGGAATGCTTTACTTATTAGCGTCCTGCAGGTAAAGAAACAAACTTTCTTTAAGATAACATTTTGCATGTATTTTTTTTTATCATCCATAATATTATTTCCCATCCGATCAGATTACAGATAATGAACGGACAAGCAAAAATTATGTAAAAAATCAAAGAAATGAAGAGTGTTATGTAAAAACAAGTATGATCATAAAACATTTTAAATCTAATATCTGTAATATCTATCGATTGGTTAACAATATCAATAAAATTATACCATAAGGGGCTCTCAAATGTTTCTCCTATCAATGAAATAAATGTTTTGGCCACTTGACCTTCTAACCTCAAACCGTTGGCTATACGATTTGTTAAGTTATATAAGGCAATCGAAAAGTATGCTGTGTCTGTTTAAGTAACAATGTACATTAAAAATTTTTGCAATCAAATAGTTTCTGTAAGGCACTGGAGTTGATCTGAAACTTTCCTGTATATTAGAAAAGTTTCAGATCAACTCCAGTGTCAAGATCAACATGAGAAACTTAGAAGCATCTGAAAGATTATGTAATACTACATTTTTTACTAGGGATTATTTGACTATTCAGATTGGATGTAGGTACCGAAATAACAAAAAGGATGTGTGTATATAAGGAGTTATAGTTCTTTAGCGCAAAAACATTAAATTCAATTAATAACCGTTTATTTAAATAACTTGGAATTATTGGTAAATGTCAAAAAGTTGTTATAAATTGGTTACCAAGCATCATGTCGCTTTTTGAGGGTCAGTGTGCACGCATCGTAAAAAATTTTACTCTCATAATTTTTCCAAACGCGCGAAAACAAGTATAACTTTTAAAATTAAGCGCTTCGAGCTAAACCGAATTTTTTTTTCAAAGTTGTGGCCACTCAGCGAGTGGTTCACATAATGAACAATGTGGAAACTTACAATACCAGAGGTTGCAACAACTGAGCCTCCTAATACTCACTTATCGGACGTAAATTTTTAAAGCAAAAGCTATGAAGCTGACACTACTTCAAGAATAAATAGTACATTCGTACACCAGAAGCTAGTATCTAATCGTAAGCTATATAATACTATATATAGTAGGGTAACTCAACTAATCGTAACTAACAAAAACGCACTTTGTTTCAGAGTAATATGGAATGCAATTTTTTTTTGTGGGAAGGAAAAAAGAGTACTACTGGATAAGGAGCTACGAGGTTACTACGCCTGAAAGCATGAGTACTATTGATGTGATATACATTCCTTGATGCAATAAACATATTAAGGATTGTGTTATGTACTAACTCTACTCGTATGATTCCTTCCAACCGTGAACTTTGATTTTAAAAGAATCATAAAAGAAAAAAAAACACCCATTAAAGAATCGTCAAAAAATGTTTGTAATATGCTACATATTTGTTTTCATTTTTGGATGTCCACAATATGACGTATGGTTTGACCATTTCGCAATTTAAAAAATCGTCTATCAAAATCGACTCGGTAGCGATGACTCGGTGCTGCGGTTGCAAAGCTATTGGCTTTTTCGCCGGGGGTAGTGGGTTCGATTCCCACTACATAATTGTTTCATATCTGTTTGTTCCCGAGGAGGGTAGATATATTTTGTGCCGACACTACCTAGGTGGGATAAGGGTACGAGAAAGGACAAGTCTATCAATATTATGTTAAGCTCGTACTAACAACATCGTATCAAAAGGATTTACAATGTTTTTAAGCAATTTGTTTTTATGACCATATGGCCATGACATTTTTTCTATTAAATCGCTAAATGCTAAATGTGAATACAATAAAATCTGTGAATTAGTTTTATTTAACAATGTGTTCATTTGCATAAAGGCAAAAAAATAACATTTTAATTATCAGGTTTTCTGATTTTTCCGTTTTTACGAATTAGTTCTAAATCAAACCTACATTTATTTGTATCCAATGTCTACAGTTTGTTTCTCGGTAGTTATATTTGATCAATTCATATAAGTAAGTAAATTATAATATAATATATTCATTTAATATAATGTATATTATAAGTTTTAGTAATTGTTCAGAAAATAAAGAAAAACTTATTTATGTTAAAACTATTACGACATCACGATATATTTTTAGTATGGCATGTCCAAACAAAGTTTAATATCTGAATCAACATATTATTGTCTAACAAATAAAAAAATGAATAAAAATGTAACACTAACATGTATAAATTACTAACCAAGAAAGTTGGGTTGCTCTTTTTAACGTACACCAAATTATATATTTATCAAACAAAATACACAAAACAGTGCACAAAATGAAGCACAGCGATGTAGTCTTTATGGTGACTACAATTTTAAACACTTATATCACACTGAGCGGGATTTTGAGATTTCAGGAAACGATCGGAATTCTCCACGAGTCTCGACGAAAGCGCGGGCCACGTGTGCTCCCGACAAAGCCGCTTTCGGACTGACTAAAGCTAAAGCTACAAAATTACCACGTTGCTGCAACTTGTTCCGAAGATCACGCGGACATCCGTGACGGGCGTATTTACCAGCGAACTCGTCGAACACGGCATCGTTTTTTTAAATAAACCTTTGATAATACAATCTTTAATATAAACATTACGAAACATCATGCAATGCTCTTAAATGTCTATTAATGTTTAAAAGTGAGGTTACGAATTTTACGATTACGCTTTCGAAAAGATTATACGTGTTTTTCAAGCCCAGTCCTTTAACACAACTTGCGGGACGTGCGACTTGGTTAGAAAGAATTAGCATGTGAAAAAGCGTGATGCCACCTCCATTAGGCTCTCTGCAACTGTTATAGACAATGGACTGAAATTAAGACACAAGTCAAAGTAATGTAAAATAGTTATTTCATACATGATATAAAACAAAAGGAACTTGGTTCCTACGGGATGTCCCACGACACGACAGGTTTTAGTTTTGCCTTTCAAATGTTCCCCAAAACCAGATGAATCATTGAATGGACTTAAAAGTACCGCTGATGAATGGAATGTCTTTAAGATAAGAAGTACGTGGCCGCTGTAAAGTTTTATTAAATATAAAATATGAATGAAGCTTGAAAGTTTAGGACGTATTTCAGATTGGTTCATTCACGAGATTATACAAAAACACGCAAGTAGCCCTTTGACTGTCGCATAAACTTATAAACTTACCGACACGAAGTGAATCCAGCCCACGTGGCATGGCGCGTGACATGATTGGTAAATATTCTCTCTACTCGGCGCCTTACAACATTATTACAGATGATGTTATAGATAAGTTGCAGGTTAGGAACCTTCCAAATTGAAGCATGATGGGAAGATTTTGATCGGTAACTTATTTAATTTTTTACCCAAATACCCTGTGTATTACAGATACACAAGGTATTTGGGCACAAAATTTACACTCAATTGAGGCATTGTCAACACTATGTTATACTAGCTTTTCGCCTTCGGCTTCACTCGCGTTGAAGCCCTTAAATAAATATCTTTCTTTAACCTTTCAACTCTTTACAACAATTCTTTCCAATTAAAAATAGTGAAAGCGAGACAGATAGACAAGAGTTACTTTCGCATTTTTTAATAAACATAAATTTCAGGTGGACAAACACCCAAATGCGAAACAACTATCTATGGGTCACACAAATAGTTGTCCCGTGTGGGAAACAAACCCATGACCCCTGACGCCGAAGCCAATACCTCGGCCACTGCGCTACGGAGTCATCAATAATATTTATAATATTAGTATGGATTAACAAGAGCTAGATAAAGTTTTCACTGCAGTGAACAACAAACCACTGAACACGAAGCTGTGTGGGCGAACATGGATCCGCGCAATCGTCACTAAAAACGAAGTATATTCTTCGACAGTACTGTGGTAAAGCTTTCCTTCTTGTCTTTGGGCGTGTCACTTTCTTTTATTCCTTCAGGAGAAAGACTTAACAGAAAGTTTTCATCACCAAGAGCTACGGAGTCAGCGTTAAAGCAGGCCTTTCTTCACAAACCTTTCTGTATTCGCCACACACAAATCGTATACCAAAATTGACTTATTAAAATGATAGAGCAAGAAATAAATTCTATTGGAAGGTGCTTATAAAAAGAACATGATTTAATGAAAGATGACTCCGTGGCGCAGTTGCCAAGGTATTGGCTTCGGCGTCGGGGGTCGTGGGTTCGATTCCCACACGGGACAACTAGTTGTGTGACCCACAGATAGTTGTTTCGCATCTGGGTAGTTGTCCGCGTGAAATTTATGTTTGTAAAACGTCCTTACCACACAGGATAATATTATCCTAAAGTAAGGCCAATGTATAAAAAAAATGAAATATAATTTATCTAAAAATACAGACTAATATTTGAACGATGTTTTATGTTCCTTCATACTTTGTTGACACCTATGTTTCTTTGTGTTTCGCTGTAGTGAACTGAAAGTTGTAATGCAATTTTGAAATTTCTTTCACGAACAAGAAATAGTTCTCAGAAAATCGTTTCTAGCTGCCCATAACTGCCCACTTTTTGACATAACGTCGCAGTAAACGTATGGAACAGGATGAATATTTCAAAGCATTTACCAACTGGGCGGATTTATGGCATTTTGCGAGGGCATAAATCAAAATATTAAAGGTGTGCATAACATTGAAAAGTCCTTATTAAAGTTTCATTGTTATATTTGTAATGTAACATTGTAAACCGAATTTCAAAAATGGAATCTTAATTTTATATTATGTTATTCAACTTTTTATAACAAAGGTTTTTATTGTTTTTGTGTTTTTGTGAAAAGTTTTTATTGCGAATAACAAAATTCTATTAAATTTTATTGTATTTATTATAAAAATTCAAATGAAACTATCTGAATTTACTTTACTTTCTACTAAAATTCAATATAAATAAAATACCTACCACACAGAAAAGAGTTCAGAATAAGGCCCCTTTGTGAAGTTGTGCGGTTATTGCGAATCATTGTCAACGAGCTCGAGGACCATATCTAACCCAACGGCCTCATTCCCACTAAACAGTTATGGATTCGACTTCGATGACACAAAGGATTCGACAAAGACTGGTACATAGAGAGCTATTTCTTATTTCTTTCAAGCCATTTGTACTCTACGTGTCAGACAGGCTCATGCACAATTGCACACCATTCAACGTTCCTGTCTAACTTATTTCTTCTTTCTTTCACTTTTTTTATTGAGTAGAGGACACTCCTCTCACGACGGGCGCACCTCAAAACTCCTGCCTCTTCCCTATGTTCTCAGCGACCTACACAACTGACATGTAACGTGGAAATCATAAAAATCCACAAGTCAATCTCGTACTTTTCGCGGATGACTTAGCCCTATAGAACTTGGATAAATATCTCATCCGACTCACCATTCATCCGGTAACTTTGGAAGCGCCGCCCAACGGCTCGGCGATTGGTTCAGCAAATAGAGAATAGATGTGCCTGAGAATATTACCATAGCATAGCATTACCTACATTTAACCGGGTCAGCCCGGTAGTTAACTTCAACCTCCCAAAAACCCAAGTTCGGCAAAGCAAAAAACTAGGGCAGATACGGCTAATCGATCTCTACGGAAAAGAAGTCAGTCCGGAGTCTCTTTCGGCTCCTGAATGACATTAGCGATGCACTTTAAAAACATAAAGGACGATTCGCATTTATGGCAGCTTAAAAATTTAACCACCGCGAGCAGGGAAAGGCACACAATTTTGTTATACATGACATGCTTAGTACCCATTATATCCAATTCTTGTCTGTCCTTTGATCACGTAAGCTCCTCAAACCTGCATAAACTTCAGGTAATTCAAATAAGTTCAATCCTCGCAATCGACTGTATTAACGTCAACAACGTACCCGTGGTTGACCACCATTGTAGTTGGGTATGTGATTTATCTCTTTTAACTGATATTTGTCAGAAATTAAATGAGTAAAATCTTAATTCTTTAAAAAACAGAACACCCATCGCACACATAAGTGTATGTGTGCGATGGGCGATACATATTTCATTGAGCAATTGCTTTGAAAAAGGTTGTTCACCGTTGATCTACATAGTGATTTCAGACTGACGACGCGAAGACTAAACGATTCGTCGAAGGATCTGAAAACGATTTACCATCCAGTGGTAAACGAAGAGAATAACCAACTCAACATAAACGCGACCGTTTACAAACGTCGAACGCGCAAGGACAAGGAAGGGGTTAGAGCCACATCGGACCCACATCGGGTCCACTAGACAATACTATAAGCACACATAGTGCTAACACACAAAACCAATTAGTTTGTACCTACGAGCATGGCGATCGAATATGTTGGGCGTTTTAGTTAAACGGTTATTGGTATAATAACATTCGGAATTAATAACACTTTAAATGTTTCCAATGGTAATTATTGCATAAACATTTCATATAGGCGCTTCATTATCTTGATTTAATTATGATCAAATAATTAAGTTCGAAAGAAAAAGACGATCATGTTACAGTTTAACATTTTCGGGTGGAACAATTATTTATTTTTTCTTGCGAATAATATATAAATAAATGAATAAAGACGTTTTTTAATTTAAAAAACAACCGACGGGCAGACAGGCAGACAGACTATCAGTTGACAGACAGACAGCGGACTCTTAGTAATAGGGTCCAGTTTTACCCTTTGGGTACGGAACCCTAAAAATTAAATCGTTTTTTTTTTTTAGTTTTTTGAAGACCGGAACACTAATAGCTACCTCATAATGGCGTAAAAGGAGTAGCGCAAAACCTTCATTACATATAAACAGATAAAACATACTTTTAAATCAATGAAACAAAACTTTTCCCTCAACAAATATATCGGCAAAACACTGGGCAACTGCAAAGTTGCCCGTTAGTTACGGAAGACGCAGGTTCGAATCCCACAAAAGTTTTTGTTCATTTATTGTATGTATTTACAAAAATTTACAATTTAAAGAATGCCACGTAATTTTATTTTACATTGCAAGGTTATTCTAACGTTTACATTTGAGACCAGCTTTTTTACTGAGTGTAGATTTCACGGCATCTTCGGATGTATGAAGTGGCCGGCTTCTTCATAGAACAGAGAGTGGTACCTCTCTGGTCATCCTCACGGAAAGCCGGCGTAGAGTAAATGTCCGCAGTATACCTTACCATTATCGCGGTTCAAAATTTTACTTCTTATGTCTTAATGACATTATTAAACACTTTCAAACAAGTGAGAGAAAAGTAACAGAACCATAGCAGAGGCCTAATAATTGTATGTACCTCATTTCAATAAAAACAATTTTTAAACCACTTATTTGGTGTTGTACTAGGTTTATAAGAGTTCTAACGATTTTACCTTGATCCTAATATTTTAACTATTACTGAACTTGAATATTAACAATTATTATATCAATTATATCGACCATGTGTCTCTTGGCTCGAGTAGATAACGTCATATCCTGTATACAGTGTTGCCAGCGTAAACATTTTCGACTGTTTCGTCGCACGAAGGATTGAGCGCTGTGTAGTATTTATAAATAATAAGTAATCTTCAGTTATTGTAGAGGTGCTTTCAGAAGCAGAATGTGATATCTACAATGAATACAGAAACTATCTCATTCCCTATAGGCCAAGTAGGTCCGAGCCTAGAGCAAAAAAAAATTTTTTTATATTTTTTTTATGTAGGGACGGCAAAACTTAGTGCGATTTTTTTTAGTAGTCGCGCCTTTTGCCTGTCGCTCCTCAGCGTAGACAATACTCCGTAAAAAAATAATCAATCAAATATCATGATGAGTAGGTTCCATTTTCCTTTTTTACTCCCATACTTCATTTAATTTTTCGTGATTTACATGAAGTGTGTATGGGGGCGGCAATCTTGCATATGCCTACGGCGACCAACGAATCAAATCTATCACCGATCTCATGTCCTGTGGAATTCGAAAGACCTGTAATTTTTTTTTCTAGCCATAATTTTGTAAAGGCCATTTAATTTGCAGTCGTTAGATGAACGACGAATGTTTAAAAAGTAATAAAGCAGTAAATATAAAATATTGATTAAAGCAATTGTTCGATCGTTGTTTGATCGAGTGCTTGTAATTGAACTCTTCTGAAACGACTCGACCGATTTTCGTGAAATTTTGTTTGCATGTCGTCCAGGGTAGAGGATTGGACGAAATCTATTTTTCATCCCCCTAAATGTTAGGGCAAAACAACGTTTGCTGGGTCAGCTAGTACCATATATAATTGTGACACTCGCTGTTTAATTTTTGGAAACGTTTTTATCTGTAACCATTTTGTGGTAAAACAAGTTCGGTAACAATATTAGTAATAATATGGTAATTATTGGTAACTTAGAATATTGTGGGTAACGTGCAGTTTACACCTGGGTTTCTATCTTTACATCTCATATTACATCGGGTTTACGAATCCGGTTTACCCGCAATATTTATATTGCAAAAGCAAGCGATACGGGCTGTATATAACGATGACGCATTTCTAGAACATAATGTACATATATGCGCAATGATGTCCATTTTTATACAACATATTGAGGCCTCAGTGATACTCTAGAAATGCCTTGTTTCTTTATAAGTCTATAAAATATAAAATAGATTAATTGGTAAATCGTAAAATAGATTAATTGGCCTTGAGTTTATGTCGGGGCATCATTTTTTCTGTAGCAGAGCCACGAAGCGCTTCTGTTGTTGTACGAATAGACAGGCCAGTCCAATGTACGAATGGCAGGATGTATCACGGCATCACAGAAAACCGGCCTGAGGCTGAAGTATTACACTTTTAAGTTTCTTCTGTTAAGTTAGCTATCCAGTTCCAATTTTTTTAAGGTTAGCAATACACCTATGACCTTAGAGGCGTTATTAAGTTTCCATGGGCGGGGTAATCACGTAACATCCAGTGGTTGAAACTCACCACATTCTCACATAACATGAAACAGAAAGCATTAGAATTTCGAACCCTTTAATTTAGGTATAACCAGACTAAAACTAGTAGGTAGTTACTCTTCTGACGCAGATATAGCTTGCTCTTATATTATGAAACAAGCCTAAATAGAAACAATAATTCTAGACTTTGCCTCCAACGGTGGCTATCTAATTAGTGTTAGCAATTTTTTCTATTCACACAAATTGCGTTCTTGATTAGTGTTGTACCAATCACAGAAATATTAATAATAAAAAAATGGTAAATGAACGGCCAACGTTGGATATATACACACCGGCACAATTAGCGGAACACAAAAAAAAGCAGGATTTTAAAATCTTTTACTTGAGGAACTGGCCAGTTATGATATTTTTTTAATTTATTGTCAAATTTGAAAATAGAAAATTAGATGACATACACTTTTTTCATTCATTTGTTTTATTTTCTCGAACAATACGTTTTGTCAACTTGTTCGAGTAATAACTACGTAATTGTATTTTTTTTGAAAAATTGCACTTAATGGTTTTTTATAAATTTGTTATTCTATAGGCAATTTTGTTAATTAAAAGCTCTTTATTATGCCTGACTTAATATCACTGGAAATCATTAGGGCTGATGAAATGAGGAGAAATGGCCATACCTACAGATCGATTGCCTCAAGGCTTCGTCGACCAGTATCAACGATTCATCGCAGCATCCAGCGGTACAGATCGTCTAATTCTCTTGTGAGGAGGAGGGGGTCAAGGTAGAAAAAGATGTACATCGAGGCGAGATGACAGTTTTTTTACAACTTGGAGTTCGTAGGAATACGCGATTAACGGCTGTACAAGCTCGAAATGAACTGGAAGACGTTCGAGGAGTACGAGTAAGTGAGCGTACAGTTCGCAGGAGATTTGAAGAAGTTGCTTTAGGGTCGTATATACCTGCCAAAGGCCCAAAACTTGAGAGACGTCACCGCGTAAACCGATTAAGCTATGCGCGAGAACATCGTCATTGGGATTTGAACGAATGGCAGCAGGTTCTCTTTACTGATGAGTGCAGAGTTCTTTTAAAACAGATCGATGGGAGACAGCGAATATGGAGACGCAAAGGAGAACGCCACATACAGTCTAATTTTGAACACACAGTGGCTTATGGTGGCGGCTCGATTATGGTTTGGGGAGGGATATGTTTTGGGAGCTCGCACGGAGTTAGTGATAGTCACAGGAGGGACCATGACCGCGGATCGATACATCAGAGACATTTTAGAAGAACATGTTGTACCATTTGCCCCATTTATTGGTGACGACTTTATTCTAATGCAAGATAATGCTCGTGCTCATAGTGCACAATCGGTACAGGCATATCTGAGCCACGTAGCTATACCGGTGATGCAGTGGCCAGCAAATTCCCCCGATATGAATCCGATAGAGCATGTCTGGGACTTGCTAAAAAGAAGGGTTAAATCCAGAATGCCACCCCCAACAATCTGAATGAACTTGGAAACGCATTACTTGAGGAGTGGGGGCGGTTGCCTCAAGAAATCATCGATAACATAATCTGTAGCATGCTCAGACGAATGGAAACCGTAATCAGAGCAAGAGGGGGAAACACTCGTTATTAATTTTGCTTTAATTTTATTGTTAAATCATTTAATGCTTACTTTTTTTATTTTTTGTGATGGTTCATAATCATCTAAAAATTTCACTTATTTCAAATTTCTTTATTTTTCAATAAAAAATAACGAAGACTTTTCAAAGTCGTTGTTAAAAGATGTTAATCAATTTGTTATTTTGTGTCTAATTACATTTTCGCCAAATATATGCGTTATTATCTCATAGTCTCACTTTTTTTTCTGTTCCGCTAATTGTGCCGGTGTGTATAGTATGTAGTAGTACTATGATCTCAATAAAATTAATGGACAATTCAAAACGTGAATGCGAAGTTCATGTCTTTAATCATCCAACACAAAGTTATGGTAATGTAAGCGATAAATCTCGTAGCATAGTTTGGAGTTTTGAGTCGATTTATTAATGAAAAATAAGGTCTCGTTTCAAATGAACTTTAGTGTCATGTTTCGGTGAAGATTTATAGGATCATTTACTGGGGCCAACCCGCGTCTAAAACATTGCGATTGGTTTAAAGATTACGAGCCTGATTAATTTGTGACGGCGTTGTCACAGTCCCGAAAGTTGGAACCGCGGTATTACTAGCGACGGCGGTATAATATGTCACGGTAGAAATTTGTTTAGTCAATTGAAATGTTAATTTTTTGGGCTTACTGAGCAAAAGTCAAAGTTCCCACTTGTATGTCCGGAGTTCAAAGCCCAATATCAATGAAATTGCGGCCAGCCAACCCGCCAAGTGTGAGTCGGACTTGTGCACGTATGGTTTCAAACCATTATCTATAAAAACGGCAAAATTTAGAAACGAAAACTTATAAGTACCAAAATTTAACCTTTCCTTTTCAATTCTACTTTTTTCATTTTTCGGAATTTTCCCTTTACTTGTGCAGTGCTGTATGATCTTGCTTTTTGCCAAATTTCGTGATTCTAGGTCAATTGGAATTACCTTTGACCTAGAATTACCAATTTTAGTTAAAAGCGACATCTTTCATCAAAAATAACGGAAAAATTCCGAAAATTAATAAAAAGGTGAAAATTAAGGTAAACTTTGGTAGTTCAAGTTTTCGCGAAAATCTAAATTTGCCCATATCTTTTTATCGTGTTGATTCAGGACCTTGACTTACACCGAACAGTGACTCGGTACTCGTATCTGGTATAAATTTCAACATGCTAGGTCCAGTCGTTCCTGAGAAAATCCACCAACGATTTTTACCACACAGACAGACAGACAAGAGAGTGCTCTTATAAGGGTTCTTTTTTACCTTTTGAGGTACGGAACTCTAAAAATGCAACCATATTAAGAACCTTGTTTAAAGTCGATTGAAAAGACGAGAAAACAACACCCCCAACATGACATGTGACCTAAACATACATAGCTCACGTGCCATTGATCCAAGAACGCTAGCTGCATTTATACATAATATATAATAAAATTCCAAACATACAACCAAAATAATGAATAATACATTAATTATTCTTGTTTTCTGTAAAATGAATAATTATTTATTAATTCAAATAAAAAAGAAAATGTAAACTTATTTTTCGTTTTCTTTTTTATTTGAAAATATTATTATTAATAGTTTTATGAGAGTTACTAGAACAAATGAGTAAGTAATTTCTAGTTATTTGTCTACCTCAAGCCTGCTCTATAGTATTTTTTAAATAAAAATTGAAATCTTATCAGAATTATCATTACATATCATGCATCGTGTAGGTATTTCATTTAGCTTGACTAATAAATTCGCTAAATATTCTCATCGTTTGCGAATGCGTATGCCAATTTTCGTTACTTCATTACATTGTATGCATTGGTATGGGAGCATTTCTAGCTTAAAAGTTCTAAAAGGAGTGAAATGTCACATGAAGTTTTTACTTTTGTTATTATATAAGTTACCATCAGAAGCGTATATGTGTAATAGTGTGTTTAATGATTTATATATGTATAATTTACGTTATTATTTATTAATTTTAATTAATTTAGTCAATGAACCTGTCAAAAGATGTCACTTAATGGAGTGGAACTTTCCCATTTCCAACACAGCTCAAACTCAATTGAATTGAAAGATACATTTATGTAAAACGACATCACCAAAACTAATGCAGTAAAGTTTATGTACAAAAAATCGTTTTCTACCAAGTGCATAGTATAATAGTCAAAAAATTTAATAACTTTCAAGAAGTAACGGAATGTTATTTGTTTAGCAAGCTAGAACAGCAAAATTTTCGCATATTATTATGCATAACTTAAAACTTCTGTACAAGACGGGCAAATTGATGGCATTATATTTAATTTCAAATTCCTCCTTTTATCGCTGAAAGCATTAATTAATAAATACATATTTAAACAAAGTTTGCCACATTAGATCTGATTTATGTATACTTTTGATGCTATTATCAGTAATGATAAAATAATGGTATTGCAGCTAGGGAATAAGTTATTAAGGAAAACCCAAGAAAAATGCATGAGCACAAGCAAACTTTTAGGTATCCTAAATAATGATAAATAATTAATGATAAAAGTATGATACAGTAAAACATGGAAGTAACTGTTCATTATTATGAAAACTAATGTAAAATTGGTTACCACGGTTTTTTTATGTTTGCGACATCTATCGAATGACGCTTAGACTAAAGTGTAAAAATTTAATTTATGTTTTCTAACATAACTGCCATCTGTAATGTTCCAAATGAATTCATAAAAAAAATAGTATTTTTTTATCAAAATGTAGGAAAAATTTTCATTTTAGACAATATGGTTCAAAAAATTTAATTTTTTTAGTGTTGTATTTTTCCGTATTACCAAACTACATTCTAATTTATCAGGATTCGAAAAATTAATAGCTTTCACGGTGGTAATGAGTGCCTGAACGGAAAATAATGATTTCAAAATCAAGCATTGTTCATCAGAAACTTACAAGAAAATGTATAAAAAAAACGGTTACTCATGAAAATTTTATTCAATAAAAGATACGACGGGAAACCTTGCTCATAATTATTATATATATAAGTCAAATATTGTTTAATATGAAAAGGATATATATTTCAATATTTATTTAAAAGTTTAGTGTTTTTTCTTACAATTTCAATTAAAATTATTTTCTTTCAACCCGAGATTCCAAATATTGTAAAATAGTGTTGCAAGAATAAAAAACTTGTCAATATTGTTAATTATAAAGATAAAACTGCTTAAATAATGTTATTCCTTAAATAAAAGAAATTCTCTTAGGTCTCGTCGCTATACAACCAACGATTATTAATTATAATTTAAGCATGATTTTGCATTGTTTCCCTTAATTTTAATTCAACTGTTTTCAAAACAAATCTTGGCAACACCATAAACTAGATCCGTCTGCTGAGAGTTCAAGTTGCGAGTTTCTATTAAATACCACTGTGCAAGTTCACGACAACAAAGTGTATTTTGTTTGTGTAGTGCATTATAAAATGACCTAGATTGTGATCAGTGACACGACATTTTGATCAATTCGTTAAGAAATCATTATTAAAGGATCGTGAAAAGCGATATGATACTCTCCTTGGCAGTGTACTAAGATTGTGTTCATATCGCAAAGTTTCATAACACTAAAATTATGATAAAATCTGAGATGTCTCCCAAACCAGCGAACCAAAAAAGGAGGTAAGCTATTTCAATGTTTTATATTAATTGTTAATACGTTAATGTATTAGTATTTGTGCTTAAACTAAGGTTATAGTTAATATTTTCCTTGTGCTCGTTAGTTGCCAAATCCCCACTTCATACTTTCTCTTTGACGTTTAGTTTAACACATGACTATATTATAATCAAAATAATTGTATATTACGTTAATCAATTAATAGGTTGTTTTACCTTGACAATGTTGTTTTACCTTGTCTTTTTACATTAAAGCTTTCTAATGTGTAATATAATTTATTGCTCACATTACTTGCTACTTTGAATTATAAATCAAATTCACTTGTAACACCCAAATTTGTACATATTTTCATGTACGTATGTACGTATGTTTGACCGAGTAGAATTATAATAGACAAACATTTCCATACATTTTATTTTTCTCTCACCATTTCGTTTATTTTGCAAAATTAAGAAAATCAATAAAAAATATTTGTAAGTGCTTACATGGCAAAGATTTGAATTACAATATTGCTTAATGATGATGGACAATACTTAGTGAAAACAAAATGACTCATAGATAGTGTTACAATATAAGAAAAAGTTGTATGAAAGCCTCATAATTACAGGATTAAAACATAATTGTATTAAAAAAAAAATGGTATAGAAAAGTGTTGTAACAAAGTGCCAACTAAGCTATAACCTGACACAGTAATTATCATAATCGAAGAAGCTCTTGGGTATAGAAATCTATATTATTCTGCATCTTGAGAGAGATGATAATGTAAAATATTAGATAATTGCATCTCTTGATTGCATAATGTTTATTACTTATTGCAAAATTAGACTTAATAAATAAAATATAAGTAAAAGAAAGTATGTTACCTCAGTCTCATACTATAAAATGTAACCTTATACAATGTTGGAGTCAAGATTTTTGTTTGATCTATACATAAAAATGTACAACATTTTATAAAATTAAATTGTATTAAGTAAGCATGTTCAAAATCCATGTAACTCTCAAATTAGCTTATTAATATTTCTATGGGTAATAAATGTTTCAGGGAAAGAAATAATCCATAATTATTTCTTTCTATTATTTCTCTTACCAATTTAATATATTTTTGATTCATTGTACAACCAATTTTTAATAGAAATATTTCATTAAATTTGAAAAGTATTATAAATTGTCAAATATTAGCCAAGTCCTTCTACTGTAAAGAAAAGAGAGTAATGATAGCTAATTAAACATTATTATTGTTATTTGCATGTCACATTAAGATAACTGTACTGTTTTTCAATTTATGTATTAATATCTTTTACTAACTACTACTTTATCTAACACAAAAATTGGGTAGGTTTCCTCTTCCTTTGCACTAATCAATATTGTGAACTTTTAATAAGATGGTTGCTGGATGATTTGAATGAAATTTGTAACCTATATATACAAATTTTAAACACTAAATAAAATTTTGGTCTTTTAAAATTTAATCATAAAACTGAAAATTATTTCAGTATGGACTCCATTTCAAATATTCTAGTGTTGCCATACTTAGTGTAAAACATATTAATTAAATAATATTTAATTAATTAAATAATATCATTAATTTAATGCATAGTTGTTTCAATCTTGGAACCTTGTTTTATTTTGGAATTTCCTTCAGAGAGTTTAGTTTTTTTTTGGTAAAAAAAACCACCACAGTCAAATGTATACCATGTCCATTATACTTTTGCTCCATCAAATTATACTTTTGCTGATACCTGTAAATTTTTGGCAATTTTCTAACTAAAGAAATCCTATGAAGAGAATCAATAAAGATAGAAAGATACTGGACTTAACATTTTTGCAATAAACTGTAATATTGCAACTTTAGTTCATAAATCCCTATTTTATTGTTTAATTTTTGTAGAACTATTTATGCATTATTTTTCTACATTATATATCATGCTCACCAACCTACTTACGGCTTTCGAGCGCAGTTGCTTTTTATCACAACTTGATTCCGTCATTTCCCAAAAATGCGCATTCAAAGGTATTTGTCAACGTCCAAAATTAGAACTATTTTTACTATCTTCAGATGTGTCACATGCTAGAGACGAATGTGTTAAATAAGGAATTAAGAACACTAATGTAATTTATTTTTTATGATAAATAGGCGTTATCGTAAATTTTTACTCTTAACATCGAATATTTTTATTATAAATATTTTTAAAATACATAGCCGTACTATGTATCGTTTAAAAATATTTATAAGAGGCCGCCTCTTTGCCGAACCTGTGTAACGGCAACCTTTACCAATATTGCTAATACTTAATTGAATTTCATCCTCTGCATTATTTCAATTTCATATTAACATTCCACAAAGTTGTCTATGGTCGAAATTTGAACACGTTTGATCTATCTACTACTATCATCATATTTTCATTATTTTTCGCAAATCAAAACATTTACGTGTGATACATGATATTATTATTGAGTATGTACAATTTATTTTGTCTTTATGGAAAAATGTGACATACATACACAAATTGACATTTTTAAATTATTGTAGCACTATTTCCAGCAAAGGCAACGCCGTGGGTAAAAACTAGGTACCTACGTGTTGAACCTACTTCATTTCACTTCTTCATTTGTACCCGACAAATGAAGAATGTTTATTTTTAATTTAATTTATTGTATAATTTTCAAGCCTTTACGTCTCTTCGCACTACTGTAAATACTCAATATACAATTCATTAATGCGTAAACTCATGCCATAGATGGCATCAATTACTTGTTCAGCTTTTGCTAATTAAAATCATTTGAAATGTTGAATTCTTCAATTGAATCTTTACAGCAACTGATATGCCGAAAAAAAGATTTTTTTTTTCCTGACAGTAAAATAAGTAAATCGACAAACTAATAATTACTAGTTTTGAATTATTTCAAGTCCATTTTTATAAGCTTAGACAGATCAATGAGTTATAGTTGTGTGTAGCAGACGTGTGCACTTCACTATTTGTTCATCCGAGCCCCTCTTGTTTTGTGACTTCATTACATAACGTGCCATCCCCGAGTCAACAGCTCGTGGTTGGTCAATTTACGGAATACTTTGGTACTCAGCCTACGATTTCTATAAATATTACGACGTATACGAGCGCACACTTTCTATAATTATATATTAATGTGAAATGGGCTACATAAATAAAACTTTAAATTAAACTCTTTAATTGAGATTTGCAATTCAATTATACATAACTAGCTGACTCGTCAAACGTTGTTTTGCCATATCAATTATTTCTAGAGGAAGCGGAACGCACGCAGTGTTTGAAAGGTTACACAGACATAGTTGACAGATTATCAGGTACAGTTTGTATGGGAAAATTCAAAACCAATTTTCAATTTCAAAACCAAAATTAGCCAAATCGGTCCAGCCGTTATCGAGTTTAAGCGAGACTAACAAACAGCAATCCATTTTTCGATCAGTTGAGAAACGATTGGAAGAAATATAGCACATAATATGTCAGCACTCCTCTCCTTGACCGGGCTTGACCGGCATCTTGATAGTCCGCTTCAATTAATTCGAAACGCGTAACGATACCAACTCGATTAACGTTATTGCCGGTGCAGATTGTTTAGGACAATGGCGTGCTCATTGTTTCAACAATATAGTGATAAATAACTTATCTTTATTAACACAACACCATGGTATGTGTGTTGACGGTGGTAGAGCGCAGCAGGTTCTGCTGTCATCAGAATGGGTCTGCTCGTTCTAGGAAGAACCACGGCCTGATAGATACTCGCATAGAGTAGAACTACCAATAATGTTGTATTTCCTCTGTGTTGTTGTCCTTTCAGTGTCGTTTGTCTATTAATCAGATGGATCGTCTGCTTGTTAGGGACTTTGCCCATAGAAGTGTAACATTTTAGTAAATTTAAATATTTAATTGGACTCGGGCTTGAACGCAGTGCAACTGACACAATGACCACCACATTCACATAACGGTTTAGATTAAATAAAAATTAAACGATTAAATATAGAATCTATTGAACTATGTACTAATCCATCAAAATCGCACTGACATAGTCTTAACATCACAAATTACAGATTCCGTCCCCGTATCAAATATAAAAGGCATTATGTTCAACAGAAATGTTAAGTTTTAATTTGTACAACATTCGGAATCCCTATCGTGGCCGTTACATTAAAATGTTTACGCGGCGATATCGAGTAACTGAATCGACGAGTGATAACGTCGGCAAACATATTCGTTTCCTTGTTTTGTAAGGCGAAATGGGGCGCGGAAGTGTAAACATACGAAGCGATCATTAGGCTTGCGCAATCCCCGCGTCCCAGCAAGAGCGGTTCGCGAAATGGGTCAGCAGAAATAGTCTCGGACAACGTCGCTAATAGCCCGCCAATTTAGAATCGGTGCATCGGAATTTTCCTCAAACCAGTCTGAGGCGAGTTAGGTACGCTGACCGCGTCTGTTGTTAGCGTAGAGTACTTAGTGATTCGCTTTATTTATTAATAGCCTATTCGGAAACAGTCAGCACTTGGTAATCAACGACTTTGAGTGCGGCGGAGAGTGCAAGTTTAATTTAGAGTAAGGGAACACGGAACCCAAAGATAGTTGTTTCGTGGTGTTTTTCCTCGTAAAATTAATATGTATGTAAAACACCCTTACAACACAGGATAATGTTATCCTACACTGTAGTACAATGTTTTCGAATGGAAGACTAAAATAGATATTTCTATGGTCGTTTCTATGGTTCAGTGGGACTTACTCCCTTACCTTTCCACACAAAATATAATACAGTCTACATTAACAGTGTGATATAGGGTCTTTTAGTTGTCACATGAGTATATTAATGAGAGATGAAAATTTGAAAGGTATAAAACAGCTTTTATTGTCCCTGGATCGGGTAGAGGTCGAATTTACAGCCCTTTTTAGTATGGTATTATTATGCATTTGCATGACAGACTGTAATCCATTCGTCTTAGACCCTGTTATTCAGACGCTTAGACCCTATAAACTATTTTATAATAAGCTACGGAGTAATATACATGTGGCGAAGGTTCCTATGTTCAGCAGTGGAATCGAATTAGCTGTTAAATGATAACGATTATAGTTAGCCTCGATAGCTCAGTGTCCGGGCGCTCGCCTTTAAATAATTCAATATACTCGAGCAACCTGAGTTCGTTCCCTGGTGCCGGCACCAATGAAATTGTTAATTTTAAGTGCTCACATGCTCAGTTGTCAAGGAAAATAACCTGAGGAAACCTGCATATATTCGAAATAATAAAAAAATATGTGAAGTCCGCCAAGCCGTAGTGGGGCCACGTAGTGAACTATGGCCCTCTGTACAAAGAAGGGCTTTGCCCAGCAGTGGGACATGTATAGGTTGTTACATATCTTACTTTATGACCATAGTAAGAATGTTCTCACAGCAGGCTGTATATAACTGTGTCTTAAGATTATCCTTGAAAATTAGTTATATTTAGGCCAAGCTAAGGAATCTGAGTACTAAATCTACTAGTGTTATTGTGTTGTCGATCGTACTGCGTTCATTTGATTTCGAATTATTTAAAAATTCAATATTTTGATGGTTTTATAATGTTTTAATAACGAGAAAAAATTAAGTATATATTCTTCAATGGTTAAGCCAATAGTCGTCAAATGAGAAGTAGGCAAATCTGCATCGTTTTCTGTTTAAGTGTTCTCTGCCGCCTAAATAGACTTAACAACACTAGAGCTATAAAAGCGTTGTTGATCTTCAACATACAAACGGGTACTTTGATTTGTATTGCCTTTATATGTAAGTAATTTAATGTTAGTATTTCTAAGTCCATATTTCGCACTTGGACCTAGAAAATAGCCAATAACGCAACAGTCTAAGTTATATTTCTGTAAATTGATTTCGGGCAAAAAATCTTTCAACTTTTATTTATTTCACGTTTTTTATGTAATATAATAATATATTTTTTATATAATCTTATATTTATCTTGTAGTTTATTACCATAAACAACAAGATAAATATAAATAAGATTTGACTTGTAGATTGTAACTTGTTTCTGTATATCTATAATATATGTATTTCTATTAATATTTCTTTCCAACTAATGTTAACAAATAACTTGGAGTTTTAGTGTTTTCGTTTTGTAAACGTATCGAAGTCCAGTTATTGTAGAATTTATCGTAATGAATAAACATTCAACAAATAAGGCAGTGATAAGAGGCACGACACACTTTGTAGGAACCTGTTTTCAACAGTAGCGTTGTGTTAAAATAAGTCAGAATTAAAAAGTGGTTGATTGAGGAAAATTTCACTAAATAATTAATATATCAATGTCGATTCGTCATGTCTTCACAACATAGAAACTTCTACAGATATCGATACCTAAATCATGACGGATAGGTACGATCGGTTATTCAGTTATAACGATCGTTTAAATTATCTGTTAAATAATCGTATCTCGTCGCCATTAGTTCAATCTTACAAAATAGATTCCAAACAAGATTCTTCCACCAAAGAACAACAGTCTGATTGAATTCGACACGATACGTGAATTCTATTTTACAGCTAAGAGACACGGTGGTAGGACCACGCAACAGTGTTCGCTGTTGCACGAATGGGCAGGCAGGTCCGGGTTAGCCGGGGCCCACATTATTAAAAGAGTTGGCAACGCATCTGCAACTCTGCGAGTGTTGCAAATGTCCATGGGCAGACGGTTATCACTTAACATATGTGAACCGCCAGTTCTTTTGCCACTTTCTCTAATAAAAAAAAGATATTTTTAAAAGCACGAGCATAAACAAAGAAACTTCGAGACGTCGTCTTAATACTATTTAATCGGCTTGGCCGTCAATCATACAGAAAGAACGATGCCCCCGTATAGCTACCGATACATTCTTTGTTTTTTTTTTTTTTTTGTAAGTTTTGGAGAATGTCTAACCGTCGTGTCGCGTCGCAGACGAATGATAAAGCTGGCGAGGTATGTTTTGTTGAAAAAACCGGCTAAGTACGAGTCGTACTCGCGCACGAATGTTCCGTACCATTATCTATGAAAATTGCAAAAAAAATCATTCTGTTGTATGGGAATCCCACTTAATATTTTTTTTATTCTGTTTTTAGTATTTGCTGTTTTAACGGCAACACAAATAGATCATTTGGTCAATATATCAAATAACCATCACAGTTCATGACTGGTGATAATGAGACAAATGAATGAGGCCTGGTGACAGACAGACGCGGAGTCTTAGTAATAGGGTCCCGTTTTATCCTTTGGGTACGGAACCCTAAAATGTCTAAGAATGTCTACGTGTAAAATGTCAGACATTTTTGGATTG
This sequence comes from Iphiclides podalirius, assembly GCA_933534255.1. NCBI lineage: Eukaryota > Metazoa > Arthropoda > Insecta > Lepidoptera > Papilionidae > Iphiclides > Iphiclides podalirius. The sequence goes on from OW152828.1 coordinate 8,931,526, forward strand.
GATTCCGGAAGTTTGTTTATTTTGTTTACAGAAACTTCATACAAGTTGAAAACCTACCGATATTACGAATTTATATAAAAAAGATAGGTACATATTTGAAAGCAATGTACACACTTTTCGTTCGTTCCTTATTTGCCAAGTATGAAGTTACTTACATTACAGCAGAATATTATAAAAATCTAATTTGGATAAATTTTTTTTATAACTTATTAAATAGGTACTTTACAATTTTATTTAATTGTGCTAAAAATAGTAAAATTTGATGATGTGTTGTGTGTTAGGAAAATGTTTTACGACACCGTTAAGAAATTAGAATTTATAATGAAAATTGTTTTACGAGTATTACTCTAAAAGCTTACATATTATCACGTCTAAAATCTTTACGATGTAAAAAAAAATAGCTCATATTTATGGTTGACAACCGAATTGTTGTATTTGCCGTGTCATATTACACGCACGAAGCCTAGCAGCGTATACCATATTTACACGTGTTAATTGAATTTAATATAGAGTGTCAATTACGAATTATTTTTGCGTTCATTTACCCGTGGCATTTTGTGTCTTGAAACGCCAAGTAAGTTTGTTAAATGTAAGTAGTTATTGCTTTATAATCATTCAAATTCGTTGTGAAGGCCTTTAACGAGTCAAAGACACGTGTTTTTTTAAAGTCGTTTTTTAAAGTAGTTCAATCAATTTATATAGTAATTCAAAACAAAATAACCAAATTTAGAGAAAATGAAATTTATAGCTTAAAATGCAAATAATGTTCATGAAACGTGATCGCTTTGTTATATATATGGTATAAATATCTCATGCCTCTATTTCAATTATCAATTGATATTAGGTATTTGAAATTACCGTGATCTAAATGTATTAGGTCTGTCCACGTGTGTGCTTATTACTTATGTTTTTTTTTGTTGCTACAGAACTATACAAAATATCCGGACCGGTCGTGCGATAGTCATTTTCAAGGCGCCCGATTCTGTGCCGGAACCGTTATCAATCTGGTTTCGTACCAACAACATGTGGTCCGTGTTGTTCGTTTGGTTCATAAAATCACGTGCTTGATTGCGACACACATATGGTAATCTTCATCCTTATTAAAGTTTATTATTACATACATCTTTAGTGTTTTTACTTTAGTGCTCAAGCACTAAAGATGTATGTAATAATAAAAAGCAAAAAAAGATATGTCCCGTTGAGTTTCTTTAGCCGGTTTTTCTCAGGCCAGTGGCTTTCCTTTTCCGAACCGGTGGTAACGTTTTCGTAATCAATAATTAAGTATAATGCTTCTATATTGAATAAAGATTTTTTAATTTGAATTTGGTAAAGTTTTTCTCACACACATCTTTAATCGCATCCTGGCGAGTGATGGACAATATGTTCGCTATCACTGACGTTCGTTCCATAAGGCTGGTATTATAACGCAACATCGCGGGTGTTATGGATGCCATGGGCGGCGGAATTTACCATCGGCGCTGACCAGCGTGTAAACCGCCTGTTCGTACCTTGTAAACTTATAATAAATCATCCTTTATTATTACTTTTTATTTGAGAAGATGGCAAGCGAGCCGTTGGTGCATCTGATGTTAAACGGTAACCTCCGCCCATTGACATTTGCAACACCCTTACGGTGACAGATGCGCAGCGACCTTTTAATAAAGTGGGCTCCGGCTACCTCACTCACCAGACGAGACGCAGAAGTATGACACTTCTACTTCACGTCGGTTATCTGTGAGGTCGTGGTACTTCCGCGGACGGAGCTGCCTATCCGTGCAACAGCGAATGGTAATTGATGTTAGCTATTTTTGACTGTCTACGTTCACTATTTAAAACCACATCGCCGTCAAATTTCGTGGCAATTTGAACTGGTCAATATTTAATGAATATTATGTAATTCCACTTTTTATTACGAACGTAATTAGTGTTTGATAATATTCCAAGTTGAATGGTATTTTAAATAATTTTGTTACCACCCGAATTGTCTTTAGCAGTGATCTAATCTCGGGTACTAAACGCACTAGCACATTAGCTGCCTGTTAAATTTTGCCTTGGTAACGTTCTCTGGAGCTGGTAAATTGGTACCGATGGTAATTGTTTAATATGTGCTGTACGTATTATGACTAAGGAAGGAAACCTCTATATTCGATGAGTAAACCGTCCATGAACGAAGTTTTGACGTTATCGATGCAAACGGAGTTTTTCTATTAAATATAGAAACAAAAATAAGCTTTATCTTATTCGAAGTACATTTTGCATGCAATTGACGTATTTGCGATAACTCACGCTATCGAATGAACTATCTGCGTACTCGCTGCGAGCTAATTTCAACTGTTAACGTTTACGTATTAAAAATTATATCACCATTGAAATAGCGACAACTTCATCACTTGTCGTGTCCGTTGAAACGTTTTATAGCTTATAACCATCAGCGTTCCGAACAAGATCTTATTATCTTTCTTACGCCTTTATGTCTATGTAGTTGTCCTCAAAGCAAGAGTTTATATTGACCTAATGCTTTTACCGCCAACGGCTACATAATGATTATAAAGAATAAGCCACTACTTAGATCACCTTTGATAGTATTCTAGAACTGGCCAATCCGTATTAAAAGAGATAACTTGGTGGGTGGTAGTGATTGCTTCAAAGTGCTAGTCCAAAAGCTATTTAAAAAGTCGTGAGAGATTATTAATATGGTATCAATTTTATGCGAAACAGCCGCGCGTACCAGATGTGTGTAGTTGGAATTTACAATGTTATCAATGTAATGTAAGGTATACTAATGGAATTATTATAATTGGTTATATAATCCATATATTAATAGTAAAATACGTTATTAAACTTAATAAAAAACATTAATAAGTTATTAGTTAAATAAGACTACACACACACACATAAGAAAAAATATATAGGAAAGAAAAACAAACCTATTATATCTCGCAATTGATTAGTAGTTTTCCTTGGATTTATATAATTTCGTAGATTTTGGTTTGATTGGCCCATATTATATAACATGCCATAGTGTTATTGTCATTACAAAAAGTTCAGACCAATGTCAATATATTTATTAGGACTGCTTGGATGACGCTGTTGTTAAGGGATGCGCTTTTAGCTTCTTTTTTTCTGTTTAAAAAAGCAAACTTGGCTTGTTTGAAACTACTGTTATAACTCGCTGCCCTGTTTGCTGGTATCCACCTCAAGCCGAGGGAATCTTAAAATACCGCTATGACAACGTATGGCTTTATCGTATACCGGGGGATGTCAATTGTTTTAGAAAGATCTATGACTGTTTTAACTGTGGTAAGGCCACGCCCGGTGCAGACCAGTCTTCGGCGTATGGGGGTATCGAATGGGCAAGTCCGTACGGGAAAGTACCATGACCTCCCAGAAAACCGACGTGATGTGGAAGTATTATACTTCTGCGTCTCTTCTGAATGAGGTAGCCGGGGCCCACTTCATTATAGGATGGTAATCCATCTGTACCCCTTCGGGTGTCGCAAATGGCTATGGGCAGCGGTTGTCACTTAACATCAGGTGAATAGCCAGCTCGTTTGGCACCTTCTCACATAAAAACAAAGATCCACGATGTAATTCAAAATGTGATTGCGTTTCGTGAGTTTGTTTGATTTCAATGCTGAGAGTGTTAAATGTGATAAGTAATTAAAATAATCACTCATTCATCAAATAAGTGTTTGGGCATGTTTGGGCATGAAATTTGAAAAATATTTCTTACTTTCATTTGTGTTGCCTCAAACTTATTATCGCTTTCTCCGATCTCTGAGGAATATATAATACACAAGTCACCGTGACATCGAATATTTATCATATTATGTTGCTCGGTGTCATGAGCCCGGTTTCGAAATTCACATGTATTTATAATATTTAAATAAATAATGACCTTAAGTATTGAGCGAATGCACTTGCAGCGTGTTATGCATAATGTATTCGAAACCGGTCCCTTTGGCCGGGTCGTTATGGCATCTTGATATTTTTATCGTGGACATTTCAACTTTCTGCTCTTAAATTATTTAATGCTGATTTTCCAACTCGTACAATACCGGTGCCTAAATTTTGGTTATTCTTCTTTTGTCTTTAACTTATTAGTTTATGTTAAAACTTATTACGATGCATTAATTAAAGAGAAGTAATAAACAACAGGAACTAAAATTTCTATGGCGCTACTTATTTTTGGTCAACTATAAACCAGTTTTTACGCAGACTACCGCCCGACGAAAGTACAAACGTTATAAGCTGTAGCGCCCAACACCTTTTTGTACTTGGAAGTCTTCATTGTTGCACCATAAAGAGTTTCAACGCAACACCATTTGAATAACATTAACTCGATAACGTAACAGGTTGCCACGCTGGCACGGCCAACGATTGGATGTAACGTTTTCGTTGTGACCGCTATTACATAGCGTCATCGTTGAACGAGGCGGCAATTTTGCCGACCGACGACAGTTCTCGTTAACGTGTTCCACGGAAGCGATTTGTTCCACTCCTTTATTGAACGCCTTCATACAAAGTATTATTTTCCTTATTCTAATGTAGAAAATCATCCCAATGATTAAATCGCCCGTGTAACGTGTAACACCAATATTTAACGATTGCAATAACTGTTGAGTGGAACAAAAAACAACGAACAGTGTCATTAAAACCAAAACGTAAAGACTTAAATTATTAAACATCATATTCAAAGACTAGTGAAAAAATCTTTAATAGCTAAAATATAATTTATTCCAATAAAACTGGCTAAAGAACTCAAAAAAAAAAAAAATTAAACTAAAATCCAAACTGCAAAGTTGAAGTATTATACTTCCTATACGAAAAGGCAGAAGATTTATAAAGTTAGGTTGAAGTTATTTGAAAAAAGAACTTGATATCGGCAAGCAGGCAGGTCGGTTCACCTGATGCTATGTGATATCCGCAGCTCATAGTCGTCTACAACACGTGACGTTTTGCAGATGCAGATGTCTTTGATAGCCCTACGTCGGGAATGATGAAATCACACATGGATGCTGATTTCAAACCATTTGATTTTTAATCGCTTCGCAATTCGTGTGAATATCATCATCAATATCCACTTTCCATGTGAGTCTGCTAATGTGCCGGAATTAGGTTAACTGTGTTGCCGCCAGAGATAACGCCTGTTTATAAATGCGCTGTGTTTTTGTGTGATTAAGTGGAAACTTCGAGATGCTATTAAACTATCAGCCGTGCTCTGAACCGTCAATTTGTACTTTCTAGCATTAAATTCGTTCATTAGTGAAGTTCATTCTTACGTTTTTAGAATTTAGTTGTCTATGACTTAAAGAAACGTATAAACCAAATGTTATTAAAAACAGTCTTTTAGATCAAATGCACTTAAATGTTTAACAACTTCGTCTTATTTCGTGTCGTCATTTTTATCAAAAATAATTCAGAGCTAGACCGCCATTCTGGTAAGTGCTGATTTCTGCTAGCTAGCACTGCAGTCTCCCTCAAAAGCCTAATCACTCTTACGTGGAAGTTGCTCATATTTCCCTCTACAGCGTAAATCTGCTAAAGACGCTGTATATTTCGTGTTAATGATTTTCCTCCTGCGTTTCGCAGTAGTCGGTCGGGTGATTTTTGCAATGAGGCTTCCCCTGATTGATTTCGCTGGTTCAATACCCCGCTCATCTGACGTTTCTCATTGGTACGGGTTTTATTTTAATTAATGCTGATTGACTGCGATCATATCCGTTGCTAAGCAGTGACATAGTCAATGCGGTTTTAGGCCACATCGGGACCCTAAGGTACACTTTGGGAACAAAAGTAAAAAAAGTGAATGACAAAAACATTTTTCTGCTATTATGTTATGTTTTTTTATTTATTCTATAAACTTCCGCCGGAAATATCTGCCAAAATTAGAGAAAAATTTCAATCAGAAAGTAAAGACTGTAATAGACGTAGTGTGTAGATAAACGGAGTAAAAGCTCTTACAATCATGCGGCCCGTTCTTTTCCTATATCCACGCTCCCGTTCTTATTGGTTGCGATCGGCATTGATATCAATTAACGTAAATTATCAAATCATCCAGGCGGACGGGCGATGTTTATTCGCGTCCGGTTTTATGGATGCCTTTTCTTTAGTTCGAAATAGTTATTTTGTAAAATATAATTTTAAGTATATAAAGCATTCAGGATTGGTCCTGTATACATTTTTTACTTAATCCCCACGCTTCGTTAGTTTATTAAATGACAGTATTAACGGGTTAAGAGAAGTTAGTGATTTACATTGCCCTGATGGTAAATATGTTTTTTAATTAACTGTTGAATTAAAACATATCTACTAATATATACAAGTCCATTGAATTTGAGACAGGCCATTTACTTTCTGTAAAGATGTAGAAGACTTATTACTTTAGTTTGTAATGTGTAAATGACGGTAAAATGAGAAATTACATTCTCAAAGCAACTCAAATTTGCAGTAAACAATTCGGGATCATTATTATATATGGCATTAATTATACAAACGAGTTGAAAAAAAGTATTCCGTTTGCATCAACTAAAGCGATGACATTTTGTTTTGGCGGTTTTATAATTTGAGTGAACATTGCAATTGATCAATGTCTGGCATGTTTCTGTTCTTATTATAAAGAAATGACTTGCTGGTGGAATTAATAAAATTTTGGCTAAATATCGTTTCGGCTACAGACTATTACGGTTTCTTCTCATCTTCAGTGCATTCATTCATTATTATATCTTGCTGATTAGAGCAATCGTGTTGGCAACACTAAACGAAAGTTTCATTCTATGTGGTATAAAGGAAGCTGCATGAAGGCGTTGTGGGTGGTGTACCTGCCTCCTGCGCCAGAGGGTGTGGGTTCGATCCCCACTACTGGATAAATATTGTGTGATGAACATAGTAGTTTTCTAGTGTCTGGGTGTTAATATATGTATAATATGTATTTATTTACAAAAGAAAAGTATTAAGTATGTTTATCAGTTTCCTAGTACCCATAGTACAAGCTTTGCTTAGTTTGGGACTAGAAAATGTTGTGTAAAAATGTGTCCTAAAAATATTATATTATTATATTATTTCATGGTTCTTTTTGGCTGTCAAGAAGAAAACGTATACGTGATTACGTGATAGTGCCGCTCAATCGGTAACACAAATCGTTAGAGTGATTATTTAGTCTAAAAGTGAAAATTTGTAAATATACCAGTGTTATTTTTGTATAAAGTAAAATTACGGTGAATTGATAAGAGTATTTATTTTTCTACAAACTAAAGATAATAATCGTAATAAATGTATATATTTATTACGATTATTATCTTTACTCTATATATATTTACTACCGAATACGAGCAAATTTTCAAAAATTCTAATTTTTCTGTTTTTTTCTTAAGTCTTTATTTTAAGGACTAAAAATTATTTGCACAATCATGGTGACTCCATATATAATTTTGCAACCTTTCACCTGACGGGATCAATTTCCTTATCCCTCGACAATGTCAAAATGCCTGTTATGGAATTTTTCGATGTTCACAATCTAAATCCATTTCTTTCAACCACCGCTATCATCGATAGCAAACGTAATAGTTGCCAAGGTAAAAAAGAGATAAGAAGCGACAGAACCCAATATGAGATGTGTGATTCACTGATCTTCTTATTGATATCCCCTTGGAAATATAGTATATTGGAAAGATAGTACTGTTTTATTGTAAATGAGTAAAGAAGACTTGTTTAGTTGTATAAACTTTATTTGATCACTTACATGATATGCACGTTGGGCGTTGACAAGAATAAGAAGGAAGTAATATCTATGAACGACCCAATATATAGTAATAATCATAGACAATAACGTTACATGCCCCTTTTTTACAAATGAAAATAACTATCGTTGACATTTGACAATGACAAGTAATTTGTTTGTTTGTTAACAATTTTTAAAAACAATTAAATTAACAATCAAAGCTTAAGACTAATGAAATGAGGGAAATATCTTTTATTGACTAACATATAGTTTTAATTTTTAAATACATTTCCCTAAAAGTGAAATGAATGTGACAATCTTATACAATGAAATACAATGAAGTGTTTACAAACTTATTCTTATAACTTTGAACTAAAATACAAATTATAAATATAACACATTTCTTTTCTTTATCAATCTTCCTCGACTACTATACTTAGGTGGCTGAGTATTACTATGATTTACATTTTCTTTTGACTTAAAATAACTTGTTACAATCATACTATCATCCTCTTTATCTAACAAAGAATTATTTGACATATTAATATTACTAGGCTTAGTGTGATTGTCTGACTCTGATGGTATGTATGCTGATTGTGATGATTGTTTGTTGTATCTTTGACGGATGTGTTGTGAATTCCTTCTGTAAGTAGTGCCATATTCATCTTTTATAATATATGAACGGGGAAAGTTGGACTTTGAGACAATAGTACCTCTTGACCAAGAAATACCTTTAGGATTCTTTTTGAAATATACTAAATCTTTATCATTAAAATCTGAATACTGATGAGAATTTTTATCATAATAGAACTTTGATTTATCTATGTTTTTGTGTTTGTTTTGTGAATGTATTGAAAATTTTACAACTTTAGGTTTTAAATTAGCTATTTTAGAAGGTAATTTGGTTCTTAGCTGACGCGACATTAACAGTTGTGAAGGGGAATTTATGTTTCCTCTAGGTGTTGTTCTGTGTTGTAAAAGTCCTAAATAATAATCTGTATTTGACTCATCACATTTTCTAAAAATATTTTTTATAGTTTTAACAGAGACTTCTGCTAGACCGTTTGATCTGGGGAAATGAGGACTTGACATTATGTGTTGAATATCCCAATCATATAAGAAATTTTTAAAATCAGCTGAATTATAAGGGGGACCACCATCACTGACTAGTTGTAAAGGAATTCCATGTCGAGCAAATATTGATTTTAATTGTGTAATTACTGTTGAACTTCTACTATCATTGTTCAAATAAGCTATTTCAATGTAATTTGAATAGTAGTCTACAACTAATAAGTATTTCTTTCCTTTATAATCAAACAAATCAGTTGCTACTTTTTGCCATGGATATAAAGGTTGTTCATGTGACAAGAGTGGTTCTTTTATTTTATTAGGACTATACATAAGGCATACATCACATTGCTTTATTAAGTCATCGATTTCATGATTCATGTTTGGCCAATAAACTGTTCCTCGGGCTAAGTTTTTTTTTTTTTCCATGCCCTGATGACCTTCATGTAAAATAGAAAGAATTTCTCGTCTCATTGATGTTGGAATTACTACTGACTGAGACTTAAAAATTATATCTTGAATAATATGTAAATCTTCTTTTATATTCCAATAAGAAAGAACTTTTGGATCACAATTTTGTTTGCTATTAGGCCAACCATTTTTACAATATTCTTTTATTTTTTGTAAAATTATGTCATTATTCGTATGAAACAATATTTTATCTAGTTTTTCTTTAGTTATAGCTAAATTTGAGGTAAGTAAATTGACATGAATTTCTATATTGTCCTCTAGTTCTTCTAAACTTGTTAAGTCTTTAATTGAATTGTCTACTGGGGAACGTGAAAGTGTATCTGCAATATACATTTCTGTGCCTTTTTTATATGTAACAATTAAATGGTATGCTTGTAATGTAATCATCATTCTTTGCAATCTAGTAGGAACATCTGACAGAGGCTTTTTAAAAAGAGTAACTAATGGCTGATGATCAGTTTCTACGAAGATAGGTTTACCAAATATATATTGGTGGAACTTTTTGCATCCAAAAACTATAGCATATAATTCTTTTTCAATCTGAGCATATTGCTCTTGACAAGAAGTTAATGACTTTGAGGCATATGCAATAGGATTTTTTTCATGACATATTACTGCTCCTACAGCATTTTTTGAAGCATCAGTTGACATTCTTATAGGCTTATTTATATTATAATGAACTAATACTGGAGCCTGACATATTAATGATTTTAATTTTATAAATTCTTGCTCATGTGACTCTGTCCATTGCCATATATTTTGTTTTTTAAGTAAAGCTCGAAGTAAATTAGTTTTTTTCTGCTAAATTAGAAATGAAGCTACCTAGATAATTTATCATTCCTAAGAAGCGTTGAAGCTCTTTGACATTTGTTGGACTTTTCATATTAATTATAGCTTCTATTTTAGACTTATCAGGGGAAACACCATTTTTATTAAAAATATGTCCTACATAGCACACTTCAGGGACTCCAAAAGAAATTTTGTTTTATTAAATTTTATGTTTGCTTCTTGGGCCCTTTTAAAAACAGCTTCAAGACGTTGATTATGTTCAGACTCTGAAGAAGCAAATACAAGGATATCATCAATGAATGTTATTACACCGGGAAGACCTTCAAATGTTTCAGACATTATTCTATGAAATATTTCTCCGCTAGAATTAATACCATATGGAAGACGAAGAAATTTGTACCTTCCATAAGGTGTGTTAAATGTGCACAGGTCACTACTTTCATCATCTAATTTTATAATCCAGTATCCTGAGTTAGCATCTAATTTAGAAAATATTGTAGCACCGGCTATTTTAGAACGTAAGTCATCAAATGTAGGATAAGGATAATGAGGTCTTTGAATTGCTAAATTTAAATTTCTCGGATCTAGGCATATACGTAATTTACCATTAGGTTTTTGTACTAGAACAATAGAACTCACCCATTTAGTTGGTTTTGTCACTTTTTCAATAACATGTAATTTTTCCATTTCATCTAACTCTTGTTTTAATCTATCTCTAAGAGAATAGGGAATCCTACGAACTGGGCAGATTTTTGGAGGAATACTAGGATCAACATCTAAATGTGCTTCTTTGACTAAACATCCTAACCCTGTGAACATTGATGAATACTCATTAAGAATGTTTTGTACTGACCTTGACTGTTGTTGCTTATTTTCTGTTAAAGTAAATAATCTTTGTACTATACCCATTTTTTCACAACTTTTCCATCCTAAAATTGTCTGGCAATTGCAATCCGCAATAGTAAATTGTAAGTTATTTATCAAACCGTTAGTGAATTTGCATTCTAGATTATAAATACCGATATTTGGAATTAGTTCGCCTGAAAAAGAATATATGTTATTATGTGTGTTAAAAATAGGTATTTTTGTGTTTGTGGCTGAACAAAGTGTTTCAAAAGTTTGTTTAGACATTACATTTGTATCAGCACCTGTATCTATCCGACATTTTAATATATATCCATAACAGTCCACATCAATTTGCCAATCCTGATGTGATTTATTGATAGCGCTAATTATAAAGTTATTATTTTCAAAGGGTGAATTGTTACAGACAGTACTTACTTTATTAAGTTTAGGTTTGAAAAAACAGCAATTGGCAAAATGATTTGGTTTTTTACAAGTTATACAAACTTTTCCCATTGCTGGACATTTAAATCTATGAATTTGACCACATCGAGAACATTGTTTCTTATATTGACTTGTCTGGCTGCGACTACTTGAAATGTTTCTTGATGCTGATGACTCTGACCGATTATCCCTTCTCCCTATGCTTCTTGAAATCTTTTTTGGCTGATATTTTGCGACATTTATATTTAATTGTTGACTATTTTGTAACTTTTCTGACCTATTTTGCGACATTTCTATGCTTTTTGCTATATTTACGGCACTTTCTATTTCCAACTTGTCCTTTTGTAACAAATGTTCTTGGATTTTACGGCTTCTTATTCCAATAACAAACATGTCTTTTATTAGAGAATTTTGGAGACTTTTGAACTCGCATGAATGACTTAGGTTGGTCAGACTTGTGACATATTCATCGATTGTTTCACCTTCCTTTTGTGTTCTTGTGAAAAAATTAAATCTTTCGACGGTCACGTTTTTGCATGGATTAAATTTTGCGTCGAATTTGTCAAACACGTGTTTTAAGGTTAATGAAGAATCTGCTCTGTTAATATTGAATGAATTAAATACCTTTAATCCTTCGTCGCCGATTGCGTTTAAAAGGATTGCGACTTGTTTGGTTGGTGATCGGTTGTCAAGCTCGTTTGCTTCCATAAAAATTTCGAATTTTTGCTTCCATGTCCGCCATCTTTCACATATTTGTCCGTCGACAATGAGAGGTCGTAGCGTGTTTGAAATTATTATGTTAGACTGATCTGCCATATTATTTTTTCTTGTATTTGTATTAATTTTTCACTTCTGACACCATGTTTTATTGTAAATGAGTAAAGAAGACTTGTTTAGTTGTATAAACTTTATTTGATCACTTACATGATATACACGTTGGGCGTTGACAAGAATAAGAAGGAAGTAATATCTATGAACGACCCAATATATAGTAATAATCATAGACAATAACGTTACAAGTACCACTTAATTATATGTGAAAGAAGCAGTAAGTTATGTCAAGAATTCATTCGGCATAATTAGTTCTAATACGAGACATAAAAGTAAAAGTAAAGTAACAGCCTATACATGTCCCACTGCTGGGCAAAGGCCTCCTCTATACAGAGGGTATCAGGGCATAGTCCACCACGCGACCCCACTGCGGATTGGCGGACTTCACATATCTTCGAAAAATATTTTTTTTGTTATTATTTCGAAAATATGCAGGTTTCCTCACGATGTTTTCCTTCACCGCGGAGCACTTAAAGTTAAAAACTTCATTGGTGGCGGCACCGGGGATCGAACTTAGGTTGCTCTGGAGTATATTGAATTAAAGGCGAGCGCCCGGACACAGCTATCACGGCTCATACGAGACATAATAAGTTAGAATACGACCACCATAACCGTCTAGCCGGGCATTTTTCGTGAATCGCTGGATGTAAATTTAGCCGTCAATAAATTTTGTATATCAATAATTGGGTTCTGTACCCAAAAGGTAAAACGGGACCCTATTACTAAGACTACGCTTTCCGTCTGTCTTTCTGTCACCGGCTGTATCTTATGGATAGTTAGACGGTTGAAATTTTAAATTCCGTTTTATAGATAATGGTACGGAACCCTTCGTGTACGAGTCCGACTCGCACTTGGACAGTTTTTTTTCTTAGATCTTTCGATCAATGTCAAGAAACTTTCCTGGACGAGCCTACACCCATTCGTCTAATAGTAGAAACTGATGCGTGGCTCTACCATAAGAAGAATAACTTACTAAGTTATTTACGTAAAAAGAGTTATTCATGTTACGAAATCGTCTAGAAATACATAAATGACCATTAAAATTAATAATCTGGCTATTGCATATCTTAATGGGCTGTCAAGGCGAGTGAAATTATTCCATCCCTTACGTGAGTACTTTTCCACCGTCTTATTAATTATTGTTCGAGAACTTTCCAAACCATTGGCAGATATTGATGTCGTCTTAGACTGCGGTAGTGTGTAGTGAACACAAAATTCAGTTGACCACTGTTCAGCTCATACCTAAACACCCTTTGAACACACTCACGTCGAAATAGAATAGGATTGACGCAGACCACTCATAATCGTACACTTAGTTACATACAACATTTTATAGCGCCTACGAGAATAACGATATTACATTACGTACACCAGGCCAGGGTTGAGATGATTTGTATCACTTGACTTTAATCGGTCATTAAAACGTCATCGTATAATGGACCATGTATTTAGACATGAAAGTCTGTACGGTTTTATTTTATTCTTTTTATGTAAGATGGTAGCAAGTGAGCTGAGGGTTCACCTGATGTTAAGTGATAACCGCCGCCCATTGACATTTGCAACACCCGTAGGGTTGCAGATGCGTTGCCACCTTTAAAAAAGTGTTCCCCGGCTACCTCACTCTCAAGACGAAACGCAGAAGTATGACAATTCCACTTCATGCCGGTCTTCTGTTAGGTCATTGTAGTTACCCAGACGGTCCTGCCCATTCGTGCAACAGCCGAAGTTGTTGCGTGGCCTACCACAGTAACCTACCACAGTTGACAGAGGACATTTATAATCACGACGAATTATATAGAATCACAGATGAATAAATATTTTATACGGCGTCCTAGTAGTAAACAGTATGCAGCAAACAATTTTTCTAGTTACCCCTAACGTCATTAATACAATTGGGCTGATCTTATTATAATGCATAATCATCTCACACTTACGATTCTTCTTGAACTTTTTGAATAGATACAAATACGATTGAGATTATCAATAAAAAAGGTTCTACGCTAATTGATTGTTCCTTTATTATTTCATTTTTTAAAGTTTGAAGAAGGTCAATACTCTCATGATACTTCTAGATCCGTGCCTCCTGACCCTGCTGTACTTTGAGATCTTAAGTAAGGTTGTGTTGTCATTTAAATAAGAGTTACATAGAACCGTACCAGTCAACGCTCCAAAATACCCATCAGGATTCCCAACAGGAACTTCAATGTTTTGATGATGATAGTTGAAAAATGTCTGAATTGTATAAAGAAATTTCTTACGTTAAGGAAAACACCACTCAACGAGTTACGAAGTATGTTTACCAGGATGCTGGAATAAATAGAGTTAATCATTCACTTCATAACGAGTTCAAAAAGAGCATCTACAATGTAACGCGCTGCTTTATGAATATAATTGGACTCTTTAGGGTCGAAAATAATTGCGTTCTCGCTGTTATCTAATAAATGCGATCGACATTTTCGCAACCACGCGTTCTATTGCTGTCTGTGATAAGAAACTCCACCGCTATCAGTCGCCCGTGGATAATGTAGCCAGATGGTCGGTGCTACCGTTGAAACGCTGGTGCTGCAATTGTGAAAATGTTGGTGGACGGCAGCGGTCTGCCGCAGCAGTGCCCAGTCGTGGGGGGCTACGAGGAGACTTGGAGTGGACAGTGTCCGATGTCGAGCCAGTGGGCTAAACAGTCTCAATTTCACGTTAGCGATTACGGCGCCTATAGAGACGCTTACATGGGACCGTCCATGCAGTGTTATAACAGTGCTTACTACGCGTGTAACACCCCACAATTATATTGTGGCGCCGTGCAGCGGGCGGAGTATGCCCCCGCACCCCTGAACCTGCCGTGCAACGGCCAACAGTGGGACTACAACAGCATGTGCTATGATGTTGATGGGCAGCCCTGTCAGTACACCAATGTCGTCGATTTGGAGGACTTCATGTAAGTGTGGGCATTAGTCTCGTTAGAGAAAATGCAAATATATGCTTATATTTCCCATTGCAATGAGAATGAAAGGATTGGAGGACAACCTTTAAGATATGGAGGTGATGTATTTTTGTATATTATATGTAACCAATGAAGAAACCTCTGCGCGTTTAGAGTAGTATTATGCCATTTGTCTGAGTACGTTTATTTTGTTCTATCTTATCCATCTGTTAAATATGATTTAAAGTTCAGTATTATCAAATTGAAATGTTGCCAGTTTACCGATTTTAACTGTTTTAATTCCAAGCCTTCCTAGTATAACATCTCAAAACTGACTATGGTGTAAGTGGGTACATTTCCCCGTTACCAATGTTAAATTCGTAGTAAAAATCGCAATCTGAATTTCAACATATTAAGTGTGTAATGATAAATATGACATGAAAAACCACGACAGTAGGTACTTGATCCATTTTTAAAGAAACTTCTACTTGCTTTAAAGTTATCTCATGGTATTTAGTATTATCATGTATTATGATGTCAATATGTTATTTGCAAAGCGTAGCCATAAACAAAGTCTACTACTTTTCTGTCGAAATAAAAATTTTAAATCTACGTATATGTTTTTTTCATATTATCTTTTCTGGACTTTCTGCAATAGCTTCTATGAAATTTGTACATTTAAAATTAATGTAGAACCGTCAAAAATGTCGAAACATTTTAAATCGCTCGAGCCGTACTGTCGTTATATTGGCCAGAAATAATGTTTTGTTCATAAAACATTAGCTTGCTAAGACCTTTGGCGTTTAATATGTAATAAAATTATCTCGTATGTTCTTAACGGGGTCAATAATATGGCTTGGTCAGGTCTTATCTTACGTGACCATCCTATCAGTTAAACCGTCATGAAAAGTGCCGGGGGACTATTTGTTTGTCTACATAATGAATGTAATGACGATGAAGTTATGTACATTATTCAATACAGTTTTAAATGCGTCTAATATTTTTTGAACAATCGTCGTTTAGTAATAAGAATCGGCATGTCATCGGCATAATTTTCTACAAAGTTTAACGTTTCATCTTAAGTGCAGAGATTAGCACTATAAAAATATAAATTTCAAATAGCAAAGATCTCTCGTTCGAATTATCGTTGTAAAAGTATATTCGATTTTGTTTGTAGGCTGTAAAATTATTGCTCAGATATGGCGTTGTTTTTCGTTACAGGCGATCATGTGGTAAACTGACATTAACAAACGCAATAAATATTGCCGCCACCGGGATTGGAGCCCAGAGCTTGCAAAAAATAACTAATATAGCGTAACTAAAAATAACTAATAATTTGATCCAATGTGCCAGTACTTTTTGTTTGTGAAAAATACATTAAAATGCTATTGATAACGGTTTAGTTAAATAACTTGGAATTATAGGTAAATGTCAAAAAGTTTTTATTTGTTTTCATGGTAATGCCGTGAAGTTGCCGAAGTCGGTTCGTTTACAACTTCATCATGTTGCTGTCGGTGTGCGCGCTCGCATCGTAAAAATTTTGCTCTAACATTTTTTTCCAATTGCACGAAAAGAAGAATAACTTCAAAAAGCAATACTAACGCTTACTCTTTCAGTCCCGATAAACTTACTCGCATTACAATAATCCCTAACGTGAACATAGCAGCTGATTTCTAAAGAAATTTATGGCAAATATTCGATCTAATCAGCTTTGTACAATCTCTTTACTTGTAGTTTTGCAGATGGATATAAGCTTAAGGAAGTATGTAAAATACGACTTATCGTCTTTCGAATTGAATAATCGATGACTCAATGATATTGCGGTAGGAACAAGTTTCTCAATGAGTAGAAAAATAACGCCCGGTTTCAGAAACACTGATCATCATAGAAGTCGACTAATCAGCTGTCAAATGTCTTCAAATGTTATGTAAGTTCCCAAAAGGATGGTTAAACTCTCTGAATTGATCCGAATGATCTTCTTAATGAGCTGAATGATCAATTCAAAGAGTTTAATCATCCTTGGAAACTCAAAAGCCATTTGACAGCTGATAAGTTAACATATGAGATGATCAGTGCTTCAGAAACCGGGCGTAAGTCTTCGGTAATTTCTTTCTTTTCTTCTATGCATCGATCCCGATCGCGCCTGTCCGATTCCATTTCGCTTTAATTCTTTAACATTTGTATTACTTAAGCTAATATGTAGTTGCACTCAGAGGGGTTCGGAGCGCAGTTTATGTTCAAAATCAAAAATTTGTATATTTGTAAGTTAAAAACACAATTTCATTGCAGTGGCAACGGAGGGCTCTCTTTATAGCAAAAATCATAATTCGGCCAAGTAAAGGTCAATTGTCGAAGTAGCACCATTCCGTCCAATGTGCCGGAAAGGAAAATAAAAACATTTGCAAGACAGCGATCATAATGTCATAACTTTATAGTACAAACACTTCTGTATTCTCCCTTAAATCTTTTTGTCTGATTGTAAATTGGAATGTGAATGTTGAATTAGGATAATCTACCGCTACAATAATCAATAATCTAAATATACTGGGGTAGGCCCGCGCAGCAGTCTCCGCTGTTTGCACGGGTAGTCACGCATGGGCATTCCGTCCTGGAAAACGACATAATATTCAAGAAATACTAAATTACCACGGAATTTGTCGGTGTTGTAGTTTTTTTTTCATGTGAAAAGTTGCCAAACGAACAGACGATTCACCTGATGTTAAGTGAATACCGCCGCCCATGGACATCTCCTACACCCGAGGGTTTAAAGATGCGTTTACAACCCTTTTGGAAATTGGGCTCCGGCTACCTCACTCACCAGACGAAACGCGAAAATATTTCTCATACTTCCACTTTACGTCGGTCTTCTGTGAGGTCGTGGTACTTACTCGGACGAGCTAGTTTTAAACAGTGAACGCAGTCGGTCAAAACTAGCTAACATCGATTACCATTCGCTGTTGCACGAATGGTCAGCGCCGTCCGGGGAAGTACCACGACCACACAGAAGACCGACGGTGACCGTTAAGTGGTGGCGAGAAGACCGTTAAGTGTAAGTGTTAAACTTCTGCGTTTCGTCTGGTGAGAAAGGTAACCGGGGCCTACTTTATTGACAGGCTGTAACGCATTTGAAATCCTACGGATTTTGTAAATGTCCATGGGTGATTTGACCAGATATTAAGTGATTGGTTATCACTTAACATCTGGTGGTACGGCCGCTTTACGCTTACAAAATATGTATCTACGTCGTCAGTCATTCATGACCGCTCGCTTCTGACTCTTCCTATCAGACATTTTTTTCAAAATGTACCGCACCTATCGAATCCATCTCCGAATAACAGAATCTGGATGAACGCCAACCGTATGTTTATCAGCTGATCAAACCACGTGAGGTTTCCAGCAACCTTGTGATTTTAACGGGCGGCGATTGACCGGATTTCTTTTCTGGGCAGTGTTCTATTTTTAAATGCGGTGACCGTTGAAGCTATATTGTTCAAAGAAGAAGAAAATGGAATTAGCAATGCATAATTTCACAGCAGTGTTATAACCAATAACATTTGTCCATGGTTGCTTTACGTTTTCAGACTTCTGGGAATACAAAGCGGCAATTAAAATAAAACAGGATTAATTCTAAGAAAAATTTAGCTAGCTAGTAGACTTAAACAGTATAAATTTTATTTCCATGTAATGCAACATCACCAGTTAAAATTATACTGTATTACTTACTATTAATATTGTTATTCAAACCAATCAATATGTATCCTTTTAGTAGGTCTAAAATAACTTGAGCTTTTTATCTGATATTGAATTGTATAAGCTAAATTAAATGAAACTATTTTACAGTCTGTCCCATGAACACTGGAAAGGGTTCGAAACGTAATTTCTGTGGGTGCGAACCCTTTTCCTGTTTCAGTCTCTAAGATTTCGAATACTGCGTATCATAACAACAAGACTTTAATTAAATAATATTTGTGTCACCAATAAATTGGATTAATTTGATGTTGATGGATTTATAATAGCGTTTCAAGCAAAAAACATAGTTAATGATTGAGGAAAACCTAAGGATCCGGTTTAGTGTTTGTCTTTGCGAGAAGGAAGTTTTCTCGGTTGCTGGAATTTTTGTTTCTTTAACATGAATAATATACATTTATAACAATTATGACTGCAGTCACCAATATTGTGATTAGAAGATCCAAGACATAATGATCGATTTGTGAGTAAGTACTTCATTAAAGTATACTTACCTAAACAAAGATAACTAGTATTTACCACATGGCTAACCTACATATTATGCCATAAGTTCTAGCCCCGGCTACCCCACTCACATGACGAAACTAAGAACCACTTCCACTTCACGCCGTTCTTCTGTGAGGTCGTGGTACTTACCCGGACGGAGCTACCCTGCCCCTACCACAGTTAAATTGAGTAATATTTGTCTGTCACATTTAAGTACTTCTAGTAAGTTTACCAAGACGGATTGATGGTTTTGACAACGCAACAACAACTTAACGGTTGTTGTGGATCATAGGCGGGTCAGTACAGAAAGACACACAGTTGTATACCAATAGTGAGGATCGAGTTATTGCAGCTTTCTCCGTGTAAATGTTCATTATGGACTCCACGCATCAGTCTTTGATATTGCCCGGATGGGCAGGCTCGTTCGGTGAAGTACCACAACATCATAGAAAAAGTAAAAGTAGTAAAGTGAGCTTCTGGTGAACCGCGCCAGCTCGCCCATCACCTTTAAAATTCGATTTTTTGGTTACGTTAACCTGCAAGACTAAGACTTCGTCGGCTTTTTTTTAAGTCAAAAATCTTTATTCAATATAGGCTTAATTTAAGCTCTTATAGCTCGTCTCACTAAACTAGAGTTGAACAGAGAAGAACCGGCAAGAAACTTTGCGTTCTCATCTCTTTTTGTTGATTTTTTTTGTGACAATACAATTATACAAAGTCTAAAATCAGCAGTAGCCAGGGTTCTTGCAAGTGCAGAGGAAGACACATTTTATCAAACATCTTTATCCTGAATGTATTCTTGGACATTATAATATGCTTATTACCTTTATAGCCCTGCGTTCTAATGAAAATTACTGGATAGTAAAATACGAGGACTTCCTCGGCGCGGAGGGATCCGATGCCCAGCTGACTATCAATAACGAGGGGACATACAAATTTGCAGTGCTTACGTCACACCTCCCCTTCCAATTGGCGGATGGGAGCGCGATTAATTTCGCAATCACCGTCAATTGACGGACTAAGGCGGCGGCCACCTGATAACAGTTTGCCTCTGCTAGAACCTAATATGTTATTCTCCAAGCATGGAATACACAAAGCCGAACTTTAGCCGTTTTAAATGTAAATATTAAATCGTTTATTTTTAATTTTAGTTCCCGATGTTTCGAAACCCTTCAGCGTTCATGGTCACGGGGCAGACTGAGGGGTTGGACATCTGAATGTCATAGTTAGCCCGAGCTAAGCTAGTTTTTAAAATAATTTTTTTTTCCGATCTAACGATTAACGCATATGTAACTAAAATTAAAAATAAACGCGATAAATCCTTAAAATTAGTTTCATTCAGTAATTTGTTGTAAGTAAATACCACAAAATACTGTATTTTGTGGTATTTACGCGACTACATGAATGTTTTGCCGATCATATTTTTGCGGTTGAATTTATGCAATTTTATAAGTTATTATTTTCAACCGATCTCAAAAAAAGAAGATGTTCTCAATTTGGTTGTATTTTGTTTTACCTCATAACTCCGTCATGTATGATCCGATTTCAAAAGTTTTTTGCGTGCGATAAATTGCGTAGTGTTTTATTACTTTTTGTGGTCTACTAGTATTGAATTTAGCGCCTGTTAACTTTGGAATCTGGTGCACGTTCGTACCCACAGACGATATAATAATATATATGCTTATATAATGTACAGCTAGATCATTTGCCTTAAAAAAATATTTGTAAGATAGATAACATATATTTGATTTTCGATTGAAAACTGTTCAACAAAAAACTTACGTTTACATAGGCTGTCGGTAATTGACGTTAAAATATGTTAACTTTTATATTATTTTATATTCAATTCCTCTTTCCAATTTCTAAACTCCTGTACACGACGCAAGATGGTTCCATATTAGTTGGTGTCTATTAATATTCTGAGAATAGCGTAGTGGGTCTACCTCTACGCTATTCTCAGAATACGTACGTACAAATTTGAACGTTATTACTTTATCTCTACACACTTTCGGTGGTAGGGCCACGCAGCAGCCTCGGCTGTTGCACGAATGGGCAGGCCCGTCCGGGTAAGTACCACGACCTCACAGAAGACCACCGTAAAGTGGAAGTATGACTAATACTTTCACGTTTCGTCTGGTAGCAGGAGGTAGCCGGAGCCCAATTTTCAAAAGGTTGTCAACGCATCTGTAACCCTCGGGTGTAGCAGATGTCCATGGGTGGCGGTATTCACTTAACATCAGGAGAACCGTCTGCTCGTTTGGCAACTTTTCACATTAAAAAAAAAACTTTCACCAACTTCACATGGATATGCTAATTTTTATTGAAAGTAAATTTTATTGTTGACTTTTAGTGAGGAACACTTAGCCATGTTTTCCTCCACTCCGTTTTGGATGGTCATTCACTTAAGCCTGGTATTATGGTTATTTTTTTTGAACAATCATATACTTTAGATACCTAGACCAATGTATAAACAAATCAATGGCACCACTTTTGAATTCCCGATAGTATTTCAATCACCTTTTAACGCGACTATTCATGTTATAGATTTCTGAAATAAATTATACTATACAAACTATATAAAATTAAAAAAAAAACATGCAATAAATTATTATCCATTGGGTGAAACCACCGCACAATACGTGTCGAACATATTATAATACCTGTAACAACGCAACCACCATTTCCAAGCTGCGTACAAGTCTAATTAAAGTTCCTTTTGTGCCCCAGTTGCATTGCAAATAGGTTGATTGGCGTGTTCTTCGACATAAACGACTAGACCGTGCCGTAACCGTGACTCGTTTTTACGCTAAGCTCAGACAGCGGGAAGTGTACGATAAATTTTTCCTCAATGCGTTTCACTCACCAGCTACGCCGTCCTTATCGCCAGCGCCGAAATTCACTTTATCAATACCGCCAACGGGTTCAGTAACATCCACGACCTGTCCAGTCTGTGTCCCAGCTGTATTTTTTTAACGGCCTCCGTGGCTCGTATTCGATCTTCGTTTTTCGTGTGCTACCGTTTACTCTAGCTACCGTTTGTCTTCTATTATTGAAATATAATACGTACTCATTCGTATCCTGTTAGTATCCATGTCTTTGAGTTGTAAAGCGTATTTTGTCTGAACGCATCGGTTATTACATCTTAATTTCAGTTTTGATTGTTTTGGTAAACCCTTATTTATCTAAAAACTATTTGTATAAATAACATTCCTTTTGAAGACCCCCAACAATGAAGATGTTTTGTCTTTAATATTTTACGCGCGTTAAATTGTCATGTGTTTGATAATCGAAAGCTCCCATAGCTTCGTTTAAACTGTGTGATCATTTCCATCCTTTGATTCTATAGACGTGACGCAGGCTTCTAGAGCGTCAGATGAAGCTTTAATAGTCTCGGGACTGAAAGCAAAAACATCAGTTAATACAAGAGGCTTCTAGATTCAACGTACGTTTTAAAGGCCTGTCACGTCTTGGAAACTTGTGCGTGCGTCAATACAAACGAATTAGCTCCATCAAGTTACAGTACTTTAGCCGTATGGAATGGTAACTACAATGTTTAGATATTGGAACCTATATCGCTTATCGTAATTAATTGGTTGCAATTGACGGTGCTAATAGGGATATGAATATGATTACCATTTATCAATGTCAAAAATTCGTTCGTTATATTTTTCGATAGCATTACCAAAAAGCCTGGTCATAATATTTTTTCACACTGCATTCTCTCCTCCTTTGCTATAACAATTTGGTTGAATTCATTACACTTTTAAAGTTAAAAGTAGATCTTTAAGCAAAAACGTTGTTCACCCATGAAATTTTTTTTATTTCGTTAACACCAGCCACATCTTGCATCATGTTTTAGTAAATATGCCTATGAAACGCTAACGATGCGACAATTAGATTTTAATGTCTATTTAACACAACCTAATTAACCGATGCGGCACTTTCCTAACCCATTAACCAGTATGGAACAATTCTATCGGTCTTAAGAAAGATCTAAAGCAAAAAATAAGTAAACAAGAATTTCGGAAGAGCTGGTAGGCGCTAGTCAAGATAATAACCACGAGACGGCCATTTCGGATCGCTTTTGTGACGCACTTGTCAAACATGCTATTTGGAGCAGCCGATAAAGCACATCGCACACGACCGTTGGCCTAACGAGAAATTAATAGCGTTAACGGGTTTCTGTGATCGCTCATCGTGGTATCGTTGAGGCACTCTGTGTGGCATCAGCATAAGCTGCGATCGTGTTCCTCAATTAATGCTGGACAATACTAGATTCGGTGTAGTGGTACTGGTGATAACTTGCGGCAATGTGTATACTGGGATCGCTCACCGCCGACGGCAGACGTAAGCTTTGCTCCGTGTCCAAAAGGTGCGTGGTTGGCCAAACGTGAGTTTTTGGGTCCTGTTCAAGAAACTTTGGCGATTGCAGCTCGTATGTGAGAAGTTCTTTAGATGAGAATTGAATATTTGGGTGGCGAAATTTTCCCCAGAAAATGTCGAGCCGAATAACACAAATTTACATCGCTTACAAAACTGATATTAAGGGGAAGTAACGTAATATTCTAAATGCGAAAATGACTCTGTCTCTCTGTCTCGCTTTCACTCCAAAACTACTGAACTGATTTAATGAAATTTGGTACACGGATAGTTTAGAGCCTGAGGAAGGACATAGGCATATTTATTGGAAAAAGTGTTGTAAAGGGTTGAAAGATTTTTAAGGGCTTTAACGCGAGCGAAGCCACGGGCAAAAAGCTAGTAAAAAATAAATGATATACAGGGTGGCTTTTCTAAGTGTATCCATTTTTTTTATTAAATTCTAGACATAAATAATGTTATATAAAAAATGATAAATATTTAAAATCACTAATAGTAATTAATTTGAACTTATCTCAAAAAATGCGTGATTTATACGCACGATCATTCATAACTAAACACGCACACAAGTTCGTGCACAGTAAAATTTAAGTATTTATGAATGACTACCGCATTGTCAAAAAGTTCTGTTTTTTAGGGAATATATGGTATTTTTTAGGTATTTATTTAATTCAATATATTATTAATGTATTCATTTGTAATTATGAATTATTAGTACTTTGTTTATTTTAAATGTATAGTTCAGATACTTACATATATACTATAAAGCGTAAATATTTAAAAATCGGAAGCTATATAAACGCGTTATCTCTATCGCCGTAACGCTTCCGTTGGATTGTCTTCCAAATAATTCTGCTATCCCTTAGTTGCACATAGATAAGTTTTACTTCAAAAACTTTCTTTCATTGCACAAAAATCACTCGTATAACAAGTTATATTGCATAACATTTGCATGAGTACTTTTTTTTAACACGGCACTAACCTTACGCGGTTGCCACATATTCTCGACATACCTTCCTATCGAAAGATAATCCGAGCCTATTTCTATTGCCAGACCGATCGTGGCTTACAATCTCTCCAGAAATAAATCCCTAGCAAACAATTTATCAAGCGATTAGTTTTAAAGCGATGCGGTTGGATGGTGCTATGATAAATGTCGCGCCTAAAGCTTTTATAAACTCGCTGTGTTCAGTTGTGACTTGTTCCGAACATATATTCTCACCCGAATCCATAGATTCTTATACTCTGGACTTTTTACCGTATTTTTTTATATTAAATCGTCTGAATTTGATTTTATTTTGTCATTTACATCTCAGGATTTTGTCATTTACATCTCAGGATTTTGTCATTTACAAAAAAGTTATTTTTAAGATTATTCAATATCTTTATTCCAAACTGTTGTTTATCTCTGATATAATTTTTCCAATATCTTTTTTGTTATTTTAGGATGACAATCATTCTTCACACGACGTAATCGTATTATCTATAGCCTCCTCGATAGTGTAACCTCGATATTATGTATAAAGCTTAGTTTTTGTGACAAGAAAAATTCAAATTAATTACAAGACACTACACGAAAAGTCGACAATGCTGTACACAATCATTAAAAGATAGTTTTAATTACAAGCTCCGCTTCAAGCTGTAATGGTTACTTGTGAGCGCGCGTAGTAAACAATTAAAAACATATACCATACCAGTTCTGTATAAAGAACAAAATACAAAGTATTTTTTTTATATTTCAATCTTTTTTTATATATTATCGGTCAAAGTCAAATTTGTGATTTTGCGATCTTTAAAAAAAATGTATAAAAGAAAATAATCTCTAAAAATATAAAGGTATATATCGCGAATACTCTTGGGGCCGTTTTTATTTGTATTTCAAAAAAGAATATTTTAAAAAAATCCGGTTGAAAAACAGCAATCCTTACAATTGTTCAAACAATTACGGTTTAAACAATATGGCACGAGGTTACCCCATGGCAACAAACATTTATATCATCAGTAGGGCAATTTAATGACGATCGTAAATAAAAATGGAGGGAGAATATTTTACGGTACTCATGCGCCGATTCCTCCTAGACTAAGTTAGCTTATAGAAAACTTTGCAAGAATAAATGAATTGATGATGAAATTTAATATGTGTTAAAATAACCGGATTAAGTATTATTGATTATTTTAATTACGTAAATTTTTCGTGTCTTTACATTGATGCTTATTTTTAGCAAAAAACACCGACAACTTTACACAATGAATTACCAATTGTGATTTGAAACATTTGACACGTTTTAACGCGATAACTGTTCACCATAAATCTTTCGTGGCACCGTCGGGAACAATTGTGAATTGAGACGTTTTCGCATTAACTATTCACCACAATCTCCCATCGCATCGCCAGGAACAATGAGAAGAGGAAGGAGAAGTCGCGCGTGGCGGCCCGCTGCCGCCGCACGAAGGAGATGCAGATCTTCGCCGAGCTGACCGCCGCGCTGCCCGCCAAGAAGGAGGAGGTGGAGCAGCTGGACAAGGCGTCCGTGATGCGCCTCGCCATTTCCTATCTGCGCGTGAGGGACGTCGTCTCGATGCGTGAGTGCTTCTCTCTTCTTTTTGTTTTTATCTGAGACTAGCGACCGGCTTCTCTCTTTTTTTGTTGATATCTGAGACTAGCCACCCGCTCCGGCTTCGCACAGGTGCGACGTATCTTTACTTCCTTTCCTTACTCTGTATATATATACAGCGTGTCTTTACCATCACGACAATAAATGAACACACATATAGAGGATAACTTTTTAAAACTGTATTAAAGATTTACATTCTTTAAGCATCAATATTTAACGAGTTATCCAAATTTTCCAAATTCTAATTAGAACACCCTTACGTATAAAACTTTAATGTAAAGTTCATTTGTAACGGTCACGAAGCATATGAATGGGTTGAATGAATTTAAAAGAGACCAAACATACTGTTAGAAGGAGAGGCTTGTAATGCGACGCTGTAGCGCGAGTAGTATAGGATGTTACAAATTTTGTTTCTTTTTTAATTAATTAGTTTGTTTGAAAAATTTTTTTTTTAATTATGGATTTTGTTTAACGTTAATATTTTTTTATGATTATTGGTAAGTAGGGTTAGACGTGTGTTCATTTATTGTCGCGATGGTAACGACACGCTGTATATATATACCTATGTATATAAAAGATTTCCACCGATAATTGACTCATCACGACATCTCTGGAACCATAAGGCGTGGAGACTTGAAATTTGGTAGGAATCTTCCTTTCGCCGAGCTAAGAATGGATTTTACGAAATTCCACAAAACAACGTTTGCCGGATCAGCTAGTAATATTATAAACGCGAAAGTTTGTATGTATGGATAGATGTTTGGCACTCTTTCGTACAAAAACTACTGAATGGATTTTAATGAAACTTTACAATAATATAGCTAATAAATCAGAATAACATATAGGCTATTATAAATAAAGATATTATGTGAATTATCCAAAATATAACAATAGGTGTCAAGTAGGAAAAATTCAGCGAGCTATTCTGGTGTATAATTAAAAACTTATTGTTGATTCCATTGGACCGCGCGGGCGAAGCCGCGTTTAACAACTAGTTAAACATATAAACCTTCCTCTTGAATCTAAATGTAGTAAATCTAACTATCTAGTAAAAAAAATAGAATCAAGATCCGTTGCGTAGTTTTAAAGATCTAAGCATACATAGGGACAGACAGTATGTAGTGAAGTTGACAAGCCAGCGCCTGTGCACCTGATATAGATTGCCGCCACTCATGCTACAGCCCTAGCCGTAATAGCTCACTGTCCGGGCGCTCGCTTTTAATTCTGGATACTCGAGCAACCTGACTTCGACCCCGTTGACGGCACGGTTTATTTATTTATTTATTTATTTAAGCTTCATTGTTACACCTTAAGCTAAGTACTACAATGGGCGGACTTAATGCCTAATGGCATTCTCTACCAGTCATTTTAAGTGCTGATTTATCACGAAAAGAAGGAAAACATCGCGAGGAAGCCTGCATATTTTCGAAATAATGACAAAAAAATATTTCTTAGATATGTGTCTACCGATCCGCGGTGGGGATGCGTGGTGGAATATGCCCTAATACCCTCTGTACAACGTATGCCTTTGCGTCAGACAAATATAGGTTGTTACTTTACTTTTAATTTTTATAAAATATAATATTTACGTCGATAAATAATTACTGCTTATTTATTTTCATCAAACTAAGAATTTACTCATTGAGTGCATAAATTCGTACTTATAACATCGATTTTTGTTTCTTTGACCAATGAACACACACAGTGTTTAAAAACTTAAAAATTTTACAATTCTGTTTTTAACAAATACCATACTGCCGAATCACGCTCACAATACTATAATCTCATTACTATGAACCTGTATCTTCGTCAGGATGTATAGTTTTTTATAGTTCGTAATTTTTTATGACATATATAGCGGTGGTCAAGTTAATACGTAATGCTCTCGTGTGATGAAACGTGCTTTTAATTTTATTTATTTTCAACTTATAGCAAATACAAATAATACGGTTTTATTTACTTAATCCTTCTCTGCATTTTTGCCAGACAAATCCGTATTAGTTAGTAAGTTAGTGTATATTTATTTTTATTTTTTTAAAAACATTGCCCTTACTTTAGGATAACATTATCCTGTGTTGTAAGGAACATAAATTTCACGCGGACAAACACCCAGATGCGTAACAACTATCTGTGGGCCGATCAAATACTTGTCCCGTGTGTGAATCGAACCCAGGACTCCCAAAGCCGAAGCCTATACCTTGGCAACTGCGCCACGGAGTTGTATTGTACGTAGTTCAGATAAAATGTGAGGTAATAAAGCAATATTATCACATTATGTACATCAAGAAGCCGTCCTCGCAAAGCCATTTTATCGGTTTTGTTTACACTACTTTTAAACTTGAGGTAGAGATAAAAATATTTAGCACCTATTACTCATAAAAAATATGGCCTCGTGTTCCATTAATATCGTTTTTATACATAAGTTAGACTTTTATACATAAGGTTTATTTTCCATGTCGGCCTAGAAGATTTCCAAGTTACGATTTAATGAGGAAAACAATTTTAACGTTATCGACATATGCCCGGTTCCTATAACTTTTATAACGACTTGTAGATTAAAGGGACGCTATTAAAGTAACTCATTTTCCGTAGGTAATGCAACGGCTCTTTAGGAAAACGCCTCGTTTTGTTAATATAGGAACCGGGTGTACCCGCCTTTTATCGACAAGTCATTATGAAAGTTACGAAGCTATGTAACTAACAGCCGTTCGTTGAAAATAGGAACCGGGCAATAATCGAGTTAACCAATGAAACGCCTGTAGGAAATATAGTAGAAGAAACTGAGATGTTCTTAACGGACTAGTATATTGGATATATAAATAGATCAAAATACAGTAAAATTGCATAATGTTGAACGGGTAAAAGCGCGGTCAATCCCCCTGCCCATCCTCACAATCATGTTAACTTTTAAATGAGAAGTTTAGTTATTAATGCTAAACCATACACTCCAAGTACGTCGAAAACGTTTTTGATGATACTAACGCATTATTATGCAGACCATCACAAGGAACTGACGCACATGTTGACGCGTCAAACTGAAAAACGCAATGCATTTGCCTAAATGCAAATGCATTCGGAATTCAAAATTTCACTACCAAATCAACAAAGCAGCACGACTGCTAAAAAATCAAGTTTGAACAATTGAACGGTACGTCATGCCATTTTGAATTATTGTTACTTGAGAAGAGTGCACTCGCAGCCTGGTTATTGGGCAGGTCTCTCTTTACAAATTGATTTTGATTACATAACGTGGCATTTTACACCTTAGATATCTTCCGTGCATGCGTCTTTAATAAAACTCTATCTGATGCGCTTTCACGTTTATTTTACGTTAATATGACAACAATTCATCTTTTATCTAGGTGACCGGTTGATCATTAATCATCATCAAGAGTTTAATCATCCTTTTGGCAACTCAAATGACATTTGACAGCTGATTAGTTAATTTTTACGATGATCGGTGTTTCAGAAAAGGGGCGTAAGTGTACTAGATTGAAGTAGTTCAACAGTTTTGCTATAGACATTGGGAATGTTTTCAATATATAAATGCTTAATTTTTCCGCCGATGTGCTACTTTTCCTGGAAACGGACACTACTTCTTTGCTCTATCAAATTTCGTTCAGTTTTTACAGCGTGCTTTTTTATGTGAAAAATTGGCGAACGAGCTGGTGGTTCACATAATATTAAGTAATAACCGCCACCCATCCGTATGGATATTTGCAACATCCATAGGGATGCAAATGCGTTGCCACAACTAAATAAAGTGGGCCCCGGCTACCTCACTCACCAGACGAAACGCAGAAGTGTAACACTTCTACTTTACGCCGCTCTTTTGTGAGGTCGTGGTACTTAACCGGACGGACCTGCCCATTGGCGCAGCAGTAGAAACTGTTGCGTGGCTCTACCACAGTTACAGCTTCGCTAAGCTTGATTGCGTTTGGTATTTACTGAACTTTTTTATCGATCCTAATTGTTTTAATTTATTACAATAAAAACATTTATATTTTCCTCATCGCTGTACTCATAATTGAGTAATAATACCTATTTTATTACCACATTTAATATTGGTATCCTCGCGACATATTTGCGAATACATCCTCCGAATAAATTCCTACCGTTCATTTGCGCCTCATTTAAACGAACGAACACACAAGCACTCAAATATCGTAAGCGAGGCACAACACACACTGTAACGCCTTAATCCCCCCACGAGTTGTCACTTTACATTTGAGTATACGCGTTAGTTATATTTTTAAACGGCGACATTCTTCGTTATAAGCAGGGCGATTTATCGGCAGGGTTCGTTGAACGCTGTGTCCTATTATTGCATAATCACTCACTACTTCTCTGCCATTGTTCGTGCTGTTGCATTTATTTTCATTACTCGCTAATGTTTTGTGCATCGATACCGATGATTTATTGTTGATTTATTATATTAACAAGTCTAAAACTTATGAAGTTGGCGATTAATTTTGTTATAGTAATTTTTATGCGCGAAATTTTAACAAATATTAGACAACTTAAATTATTTACATTACATAATTAAACCTCAAAAATATGGGCGGAAAAATCTTAATTTGTAATACACGTTATTTCACGATAAATTTCTTTCTTCTATTTATCATAAAGTTTTCTACTAGCCCACCGTGAATTAATTGTGTTTTATGCCAGCGTCCCAACTTCAAGTCCCTTTGTTATAGTTTCTCACCTAGCAGAGGTTCTCTCTCTCGTCTTCTGACTATGTATGTCAATTTGACGGTACGTCAGCATACCTAGATTTTCTCCCTACCCATCTCATCGTCATCGAAAAGCTCCCCCTATCTCATGTATCACAACACTACGTTTCTCCATATCGTCTTAGGCCTGCCTCTGAATCTTAGATCGGATATGGAAAACTGCAATAGCACACAAAAAGTTCACAACGCAGTCTTCACGTTACCATAGAATTGTATCGGATATCAAGAAACCCAAGCCTATCTTGTGCTTGCTCGTTGCGAGCCCGGTGAAGCCGCATATCCACCTCAGTCTTCGTTTGAATGATACGGACATTTTTTGAATCCATGTTTGGTTGCCGTACCTTAGAACTGGTCGTAAATGAAACATTTGAGCTTGACTGATATTTTTTTCTCAATTCCCAACATAACCACCACAATCAAGTATTTCTACGCTTGGACGTTGTCAAAAATTACGGTTCTGTTGTCAGAAATAAAATAAGATTGACAAATCGACACCAATTGTAAAGTCCTGTGATAACATGGAAGCTTTAGGATCACATGGACTCGAGCCAAAATTGCGTGCTTGCCAATAAAACACGTCTCAGTGACAATTAGTGCAGCTTCAAATAAAATAATGTGCACACACGAAATAGGTTTCCAATGGTAATTAATTTAAAGAGAGAAAATATTCTAGAATCTACTTCGTCTGGAATATTGGATTTTTTCACCAGGACTATGGATTAGAAATTGGTGTTTCTAACTTTAAAAAAATACCATATGACTAAAACGTTGAGCATTTAAAGTCGAAGAGCATATTATACAACATTATTGTTTTAACTTGGGATAAAATATTAAACAGTCTCGCTTATCTGTGTGAAGAAATCTAATCTTGAATGGCCTTCTTCAACATAGAATTGGCGTTCTTCAATGTTACGTCATTTAATTTTGTAACAAAGTTTACACTACAACTACAATAAACCTGTCAGACTTCATCGTTGAAGAAAATTAACGCGTGCTGGTTTCTTGAATTTGTCTCTACAATAGTCTCTGGAACTTCCCTAAAGGCATTTGTGGCATTACATCATAACGTTTGCATTACGATCATTACGTCGGAACTAAACTGGAAATGTACACGAGATTTCTACAAGATAGTGAGGTCTTGTATTCCTTGTTCCAGTCCAAATGTCCTCTTGAAGTTTGTCCATTTGTTGTGTTAACCTCTGAACACATTGAGATAGGCGTATTCGTGGAACAGTACGTTATCTGCCACTATACAAGTAGATATTACGTAAAAAAATTACTTATTAATTTCGGTTATATTATGGAGATATTCCAACATTTTTAAAAAAACTATTTGAAGTAAATCGAAAGTTTGGAAAGAAAAGATACTTCTTAGTTTAAAGTGTAGCCAAATATTAGACTGTTATAAAATTTACCGTATAATAAAAGTGTAAAAAGTTTTATGATCTTGTGTTCATGATTACATTTAGATTCTGATTCCATTTCGATAAAATTATTCACACTTCTTGTTATTCCGTATATTGTTACATTTTTACTATACTCCATTGCTCTCGTTAATATTACTTTGCAAATAGTGTTATATTTAATTTCAAAAACCTGAAACTAATTAATATACCCCACCAAAAATGTAGAACTCATTAATTAATTAAAATTCTACTGAAGCAAGTGATTGCAATTAACTTTGCGTTTATATTGGATTATATGATATTAAAGGTTATTATAAAATATATTTTTTTAAGGTTTACATCAAACATAAATCTTATCTTCTGTTTGTACACTCTCATCCTTCTAATCCGAAAGATTATTAATACATAATTTGCAAACAAACCTCCATACGATCAAACATATTTCCAAGGCCCTGATGCATATGCTATATATAGAAAAGTAAAGTAAAGTAACAGCCTATACATGTCCCACTGCTGGGCAAAGACCTCCTCTATACAGAGGGTATCAGGGCCGTGATAGATCAGTGTCCGGGCGCTCGCCTTTAATTCAATATACTCGAGCAACCAGAGTTCGATCCCCGGTGCCGGCACCAATGAAGTTTTTAACTTTAAGTGCTGACATATCACGTGCTCCGCGGTGAACGAAACATCGTGAGGAAACCTGCATGTTTTCGAAATAATAACAAAAAAAAATATTTCGAAGATATGTGAAGTCCGCCAATCCGCAGTGGGGCCGCGTTCTGGACTATGCTATATATAGACAAGTTAACATAATCCTAACATACATGTTTATTTGCAATAACATACTGTAACAATATTCTCCGATATCGATAATTTTAGTAATTTTCATTCAGGTAGTTCGTCGCTCATACGTCTACGAATACAACTATTGTCTATGTCAACTTTTGTTACGTATCATAACCTCAGTTTCTTGTTAGAATATGCATCATGTTGAAATTGTTTCCATACTTTTTAATAAGTGCGTGTCAAGGCAACCAAGTCGATATCGTGTTTGTGCAAGGATTTATTTTCGGCAGCGTTCGTTTTGTTTTCCTCGAGCGGGCGGACGCATGCGAGACCGCAAATTTCCAGCTTGTTAAGATACACGGCACGTGTGTGCGCCGGCTGTCGAATTTGTATGTACGGCTTAAGGCGACGTTTCTACTTTCAATCGTATACTAATAATACATATCATCGATATGGCCTCGCAACAGCTTCTCCTGTTCCACGAATCGGCATCATCCTTCGGGGAAACACCATGAGGAAAACCGGTGTAAAGTGAAGTAAAAGGGGTCCCGCACTTTTAATGGTTGGAAACGCATCTGCTATCCCCCCCCTGTTTATTAGAGGTCTCTTAGGAACTTCTAATATAAAGAAAAAATGTGTTATTACTTTGGCTAGGCTGTCCACTCAATCTTGTAACCTATTTCATAGATGATAATAATGTTTATAGAAAATACTCTTTGAGACTAATTGGCATTTCTTCATTAGCATCTCATTTCTTCTTGAGCAAGCTTGAAGTAACGGATGATTGATATTGTTTATATTACGATTTCGGGGTTGGAGTCTTTATCGACAATATATTGCAATAACTTTATCCTCAAAACGTGCGTAGAGTATTCAGTGTTAAGTTTTAAGGTATATTGCGATAGAGAAAATTGCTTGTTCATGTGAAATCGAGGCAGGCCAGCTACTTATGAATATCGAGAAATGTTACAATATACATCAATTGGTATACAAAAATTCATATAATTTTGTTAGCGCTCGTCTTAAGTTGAGTCAATGACGTCAATGCTTTTATGTCTTACCTTTAATCTGCATTACTAAAAATTATTCATTAGAATTGTCTTTGAAATGTCAAACGTTTGTGTTGAAACGAAATTGATTAGATCCTTTCTTAAATAATATGTAAAATGAATATAGCTAACAAAATCATGCTGTTAAAATGTATTGGTAAAAAATAACCTCGTGCGAGATACTTAAAGGCCTTTGCGAATTTATCATTTTTATTATTATGAATCCTTTGGCGTAGTTTCTAAGCCTTTACGTGGAGTAATTATAAGCGAAAAAAAGTTTTGAATATGGGTGTTTGCAGTTAGCACTTTAGAACTACTACTACTATATACAATGCAGACTAATCTTGTTCCAGTTTGAGGATAATGTAAATAATGGTGATTACTTATGTAGATTTATAATATTTATTTTTATATTCATTTATAAGTACTTATTTGGAATGAAAACAAAAATATATAACCGGTGGTGTATATATAATCGACATTCGCAATCTAGTGATTCCTATAATGTTTTAAAAATTCACAGAAAATGAATAGAGCTTTTTCATTTTTTTTGTGAATGTCGGTGTTTTTCTTACTTATCTAATTTCCCCACACGCCTTTACAATGCTTCGGGATGAAAACTATTATTTTGCGTACAGCAATGGACGAACAATGTTTCGATTGTAATCGAACTTGACCGAATCCTCGAATGATTTACAATTGACACTTTTCAGTCCCCAATGGCGACGTCGAGTCGCCGAAGCTGCAGAGCCCTAAAGGGCTGGAGGAGATACAGTCCGAACTGTCGTACATGAAGGCTCTAGACGGATTCGTTCTGGTGCTCTCCCAGCAGGGAGACATCGTCTACTGCAGCGAGAACATCGCCGAGCATCTGGGCGTCTCGCAGGTGAGAAAAGATTTAGGTAGATACTATTAGACGATAGCATCTGCTTTCATACTCATATATAAAATATTATATAAAGTAGGTATATAAAATTTATGTTAATCACATACATTTAAAACAGGCTGACATAGGAAACTGATACTTTAAAAAAGAACTTAAATATCGCTGCTTCAACCGGCACAAACGCTATGAAGGTAAATATATATATATATATATATTTACCTTCATAGCGTTTGTGCGGGGATATATATATATCCAATGCTATATTTAAATCTGTATATTACTTGGCATTGCCATGTTTTTATGGTTCCGTGTCCTTCAGTTTGTCAGTGTCAGTCCGTCTGTCACCAGGCTGCATCTGCATGCAGAAATATTAAAAAACAGGCGTTATCCATAATTCTTATTTTAAATAATCAAATCAAATGAAAGCGTTTACTCAAGAGGATCTCAATAAGAAATATAAATGTCATCGATACTAATATTCTATCCTCTTTTTTGTCATTTTAATCACCAAATGGTAACGTAAAAAATTTTATGATGATTTTAGCTTAGCTAGATGAACGATATGCAAGAATACAAAACAAACATATTGGAACAAATAGATTGGTCTTATCAAACGTGGTAATGTTGTTCGATAGATTTTATTTTAGTTCGCAGAGTTTTTGTCATATGTTGACAAAATATCTGTTGCATAATCCTAAGGAGATTGGTATAGCTAATGCAAGTAAGTAAAGTAACAACCTGTACAAGGTCCACTGCTGGGAAAAGGCCTCTTCTGTACAGAGGGTATCAGGCCATAGTGCACCACGCGGCCCCACTGCGAATTGGCAGACTTCACATATCTTCGAAATATTATTTTTTTGTTATTACTTCGAAAATATCGCTAATGCAAGTATCTTTAATATTTATTATCCTTAATATCCTTGCATTTCAATCCACGATAAGGTTTGTTGCAGTTGTTTGTAAAGACTAAGTTATAGATATATGAAAAGTCCCCCAAAGACATTAAGGGAGCAGGCCAAATCCTTTTTTCGTTGAAGCTAATTCCGTAGGTCAGCGGTAAATAGGTTGATATAAGTTTGTTACTTTTGCAGTCTGTAGACTATAAGTGCTTCATCGAACCTAGAACTCGTGGGCTTTCCAGAACCCATTAGCTTGATACAGCTCTCCGCGTTGGGTAGCTATGCTCATGTGTGCGTTATCTTATAAGCTACGCGTTATGCGCTATCCGTTATCTTATTACACTATGCAATGGCCATCGAGAACGAGGTACGGACCGTGACCCCGATGGCCGTTGACATAAGTTAGAATTTGATCGTTCCGTTAACAGCTCATGCACTCCTATGACGAATTTGCCATCCTGAAAACAATGATTTGCGTATGTCTAAATGAAAATATATTTACATGGATACATGTCCCGTGGTTGATAATACTGTAGTGTTCACAACTCCGGTAGCTTGATTTTTTTATGTGTGAAGGTGGCTTACGAGCTGGCGTTTCACGTGATGTTAAGCGCGGCCCATTGACATTTGCAACACCCGTATAGTAGCAGATGCGTTGCCATCTTTACTAAAAAAAACTTAAAAAAAAGTGAGACCGTGCTACCTCACTCAACACACGAAATGCAACAGTAGTGTAACACTTCCACATTTCACGCCGGTCTTCTGTGTGCTCGTGGTACTTACCCCAACGGACTTTATTCATGCAAACAGCGAAGATTGTTGCGTGGCGTTGCGTGGTAGTAGGTAACTACTACCTTTAAAACATTACGCGGACTTCAATATTGTGACGTCCGTAGAAAATTTGGTTGTCAGGGCGAGACTTTACTAAGCTATATGGGTCACTACGGTATCTACGGCTAGCTTGTGATTTACAAACAGGCGCCATAATAGTTGAACATCTATTAAAAGTAAAAAAAGAACATCTATTATTTTGAATAAAAGATATGACATCGCTTGAATAGAATTGGTATATATAACTCATCTGAAATGCGGTTTTAGTGGGAACCGCTTTGTCGTTGAAAGCCGTTTTATGTTGAACTGTTTATGTTCAGCAGCTGTTGTAAAATCGCTGCCCGAAGCGTCCACGTCTTTCGATTTTAAATTTTATTTCGAGTAACTTCTTTAAAATAAGCGTCATTAACATTTAGTGTAACTTTGTGTGATAACTTTCTGAAGTGGGATTGAAATTTAACTGATAATATTACCTACAATTGCGAAAATTTTAATATTTTCATAAATTAGTTTTGATAAACGAAGTTATAACTGGTTTTGGTACCTATTTATAAATTTTCTTAGGCGTATCCGTTTGTTGCTGACGATTCAAGCAATGTATCCTATACATTCATTTTATTGGTCTAATAAAACTTATAGTACAATAATTTTGGGATCTAGTGTGTATTTTGTTTTATTTGTACATGTAATTATTTTGTTGTGTTTCTGACAACAAAATCATTAGTAAGAGTAAGAGTTACATTCAATGAGAATATTTGGTTAGGTTAGGTTTAATTTTTTGTGTTTTGTTTTTGTGTTATTTTTCAGTGCATGAATATTACCGTCAACGGTGTAAGATGGATTAAAATTTTAATAGTTCTTTCAATTTCACCATTCGTAAAGCTGAACTGAAAATAACATAATTATTTTTTTATGTGGTGCTTTATTGGATATTAAGTTTATCCGCCGCCCATGGATATTTGCAACACCTGTTGGATTGAGACCCGTTGCCAATTTTAATAAAGACTTCCTATGACCTCACTTAGCAGACGAAATGCAGAAGTACTTCCACCTCACGCCGGTCTTCTGTGAGGTCGTGGCACTTCCCCAGGCGTACCTGTTCATTCGTGCAACAGCGAAGACTGTTGCGTGGCCCTACCTGCTGGACAAAAGTCAACTTTCTATAGGTCTTTTATAGCATAGTCCGGTACGCGACCTTAATTCAAAGTGCAGAATTTGCATATAATCGAAATAATTCTTAAATGGAAATTTTTAAACGGTCGTAAACAACCGATTTTATACCATTAACAACATGTTTCAGATGTTAGACCGAACCCACCTCGGTGCGATAAAGAAGGGGTTGAATATCATGACCATGCTGGCAGAGAGCTAACTAAATACCAGCACACAATAGAATTTCTAATAATCGAAAATTCCAAAAAGGAATTCCCGTATCTGCGAAATGAAACAACAAAAACCTCATCCACTAAAATTGTTACTTTCTTATAATAGCAAGAACTCAATTAAGAGCAGTCTCTAAACCAGTCCCTAGTTGAATTTTCTGTTGCACAGAAGTAGTTTCATACATATTCGACAGATATATCACCACCCGTAAATATTGGCGAGTTATTAGGCCACATTATATAAACTGGCATAGCTAAACGCGGTTTAGCTCGCTCGTAAAGTCTATTAGCGCCCAAGCTGTTTTATTTATTTCTTTTGTTCTTTACGAATATATATAAATTGCTAAAGGTAAAACATTTCACTTTTTCTTCTTCTCCTCCGTTTGTTAACAGATTTTATTTTTTTTCCCTGTATTATCTCTTGATGATATTTAGTGCAATGAATAAAAAATTTTAATAGCGATTATGCTCGAACTTGGAACAGTAGTATAGACAAATAATAAAAAAACCGGCCAAGTGCGAGTCGGACTCGCGCACGAGGGGTTCCGTACCATTAACTATAAAAACGGCAGCAAAATCATGTCTGTTGGGATATATTTCCCACTTCTATATTTTTATTTTGTTTTTTAGTATTTGTTGTTATAGCGGCAACAGAAATACGTCATCTGTGAAAACGTCAACTGTCTAACCATCACGGCTCATGAGATACAAACTGGTGACAGACAGACAGCGGAGTCTTAGTAATAGGTAGAGGCCTTTGGCTACGGAACCCTCAAAATTGGGTACCATAGAAGTTTAACTTCAAACGAAGCGACATTGTAGTCTAGTATGTAGTTGTACAATATGTATCAACTTTTGTTTTATTTCCCCCTATTCAGATGGAGATAATGGGCCAGAGCGTGTTCGAGTTCAGCCACATGTGCGACCACGAGGAGATCCGGGACGCGCTCCGCCCCGGGGGCGGTGGCCGCCGCGACCTGCTCCTCCGCATGAAGTGCACCCTCACCAGCAAGGGGAGGAACGTCCATCTCAAGTCCGCCTCGTACAAGGTTCGCTTTGCATTTTTTATGAGAAAAGCTGCCAAGCGAATAGGCGGTTCACCTGGTGTTAATACCGCTACCCATGGATATCTGCCACACCCGAGGGTTGCTGACGCGTTGATAACCTTTTTGGGAATTCGGCTCCGGCCACCTCACTCACCAGACGAAACGCGAAAGTATTATACTTCCACTTGACGCCGGTCTTCTGTGAGGTCGGTGCTGCTTCTTAATTTTTTTTTAAAGACATTGCTCTTACTTTAGGATGATATTTTCCTCTGCTGTAAGGACGTTTCAAAAACGTAAATTTCACGTGGATAAACACCCAGATGCGAAATAACTATCTGTGGGTCACACAAACTGTTGTCCCGTGTTGGGATCGAACCCACGACCCCCGAAGCCAGTACCATGGGCATCCTATTATCCGATAAACATGTAAGTTATGTTACATGTTTATCGGATAAAGCCACGTGTTTAAACGGCTCTTTAAATTTCAAGTATGTAACAATTTAATTTGCCAGCGCCGTGACTTCCAGAAAAATGAGCTGTCAAAAATAATATCAAGGAAAAATTCAAAAAGTGTGGCACATTTATGAATTAACAATCATTATCTGCCTTTGTAGTTATTCAGATAAGACTAAAATTTGTTTTGTGTTAGTCAAAACCTAATCTTCGTGGACAAATTCAATATTTGAGGCGCCACTTATTATCTGTTGTCTGACCGTTGTTTCTCCTAATGGATAAACTGAACTAAAATGTTCCAATATTTACCGATGTTTAACTTAATCAATGTTATATTATAGTAAGTAGCTACTATAATACACGACTATAAAAATAGATTACGAATGATTTATCCATATTAAATTATAACGTTGGTACTTAAAAAGTAATTGCTGGGTAAACATTTAAACAACGAATTTGGTCGCAAGTACAACCTCATTGTTTATTATTTAAAAAAAACTACAAATAACTAAGGTCCCAGTCTGGACAAGGAAAACGAATAGTCGTGCTGGATGGAGGAAAATTGGAAAGGCGTATGCCCAACGGTGGGCGAACACACGCTGAAGAAGAAGAAGTTAAACAGAACTCTACCAAATTCCACCTTACTTTGGGACTTTAGAAAAACTGACTGTCCATATTTTAGTGTCCCTAAAGCTCTTAACTGTTTTTTCTTTATCTCACAGGTCATACAAGTCACCGGGCATATGCTTATGCCTGGCGAGGACAAACAGAAAGACGGAGACGGCAACACTACTGACGATGGTGACGAGAAGAAGACGCAGGGCGATGCGGTCAAGAAAATGGAGACGGGTGCGCTCGTGGCGGTGGGCCGACCGATTCCGCACCCGTCCAATATAGAGATACCCCTGGACAGCAAGACTTTCCTGTCCAAACACAGCCTCGACATGAAGTTCACGTACACAGATGAGGGGTGAGTAACGTTATATACCTGTCTATATTTCAAATTAAAAAAAAATCATTTAAAATAAAAAATTAAATAGAACAAGATCGCAGAGTTTCTTGCCGGTTCTTCTCCGTGCAGGTGTAGTTTATTGAACCGGTGGTAGATTTTTGTTGACGTTCAATAAGAGCTTAAGTTAGGCCTATGTTGAATAAAGATACTTTGACTTTGATTTCGCCGTGGTGACGCAACAGTCTTCTATGTTGCACGAATCGGCAGGCCCGTCCGGTTATGTAGCACGACCTCACAAGACCGGCTTTAAGTGGACGTTTTATACTTCTGCGTTTCCTCTGATGAGTGAGGAAACCGGTGTCCACTTTGTTAAAAGGTGGCAACGCATCTGGAACCCTACGGGTGTTGCAAATGTCAATGGGCGCCGGTTGTCACTGAACATCAGGAGAACCGCCAGCTCGTTTGCCACCTACTCACACAGAAAAAATACTCACTGTATACGGCGTGTCGTTACAACCGCGACAATAAATGAACACAGATATAGAGGAGCATTTTTTAAAATTGTATTAAGCATTTACATCCTTTAAACATCAATATTTACCGGGTTATTAATATATACAAAACAAACATTTTTAGAACATCCTTACGTATCCACTCTTCAGAACCGAAAAATCGGTAAAATACTCGAATACCCCTTAGGTAGCCAAACTGAATATGAAGTGAAGTAGTAAATGGTTATGAAGAATTTTTAGTTCTCAACATAAATAAAAAGCGAATTATTAGTGGAAAAGATAGTAGCAATTGCTCCCTTATGTGTCGACGCAGATACGATTATTGTTAAAAATTTCGATTAATTTTGTTTCAATTTATTCTACTTACTAGCATTTTTAATTAGATTTTGTTTGTATTAATTATATTGTTTGTGAAATATTTGCATGCGAATGAGGGGAAATATTTCTGTATTTTATATCTGCAATTAGAAATTTATATATTTTATTATTTATAAAATTATTCCATATGGAATATGTTCTTAATCTAATTTAGTTCCGTTCGGTTACTTAAAGCCATATTTTGTCCGTGCTTTTTAGTAGTTTATTAAAATACATAGTATTAAATGATTTTTGTGACTGTTGGTATATACGCAGAAAACTTGAAGCTTGAAACCTGTAATCAGAGAAGCCTATGTATTTTTCCCGGCTAGTACACAGTTGCGATGGTTTAAGTTCATTACATTCTTTAAATTTATAATTGTGGATTGAGTCCATGACATGATAATTGAAATATTATAAATTTTTAAAATAACATTACCTTTAATATGATATATCAAAAGCACTGCGACTGGATTAATAAAATGCATATTAAATTTATTACTTTTATAAATACAATCGCTAATTCAAGGTAATTGGTACCAAACTTATTGTGTTTTAACATTACGTTAATAGATTAATGCTCATGGATGATTAACATTCACCCTTAACTTCTTTTCTGGAACTACATAATATTAACTGATTTAATAATAAGGTTTAATATTATTACATAAACTTTTGAGCAGCACAAAAGCAGTTCCTTAACGTTTCTTTCACGGACTTCTTTCCGTATTAATAAACAGAATATTTTAACAACAACTTTTGATGTGAAACATCTATAGCCGCACGTAAAACCGATTTCAAGCGTGGCAACGCGCCACTCTATATGATGGTATACATATGCAGTAGCGTGTACGATTAATTACTCAAATTTAAATTAATTGTTAATAATTATTTATTAATTAAATTAACTTTAATTAATTGTGTGTACTATTACCGAAGTCACTGATTAAACGAATTAAGTAGTCACGATTTGAAATAAATTCGTAAATTGTTGTATTTAATGAAAATAAATGTTTATTCAATAAATAGTCATCGTTATCTGGAAAAAAAATCGTAATATTGTATTTTATCATTATGACATATTTAGTTCGTATCACAATCTGTTCTTTTCTGCATATTTTTTTATAAAATAATGTCGAAAATTATTTTACAAAATAATGTCGATGTTACACATCTGCCAGGCGTCCCGTGACGGCTCATTTTTTGTTTTTACCTGTCGGTAGGTGTCTTGTAAGAAATATTAAACGATACTTATAATTTTTTATGCGTGGCGCTACTACTTATTTACTTATCTGCTTTTCAATTTCAACGCCGAAATAGGTTAAATAGTGGTGACGTTTCAGTAAATTTGACGTATTATCTGGTTAAGTCAAAAGATGGCGCTGTTAGCAATTCTTTACATATATAAAGAGGCAAAATTCAGGTACCGTTTGTACCAGTGTGGTGTGACATTTACAATGCCTCACATGCCATGGTTGTATTATATCAACAAAAATATCACCTTCAAAAGTATTTTGTAGGTTAAACATGATGTGATTTCGCGTCGCCTTACTTCAGTTCGCGATAAACTTCGAGTGTTATAAATGGTTTTTAGTGAATCAAGTGTTGTGGATAATATTTATTTGTGTGATAAAAAAAGTGTTGGAAAGTGTTATTGTTTATTAAAAAAAAGTTTCAAAATACATAGGGTTAGCGCAACTTCCAAAAACTGCGACGAATAAGGTATATAATCAATAAATATTGAGAAATTTAGTCTTGTACGCACTTGTTGCAATAAATTCTTGCAATTACTACTTTCTAAACAAGAAGCGCCGCGATAAGGACTATAGGTCATTCAAGGTTAACTATGTAAATACCGGTACACATAACCTGAATTTCAGGAACTTTGGGTCACATTGGAGATGGAGGGTGACCTTTGCATTCCACACAAAGAAACTTTTGTCACACAAAATAATGCTTAATTACTTTTTACAGTTCATAGTCCAAACAATTTTTAAAGTAAATAAATAGTTTTTAAACTGTGTTATTGTTAAAATATTGTCTTTTCCTTTTTAATATTCTTTTTAATCTTCGTAACTTTTAGGGTAGTAACATACTTAACTTATGAATGTTTGTCAATTGGTTAAGTATGTACCTAAATAAGCTGAAATTAAAAATATTTAAATTATGATACTACTTTTCGGCTAATCTTCACCAAAATGTAACAGTAGTTATAGACGAATGATAAATTTATTTAATTTTCCTTCTCTTTTTCGCAGTTTGATGAACACACTGGGTTTTGAACCAGACGAGCTGGTTGGTCATTCCTTGTACGACTATCATCACGGTGCTGACAGTGCTTCTTTAGCTCATCAGTTCAAATCACGTAAGTGTTTTATATTTATTATAATTTAAATGTACTACATAGGTCTTTTAGAGGTCGTAGAGGCGAAACCGGGCTTAGATTTTTTTATGTTTATTACAATGTAGAATATATAAATTTGTTAAATAGTATAATTTACAATGACTAAGGGTAGACAAAATAGTTCCTATTTGATATTACTTCAATTTGAAATTCAACGCCCCCTGTGATATTCTCTTTACTATATTTATGATTGTTAATAGCGCCATCTTGTGTGTAAATTTTTGTTTTCCTTATCAACCGCTAGGTGGCAGAAGAAGCAATAGCTTTTCGGAATGTTGTTAATTTATGATAACCGATAACATGATACCTATCTTCTGTACAAAAATAATTTATTAATTTAAAACATGAGAGAGACGTATATCTGGCAATAAATTTTTATACTTTTATCAAAGTTTTATTGATCACATTTCGGTTGAATGACAGGTCGAAATGTTAACTTTCTTACTCGTG
Organism: Iphiclides podalirius; assembly: GCA_933534255.1. Lineage (NCBI taxonomy): Eukaryota > Metazoa > Arthropoda > Insecta > Lepidoptera > Papilionidae > Iphiclides > Iphiclides podalirius. The sequence continues at coordinate 8,975,986 of OW152828.1, forward strand.
ATAGTTATGGTGTTTAGAATAATAATCTTTTGCAATAATCATTTCAAGTTTATTTGACTTTACACCTATATTTTCCAAACTGTTCAGCATTCATATAATAACATAGTCACTATCAAATATTCACTAGATGCATTGTTAGCATAAAAGTGACCGTTAACTTATATCACAATTAGTTAGTGTCACCAATCTTCTTTGGAATTTTCCTTTATTATTTTATAAAAAAAAAAACTTTTTGTTTACCACGTTATTACACATAGGGAAATAAGAACTCAAAGCAGGAATGATATCTTGCGCAGAGTATATCCTCTATTCTATTGGAATTCCTTATGTATCGATTGGAATTCCCATAGTTGGTCTTTAGGCAGGCAATGCCTAAACGGAGTATTAGAACTTAATCAAAAGGTTTTGTTAAAAAATATTTTTCTTAATAAGAAGTGTAAAATAATTTCATGAAGCCCCAAACAGATTCCAAACGTGTAGCGATGGACATGAGAATTTTTAATTGTGGATGTTAATTGATCAAGAATAAAATCGCTGTAATGTAATCTTGCACATCAGATTAATTTATTATGTTCTATAGTACTATGTGCTGCCCAAAGGCCTTCCTATACATATATACGTCATACTTCTTATCCTTAAGCCTTGTCTTATATATAGGGAAATTCACATAATATCCTCCAAATGATGTTTCTGTTATTATTTCACACATTTACGAAAATTAAAACTAAATTGTCATGGTGCCACGTGATTACTCATAGGGTAATAATAGTGGTGACGAGATTTGAACTCTGATGGTCAGGAATAGTCAATTTTAATAGTTTTTAAAATCACTATTTGTTCTTAAAATTAAATTTAAAATGCAAATCGAGAGTTCGCAGTAATTTAACGGATTTTTATTAAGGAGTCGTGTCACGTAGAACTCATGTTGCAATTTCGACGAGCACTATTTATATTTTGCCATATAATGTAAATTATTCTATAGCATGTAAGAATTTTAATTTTTAGGGATGTAGTAATTTTCTTGAGTTTTTCGTGAGAGAAACAAACAATATAATTAATATATATGTGACTGAAAATTACATTTTCCAAGTACTTACTGTGTAGTAAGTAGGGTCATGTAACAGTTTTCACTGTTGCACGAATGGGCAGATCCTTCCGGGTAATTACCACGGCCTCAAAGAAGACCGGTGTAAAGTAGAAAGTGTTGCACTTCTGCGTTTCGTCTGGTGAGTGAGGTAGCCGAGGCCCACTTTATTTAAAGGTGGCAACGCATTTGCAATCCTACGGGTGTTGCAAATGTCCATGGGCGGCGGTTATCACTTAACATCAAGTCAACCGCCAGCTCGTTTGCCACTTTTTCACATAAAAAAAAAGTTTCCATCAAATTATATATCAACAATTTGCCCAAAGACAAATACAGAAAGAATAAAAAACAATATAGGTATGTGTAGTTATTTATGCAAGTAAGGTACTTCTTTAGCGTAACAAAACTTCATGTGCCAGTAGGTACTCTTTGTTTGTGAAAAAGACATTAAATTGATAATGGTTTAATTTAACTACTTGGAATAATGGGTAAATGTCAAAAAGTTGTATTGGTTGCCATGGTGATACCGTGAGGTTGGTTGAAGTTTGCTTTGCAGTCATCTTCATCATGTCGCTTTTTGTCTGTCGTTGTGTGCTGCACGCCCATCTTAAACATTTTACGCTCGTAATTTTTGCCAACCGCAACAAAAAAATATAACTTCAATAATTCATATGATTAACTTAAAATCTTATTTTTTTTTGTAGAATAAATTTCAGGGTTTACTTGTGTTACTTGAGTCCTTATTATTATAGCATTTTTTTTATTTATTTATTTTAAATAAAAGAGTATTTTATTAAATTTGAAATTTGAAATTTGTCACCCGGAAATCAGTCATACTATCTTAATTTTTTTGTAAACTGTCGCACTCTGTGGATCGTTTAGCCACGGACCATAAACGTCTGATATTAAAAGTACGAAAAAAAACAATTTTCAAACAAACAAAGCATTCTTATTTGCACTTTTTTGTTTTTGTAACCAACATTACGAATAAATTTTTAGCACTCTTATATATTTTCTTTTTGTTTATTAAAAAAATGCCCTTTAGGATAACATCATCCTGTATTATAAGGACGTTTTACAAACATACATTTCTCGCGGACAAACACCCAGATGCGAAACAAGTGGGTCACACAAATTGTCCCGTGTGGAAGTCGAACCCACGACCCCCTTGGCAGCTGTGCCACGGAGACATCAAATATAAATTTTAAAACTTAATATTATACGGCACGGGTACATATGCATTTCTTACCTTCGCGTATTCGTATATTATGAATATTAAGCTCGGAATGGCGACACGGTCACGTTATCAACGAACCAGCGGCTATTTCGGCACTTGGCTTACCGCCACGTTATGCACATGGACGCTTGAAAAAATATTGGAATTTCACCACCGCCACCAGATCATACGCGTATGTGCCGCACGTTTTATCTTTAGCCCGGCCACTTGCGTAATGCCTCTGTTACTTGTTTGTGCAAGAGGGCGATTTGAGTTCGCCAATTGTTAACCCACTGGCCGTTGCTAATGGGCTCCGTTTTCGCTTATTTATATTTCTCTGATAATTTAGAAACAAATGTACTTCGCTCCAGGCCTATAGGGGTCCATCAGAAGTCTCGCAAGAATAGTGCCTTTCTCCTTTATAATGCTAATTGGTCGTAAAAAATATTAATCCGTCGCTCTGTCTGTAAAAGGAGAAACCAACAAAGGTACTATCACAATTACTGGAGTTTGATTCATATCTCCGGCAAACGTTATAGTGGTCGTACATTTAATTTCGCAACACATCTGCGAGCCCACAGGCGTTGTGATGTCTATGGGCGGCGTCAATCACTTAACGCCAGGTGAAACGCCTGCTTGTTTGACTCTATCTTTCTCTCACGCATAGATAAAAAAAGAGAGCGATGTTGATTCAGCGACTTTTGGCCGGAATAATAGGTCAGGTTCGAAAAAGGTTTACGTTGGTACAGATCTTGAATAAAGTTTTAGCGAACAGACATGTATAGAAATATGAGGGCATGTTTTTACATAAAAGAAAAAGTGAGCAGAGCTTTGTTTTTAATGTGAAAAATTCTCAAGCGAGCTGTTGCGTTGCCCCACCCAGTTTAACTAGATATTAAGTATGTACTATGGATAGAGGAAACTGTTAAACATCGTTTTAATTTATAAAAATATAAGGATTATGAAATAAACAGCTAACAATAATTATAATTTAATAAATGATCATTTAATTATTGTTCCTGCAAAAAAGCCAATAACAACTACAATAATAGCTACTGGTCGTTAATAATAGAGTCGCCGGTGTCTTATCTTTGATAAATAAAATCGGTCATAGACTACGTGTTATCTTAAATAGACATCTCTTATGTAAGCTATGCTTACTTTGTACAGCTTGATTACTGCTTCGATCGATTCTAGATACGGACTAAGTTCAGCATTCATATGCGACCTATAATTTCGGGTTACGCAAGGCTCCCGAAATAGGCGTGCCTAAGCAAAGACACAAGGCTGTTTTGAACGGAAATTATCTATCGCCTCTAGATCAGAAAGTATCGAGATAAGAACTCCTTCGCTGGTAAACAGTCACAATTTTAAGACGAAATGGCGGACGTGTTCGGTGTTATATAAAATTATGTAAGCAATTTGAATAAACAAATGAAAAATGTTTATTTTGTCGATTGATACATTCACAGTAAAATTGAAACTCCTTTTATTTCAAAATAAGCCAAAATTTAAGTAATAACTTCTAATAACACGATGGCGTTTTTGGATTTTTTTTGTCTGTCGCTCTGAATTTTTATCGCCGCAAGGCTCAGCAATGGTTGAGGAGATTTTAATGAAGATTAAAGGATTAAACGAAAAACGAATTTATGTATGTAAGTCCTTACAACACAGGATAATATTATCCCATAGTCGTGTAAAAAAACTTTTTAATTTACATTCAACAACTGTATGTTATTTCGATACCTATTCAGGTTGCAAAAGATATGAATATAATTGTTTATAAAAAGTATATACGACATTGAGTTTTCCTTTCAACATATATGTTATTTATTCCACGGGAATGAAGTCGCGGCTACTTTAATAAAAACAGCGTCGAATAACAAACAGCGGCTTATGATATGCCAGACTAAACAACCGCCTCAATGTTATCTGATGCAAAACTGTGATACATTTAATTTAGAGTTCATCCAAATAGTCGTTATAATCTCAAAAAAGCCTCTATTTTTTATGTCAGAACGCGGCGAGCGTTATTTGTATTTGTACTTTATACTTGTATACGTGAAAAGGTACTTGTATACATTTTGTTTATAGCTTCTAAGCGACACTAGCTTTAATCTTTTTTTTAAACATTGCCCTCACTTTAGGATAACATTATCCTGTATTGTAAGGACATTTTACAAACATAAATTGCACGAGAACAAACACCCAGATGCGAAACAACTATCTGTGTGTCGCACAAATAGTTGTCCCGTGTGGGAATCGAACCCACGACCCCCGAAGCCGAAGCCAATACCTTGGCAACTGCGCCACGGAGTCGTCTATCAGATTAAAAAATAATTAATCAGTTTATTCTTTTAGTTAGTAATAAATTTAAATTTAATAAAACGTAAACATAAGTTTTCATTAAAACATTTTCGTTTAAACATTTTCTATAAAGAAGGTATGATAATGCCATCTATAGGCAATTTATTAAAATTAATGATAGCGAAATAGTCTTTAAAACTGCATTCTATGAAAGACCTAACCTTAAAACTTTTCATTGATAAGTACTTATTTACTCGTCATTATGTTACAAATAGGTAACTGATCCCTGTACTGAATGTACCGTAATATACAATAACAATTTAATCAGTAAGATTCAATACAAAACAGACAACTAAAGTCATATTGCTGTGACTTTTTAAACCTTAAAATACATTGTATTTTGTAAATATGCTGTTTAAATGAACTTGTTGATAAAATCTGTGGTTTGTATTATTTATCTCTTGCAAGACGTAATATGGTAAACAATACATACGAGTTAATATTGGATATGAAGTCGATTAATAAATCGAGTAAACTTTAAAAAAAAAACTAAACTAAAACTCTCATGCTGGGCAAAAGCATTTGTACAAAAGGAATTGGTACATGTACAATATATATAATATGATACATGTAAGTGTTGACAAAAACCATAATAATGACTGTGAATTCTGACTATTTCTATACAGTAATTAAATTCAAAATCGTAAACGAGCGTTTGCAGCGCGAAATTAAAAAAAAAAACAAACATTCCATTTTCGAAAGAAACGTAATAGTAAGTAATTTTCCCACTTCCGTCACGTATCCCATTTAAAAGCCAGTAATTCCGAAAACCTCTGCTTAAGTTGTTTGTATTCTTAAAGATATTTTGCAACAACAAGTTTTCCCTACTAGCCTCGCCGCGGAATATGGGACGAATGATACATACGAATGAACATTTATCTGTCGCAATGGATTTCCTGCTGACTCAAAAGGAACGGGCCTAATTTTATAAATAAATCACCATCTAAAGACGACTCTCAAATTGACGGTTCACCGAGGAAGCTTAACTTCCAAGAATGCTTTGAAATTTATTAAAAAAATAACTGTTGTAAGTCATAATAAATAAACTATTAATTTATTTTGCTGAAATGTACTACTATCCTTTCAGCGGCCTAATGTAACTTTATCGATCTTTGTCAAGGCTGTTTGTTTGTAATTCGAATGTTTATAAGGGAGTGCTTGTAATAGATAATTATGACGTCGGTATGATATATCGTGTTGATTGATATAAGGACGTGACATAGTATGACGAAAAAAAGGAAACAATGTTTATTGTGCTTTTTTTTTAAATCGTGAGATTTTTTATTCATGTTACTTAGAGCCCAGAAAAATATTACGTACGGAATATGATGTTCCATACGGTATTGTTCAATATAACAAACACCGGTGACTAATTTTCAATTTTTAATTTTCGACTTTTTCAGTCACAATAGCGTAACATCAATCATGGTCGATCAACATTATTAATTGGACACACATTAAGACTGACTTCTCAAGGAAAAAAGAATAGACATAGATAAGAAAAATGTTGTAAAGCTTTATATACAAAATAAAAAAAAAAATGTTTTCACGTTAGTTACCAACAGGAACATTGGTTTCTCTATAATTTATTTAGTTATCGGTTAATCCTTGGGTAAAATAAGAAAAAGATATTTCAAATGTATTCTCTTACAGATTATGCTAAAATATGAACTTGTAAATATACCAAGTGGTTTGAGTTCATTTATAACAAAAACATAGTATCGAATACTTTACGCTTAGTTCAGTGTGTAATGTGTGAATTATGTTATTATAATTTTTTTAATGATTTGTAATTGAACCACTTTCAAAGTAAACACTTGTGAAAACACGTGCGGAAAACACAGAAATGTGTGTTCCGCATGTGCAATCTTCGATATAGCCTTGTCATTACGTTATTGTGTTTTCAATGAAATTTCGCTTCGTAGACACACGACCCCGTCGGAATGCGCGTTCGGACATATTACTTTCAAATAGATCCATTTGTTTATGCGATGTTTTCTAATTTTACACGGACTCGAATATAGCACGAAACGGATCAAATGATTCACCGCCCGTTCCTTATTTTTATTGCGAAATGAAGAAATTGAATTTATTGCCGTGAATTTGTAACATCTTTAAGATACTTGAATTAAGGGTATTTGTATACAACTATAATTTAGCTGTATCACAAGTTCCAAACATACTAAACGTATATTCCAAACAAACTAATAATCACATTGTAAAGATATAGTTTATATACTTTGACTTACTACACTTGAAACAGACTATGGTCACCAAAACATATTTTCACTAGTTGGCCCGCACAACTTCATCTGCGCCAAATCTACCGGGTCCATAAGTTTTGACTTTTAACATAGCGCCATCTGTTGAATACTTACTCAATCCAGCCGATAAACTTACCTTACACCGCCATCTGTTTAAATCTTATGGAAGTTACAGATAACTATAACTCTTTGTCATCTAATAAACAAATAATTTGCAATAAAATAATATTGGGACTATAAATTGAGATGTAAGCTATCCTATCTTTTAAGTTGGATTAAACTGCACACGGTGTGCAAATTTGATTAAAATCGGTTAAGTAGTTTAGGAGTCCGTCGCGTACAAACAACATGACACGTAATTTATATACAGCGTGTCGTTACCACCGCGACAATAAATTAACACACGTCTAACACTACTTGCCAATAATCATAAAAAAATATAAAACGTTAAAAAAATCCATAATTAAAAAAAATATTTTTCAAACAAACTAATTAAATAAAAAAGAAACAAAATTTGTAACATCCTATACAACTACAACTGACTGATTCATACATTCAGACACTTTTTCATTCGTTGCCGCAGCGTCGCACTACAAATCTCTCCTTCTAACTGTATGTTTTATCTCTTTCATTCATTTTCTTCATTCAACACAATCATATGCTTTGTGACCTTTACAAATAAACTTTACGTTACCGTTTTATACGTAAGGGTGTTCTAAAAACGTTAGTTTTGGAAAATTTAATAACTCTGTAAATATTGATGTTTAAAGAATGTAAATGTTTAATACAATTTAAAAAAGTTATCCTCTATATGTGTGCTCATTTATTGTCGCGGTGGTAACGACACGCTGTATAATAAGATTGGCGTGGATCGAGCCAACACCATCCCCGTGCACAAGTTATAACTTTAATATTCACTACGTCAATTGCCATTAATTTTAAACTTCTTAAGTCACCTGTGGTGGGCCTTAATGGCATTCAAATTTCGCCGCCGACCTTGACGTTGATAAATTAGCAAGGTTCACCTCGGGTTAAGTGAAACATGTGGCCAGTTTGAATATTAAATTCCTATTACGTCCAACAATTGACTTCTTGTTCTTGATACATGGTGTCTTTGAGTTAGGCAGTTTTTTATGTGAGAAGGTAACTGCGAGCTGCCGGTTCCTGATGGTAAGTGACAACCATCGGAAATGGCAATTTAAAACAACCGTAGAGTTGCAGATGCGTCGCCACCTTATAATAAAGTGGATCCCGGCTACCTCACTCACCAGACGAAACGCAGAAGTATAACACTTTCCCTTCACGCTGCTCTTCTGTGAGGTCGTTTACTCGCCTGTTCGTGCAACAACGAAGACTGTTGCGTGGCCCTACCACCGTAAGTCTAAAAAGAACGTAAATTTTTCACGTCATTAGGCTGTAACGGAGTATAAGGATCCTTGTATCTACGTAATATAGGTATTTGTAACTGAAGCTCCTACACGTTTCATTAATTAAAAAACTCAAAGTAAGTATTGAGCCTGTACTGTGTTCCATTTGACCCCAAAAATGAGAGTCAAATATCGACAATCTAACGATATCAATAACAATAATAAAATTTTACTGTGTCTGTAATTTCAATATAAATATCGAAATTTAAGTGACATATTTGTGCGATGTCTAATCTTAAGTCCTAACCATTTACCGTTTCAACCGTTTCGTCTGTAAGTTTCTCGAATATACCACGAAACGGATCAGCGCATTTAATGAAACTATTAGGGTTTATTTTAGATAGACTTATTTTACATTTCATATATACATAATATACAATACATAATTTTAAATTTCGAAACGTGTAAATATAAATCACTTTCGGCCCACGTGTCGGTGTTTTCAGCACCGTAACGATAATGCCAAGGTCGTTCATGAGGTCGCTTTTCATACGTAAAGAAAAACAACTATAGCCAATCGACCGTGTTACTTGTGCCTTAGGCGATCACGTTATTTACAAGTGGTCTCGCGTCACGTGCCCGTCGTCAAGTCCGTTGCGTGAGTCGAAAATAGCCACGGTTCAATTCTGACAGTACGCACGCATTTTGACAGACAGGTCGGGCGGTGTTATATATACAAAGGGTTTATATCGAACTCCCATAACTAAGGTTATATTTCTTTTATGTGAAATGTTGCCAAACGAGCTGACGGTTCAGCTTGATGTCTACTGAATACCGCCGCCCATGGACATCTGCTACACCCGAGTATTCCAGATGCGTCGACAACCTTTTGAAAATTGGGCTCCCGCCACCTCACTCACCAGACGAAAAGCGAAAGTATTATACTTCCACTTTACGCCGGTCTTCTGTGTAGTCGTTGTACTTACTCGGACGAGCCTGCGCATACATGCAACAGCCGAGGCTAGTGCGTAGCTGTACCACCTTGAATTATAACACTGTAAAGAAATGAAATAACGCGTGTTTGTACTCATAAGAATTTTACTTCTTTAGCGTAACAAAAGAAAAATAACTAAATATTTCATCACTGTACCGGTACCCTTTAATTGGGGTTAGGTGTCGATGTGCGCGCGCATCGTAAACATTCACTTAAATCATTTTTAATTCTGTCTAATGAAATTCTAATATGCGCACAATTTTACCCATTAATGTGCTCCGTTACGCGCTCTCTACAGCATTACCTACCCTACCGTGCTGAACCTGCAATTGAATTACGTTCCGAGATCGATTCAACCGCGTAGCGATCCGACGTCTGTTGAAGCACGTGACCGGTTTGCGGAACATCTCTCGTCTCGGCCAACGCGCTCCCGTTAGTCGATTATAAAATATTATTAATCCATCCAGTATAATCCATCACGAGGCTTGATAGGTGAGGTCGCAGTTATAATCTCTCGCGTTTTACTTGGGGAGATCACATGACAGTCTTCTCTGTTGCACGAAAGGGCAGGTCCGTCCGGGTAAGTACCACGACTTCGCAGAAGACGTGGAATGGAAATGTTATGCTTCTGCAGGGACCCATTTTTAAAGGGTCTGGCCGTAATTTAAAAATTAAAGCCCAAGTTTTAGCTAAAGTTGCTTTTTATAAAATGCCTATTATTTTGTACGTCTCTCTGTCTGAAAGTTGGTCTCCTATAGGCTCCGTAACACCTCAATGACTTTAAATTATGATTATATCAGGTAGAATTCAGAATATAAACATTTGTAACTTTGCTACGTTAAAAAAAAGAAACAAAATCATTTATTCCTCGACGTAGGAAAGATATTACGTCTATCGATAGTACTTTTTTTACCATTGTTTTTTAATGAGTTTCCTCTGTTTTACGTGTACGTAGTCTCCTGAGACTAAGCATAAGTTTTTAAAACATATACCTGAGCTATAACGATCCCTTACATGTAATGCAGTAGATTAACTAACTAAAACGAATCCGGGTTAAAACTGCCTTGTTGATCAATGTGTCACAAATTAATCATCATTGGCATGACGACATAAATTGGTCGCCACGTTCGCCGCAATTGTAATCGCTATGACACTACTATGACTACTATGACAAGCTATTGTAGTTTATATTAGTGAAATATGCACTAATGTTGACCCTGTTTTGCCAGCACGAACGTTTCTGTGCATGCATCGTAATAACATCACGAAATGAAAATACCGAAAAAATATCACCGCAATTAAGAATGGGTATAAAACACGTACATTTTTATGAACAAAAAACAAAATCGACTTCAAATATCTCACTCACTATAATACATTTTCTATTTGATTTCATATGAGAGCTAAACCGAACAAAGTACAAAGAGAACTTTTAAAATTAGTTCTTAAATGACTGAGTCCTGAGGTTACAAACATGCAAAAAAATATACAACTGAACTGAGAAAACGCATTTTTCGAAATCGATTTAGGTTCGATCTTACTACTTACTACTACTTTTACACAACTGTAAAAATATTGTGTGATGAACAAAGTATTTTTCTAGTGGCTGAGTGTTTATTTAAGTACAATATGTATTTATTTACAAAAGAAAAGTATGTTTAAGTATGTCTATCAGTGATCTAGTATCCATAGTACAAGTCTTGTTTAGTTTGTGACTAGAGAACGTTGTGTAAAAATGTGTCCTAAAATATTATTTATTACTACCGACCTGACCCGGGAAACGTTGTTTTGCCATATAAATTATTTGTAGGGTAGAAAAAAATGTTTGGGGTGGACCTCCCTTAACATTTAGATGGATGAAAAATAGATTTACGATTCTCCATCCTGGCCGATATGCACACAAAATTTCACGAAAATCGGTCGAGCCGTATCGGAGGAGTTCAATTACAAACACTGTGACACGAGAATTTTATATATTAGATTTATTATTATTATTAACTTAAAACTTTTTGTACAATCGCGGATTAACACCATTGCAGGTGTTCTCTACCAGTCAGCCTACAAATGAATAGAGAAATAAGGCAAAAAAATAATAATATTTGCTTTATATTATGTTAAAGTTTATAATATAATATAGTTTTTTATATTACCTGGCTGTACCACAAATTCCATAGCTACGATAACGAATGATAAACAAAAAAATTGGCAAGCGAGTATGCCAGACATTATATAACTCCCTCAGCCCTCTCAGCCCTCAACATGTTTGATGTTTCCTTGTTTACCTTGTTACTTACCTTCAAAACTCAAAGCTAAATATATTCATTTAAAAATGTCAATTTTGTCCCTTGCCAACAACTAAAAGTAAGTACCACTCGCAGAACGCTTTCGATAATATATTATTATTATTATTTATGTTTTTAAAATATCACCTGAATTTTTCACTGTATAAGACCCATGCAGCAGCAATGCTGTTGCTGACTGACTCGTCTGGACCTGGTTACCGAGCTGGTCAGTTATCTTTTTTAGGGTTCCTCAAAAGGTAAAAAAAGGATATAAGTTTAGTCTCTTGTCGTCACTCCGTTTGTCACTGTGGTTAGAGTTGGCAAGGCATCTATTCGCAACCCTACAGGTGAAGTAGTTGTGTGTAAGAAGTGGTGATTACATAACATTGGATTAACCACCATTTGAAACATGAGTGACGAACTGTGCAAGTGTGCGGTACGTCGATGGATGCAGGTGGCAGCAGTGGACTCAAACAGGCAATGAATGAAATTATGATGATGATGATGAACCACCATTTGCCAACTTCTCACTGTTCTAACGTCCCTGTACCCGATACGGAGTATTCAGAGTCGGCACATATTTCCCATCATTACCAGTCCATATAGAATAGATAGGTTTTTAGTACCCATATTTTTGTTTTGAAAACAGTAAAGATTTCGAGCACAGGCATGTTGGAATTCTTATGTGATTTTCATTTTGATCATCGTCCCTCATGTGGAGACATACTTTGGGATGTTGCCAGCATAAAAATGTTTTCGTTTATAGACGTAATGTTCTACATACAACAAAATCATACGAGCATTTCTATGTTACAGCTGACTCACGTTCTATTTTGTAAATGTGTTCGTTTTAGAACTTAGTTGAAACATCAACCATACATAGATAAATTCAGTGCATTGTATTGTGTTAGAAGATGCGTGCAATGTGATTCTTACAGATAAATTATTGTTAAAAAGCTTTCGTTGCTTCTGAGTAACATGTGCAAGCGGTCTAGCCCACAACGCTAAGCGATGTGACGAATTCAAATCTAGGCATCGTTGTACAAAATTTTGTTAAACAATTTATCTATTAAACTCACATTATTTTTGTTTAAAACCATGCTCTCATATTCATCATCTAAATTTTGCCTTTTAACAGACTTCAAAAAGTTTGTATTTTCTTTTCCTTTTTTTAATCTCATTATAATTTTACAAATGAAACTTACACAACATATACTTTTACTTGTTGCCTTTACTTCTAAAATAAATAAAAACATACGTATCTGGGTTCAGCTTTATTACAGCTGGTTAAATCTGTGTCTATCAAATTAAGACTCCTAGATTACAATTAATTTTTTTTATCATTACATTAATCTCCTTTATCTTTGTTTTGCGACAAATTTATGTTCATGCTAGTAGTGCATAATCCCTGACTGACCCAATTAAGTAAAAGCTTTTTGGTAATTCATCTTAGCAGATGCACGTAGTTTTTATATTGGAATTGTATGTATAGTTCCTCCACATGTTACTCTATACACATCATAAAGTCGTATAAAAGTATTCACCGGCTTCCCGGATTTGAAAAGATTTGCTCCGTAACAATGATATATCGCGTACTAAATTCGGTGCCGTCCCGATATAAATGTATCCTAGCGACAATTCGGTAAGTGCAATGGAATTTTATCTCAACCTCGCAGATTGTAATTCTCGCCACAGCGCCTTGAACTTGAACGCCCGCAGCGTCGCACGAAAATACGTCCCTGGCTCAAGGTCGCGTAGACACATTCAGCAGCCGTTTGTGTGGAATTATCGTGTAGAAATTTATTCGCTACTTCTAAAACCCGGCTCGCCCAGATCGGTGCGTTGCCGTGATACCGAGTCTTCTATAACATCATCATCATAATTTCAGCCTTTTCACTTTTGAACCTACCCCACAGACTGCCACGAAGCACGTTCCTAAGTCTCTTGCATTCATCAACTTCCCCAGTAGTGGACTTTTTCCATTGTTCATCGGTCGACAATATTATAAATATGATGTAAACGTAGTTATGAGTAAAACACTGTGTAAAAGATTTCCCAAATTATCTTACCTTCTTTTGATTCACTGGATCGTTAGTTAAAGTTACATTAAATAATAATAAGCAGTAGTAAATAGTAAAATGTAGTAATGTTAGCCTGAAATTACAAGCCACCTTGGTGCAGTCGTCGAACTTTGCATGCGAATATTTTAAGGTAGGCACCAATTCACGAAAAAAAAAATATATATATATATATATATATATGAAATGTATTTTTTGTACGTTACATTTTTACTTCGCTATTCATTAAATTACTAAAACAGGATTAACTTATTAACATTACACATTCGGCTTGACCTTTGTTAACCACTTAACGCTAACTTATATGGATATGCATATTGTTATTGAACAAGCACTTGTTATATTTTTATAGGTTCCATTTTCTATCTAATAATAATGTAGATATATGTATAAATATATACATATATATATGAATATAAATCTACAGAAGAACTTGCAGTCCATGTATCTATCACAAAAGTGTATGGTAAACAATCAAATAGATGTTACAAGAAAATTAATATAATTATCTTTATCGTTTTTTACTTAATATAAGCACATTAATAATGTAAAACAAGCTTTTCAGTCCGCAATGCATATTTTACCACTTTAAAATAATTTAAATCAGTTGCTAACGAGTATCATTATGAAACGATCTGTAACTTTAATAATTATTAATTCATGATTTTACCAACAATATCAAAAGTGAAGGATAAAAATCTTATTATTCTCTTTAAAAAATCTTATTTAGGACTTAATTTTCAAAATATATAAAAAAAGAATTATACTTCTTCCAGATTTTCTCTTGTTAGTCTTCCTAATTGACGCTATGATTTATGTTTATAAGAACTTAGAAATAACCGTGACATTTATATTAGAAAAAAAATTATGTACAAAGTAAATAATGATAACCATAAATTACATGTATATCTTAAAAAAAACTAAGTTTGGTATCTTTCATTGCATCGAGTGAAAATAATCCGTCTTTGAAACATAGATTCGTTTAAAAAGTCTTACAATTTAATTAGACAACCTTAGCTTGTTTAATAAACGATAATATAACACTATATTACATCGATATTTATGGCCACAGTACACTGTCTCCGAACACTTGCAACGATATTTTTGGTTTCCTCTAGTTTAATTTGCTTTTACTTTTAAAAAAAATTTTACAACTCTAAAAATACACCCTCCAAAGGTTGGGGTCCTGTTTCTAATGCCATTCAAATGTAAAGGGGTATGCCGTAAATACGGACGGGCTTCATTAGGGCGCGGAAATGGAACTCAATCCGCTTCATAAGATTTTGTTACCATAACATCCCTTGCTTAGACTGTACATAAACACGACAAAGGCGCTTTTGCTGCCGTGTTTCATGAAGTAAAACGATAGTATAAGCACTGTTTGTTTCCTCAAATCGTTTGTTAACATCACCTCTTCCATAATTGGGAAAACGTTGTCGTATTTGAATTAGGTGCGAAGTCGAAGGACGTCTGTCCTTATTCATCCAGTTTGGCTGGACAGGCATTAGGACACAGTATAGTGTGTAGATACAGAGCAAGCTGTTGTTCAGCTGTGGGAGATATAGATATATAAACTGTTATTTCCATAGTGTAGTTTTTATAGTGTTTTTATTTATAAGATTCATTTTGTTTAATTGGAGCCGTGATAGCTCAGTGTCCGGGCGCTTGCCTTTAATTCAATATACTCCAGCAACCTGAGTTCGGTCCCCGGTGCCAGCACCAATGAAATTGTCAATTTTGAGTGCTGAATTATCACGTGCTCAGCGGTGAAGGAAAACATCGTGAGGGAACCTGCGTATTTTCGAAATAATAAAGAAAAAAAAATATATTTCGAAGATATGTGAAGTCCGCCAATCCGCAGTTGGGCCGCATGGTGGACTGTGTCTGATACCCTCTGTACAGAGGAGGCCTTTGCCCAACAGTGGGACATGAATAGGCTGATACCTTATACTTTATTTTGTTTAATTAAACATAACGGTTCATTACATAGAACAGTTCGTACCAACTAACTAACAAACGTTTTGACTGTGGTAGGGCTACGCAACAGTTTTCACTGTTGCAGATCGTTCCGGGGAAGTACGTACCACGACCTAAAAAAAGACCGGCGTGAAGTGGAAGTGTACACTCCTGTCTTTCCTCTGCCGAGTGAGAGAGTGCATGGGCGGCGGTTATCACTTAACATCTGATGAACCGGCAGCTCACTTGCCACCTTCTCACATAGAAAAAAATATTATTTCTGGTTCGTACGAACACCCCGCTGACAATCTAACGCCGATCCGATATAGCTTACAACTTGCGGCTTAGCAACTTCGCCAACTGATATGATTGCACTTTACAATTTTATTCCAGCAGTGAACCAATATTTCAAAATGGCACCGCCATACCACAGACGCGTTAATTCAATTAGCTTTTAGGCCAGAAATGGCATAATAACTGGGTCAAAAAATTAACGCACGCCTCTAAAGTGTTATCTTTTGCCTTGTCAAGGTTAAACGTGACGAGGCAATAATAACGGGCGTCCATTATTAGCTCCCATTATCCGAAGAATAGTTAAGAACGTGATTGCGTATGTAAATAAAATACAAGATTGAAGAGCTATTTACTTGACTCCTCAACAACAATAACACAAGCTCTCGTGGCTTGTATGCCTTACCTCTTTAGAAAATAGAAACATATGGGTAGTATTATCGAAGTTCATCGGACTTATTAGGGCCTAAAATAGCGGCTGTGGTAAACTAATGTTAGACCGTATTTTTCACGTGCACAATCCGAAGCCACCGGGATCAGTACCCGTGATCTCGTATCTTAAGTATTCGACTGTAACCAGTACGCCGTGTATATAGCAATTTATGCATGCATTACTATTCATACACGTGTGCTTACTAACTTATAAAAATTATACTTTTGCCATTTCTATAAAACGCGGTGTATGTTGTCTAATAATGATCAAATTCCATTATTTTTCTATATTCCAGGTGTTACTGTATTGATAAAAAAATGTATCTTTGGCAATAAACAGAATGTAATTGTTATAAAGCGCTACTTGACATTTATAACAGTCGACTTTGGTGCAATTCCTTAATAAGTCCTTCTTTCGCAATAGGGATATTACATACAGAAATTATACACAGGCACACTAATATAATTTAATACCTACCATCGTTCCGAGCTAATCGAGTCCTCGAATAACAACAAAATGTTATTTCGTACAAAATTTAATCATCCCTAATCTACCCTGCGCCTGTTTTACTGTTATAATCGGTAATATAAACTACGTACGTCCGCCTGTGGTAGGGCCACGCATGGGTAGGCTCGGAGTACCACTGCCTCTTCGTGTTTCCTCTAGCCAGTGAGGTATCCGGGGCCCACATACCCTTCTCTAGATGTCCATTAGCGGCGGTAATCACTAAACATCAGGTAAATCGCCTGGTCCCCCACCCCTTAAGTTTTCAAATAAAAAAAGTTATAAGATATGTAACGGGTATTATAACTTTAGTTTTCAACTAGCATCCATCACAAGACACCTCTATTACTGCGAATTTTCACCCACCAACATTTAAATTAAAAGTAACTGGACTGTTTCTAGAACAATCTATTCGCAACGCAAATTCTGGTATGTATGTAGCTTACACTCATTAAATACATCGCTCTAATGGTTTGAAGCAATTTGCATATATCACGGCAGTAACATGCTACATTGTTTTGCGAATTGTCCTATATATTTTCTAGTCTCATTTTCGCAATTGCTTGTTGTTGTTGTCGGTCTTCGGTAATTCTATTTCGATAGCGAATTTGTGTAACGAATATGACGCAAGACGAAACTCACATAAAAATAGACGTTGATAGCCTATAAATATACTTTACGAATGGATAAAAAATTTATATTTGCCAATAATACAGTTCTGACGGCAACAGAATGTTATTTATATACAATTTAAAGCAACCGTGCTTTCAATAAATTACTGTTTATTTGGAAGCTTCTAATTTGAACTCGATTTGTAAAAATCTGTTTATGTTTTCATTACAAACTCTGATTTTATGAATTTCTTAAAAACTCATCCATTCAATATTCTAATGTAACGTTATCGTTAACTCTTATGAAATCTCAAAATAGAAGGAATATTTCAAACGCGCACGAAAACGTTTCGATGATCGGAAATTTCGATTCATAATCGAAGGGATTCTGCTTAATTTTTTTTACACGTTATTTGTTCAGGTCTCGGTTCTTTCATAATACGTGACCGCTCTTACGTCCCACGTCTCAAACCGCATTCCTACCCCAATGGACTCATTGAAATCAGCCCAACCATGACTGCTGAACACATCCGTGACAACATTCCTGACCGAAAAAAGAGCAATTATCGCTTCTAATATGGATATGGGGAAGGAAAGCGAGCGTTCGATACTTAAAAACTAGAGGGATCCCTGTTTCGAAACGATCGCGATTTTTTTTAATCGGTCTACACATACTACAAACAATATTCGGCAATAAAATGATAACACAAATTGGTGTCTTCCGTACATAGTATCGGATATAGTATTTGTATCGTTCCGTACATAGTATCGTATGTAATGTATGTAGTTGTGTATTATATCAATTCCTTTAGTTGCTATGCAGATATATCGTCCTGATAAAAAAGGGACAATTGTGAGGAACCAGGCCTTTGTCTTCGTGTCTTACTGCAATGTCTTATCTATTTTTAAACAGTCAAATAAAACTTTTACGTATATATAGTGGTGAATACCACGCATTTTTAAAATAATTTTTAACGTTTCGAACACATTATAGAATAGGTACACGATTCAGTCGGTCTCGTGACAATGTCATTATATACACTTTTATAGTGCCGCTCCTGGCGTGGCTTATACCACGATTAGATTGCTTATCACTTGTAGATAAACGATTGCGCTCCGATTTATTTTGTTGAAAGTCATATTATGTAAAATCGTCTGACAAAGCTATCAAGAAGCATTAATATCATCGCGACCCTTAGGGTTTCGAGGTTGTAAAGGTTTTCGTATGTGATATTATACTGCAAGAGAGATTTAATTTTAATACGCGATGGATAAATAAATAAATATTTCTAGGACACATTTTTACACAACGTTATCTAGTTCCCAAACTAAACATAGCTTGAACTATGTGTACTGCATAGCTGATAAACATACTTAAACCACAGTTTTTTTGTACCCAGATACTGGAAAAAACCCTGTTCACCACATAATATTTTTTCAGAAGTAGGGATCGAACCCACACCTTCTGGCACAACAATATTACTAAACAATTATTTTAAATTCTCTGTCAATGTGACTGTAATACTACTGTGTGTGTACTACTGACTACAATGACCTGGGCTAACAGCGACTTCTATCCCGCGACCGTGAATCGAAACGTCGGGAATTTTAATTCAAATTAAACGAGTAAGAAATACTTAAAAATTGTATTTTTAATTTTTCACGTTAACACAAGAATCATTACTTATTGCCTCAGCACATTATTTTGTGTGCCCACACTGTTTATGGGAATAGATATTTCTCGTGTGTTTCGGACTTCTGAATTCGCATGTAGTACTTTAGTTAAAAAAAACGACTAATTAAAACCCTCAACCGTAATAAGAAATTAAGTATTACTCAGTTTAAACGCATTCTGGACGATTCCGTCCCATTTGTTTTATTGGAGTGTGCTCGAAGTTAGGTAGGTAAGAGCACTTAACCCAATTTGTGTGTATTAAATTTGTAATGTCCGTGCGCTGACACCGGTATACCTTTATTAACAATTTAAGAGTTAATTGCTGCACTTGTTTACATTTTACATTCGAGCTTAATTTTAACTCAACTGCCGAAAGGGGGTAATGTTCTTTCGCCCGTATGTTAATTTCATTCGTACACCTGAGGACAACTGAGGGTTCACCAAATGGTAAGTAAGGATGATGGGCCCTGGAAACTTACAATAACATAAATCGCAAAGGGATTTAGATACTTTTGCTTTACGCTGGCTTCTTGTGGGGCCGCTGTATATCCCAGCAAAGTTAGCGCAGTTGTGAAGGACGCAACCCTTTAAAAGCTGTTGCTCCACTATCCTAAACGGTTTGATAAATTTTAATAGCGTGGAGTGCACTTGAAACTTTGGGCCCGTGGGGTCCCCGTACATGAAAGGTTTACGTCCTAGGCTTAACACCGCGGCTCAAAGAATCTCAAAGATCAAGCATATCTGTTCAGCGAAACGCAGCTAGTGTTCATGGCAACATGTCGCGTGGATTAGGTTTATTAGATAATATGTAATTTAGATAGATTTAATGTTGTAAATGTTGGAAAATTGTATATCTTGTGAATTATATTTTGCTTTTGATTTAATTATGAATGCCTCCTAAACTACAATGCCTACAAAAACCTCCAAAGTAACAAACTTTGTAGGTTTTTGCAGGATGGAGAGCTTGAACGTTCACTCAGTCTAAACAATTAATATGAAGATATAAATATTAATTTAATTTTTTTTTCTTACTATATTCTTCTTTCTTCACACAAACAACTAGTCTATCACGCGATTACGTTTATTTATTATGACATGCCGACACATTTCGCTCAACTCAACTCCCTGGAAAATGAATACAATGCTAGGCGTTTATATAATCAGTTTGTTTATTTGGTCCAAAAAAATCATTGAAATAATGTTTCTTTACTCGGTAAACTCAAAGATTCGCGTAATTTTCTCTTTCTGACTCCAAGCTAACTGACTTTTCGTTTGTTGTGATATTTCCGTTAGCGTTTGATATCATCGCAAATCAGATTAATTTATATTTATTGCGGTAAAATTTCTTGTCGTTAATAAAGGTATTTTTGTGCCGTCGTCTTGGCATAAAATGTTTAAAACACAATGCAGTAAACTTTTTTAATCGACGCTCGCATACGATTTAAAACTGGCGTGCAATGCTCCGTAGTTTTTCTTTTTTTATGAAACGGAATTATTACTGGACGATAGGTACAGCTTATTGTAGTAAAAACCACGCTATATATTTTTAATCGCATTAGAAAGCTTGCCTTATATCGGGTCATACAGCACATAAGCGCAACTATTCATGAGTTGAATGATAAGTTTCTGAAAGATTTTCTATGTGTTAATATGGCTGTTTTTGTGTTCTTCATACTTATTTAGTATTATTTGATTAATAAGGGCACTTTATATATATTTATCACTGTATTTTTTTTACTTTAACAACATTTTTATTTGTATTAAAACAATACAACTACACATTTTATTTATTTATTGTATTAAGAAACGTTCACTACCTCAATTACGAGTTCAATATAGTGCATTTGATCCGTCTGTTCTTTTTGAACACTCAGTCCACACCATGAATAATAAGAGAAGAAATAATTTATGAAGTAATATTTAATGATCTTTTTTTACTCGAAAACGTGTCAAACGAGTTAAGTGAATAACGCCTTCCCGCGATAGATGTCTATATCTGCAACATCGCATCTTGCAGATGCGTTCGCGAGCTTCAAAGATAGTGGGTCCGGTTACTACACTAACCAGGCGAAACGCGAAAGTATATAACATCCACCTCTCGCCCGTCTCCTGTGAGGCCGTGATACTTCTTCGGACGAGCCTGCCCATTCGTGGACAGCTGAGCTGCTGTGTCGCGCAACCACAGTAAATTCTTACATATAAAATGTAATTGAAAAGCAACTTACCTATCAGTACTAACAATCTCAATTAATATCTACCACTACTAACGTATAATAATAACAAATGCAAAAGAGAAACTTTGCTGCCGTTGTTAAACTTGTGTACTTTGCCTTACTTAGCTATAAGTTTTGACGTATTTTATTATCGATCACTTGTTTACGTACACCCGGACGTTATTGTTTTGATTTATTAATATTGTCGGAGATGTGCTCATCTAAATTGTTACGTAAAACTATTTTATTTATGTCGCGTTGACATGACCGTGGATTTTGTAGTTTGAAAAGAAAAGAATTAAAAACAAATGCCATACAATCGATAACATTTGTTTCACTGAATATGTGTCAGCATTTGCATAAAAAGAAAAACAAATCACTCAGAACTCGTTAAATTAATATAATTGGGATTGAACAGGAAATTCAACCGACTTCAAAAAAGGAGGACGTTCTCAATACGACAGTATTTTTTTATGTTTGTTACCTCAGAACTTTTGCCTGAGTGAACCGATTTTGATGATTCTATTCTATTTTTATTTAAAACCTGGCGCTTCCCATGTGGTCCCATACTGATTTCATTGGTATTGGATCTCGGGCTCCGGAGATGATTAAGGAACTGAAAATCAATTATAAAATGAATAAAGAGCGAGATATTTGAAGACTTTGGTTTTGTTTTTCGTTAATAAAAATAGACTTGTGTAATGCTAAGAAATGGCATCTTTATAAGTTGAACCAACTTACCCGTCGGCGTTGTTCTATTGAAACAAAGGAACTAAGTAGAAAATTGATACCAGAAATAAGGTTAGCTTAGGTCGAATAAAGTAGTAGTTTTACAGCATCATAACAATATAAAATAACGGCACATAATTATTTAATATAGTTTGTAATTTTATTGTACCTTTATAAGTCAAACAATATCTTTCCAAAGAGTTTATGTAAATAAATTATACATGAGGTTATTGTTATTTATTTTTGATGTCACGGTTGGCGCTATAACCTGTGCAGTCTGTGACAGTGTGATTGCCAGGCATAATCCTATATTCTCATATGGCAGAAGCCACACAAAATTTTTGGGTCTCGTAATTATACTAAATCTTTCAAGCTATCGCGTAACACGCTCTGCATAGTCGTATAACGATTTAAGAGAGAAATAAACAACGAACTAAAACCGCCGAGTGGTTCCAAAAAAACATAGAATCATAGTTCCATAACAACACACTGTATCGAAGAAACAACAGCATAAATGTATAGTAATATAATTCATTCGCTCGCCTGTCCTCGCAACGTTGCTAACCGCACATCTGGCAAGGGACCAAATGATACCTGTGTTACAATTTTTCAGAATAAACTCAACCGTTTGTATTGTTTCTTTATCACACTAGCTGGTTCGGCAAACGTTGTTTTGCCATATAAATGGTATCTAGAGGAATCGGAACGCACGCATAAAGTTTTTGACAGGTTACAGGTAGTTGGGACAGACATAGTTGACAGGTTGACAGGTACAGTTGGTATGGGAAAATGAAATTGCCGCTATTTCGATTTTCCATGCAATTTTTTCCATAATTTCTCATCGTTTAAACCTTCCCCAAATATTTCAAAACCAAAATTAGCCAAATCGGTCCAGCCGTTTTCGAGTTTTAGCGAGACTAACGAACAGCAATCCATTTTTATGTATAAGATAAAAGATGTGTCGCCAGGTTAGAGTATACTTCCCTTCCATCACCGATGGTAGCAAGTATTAATAAATTAAGTAGTAAGCTCATTAACGCGGGTTCGTTACCCAGCCTAACATCACCGATCACAGTCTAGTATTATGTGACTTTATGCGGCAGTTAACTTTGAGTCACGTAAACTTTCTCAATATTAGAACAAGGTTAAAATTTCCACACTCTTTCAACACTAGAGCTTTACTTGAATTACTTTTCAACTTATTCACTGAATCGATGAAGGTTTATTCTTCGTCTTCGCAAACACGCCCACTACTCGATAAGAGCTTGCTGTGAAATGTATGACAGGTACCGTTTTTTCTATCAAACGTCGAACTCGTCTCTGCTTATCTGCCTCTTTCGCGTGACTGCCATCGGGTGAATTTTCGTAAAACACACGCTAGTCACGAAAACGAAATGGCCCTCAAATAATTTCTAATAGAACTAAATAGTAATAAAACTAATAGAATCCGGTAATTTCGAAACTACGTGTGCGTCAAAAACATTCTGTACATTCTAGAATGTGAACGAAAGGCTTCTCTTTTAGACGAATCTAATGTAAATTGTGCATGTAAACTAGGTTTGTAAGATCGGTTTGTTAAATAAAATGTCTACGGATATATTTTCACTTTGATCAATGATCATAAAATTTTTACGTATCTTTCTTTTTTACGTATTTAATGGGTTTTTGTTTGTGCCTTGTGTTGTTATATTAAGTAAAAAAAGCAGACTTGTGAACAACGTGTTTTATTGAGAGTTTTTCTTGACCGTCTCAGTTTAGCACAAAGTACCATATAAAAAGGAAGAGGAAGTTAGTGTTGCTACTTATTTCTAGTGTTGTGTCAATCGACAAAGAAGGGCACGATTTATTATTACAACACCTTGTTTACATTCTTCACGTCGCAACTGCTTAAAAGAAGATAGGTAATGATACTAATAAAAGATGCTTCTTAATGATCTAGGTCAAAGTAGTCTCCTTGTGATGTGAGTATGATGATAATGAATATATAAGCAAACAGCCCTCTACTTTTCGTCAATTATATGTCAGTTTCTACGCAATGAATTCGCAATTAGTTTAGCTCAGAAGGGTCTAGAATTTACTTCACTTATATGTTGTAATGTTAACAAAGCAAACGAACGGAATCCTTTGGTAGCAGCGTCACATGACTAACAGATAAATAGTTAAAGCGTAAATATTTGAATAAGACGCTAGGTTAACCGGCCATTTCCTTAGAAATATTTTTAATAATTTTTTTCGCCGTGATAATGAAAGATCAGAAAATTTTAATGAATAAGATGAAAATTTATGAAATTAAGAAATACAAATTGGATGCGTATAATAAATAGGTACTTTTACATGTTAAATTCCGAGTTTGAGATTGGAATGTGGTTCATTCCAATATTAAACTCGGAGGATGATCGTTAAAAAAAAGTGAAGAAAAAAGAGTAAAGGATATCGCTGCCCCAAGTTGATGTAATTTTGTTAATAGCTTTATCGGAAATTTATGTACGTAGATAAATTGTCGGCTACAGATTATAAGAAGGGAACCTACAGATCCTCCATTTTTTATTCTAAACGTCATATTTCTCATAACTTTAGAAGCATGCATCTTTCATATGTGGATAAGCTTTTTTGTTGGGGGTTTGATTCTGATACAAAATTGTTCCATTTTTTATATTTCAAATGGGATATTAGGAATTTTTAAAAGCCTAAGCTATTATTATTATATTTATTCATACTTCCCTCCTTTACTCTGGAAGTTGGTTCAAGAATCCAGTTAGGGCCGTATTTAAATGTCACGCTGGCTACTAAACATTTGTCCACACTACGACTGTTTATTTAGGCATCGTCATAGATTTGCGTTAGCGCTCCTGCCACTCGGAGATACGGGAGTTTTTGCTTGAAACCAATATTATTTTTCAATTTCGTATCTTTTTCTTAGGTACTTTTTCTTTTCACCATTTAAATAGGTACCAAACACCCATCCTATATAACGTTGTTGTCATTTTTAAATTTGCAATGATTTATGTATTTTATCATTATCATGAAAACGTATTGAACTACTCAGCCAGCTTCGATTGGCCTTGCTTGGACAGGCGAATCTGAGATACGTAAAATTTTCCATATCACTATCAACCGAATGTAAACAATGACTACTTAAAAAAAAACACGCCCCTGGTGTTTTATTGAATCTTATATTGACAGTGAACTTAGTTGCAAGTTTTCTTATTTTCTATATATTTACTTAAACTCTCTGAATTGATCGGAATGATCAGAATGATCAATTCAAAGAGTTTAACCATCACTTTGGCAACATACAATAACATTTGAAAAGCCATTTGACAGCTGATTAGTTAACTTCTACGAGGATCAGGCCCGGTTTCTGAAACACTGATCAACGTAGATGTCAACTAATCAGTTGTCAAATGAATTTCAAATTACGTTAAACTCCATCCTTTTGGTACCTAAATTGTAAATTGAAATCAATTTGACAGCTGATTCGTTGACATCTACGTTGATCAGTGTTTCAGAAACCGGGCGTCAGTGTTTCAGAAACCAAGCATTAATCTTACATTGTCAAAATTAGTGAACCGGTGGTAGTTTTCTGACGTACAATCAGAGTTTAAAACAAGCATAATATGTTAAATAAAGAAATCTTGAGAGGTAAAGCAGTTACGTAACCAAATAAATTAAAGCAATTATTATAATGTACATATTTCTTTAAGCTTTTGAAGCATTTATGATTTATTCATATAGGCGGTAATGGATTCTTTTTGTAATACTTAATGTTAATGTCCTGTAATAAAAAATTCTCAATCGTTATCACTTGTGTCATTTTCTCCTAGCCTTAATTTGCGTTGCTTTAGAATAGCTAGTTATTCTTGTATTCTGATGACGCTTGCATAGAATACGTGAAACCACACAGATCTTGACCAATTAATGGTGCTTCATACTAGAACAGGGCGAGCATCAAACACACGATTCGCCTTACTTTACATTGGCTGATGTTTTTGCCGTCTGCAGACTATTAAAGCTTCATTGAACCATTACAATAGCCAAATCAGTTGTGACGTTTCGTGTAACGTTTTATCTTATCGGCTTATATTACACATGTTTATAGCAGTACAATTTAATAATAGTTTACACGACTCGGTTACACATGCCATTATGACAAGGAATGGAAAATTCCTCGCAGATTATCACCCTGTTTCGCAGAATATCAAGTGGGTTGTTTCAATGCAGGTGTAAAACTAAATATATAATATATTTACCATTGTAAAGTTAATAGTAACGAAATTCTGTTAATTCCGTTATTAAAATATTATAACAGGATATACTTTTATAGGATTGACGGTTATTATGTATAATTAAATTTGGTGTTTAAGTTTTTCTTTCGCCATAAGTCAAAATGTTATTAAACTGCGATACCTGAATACTTACTTTATCGTCGATTAATTCACGATACTTCCAACCTGAGTTAGATTTTAGTCTAGAGTCTAGTCAGCCGAAAGGTTAAGAGTAGCCTACATATTTTGATTTAAAATGATGGGAATTTAACTGCACTTGCAGAAGTTCTTTTCACTTTAACGAAGACAACCAACTTGATATTTCAAATCTAGTAGGTTGTAAACGTTTTTGATAGCTATCATTCTGTATTAAAATTTGTACAAATACCTACCATATGTATATACTGTATTTCGTATCTTTCTCTGTGTTGCAGTTTTCTCTAAAGGACAATGCGAAACCGGACAGTACCGCTTCCTCGCCAAGTCGGGTGGCTACGCCTGGGTCCAGACCCAAGCCACCGTCATCATGGACAAACAACAGAAGCCAATAAGCGTCGTCTGCGTAAACTACGTAATCAGGTAGGTCTAGCTTTAAAATTCACAGAGCGCAATCGGATTATATGTTTCGTTTTCAGCGTTTATGTTGTTTTTGTTGTGAGGAATTATCTATCAGATGCAAGAAGTGGATATAAGGTAAGCCATGATTTTACATTACCCTTTTAGTTTAAGAAGTAATAATCAGATTGAATAAAATCATTGGTCTACCGCTGTTAGCTCATCACTACACACTTTTTGCTGGAAATCGTTTTCATTCAGACTTATTAAATAGGAATCGAGTAATTAAATAAAACGCCCGTGTTTATTACAAAGAGTGGGAACGTTATCATCGTTAAAAGCCTACGTTACATTGTGCCCGCCGAAAGCAATTATGTCACGCAAAATGCCATGATGATAAAGCTTAATTAAGATTTCATTTCGTTGTTCCATTGGACCCATATATATATATATATATATATCACTATAATTTTGGATCAAATTTTATTTGTTATAAACGTTTTATATCAATTGTTTATCAATAAATCTATTTAGGATCTATAATTTAATTCTAAAGCAAGAATTCCAAGCACATTATAGCAAGTACCTTTATGAAACATATTTGATTTCTATTTTATTCAGTTATATAATCGATAAATTACATGAATTTAATTTTTGGTTATGTCTCGCTTTAATAATTCAATCATGTTGCAATTAAAGTGACTTAGAAGTTTATTGGCAGGTCTGTAAGCAGTGCTATTTTTAATCAAGTTATGCCTTTTAATATGTATACATATTAAAACGTATTTAATATGTATACATATCATGTATACATAATATGTATACATATTAAATACATCATTTTTAACTGTCACTTGCTGGAACCCGACACTAGATTTAACTTGTCACTGTCGGTAATAGTCCTCGAATTTTGTCATCTGTGCCTCATACAATCATAATCTTAGCTCTAGTAAAATTGGTTTGTCATACGATAAGCCCATCTCACAATTTCGTGGGTCTTTAGAAATTGAGGCGGCTTCCTTTGAAAATCATGATTTATATCCGCGTTTCGAATTAGATCAGCTTTGTGCTGATAAATAGCTTAAAGTCGACCATTTCTAGGTAAAATTCCGAAATTGAACAACAAATTTATTTCCCTTTTTCATACCTTTATAATATTCTTTGTACAAATGCTATCACGTTCATATTATTTAAAAAATTATTTTTACTCTTTTTTATATTTTCCTGTCTAATTCAAAATTAGGAATAATTTTGTTTAATTTTATCTGTTTGTTAAGAGCACTTTTACTATTTTTTAATAAAAATGAATGAATGAATGAATATACTTTATTGCACACCAAAAATAAAACAAACAAAAATTAAAACTTAATGTAGAAGTAATGGGTACAATGGGCGGCCTTATTACTAAGAGTAATTTCTTCCAAGCAACCTTTAAGAATCTGTAAAGAATCTGTTAAATATTAATACATTGTATTTTTTTTATTTTAAAAGTAATTTCTTAAATTCTTTCACCACCCGAACTGCCGATTAGCGACAAAGACCTTTTCCCGATAGCTGATAAAGATATCCCGTAATGAAATGGTCTTAAACCGTTTCCAAATGCGATTTGGCTGGCAAAGATGGCGTCTCATTAAAGAGGAATTTTAAAAATCTCCCCCAACTAAGATATGTTACCAAAGAAAAGAGTTCTTCAATTCTACTTTTTTATCTACATTTGATTTATTAATCCCATATTTATCTCAAAGTAAAGCGAAGTAACAAGAGTCTAAATGTGTCCTCCACCTCTTGTATAGTGATATATGTTATAGAGTTTCGAAATACTAAATGTTCAGGTTCCTTCACGATGTTTTCCTTCTGAACACGTGATAAATCAGCACTTAAAACTGCAATTAACAATTTCGTTGGTGCCGAACCAGCACTCAGAACCAGAACTTGAACTCAGGCTACTCTCGTATACTAATAGTTGAAAAGGAGCGCCCGGACACAGCTATCACGACGTGACGCTTAGCTTCTATTTAGACAATGTTAGAATTTAATTTCATAAACCAATCAGAGTTCTTACTCAATAGGCCCATAACCTTTAGATACGTGGACATAATCCAGTTTCCATGTTGATACTAATATAATCCAATTTGCTGTTTGAATTTGACTAGTAGTAGATCTAAACAAGAAGCAAATGGAAATTTCTAATAGTTGCTTGCAAGTTAGACTATTTCTTACTTGCAAGCAACTATAACAAGTTTGAGCAAGTTTATAACTTTCATTAGTAACAATTAAATAATAGTTTGATATTACACTTTTTTAGACTAAGACTTAACTTTGACACTTAACGTGTCAAAGTTAAGTCTTAGTCTGAGCATATAGTTTGATCGCAAATGTAATGATCATTCTTTAAACTTAAACACATTCTCTGGTTCAAGATGTCCAATCCACAATTTGCGTTTGTTTCCAAAGCGTAATCGATCGAAATCTGAAATAAACGAGAGCGATAACACGCAATAAGTCACAATACTGAACCGTACGACAATCACGCCACTACCCACTATTACACCGACTGACCCCTCGCCTCGAGTAGTAACATATTCTATCGCATCACGAGAACCAACGATATGATAGCTTGTTACTTGTCGTTTCGTACGGAAATATTCGTGGGACCGAAAGTGTTGGAGCGAGATGTTATGTCATTGTTTCTGCGCCGTCTCGACCGCACACCGACTTCTTGGGCCAATTTTGCCTTATGACGACCGCGTGGAACTTGGACATTGCTCGAGATTTCGACGCCAAGTATTCCGATACACATTGTTTCTGCGCCGTCTCGACCGCGACGCTTCGAAGCGTGGTGCGGATGTGTTCGTGATCAATGAGACCTTGAACCGGTTTTTGGACAGGGCCGACTCCCCTCGTAAAACAATAATAATGGACGCTTATTTACTTACATGTTGTCGTAACATCTAGATAAAGTTTATATGAAAAACAATTGTTCATGAGTAAAGTGTTATTTGTTGTCTTCTCTGTGAGCATCTTCCATTTTTCTCGCTCATTTGTTTTATTTTACTACGCGATGGCTTTTTTATGGTGTTTTCTTAGTAAGTTTTTTTTAAATGTCAGAACGTAACAAGCGAGCTAACGGTTCACCTGTGATAAGCGATAACCGCCACCCATTGGCATTTGTAACAAACGAAGGTCGCAGGTGCGTTGCCACCATAGAATAAAGTGGGCCCTGGCTACCTCACTCACCAGACGAAACGCAGATGTATAACACTTCCATTTCACGTTAGTCTTCTGTCAGGTCGTATTACTCGCACTTTCCCGGAGAGGGACCTGCCCATTCGTGCAACAGCGAAGACAGTTGCATGGCCTTACCGTACGTAATTTGGATCCCGTATACTGGACGTTATTTAGATCTAAAGCAGTAGTAATAGTGTGAACTATGCGACTGTAGAAGTTACAGTAGCTGGCTTACCCTATTTTGGCTCCCGTATTATAAATGTTTTTAACCCGGCTAAAATCCGATAACCTAAAATCATAAAAGGATTTCTTTACTTTACACTAAATATAACTTTGAATTGAATAAAGAGGGACATAAAATACTCTGGCATTATATCGATTTGCATTAGAAGAAAAATAACCATCACTTGTATTGTTTCAAATATTGCTGGCTATATACAAATAATTTTTATCTTTTTACAATGTTATTATAGATAAAACCTTCTGATCATAACATAACCTCGTGTTTTTTATGAAGTTCTTTTAAGAAATCATGTGCTTATTATAAATACATCTACTGTATGCCTGTAGCATCTATCTATCTATTCCTTATTTTAAGATAATTTTGTGATTATTACAATAGTTTAAATGCATTGAACTTCATTTAAACTAAACGATGTCGTAGACACTTATTTTTGATTCGAAATTGATTCGCCATAACATTTAATCAATATTTTTCCACTCTGGAAAGTTTTCACAAATAGGCAAGAATCTAAATATAAGCGTTTCATGGCTGAATACGATTTTGTTGCATGTAGAAAACAAAGTTTTATTATTCCTTATACGGAATTATTCAGCAGAGTCCATGCTCCAAATAACTTTAACGTCAACGATAGACTTTAAGCTCCCTAGCCAGCATTTTAGTTTATGTTCGCAAATAACAGCAAAGATGAAGTGATAATTTGACAGATTGATAGTTAATTTAGTTGCCTCCAATGTGATACTATACTTACGTGAAACTTTACTTCTACTTACGTTTACCTTTTGAGCTGATTTATAATGTAGTACCTGTAAGACCTGGAGCTTTGCTCGGTTCTTTTTTTTTTTGGTAAATCATGTATTTGGGAAATAAAAAAATTAAAAATAAAGAAAATGATCTGGTATAGGAAAAAAGTAAAAAAAAATAAAAATATAAAATAGTGTGTAAATGATCGTGATACGAACCGCGGCCGTCTGTTTTGGGGCCGCGTAACATATAACATTTATTTTTTGGGACGAAATTTACTGTCATATTCCAATGATATTTTTCATTCCCAGAAAACAGGGATAAAAGGACATTTTCTAAAAATGAAACCTAGCTAGATCGATTTTTCGCCCCCGACTACGCACATACTAAATTTCATGAAAATCGCTGGAGCCGTTTCCGAGATTCACGTACAAGAATTGCTCGTTACTACGTTAAAGGATAAGATATGCTTAAGCAAAAAATAAGTCCAAAGTTGAGTCTTGTTGTGCACGGATCGCATTTTTAAAATACTCTGTTTAACCGTTCGTTGTTTGTTTTTCCTTATAAAATAATGTTTTTTCTTTGTATTTCACGCAATTTTTTTAGTAATCGTCTTTGTTTATTCATAATAATCTTACCAAGGGTTTGTTTTAAAACAGCCTGGACAATTTTTCACTGAGTCTGCGTGAACTTCGTTGTTGTTTATTGCCTCTTGTACCAACCCTCGTAAGATTTTATAATGAATTTTGTTAAGATCAGTGTAATAAGAATTTGATAAGTGTTTAAGTGTTTTTTTGATACATAGCCTTAGAAGTGATAATTTTGGGTGCTCCAACTTTACCTTTCATCTCCGTTCCAGTTAAAGAATTGATTTGTCTTCACAACCCATAGATTTTGTTTTCAGGCGATTATACACAAAATAGTTATAAGAAAACAAATAAATTTTACATAAGGTATATATAACGTATATTACGCAGTGTGCATGGTCATCTTTTTGCATCAGTATTTCAAAATGTTTAAATATTTAAATAATCATACGTTAACATATTTGCGAACTCTACGTTGATCTCAATCTTTTTATTTATTTATTTTTTTATGTGAAAAGTTGCCAAGCGAGTAGGTGGTTCACCTAATGTTAAGTGAATACCACTGCAGATGAACGTCTGCTACACCCGAGGGTTTGCAGATGCGTTGACAACCTTTTGAAAATTGGGCTCCGGCTACGCCACTCATCAGACGAAACGCGAAAGTACTATACTTCCACTTCACGCCGGTCTTCTGTAAGGCCTGGTACTTACCCGGACGAGCCTGCCCATTCGTGCAACAGCCGAGGCTGCTGCGTGGCCCTACCACCGTAAGAATTTCTTATTAACTATTTAATTTTTTGTAATTTACTGTATCTAATGAGATAGAGAGAATACTGGAAGAATCTTATGGCCAAAAGTGGGAAAACGGAATCCATTCAGCTTGAAATTTTCTAGTGCTAAATCCCACCGTTGATTATAATTTCCGACAATTTTCGAACGTAAAGCAATATTAGCTCGCTTCGACCGTTACAGCTTCAATGGAAAATTTATCTTATCTCGGTTGACAGTAGATAAGGCGTGTTAAGTGCATCAAGGCGGCAATGTATCATCAGATGCAGTTAAGGCCAGGGTTATCTCCACGTTGCTATGCCTCTTCCTCTACACTATCACTATTAACTATTTTCTGTATCGTCTCGTTTCGAATACAAAACAGCGAACTCTTCAATATTTCACGACTTGTTTTTCACTTTTTGAGAATATTTTCAATATCAAGTCCGTAAATTGATATTCAAACCAGTTCATGTACATATATTCATTACGTAACATTTTCTTTCATATATTCACTGTTTTTGTTTAATAATCATAAAACAATGTATTTACGAACAGCTCTGTGGAAACGTTTATCATATCACTCGAAGGGTTCTGGAATAATGTATAACAATCATTTATAGACGTTTTGGTTTCTTGTTTTATTTCGAGGTGCATTTTAAAAGAAAAAGACATTTCTACGTCATTATTTATAGATGCAGTAATACTTCACTTTGATTATCTGTAGTGATGTGTTCACTTTAATTGTCATAAAAATTAACTTTTTTAGAGACCTTACAAACATTACGCTTGCTCTGCTTGAACTACTAGTTCAAGCAGAGTATTTTCCGAGTATTTTCGTACATTAGACTCGAGCCATAACGTTACTCTCAAGCAAATGCAATTTGTGATTTTTTAATTACTTTTGTTTTACTTCGTTTTCAATCATTTTGTACAAAAAACTTCGTGGAAGTATGAAATCAAGCTTTGGCACGTTCGCCGTTGGTGGCTCCTTTGTGTTCCGCTGGATAGTAAGCCAAGTTCAAAGAATTACGTAATATATATTAATTCAAAGACCTTTAAGACCTCTCTAAGATATTGACGATCATATTTAATTAATTGTACATAATCACGTGGACGGCACTACATTTTATAAAAATATTAAAATACTTTAAAGGTATATGTTATTAAGGTGCCATAAAGTGGACAATCTGCGACATGCGTGAGTAACGTGCCTTTATCAGTGCCTCCTTATCGATTGCTGTAAAATGTAATTGCCCCTAAATATTGGCTCGTCGGGGCGCCTCTACCGAGCGCTATTAAATAATCTTTATAGCGTTTAACTGAAGTATGGATTCGGTTTATTCCCTTCATTGCCCATAACACTCCTCGTAAATTATTTCTAATCCGCTTCCTACTCTTGTGGACATTAAATTTCACAGGCAATGTATCATCAGTTGCAACTTAGACCAGGATTAACTCTAATGTAGAGTAGGTTTGCCTCTTCTTCTGTACGTCCTCTATTAACCGTATTCATTCATATCATTTCATTTTGAATAGAAGACAATGAACTTAAATATTCATGACTTATTTTGCATTTTACAGTCAACTTAAACTTGTGTTTTAGGTATTTGTTTAATTTTCTTTAATTATTTTCGTCATAATTTATTGAATACAATCGCTTTCGCAATTCGCTTACAGAAATTTAAAGGTTTATAATTTTTTGTGTTTTCAATGTTTGGTAACATATGCCAAGTTATGGCGTCATTGACAAAAATTTATCGATCTGAATATATGAGAAATATAGACGTGAACTGGCGTTATCGCGTTTAATCGTGTTGAACGTCTGTCTGGTTTGCAAGTATACGATATTCAGAAAGCGGAATATCGCAAAATGGATGCTGGGCCTTTATTGAGAGTTGATAACGTAGTTAATTCGACAAAGTATATGACAAAATGTATGAACCCACCCGCTATCTCATTCTTTGGTATATCACAATACACTCAACATTCCTTAAGAGAAATAAGTGGCTAACTGTTGTTAGGAATGTATTTACAAAACCCTTCCATATTGCTCCCCACCATTTAAAAATTTCCTAGATCAGTGATTTCTGAACCTTTGTCATAAATCACAAGAGGATAAGACAAATAGCTTTTATGATATAATGTCTTTCGATAGTTTTTGTGACCCGCGCTTGTTCTCGAAACCCCAAAACAATTTTTACTTCTTCGCATTTGGGGTTCATATATACCATTTAAGAAACTAAATTTAACGAAATTTATGGAACTGCGTTATTTGTCAGCCAGTCCCTAAACATAAATAGCTAAACTAAAGTAGCAAAAGTCAACATCTGGAAGCAGTTCTCGCCGTGCTCATAATTGCGGCATACGCAATTCGGCATGTTTTGTAAACGATTACAGGTTCTTGTTAGTCTAAACTCAACATTAGGACTGTCTGTGTGTTACAATGTTATTAAAGCTGTCAAACCCTTTCGTCTACTCCTTAGGAAAAGTCCCGCGTGCAATGCCGTTTATTTTCACACGATATGTGGGTCAATGCAGCACCACACGTGGGCCGTGCTAACCACTGCACTAGGCGGGCCGTGCTTTTTCTATTAATAGACATTTAATTGTGTCTTGGTCGATGCTAATCGCTTCAATTTCATGTACGTTATATTCTATTTCGTATAAATAATACGCTCACCTCCACTATCTGGAAGGTCTTTAGAATGTGGGACACATATCTCTCGTGAATTATTACCGCTTTTATAATTTTATTTTTGATGATTTGTTATCTGTTACAGTTCCAATAATTTCTTTCAATTCGTGCTTCAAAAAACTTATGAACGTCCATAAACTGTCACCGACTAGCTAAGATGGTCAAACGTAGAAGTGGGAATAAATTTCGGTCTCATATGCATATACTTCCTCTGTTATTTTTTCTAATACTTTTTAAGAAAACTATTTCCAAGAGGCAATGAGGTCATGCAGGTTTAAATCTAGCCAATACTATTAACAATACAACATTTTTTTTTTATGTGAGAAGTTGGCAAACGAGCAGACGTTTCACCTGATGGTAAGTGAATACCGATGCCCATGGACATCTGCTACACCCGAGGGTTACTGATGCGTTGACAACCTTTTGAAAATTGGGCTCCGGCTACCTTACTCACCAGACGAAACGCGAAAGTATTTGTCATACTTCCACTTTACGCTGATCTTCTGTGAGGTCGTGGTATTTACCCGGACGGGCCTGCCCATTCGTGTAAGAGCCGAGGCTGCTGCGTTGCCCTACCACCGTAATGAGAAAGAATAAAAGGAAGATTATTGAACTAATTAGCATAAAATCAGCATCAGGTAAACGTAGGCACTTTCAATAGGGTACATTCCGTATATTTTTATAAATGCGTTACATATTATATACGTCGATCATATACATTTCATATTATATATTTCGATGTCATAAAGTATCCGACACTAAATAAATTGCACTGATGTAATAAGTCCGTAATTTGGATCCTATGTTCATACGATAAGATACTATGACAGCTGAGCCAATAACTCTCATCCGGAGAATAACGATGCAATCCGCTGATAAAACTATTGTGGTGGCGTGATCTTCTATAGGGGCATCTTTAAGTCCGGCTCATGCAAAATCAGCACGTCTGTCAGAAGCGTAAGGAGCAAAATGGATCGGCCCGCGCGTTTTATGATTTATCATATCCTGGGTAGTCGGACCACGCATTCCGAAATGCGACGTGACTGATGAAAAATAATGACAGCGATATAAAATACACGGAACGATTGTTTAGATGCAACAAATGACCGTGAGGCAGGCGCGGGGTCGTCCAACTCCGTATAGCATCGGGTATGCATCGCTGCGATGAATAAATTTCAATCGATTATGTATTCTTTATGCTCTAGTTGTCCCTTTATGACGGTCTCAAAGGCGAACGTGATTTTATTAGAATATCCAAGCACCGTGTTCTGTTGCGTTCGGAAGAGTTACCATTTTTTCATTTTGAGATTACTCGAGTCATTCCGATTTCGTTTGCAGTCGCTGATTAGATGTATGAAGTCTGGACGAATCTTAATGTATGTATCGTTACTTTAGTCATCAACGAACTTGCGGTATGCAATCTGCACCTCACTGTCGCCGTGCTGCCTGGATATTGCACAGTTGCCCGGTCAGCGTCCCGATTCTGCACCGGGCGAATGCACTGCGAACCCCCTTTTCCAGGTCATTAACCCCCCCCCCCCCCCCCCCCCCCCCCCTCCATGCATACTAGTTGAAAGCACCTAATGCAGTTTTCGCTTAAAGCTGAATGAGGAGCGCGGGCGGATTTCGGGTAATGACCTCCGTTTTCAGCGCAACCTAAACCGGTACTTGTTACGTGAACCTCTTGTACGTATTTACTTTGTCTCTCACTTAATTCCGCACTAGGAATTAATTTGTTTAGTCTAAGCGAGTTTACTTAAATATAGGAAATCAGTGAATTTC
This sequence comes from Iphiclides podalirius, assembly GCA_933534255.1. Taxonomy (NCBI): domain Eukaryota; kingdom Metazoa; phylum Arthropoda; class Insecta; order Lepidoptera; family Papilionidae; genus Iphiclides; species Iphiclides podalirius. Next base: position 9,012,918 of record OW152828.1, read on the forward strand.
ACTGTCGCCATTTAGATTGGCAATGTTTCTAGCACTTTCTTCCATCGCCTTCGTCTCAGCTGGAAAGAGGGCAATGGCTATGACGTCAGTTGCGTCCAATATGGCCGAGCCCACGCGTACGGGACCTTGGGAGCTCGTTACGACCCCTTCCGTCCTTTTCTAACACACTCCTCTTAACGAGGCCATTGTTCTATATTTTTCTTCTTTTTTTCACTTTCGATTACGGCCTTTAATCCAACTACCACTTTGTTCAATGAACTCGCTCTTTTTTCAAATTACCGTTACCTACTTGATTTTCTAAAGATGTGTTTCGATCCCTTTGGTTGGTTGGTTTTCAATACGAATGCAATGGACTCATTAATAAAATATCATGAACGTTTACGAGTTTGGACTACTAAATACTCCGGCGAACGCCGAAAGTTCATTGACCTCTTTATCACCTGTTATTATATCATTCCAATAGCGATTTATGCTTCACTGAGCATTACGTCTTTTTTAATTAGTATTTTTTTATCGAATAACTTTCTGGTTCTTTTTATTTATAATTAATTACACAGTGACATATCGAAAGGTGAGTTTTTGCGTATTCGTTGACTAACTCTGGCCAATATTAACTACAACCTCCTCGCACTGACGAGTCACATTACATGAAACAACATTAAATGAAACTATTTTTACGATTTTTATCGCGTTTTATTTAAATAAGACGTTTCGAATTCTGGCAGCATTCGCGGTCACGGGACGGCCTCTCGCGTTATATCGGCCTTAATTTTGTTAATATTAAATACTAGCTGTTCATCCGTGATTTCATCCGCGAGAAATATTCCTGCCTCGCCCCGGTCGGTAGTAGCATGATGTTAAGTATATAGGGTATAACCTACCTCAAGAATTGGCCTATATAATCCAAAAAGATATTTTTCAAATCCGATTGGTAATTCCAGAGATGAGCGCATTCAAACAAACAAACTCTTTAGCTTTATTATAGATTCGCGTGAGTAGAAGAAAAGGAAGCGTAGCGTGAGTAGAAGAAAAGGAAGCGTACTTCAGTCATGTGGCGTGGTAATTAATTACATTCGCTGTTCACCGTTGCCTCCCGACTTGTCACACTTGCCTCAGAAATGCACGACTTGCCTCACCCAGGCAGCCTTCCGGATAGCGTGCAACTTTCGTAGTTCGTCGAATTCGACGGGCCGCGTGTATGTGGTCACGTAAGCTTATCTGTCCAGACTTAAGACCGACGATTCAATAATTTTCCTCAACGCGCACCATCATACCGAAATAAAGTATGACACACCGCTCAAATACCATTCATATTACACGTGCAGTTGCACTTGTTTATAGTTTATATACGCGCATTATTTAATAGAGTAAGTGGCAAATAAGCAAGAAAAAAAAAGACTAGAAGAGTTCCAAATACCTTCGGGATATACGAATCTTAGAATGGTTCATCGGACACAGGGTCTTATAAAACAGGGGCTAGTAGAATTGATGTAGTGAAGAAAGCACATTTAAATACAATCGGTGACACCTCTCCGGCCTTGACTGTTTGAACAATACTATTAAAGAATGCAGCAATCAATTTTCGAGTACTTAGCGTTTCGCGAATTTGCGCAATTATATCATCGATTACTCGAATTCCGCTGTGCCGAATGTTGATAGGAGGCCACCAAAACGATTGATTAATTCTGAATATAAAAAATTTTTGTTATATTTCTTTTTCTTTGAAAACATACTGTAGTAATATTATCGTAAGTTGCAAGGACGTTTTACAAACATAAATTTCACGCGGACAAACACCCAGATCCGAAACATTTATCTGTGGGTTACACAAATAGTTGTCCTGTGTGAAAATCGAACCCACGACAACCGGCGCCGAGGCCAATACCTTGGTAACTGCGCTACGAAGTTATACATCAAATAAGCCCCTCGCCTGATACGTGCGTTTGGTGATGTTTTGCAAACCCAAATCACTGAACCAATAACTCCATAACAAGTTTCCATCTTAGATTTTTTTTTTTAATTTTGATGACTTAATAATTAATAGGGCTTAATGAATTATAGATGTGATCAGTACATTCTATCTAAATATAATCAATAACTGCCGTACTACGATATAATATATCAAGAGATGTTGCACCGACATAAAAAGTATGAACGCAGAGTACACCTAGTATAGACTAGTAACAAAATTGTAAAGATCATACAAAATGTACCCCGTATGGGAATCGATTGGTTGCTATGGAATATAAATTTCATTTATTAATGGTAGCGAATCCGAGTTGCGAGATAAAGCGAAATAAATAAATTACAAATTACCGAAACTCCCAAGATTTGAACAGTTATTGAAACTCATAGGAGTACATTAAAAACGAAACGATTTGCCTCGTTCCGACGCATAGAATTAGTGGTGTGATGACGACTCCGCTATAATGGTACTCGCTAAAACACCGAATGATTAGTAATGGAGGCTGATGTAAGGCGCTACCGCATTGGATAACGCTCTTCGAGTCACGTACAGTCGAGTGTAAAATTTTGATAGCCTCGCTCCTTGTTACTTGCTTATAGCGAATGTCACAAGTTCCTTTTGTACGGTGCACCGAACTTTGCACGTGAATGTACGTAAGGCGAGTGGAAATCGGGGGTGTAGTCGGGTCAACGAACCCCGGCGAGTACGGCCCTAATTGCATAATGATTCGCGACCAGCAGCGATCTGCGTCTTGCATTTCGCAAGCCGCGCCTGACCTGGAATCGACATGCGCTATATGCGTGTCCCTCTTACGAATTTATATTTATCAGTCCCACTATCGAAAAAAAAAAACACTTTCAGTCCAATAAGCGAAGTGGACATGTAACAAATACGAGGTGAATTTCAAATCGGTTTTACCAATTCGCGTCACTAAATTCAAATGAAGCTAGGGACGAATAAATTTTAAAATGAGCAAGCACATGTTGAGGAAAGTTTACACAACGAAGACGAGTTTAAGACTTGAGTGTTTAGAAACTAAGATGTCTAATGTTAATTTTATTATATTCTCAGCTAAAAATGGTTTACGCTAACGCATATGACCTCTCCTTACGAAATATTAGAACTCTTCTGCTTCCGGTTTTAATTCCCAACGGTTTTAAGTTTCGAACTCTTTACAGCGTTCATGGTCACGGGACAGTCCATGAACGCTGTAAAGGGACTAACAAAAATAAACGCGATAAATCAATTTCATTTTACTAAATGAAACTGTTTACGTTAAACTGTTTACATTACTATGTGTAATCGCGTAAATAAAAGAAATCACGATACTCTTCTGCTTCCATGACATTTTGACTGATGTATTATCGACTCGTTGTAGTTTAACTATTTTATTATTATATTAACCATTACATTGCATAAATAAAATAAAACATTATCACCCACGATAGCATCTATTTCGATATCCCATGTTTATAACGTTAATTGCGGAAAGTTAGAGACAGAAAATTTTGGAATCGTTTCCCTTTACGTTATTGGCAGCGCTATGCTTAAACTTTTTCACTTGTAGAGTAGACTTTGCTAGACAAAATGGCGCCATAGCTTTCGTGATTCCCCGTACGCGATCACGCCACGCGGTTGCCGGTTATACTGGTTATCACCGGTGCCCCTTTATTGCAAACAACACTCGTTCTTCTAAATATAGATAATGTTATTTAAATACCATAGCAACATATGAAATATGAGCATAGCTTTTTTTACTGAGGTATTTGTGCTTTTGAATATCGTCCGCTGACTGAGGTAACTGAGGACCACTCTCTTAAAGGTTAAACATCAGCTGAACCGTCCGTTTTATAGGCACCTTCGTCCATAAAAACAAAAAGAAAAGAAACTGCTCTACAAATTTATTCGGGTCATTTTTCATCGAGACGTTATTAATGGTGCCACGATACAGTAAGATACACTACGACCTTTTTTTTTTTTTTTTTTTTTTTTTTCATTTTGATGCGTCTAATTCATTTCACACCGTGGAAGAGGCCACCTTTCGTTGAAAATGAGTTGTGATTTATCTTTATTATTCTTTAATTTGCCGTCTCTACACACATGTCGATGTATAAAATAAAAACGTTACACAGAAAACTTGCACAGAGGCTGCTTATTTCAAGTAAATGCTGTTTGGTGTGTACTTAAAATATGTATACAGCAAATGATAATTAATATTAACACAAACATGCGTATATATATATACTCTTACAAAAGTAAGATAAACTGAACTTTTCGATGGGCATTACGTGCAGTTGCGTAACAATAGGGTGGTAGGACTGTTAAAATCCATGGGCTTTAAAAGTCAAATTTCAAATGTGTTACAATCGGTCTACATGTGGCAGGCTTGGTGTGCTCTTGACTGTACGTGATGGCTTATGAAAATGAACTAAAACGCCAGTTGATCTTCGCACTCCATGTAATGAATGAATGGTGTGGCACCATCCGATGAATTTGTGTTCTTCTTACGGCGTAGTTTTTTTTTATGTGGCACTGAAGGGTGGCAGATGCGTTGACAACTTTTAAAAAAGAACCTCACAGAAGACCGGCGTAAAGTGGAAGTATAATACTTTCGCGTTTCGTCTGGTGAGTGAGGTGGCATCTGCAACCCTCGGATGTAGCAGTTGTCTATGGGCGGCGGTATTCACTTAACATAGGTGAACCGTCTGCTCGCTTGACAACTTTTCACATTAAAAAAAAGTGTTGAAATGCGAAAATATAGTACCTTCACTTCACACCGGTCCCGTGTAAGATCGTGGTACTTCCCCGGAAAGCCTGCCCATACGTGCTACAGCAGAATCTGTAGCGAGATCCTACCACAGTACCATATACCACCTATAACGTTCATTGATTTTTTAATAAATATGGCGCATGACCATACTAACTACCGCAGTAATTAACCTAAGTAATTGCGCCACAGATTACGTCAGCCGAATACAAATCCTAAATCAGTCTCTACAGTATTCAATACTTACTAGTTAATAGGCTGTATGATAATAAAAAGCGTAGTAGTGTATACTCTAATTTCTTTTATGTTTGTATTACGTCAGAATAAAAATTGTTACATCTTTCTGCAATAGTAAGGGGCGTTCGCTTAGTCACGGGCCCGTTTTGTGAGCGTCCCGCGAATTAACATCAGTTGGTGAAGTACCGTTGCCGTAGAGGCTTAGTGACATACGATGGACTATAGTGTAACTGATATACGAAATCCTGTCTTTTACTAATAAACGCGTTAGTCCATCCATTTTGATGAATCGCCCAAGTAAAATCGAGTTTCATCATTTGCGTACTTGTTAAGTTATTGTGTCAGTTGGGTTTATTATTGGCGTGACGGTGAGTTGAGTTTTTAATATCTATTCCCAGGTGTGAGTTCATATAATAATATAGGTTTTACGTATTTAAAAGTCAATCCTCATCGACCAAAAGTATAGTAGTACACGACTGTTCACGATCGCGAACAGTTGGTTTGAATATTCTAACCACAGATATATTTGGTTACTGGAGATAGAATTTTGACGTGAATATCATGGATCTTTTGTTCAAATATGGATCATTAGTAACCAAATATAATCTATAGATAGTGTACTGAAACCGGCCGTTCATGAATAAGTTAGCCTATTTAGTGTGAATCTTAATAGCTGTCATCATTCTAAATTCTTCAAATCCGTTCAGCTATGGCCCCACATGGAAACAAAAATACATTTACACGAAAACTATTGTAGTGGCACCATCTCCTTATTCCCACCAACCGCGATGCGTGAATTCTACATAGCCGACTCCGTCCCCAACGTTCAGTGGCTGAGCCGGCGTCCATTAGAGGTCGGTTTTGTGTTACGCGGCTAAATTGTGGAACAACGCGCCTTCATACAAGCGTATCGGGTAATCCGACTCCCCGCGCACCTAGCTTAATCAGCCCTATCCTTAGACGTAAAGTAAATTATCAGGTGAAGAGCTAACAAAATGCATCTTCTAAACGCCTCCCTATCTATTGTAAGTTATGAAGCGTTTAAAGTTGTATATTCTTATACAACGTACGTCTCGCTCTTGTGAAAAATAATACTTAATGTACCTTTAAATTGTGAGTTTATGTTCTTTGGAGCTTTACTTATTGCAAATAGGGTCCACCTGATGGTAAGAAATGCCGTCTTGAGCACGATTCTTTCTGGAATTTTCCATCAATCTTTATCTCGTGGTGCACTGGCATTTAAAATACATATTGACGAGAGCAAACACGGTTAATATAATTTGAGGAATATTAAAATGCTTTTGTGTATACCCGGTTGGATCGAAAACGCCTGCAACGTCCCACCTACAATATAGCGACTGCGCCAACAATAGTCAATATATTCATCGACTTCTATCTTATGTAACTCAAGAGTCTAATTAACTGATACATTAACTGTACAATCGTATATTTTTCTTAACATTTGCATCACGATGTGCATCATTAATTAAGGCCATCTCGGGCCACAGAATTAATATATTATTGCCTTTATCCCTTCATCTTGAACCTAGTTTCGTAGCGGTACCGAGTGAAAGCTTCAATTGATCGACCGACACACAGACCCGTTTTGATATATTGATCTGCCGTTAGTTTCTCTTTAATACGAATACTTAGATTTGTTGTTTGTTACAGTTTAAATTACATAACGTTAATGTTACGCTGTTTTTATTGTATACGGTCGGGCAAAAACCCGAACCCCATTTTTCTAAGTCACTATTTCGTGATACAGTAATAACGAAACAGCTGTTGACGCGATAACGTATTTCCTAGAACAGTTAGTAACGGAATATAGAAAAAAATTGTATTGTGCATTCATCAAATGGATAACGTAGCATCAAGCGTTATCTTGCTAGATTTTTCTTTTCATATGGGTTTTCCCATTTAAAATGTGTATACGGTTCTCCTCATAGTAAAGTGATTAACTCCGCCAATGGACGGTTTGCAAATGCGTTGCCAAACTTAATGAGAGTGGGCACCGATAGCCATTCCCACTAGTCAAAATGCAAAGGAACAAAGTAGAGTAGCGACAGACACTGCTCCGTAATAATATCACAACTAAACTAAACTATTTATTATACAACATATTGTTGTAAAAACAAAACGAGTAACTAAAACCTGAGCTGATAGCACTCTTTTTTATACATTTAATTGAAAACACATTCAAAGGAAAAAAATACTTTTGGAAGTTTGACCGTCGGCCTAACCCGCTCATCAGTTGCGTCTGTTATTACTGTAGCTGATAATTGCTCTTTTTTTTTTACTATTGATTCTTGCCATCACTCCGTCAGCGATAAACTTTTGGCGCATAGGAACACCGCGCGGGCCGATTAAGACGTGCTAGTGTCGTCGATGTCTCATTAACCTGAACGTGATCGAGATAGGGGGGCACCCGTCGGGCCGCGTGCCCGCCGAGTGTAGATTCGCCGCCGTCGGTCGCGGCAACCCTCGAGATAATATCACGGGCCCGATGCGAAGCCGGCGTGTGTCAAGCGGGGCGCGTCACTAACTCACCAGTGCGCCGCCGCCTTACGCTTACGTCGCGTATCATTCGCACAGCGGACTCCGCGCCGAGCACACGTCCCGACCGCACGGAACGCGAGCGCTCACACGATCAGCTGTTCGCGAAAGCGATCGCCCGCGCCCGCTTCGCCGTCCAACTCCCCGGCGTGCACCCGTCGCCGTAGCACAACACACGCGAACCCATAGCGCCAACGTTTCGCCCCATCATGGTAAGCACAACAGTGCCCGAGCCGGGAGTGTGAACAGTGTGGATACAGTGTTTGTGCACGGCCCGCCTCAATGCTCTACCGTCGCGCGGTCGGCCAATACGATGTGATGATGCCGGGCGTCGAGCGATCGCGTGATTCTGATGCTACGCGACTACCTCCCGTCGGAAGTTTGCCGAGCGTTGCGCGTTGTTTGTGCGCCGTGCGCTATTCCAGTCGCTCCCGATACGGTGTAATAGCGGTTGGTGGATATTAGCGTAACGTGTTGCATCGGTGCGTCGTCGTCGCCCGACGCGGCGCGCGGCGTTGCGTTTCGCCGTTGTTTTTTTTTCTTCGTGAGGCGCTAAAATTAGCGAACGCGTCCCCCGCCGCACTCGGACGATTATGTAACCACGCCGTCGGCCTTGACTCCCGCGCCGATTCTCTGAGCGGTTGCCCACATAATGCATCGCAGGCAACAGTGACACCGCCTGTTTTGAATCCCTTTCAATTATATCTATTGACCCACCACGTCGGCCTACCCCGAGACGGTGGATTTGTTATCGTAGTATCCGTTAACAAAAAATCTAAGTAACTAAGTATATATAACGATATCATCACCTCGCATCTCTGATAGAATACTTAAATTATTCTGATAAATAACGCAATAGACGCTAATCACTCTTCGCTGATAATTTATTAGCATAATGCTATGTAAATCAGATGAAGAAATGTTTTATCGAGTTTATTGATGGAATTGAGTCGATATCGAAAATTATAACAGTTAAATCATGGTGCATTTTGGCATCTGTGCCGAATTCGTCGTATGTGAAGATTTTCACTTTTAAATTATGTAGAGTTACTCGGCACAAAAACAATTTAAGTTTTCTGTTGGAGCAATGAAACCGCGAAGAGCGTACTCAAAAATATTCATTGGCACTGCTTTTAATATATATATCTTAAATGCATTTAAACAAAATATTCTTTGAAAAACTGTAATAAAAATCTGTACGGTTGCAAAAAAGGTTTTTTTTTGTAGCGTCTTGCTTGTAACTTTTTTTGTCTTATATACATACATCAACAACATATCGTGGGCGTAGAAGGAAAACCCGCTAAGTCCATTTTTGGCTAAAAATGCGTTCTTTGCGTCCACATAATGTTTGGGGGGTTCTGCAGTAGAGTACCGGGTCTCCATAAAAAAATTATACTTTAAAGAAGAAGAGGGAGATCAACAAGATGATTGATAGAGCCCCGACTCAATCAGTTTTAATCCCAAAATTCGTCCCACCTCAACTTAGTTCCTATTCGTATTTTTTTTGTAATGAAACTTGTACTCAATTCTTGTTCCTATGATTTTTTTTGTATTTTTCACTTCGTGTAGATTTTCTCAAAGTTCGTGTCTTTCCAATAAATACATCTCAAATTTAATTGCTAGTGATTGCGATTTTTCACGACTTATTGAATTTTCAAACCCATTTATCTCCAAATGACGAATTTTGGACTTAGCGGGTTTTCCTTCTACGCCCACGATATAAAGTCGGTTGATTGAAGCATTATTGTGTGCAGAAAGCAACTTTATCAGTAGCGGCCGTGAGGAGTTTGTAAATATTTATCAGTCTACGACGCGGCGTGGCTTGCGCACTATACGTATAATCTCTCGGTAGACTCGTTATAAGCGGATTTATTTTTCTTTTACACATACAACGAGCATTATGTACAGTTATTTACGAACTTCAGCCTTATAGACTATTTAATAAGATTCTATTTGACTTCATTAATTTAATGCCAGCTAATGAGCCCTTACTGACGACTTTGTGCGGTCGAAAGTTGTTGATGGTCTTCTGATTATATTATTACATTTATATTCCGATACTGAAAATTTGATATAGGTGCAATTGTAATTTATGGAAAAGGGGGCGGAATTCCCACAACATTATTTATTTTAACGCCTTATCCACGGTCGCATCGTTCTCGTAATCTTCACTATCAATTGATTTCTATTAACTTTTAATGTTACGTTGCTGTTGAATAATAGATTGATATTAATTGATAGTTCCTTATTGAACGAAAATATTAGTTTTGTACAAACAAAGTGATGTAAGAGTTTTGTAGTACCTTCCTGAAACATTTATCTTTTCAAATTTTAGCCAGTCTTACGAATTAATATTTTATTCCACAATCCCGCAAACAGGCAACGAATGATCCGATCTTATCAAAACATGTCTACGATGCACTCCTCATTTAAATAATTGGTAGTTATCTGCTCAGGTACTGAGCACTCGTAGTACGTCTCGACTGTGAAATGAGACGTCATGACGTCATTAGGCCTTCACTGCGCCTAAGATGTAATCGACGAATTGCGTTACTCGTTTGGCGGATTTCACGGCCAAGGTCGCCGGCAACCGCCGTCTCTGAAGCGATGGTACGCTATCACCCGTAAAGGGGATTATGAAACTAAATCTCTGTTTAATGTACTCGCCACACACGGCGCTACTAAATATCTGTTTTTTGTATCGGGGGGAAATATTCGTAAGATACGAAGACAGGGTTATGTGGGGTTCTTACCCATTAAACCCCCTCGGTGGCCATCACTGGGATCTCCTACGGAACACACCGGTGTCCCTCGGTACTGGGCGTGAGCACGCCTCGGAGAAGGATAAACCTTCCCCGATTCCCTCGCCATCTTGCAGCAGCTCGAGGCTACTTCATGCTGCTCCCAATCCATGTCCCCTTTTACGTCAGACATGGGGACTACACGGGCGGTCTGACGGCGCTACTAAATACCTATCGGCATCGTCTGCAACATTAACACATCGCAAATTGTCGCTCTGTGCGGAATGCATTACATGTTTGCGACGCGCATTCGGCGTAGTCACTTTCGGATGCGAATATCGCATCGGAATCGCAGACAATCGATAGCGTTTTGTTGTTGCTGCGCGCGCAAAATGCCCACTAATGAATGGCCGACGGAGGGAGAGTCGGGGGATGGGGATGCAAGGTCGCCGGCAAGGCCGTACTACGCTCATCCTGCCCTCCCACTCTGCACCGTACGGGCCCCGTAGCGCCGTCCCTCTCGGATCGATCCCGACGCCGAATAAAATGCACTTGTGCAACAAAACAGCCTCCCCCGATCCTATACAACGGATCGCTATGTTGTGTGATGGATTTGTTTTGCGTTGCGTCATTATTACATGCGGAACGGCGGTCATCGGTCGCTCGAATCCTTAAGTCGCCATCGCTCCAACATCGACATAAGGTCCGTCCAACTTTTACCATTTCCATTACTTTATTTATGCCTTCGAAGTAAAGTCTACTCCGACGGCGCGGTGCGATTCTGGCTGGCGTTGGTTTGTGTACGTGCTGTTGTTTGTGTCGCGTTCTCCTATGTCATAACTGCGTTTTATATGTAATGGTGGATCTAAACAAACGCTGTGTATGCGATCGACATGCTTATTTGTATCTTTCATCTCTGTTGTTAGGGTTAATACATGAACCCTATAATCTCAATGATACTTGTCTTATCAAACCGCTCGGCGATTTAGATTTGAGACCATTGACGTAGATGTAAATATTTCCCGTAGGACGGCAGCCGGGTTATCTACGCCTGACATTTAATAATTAATCCTTGTTATGGGTGTAGGCTATTTGTGGCGTTTAACTGTATTCCAATATCAGATATCTATTCGTTTCCGCTAAGGATTCGGTCGGATTTTACGCGTCCATTAACATTTATCGTTATTGCGTTTATCGTAGTGGCATTACAAACCTATAAATTCTCGCCGTAAATTTTGTGCCTCTTATTGTTTTGCATTAGTCCGGTACTGTGACTACTAGAACCCCCAATAAATTCACGTTATCTAGCATTATCTGTGGCGTTATGTACGAGTCTAGGCGTGAGCCCGTTTAAACATCGACCTTGAGTATTGTTGGCTGATTGCTCGCAATTGCACACAACGTCTTGCCCGTTGACGCCCATTCGCGCCATACACATGTATAATATTGACACTCTCCGAGTCGCACGTTCGCGTATCCAATTAACGTTTAAAGTTTAACGTTTCACCGTCGAACGCCATTCGTTTTCCATTATCACCTCGTGCGAGCACCACATAACTCTATATAATATAATAACAGTATATGGAAGTTCCCGCTGGCGGTAGACCTGCTAGGTGAAGAATGTTGCCATGTGTTTCCCTTTGTTCGCAGCGGTATCGAGTGCAGAGATGAGGTGTTCGCTGCGCACCAGGTGCGGCATGCGGACTTGAAACCCACCGTGGCCCATATCGCTCCGCAGGCGACGCCTGTGGCCTTGTGCCAACCGGCCCCAGAGGCCGCGAACGGTGCCATAGTAGCCGCGATCCTCCCAGAAGAGGAGCGACCAATACCCGTCACAGAACTGATATTCGCACCGCGAAAGAAAGAAATGAACAAAGGCTTTCTCATGTTCTCCCAAGACGAGGGACTTACAAGTGAGTGGCACACGAACTTCCACAGCTTAGGTATCCGTTGCTTGCTTTATTGTGTTTGTTGTCGAACAATTTGAATCAATATACATTACGAACGTAATCTCTTGCAGTGCTCAAGGACGAGCCTGAGGACCTAACGCACTTGGCCCCGACAGCGGGCGATGCTTGTATACCATTGGAGAACAGTCCCTTCGATATGTTCGACGAGTTCATTTTGAGCGACAACTACTGCAGCCTACTCGGCGACGATTTGGCGACCGGATCGCCTGTTGATTCTCTTACCGCCGACTCCTTATTGTCTTCGCCCGATCCTCAGGTAATAAGCTAACCCGTTTCTCATTTCAAACGAGCTACGGAGTACGAAACGAGCGTTTATCTAATGAACCATTCAATTGCAGGAAACGGAATCGTCATGCGAACAGTCGTCGCTATTAACTGAATTGACGCTGGACGCGTTCGACAGCGGCCGTTCCGATAACGACATCGACGATGGAAATTCCCCGTTCATCCCGACCAGCGATGAGCTCCCCGTTCTCGAGTCGGCCGTCATGTGGGGCGCGCTGCCCGACAACGTGAGCCTGGCTAGGCCCCAGCCCTCTGAGCCGGCGGCGGTGTCCGCGGCGCCAGCCCTGCAGCGTCTACTCGCCGCGGCGCCAACGGGCCCACCCCCACAGGATCTCATCACGAATATATACTCCGACCAAGGTACAAAAACGTCATAAGGGTCGCGTTAAACGCCGGACAAGCAACGTGTACTAACATTGAGTTTTCCTTTCAGGTCTTATTCCAAACAGCAGTGTCTCCACGTGGGATACGGGAGTCAAGAGGGTTATGAAACAGGAGGAGGAGCCGGTGGCGAAGCGCGTCAAACGCAGCCCCTCCCCGCTGTCTCTGCTGGAGGAGCCGACCACCCCTTCCTCCAGCGTCCTCATGAACCTCCTGGTGAGCGGCTGCGACGTCGACGCTGGCTACATCTGCATGGTGCAGAGCCGGCCGCGCCCCAAAGCGAAAGCCTAAGCCGATCAGTGCGGTGTATGGAAAAACTGTGATAACGGACGTCCAGTGTACAGCCGACAGTGTCTCTAGCGTGGCCCGGGGAATACCCTGGCCACGTTGGATTTCGAATTAGGATTCGAAAAAGGAAATATATTTTTCGCGTAGCGTCTTCGATGTTGTGATATCCCTTAGCCATATCGTTTTTAATCTCTTTCCCCGGCTTCAGCAAAGAGTATTTATTATACAGTGGGTGACCAAGATCGATCCATGTAGCTCCAGAGACCTGTCTGCCAGTCAGTGGCTATTGCGCCGCATTTCAGAGATATATTAATACTATTTACCCGTAGTGTTGAGAGCAATCGTTAGACTTTGTTTTCTTAGTATTAAGTTTAACGTGCGCATATCGTCCTGGTTATGTGACGGACAGTTGAATCTTCTTTCCTATGCCTAGGTTTACTCGTTGTTTCGGACGGTTTAGCCGCGCGCTTCGTTTTATGTTGGTAGTTTTTTAGAATGTTTACTTTTTTTTTGTACTAATGGCGAAAATGTACGCTCTTTATTTATTGTTAGGAGTTTTGTTTCTCGGTAACGTGTCGGTTGTTTTATGTAAGTGTTTTTTTTTTTTTTTATCGAGTCCGATTCTACTATTCGCGATTAGTTCTGTAGGTACGCAGTTTTGTATACTAGAGTTTAATAGTAATATAAGTTTGAGCGCTCTGTGGGAGGTTATAAAATGCAGTTTACAGTGTCTTCACTGCCAAATACATATAACAATATTGTTGTTTGTTTATTGTATTTTTTTTTTTTTCGAAATAAATTTTGTTAGTTTATGTTAACTAATGAATTGGTAACGTTTTACTATATCTTTATATAATTAGTGGTAATGTTTGTAGTGAACAATGTTTTAATACCTACATTTTTCTATGTCTAGCAGCTATCAGATCAATGTGTAGTTTTTACTATGTATTCGGCCATTTGTAAATTTAACAATAACGAAAATAAATTAAAAACTATGTTTATAAAAGACGTACATTTATGTATATGTAGTGATAAAAGCAAAGTTTATCATCGTTATTCATGACTTTATAGTTTAAGCGGACGATGTGTGTGATTAGAAGAAATATTTTTCTCGTGAAATATATGGATTGCTAATCAATTTTATTGAAAAAAAAAGATTATATCAGATATTAAAAGAGAGAGTATGAAAATAGTTTACCATGTGCACGTTGATTTCATTTGCCCTGAAAACACCAAATCCCTTTCCTGACCCCACGAGTATTAGCTTTAACGTAAAATTATGAACCATTACAAGTATGGCATTAGAATTGTTATTGAGATCATTACTATTTTGTTATCGCTATATAATAATTTACATTTTATTATTGTATATTTGAAATGAAGCCTTGAAAACGTTACACCAAACATTTTTGTTCTTACACACAATTACAATAAAGTTTTTAATATGGTAACATTAATGTACATGCTATAAACATACGCAAATTTTCTTTATAATTATTATAGGCCTTAAAAGTTATAATAATAATCAATATTCACATTATATTGAATGAATAGTAATAGCACAATGCGAAGATAGTTTGCTTGAAAACTTTTTACCGATTAATTGTTGGACAATTTGTTTGATAGACATTTACATACGTTTGCTTTACCCAACCCTGAATTGGATAAAACACTTCATTTAGGTGGTTGGTAAAGCATAGAAATAAATTAACTTTTACTTAATTTAAAGGGTCTTAGAGTAAACTTATCAGAACTGTAGTATTAGTATAAACAAAGAGCTATAAAATCAGTATCGAAATTAGCTCCCAGAATGCGGTTAATATTCCGAGTGTACTATAGATATTTTGACACCAAGTTTCTGTCAAATACAACTTACCGAGTAGACGGCCAACGGCGCTTTAGAGTTTATATTGGGACATGCCATGTTACAATTCATGATACATACCACGTGGGATATCAAAGCTTTATTGTAAATTCCTCGTGCGGAATGGTCTCGCGTACCAATCGTGGATTTCGAAGTATTTTGAATTAGGGCACTTTCTTATCGAAGTTATTCCGACGTACCGAAGTCTCATATGTTTCTGTACCGCTTATTGAACTCACTTATATCTACAAATCGCAGAGAACCGAAGCCAAATTAATGACAGCGATGGAAAAATCATTTTTGCTTGAAGTATTAATATTCGACCAATTTACGATGCCCAAAACGATTATTTTCCCAGAGGAATACACAAGTTACCTTTACATTCAATTGGCGGATTTTAAATTTCATACGGTATTAACAATATATTCGCCTCTTTGGAATAAATGTAAAACGATAGACTTGCACCTTAAGAGTGATTTTAAAATTTTTTTTTATTATGCTGCAATAAATGATTTAAAATATTATTCCCCTACATATGTTTAGTTAAATTATTATTTTTTATAATTTCTGCTTAAAAATATTTATACAGGGCATTTAGTAATTCATTTTTTTTATATATTTTTTCATCAGAAAGTTTTATTCTTAATCATTATTATTTTTTTAATTTATTATTTAAATTCAGTATTCATCAATTAAGATATCTAAAAGGATTCTTTACCCTCGTAAACAAAATTTCTTTCGTCAGAATACAGTTGGGGGTTATTCTGGCCTCGGACGATTGAAACGGTTGGAATAAGCTGTCTCGAAATGACGGTCAAAACGTTCGCAATGAATACATACCGGTGTAAAGGTCAAAGAACAAGTTCCTTTATATCAATAACCTACCAACCTCTACCCGCGACTTTGTCTGGTCCTTTTTTTGAAACGGAATATTTTTTAAAATTTGTAAGTTTGTAAAATTTTGTTTAAGCTACAAAATGTACAAAACCGTACCTTATTGTAGCACAGAAGTTATTCTTTCAAATCTCACTTAAATAAATGTTAATTTTGCGCGATTTTGAAAGAAAAAAACTCACAGATGTTTGCGAGTTTTTTTCGATTCGGCTTTAACGTTATTGGATGATGTTTTTCAGCCTTCACGGCTATGATTGAAGATTCTTTTCAAAAGCGCATAGAAATGTACAATTCCTCTAGACTTGTTAAAAAACAGCGGAAGATCTCTCAGGATAATCGTAATCGTGTTCCGTCATTCCCAACATAAAATATATTCTCGATAGTGGTTGTTAATACGACGATTACCTCGAACGAGTTGCGCTTTTTACATCTTTCCCAATTCATATCGTATTTCATATGTCTGGTTGTAAAATGTCCTCAAACTATGTATACGTTCGAACAATCTTCGGTCAGATAAGCGTCT
Organism: Iphiclides podalirius; assembly: GCA_933534255.1. Taxonomy (NCBI): domain Eukaryota; kingdom Metazoa; phylum Arthropoda; class Insecta; order Lepidoptera; family Papilionidae; genus Iphiclides; species Iphiclides podalirius. The sequence goes on from OW152828.1 coordinate 9,029,390, forward strand.
CCCTCGGGGCAGCTAGAAAATTGGAGTCCCCGACATAACGGAAACGTCAATTACTACGCTGCGGGTAAAGCTATCTAACACCATGATTATTAGGGACCCGACGAGATTGGACCCGCTTTTTATTTTATCTGTGCTCCCGCCACAGACGCGTTTATTTCTGAATCTGTTTCCTTTTTTTTAATTGTCCCTGACTTTCGATTTACGAAGCGCCAATATATTTTAACTAGAACATTTGACGCTGATCGTTTTGAAATTGGATTTTTTTTACTTGGTTAATAATCTAATAAGTGCAATTTAAATATGGTATAATATTCTTAATTTTAGTAGTATTTGCGTATGTAATGATTTTATTCGAGTTTTTATTCGAAATAATTTAACACTATAATCAGTTTAGATAATCAATGTAAAATAAGTAGATAATCAGTATACTATACATAAAAACTGAAAAAAAAAATCGTTAGTTCACAACGGTGAAAAAAGTAAGAACTTTGATTGAATCCCATAGCCTATATCATCATTATCCCTTTGAATCCCCTCAAATCTCTACAACGGCAGCCCACAAGCCCAGATAAATTTAGGAACGGTGACTATCTCGACCGAATTAGTTAAGGAGAGACATAACAAACAAATGGCCATGAAATTAAAGGGATATATTTACGATAAAGTAAAAAAAAACGGTTCATCTGATTCAGATAGAAATAATAGTTTTAGGTACAATAAACATTTTAATCGAAACGAAGCGGAGTAGATATTATTAGACCATCATAATATCTTCACTTATTCTTTGTATATGTATGACAATCTACATAGTATTGAATTATTGGTGAGGTGTTCTCAACTATATAATTAACAAAAAGAAGTTAAATAGTATTTTCTAGCACTACCTCGAAAAATAATAAAACATATCTATGTTTAAAGGATTGAAGAAATATTGTAAGTTATAACTAACTTTGAACAGTCGTAATGCATGTATAAAAACGAGTATTATGTGTGAATTTCTTATTAGTACACTGTAACTGCTAAGATTCGAATAAGCGACGCGCTTCGTTGTTTTGACGTCTAATAACCGATAGTTTGTTGATAGGCGGCTCGCGGTCGATGCCATTTAAGACTCAGAGTCAAGGTTAAAGCTAATACTCGTCCCGCGTGCTCAGCGTCGAACAAAAACGTGCACATGTTTACCTACATTCATACATCCACTCGACTGCTATACTTTCTGACTCTGTGTTCCGCGCGTTACAGGATCTACCGCAGCAGATCGGCCCGAAGGTGTCGCGGAACTATCAACAGATGGCGTTGAGCGCGATGCGGCCCCCCTTCGAGGCGGTCGGCAGCAGCATCCCCGTGCCGGTCATCAACATAATACAGGCCGCGCCGAGCGAGCGCGCGGTCGACGGCGAAACGCGCGCCCACCCCATGTCTCCGCTGACCCTGAACGTGGGCTCGCCCATGTACTCGCTGCCGCCGAGCCCGAACACGTCCAGCTACACCAGCCCCGCCGTGAGCCCCGCCCAAAGGGAGCGCCTTCTCAGCCCCTACTCCACGCCGCAGTCCCTCTCCCCCGCGGGCGCGTTCCAAGGCTACAGCCCGAGTAGCAGCCTAATGTCCCCGGTTAGCATGCTCCACGGCTACGACCCGTACTTGAGCAACAAGATGCAAACTAGCCCCGGCTTCCCCCTCCACCCGGAAGTCCTCGACAACGTGATGCCCCTACCCTCCCCGGACTTTTGGGGCGACTCCGACGTGATGCAAGGCGCCGGCGACCTGCTCACGGCCTTCGATGACGTGAAACTGGTCTAGTGCCCAGCCGGGCCGTCCGTATCGAGAGTGATTTCTTCGCGTTGCGTTGGAACCGTGACCGTCGTGGAAACGCGTTAATTTGCCGGCCGACATTGGCTTCTCCACACGAGCATTCCAATAGAAAACTAGAAATATATTTGTTAATTCGAAATATTTCACTGCCGACAGAAATCACTCGAATGAGCGCTGGGTCGTTGAGGGTAGAAACAATAAAATCCAAAGGGATTCCACGTAGATTCTGTCTGATTAGTTACCTACCTACTACATTGTAATACGATTTTTAAGAAGTTTTTATACAACAGAATATTTTATGTCATATATATATACATAATACATTATATTTATTGCGGTTTTGGGTGGAATCTTATATGATACAACGATGTGACTTAGAATGAATGTGGTCAAAGCATGACGATGTAGAACATACAATAGAATTATTTGTTTCACTTTGCTTAGTCCGTAAGTGTGGTTGTAATTTAAGAACGTAATTGATAAAAAATATTACGAGACATATTATAAGAGACAAATACGACATATTATATCTCTAAGACTATCGAAGTATATTTAGATATCGGTATAGAAAGTAAACTGGTTTATATGACAGATTTTTGTACTAACTAGTATATTTTTATATAGGTAGCACACAATAAATATGTGAAGATATAAGGTGACATGGAAATATTGCGTCGAGAAGTATACGATGATGGACCTTCGATTATATCAATTATGTGTTATGATCAAATTTCATATACTCGTTAGAAAATAAGACAATATAAAAATAATATATTTTACCTCATGACAGCTATCAAATTCTCAGATTGTACATTGTTAATTTTTTATTTCAGACAGCATATCAAAAAAGTTTTGGCCAAATGTGTATATTAACCAAAGTATTTCCTACGCACTCGAATAAACATGTTTATTATCCCACTGTTATTTATTTTCCTCTTTGTTCACGCCAATGTTTCTAGAGCGCTTTATTAATTTGCAATATTTTACCTAACGCCGCCAATAACATGGGTCGATGTTTTAAATATTCATACACGTTAAGTACAATCTATGCTAAGTCCAATCTATAAGGATAACATCTATCAAATGCAATTGTTTTCGTTTATATAATCTCGATAGATTATTTTTACATAAATAATACTAATAATAATTTTAAGTTGAAATTGTTATTCAATGAAATGAAAACACAAAATCTAAAGTAGAATCGTCGTTTCACAGAAACCCTTGACGTAAAAATAATTGTTTTAGCATGTAGGTATTTCGTTAAAGAATTATATCTTTCATTATAGTTTTTATTATACTTTCTTCTTCGCTTAAGGATAAATTTCTCCTATTGCCAATCTACAGCAAATATGAATATCGATGTTACATACTATGGTATCGTTTTTTATCATTTAATGGGGTATGGGTGACCGCCAATGTGCCATAGAATGTTTACGTACTCTATGTTTGGATAAATAATATGATTTATATGTATTTCAAAATCAATATTATATTTCTTCGATATAACCTTGTATGTCGAAATGTAATGTGTAAATAAATACAAAATCAGATACTTTTATATATTTTGAGATTAAATTTCTGTCAATGTAATCGTTGTTTTATTTATTTTTACATCGGCCTGTAAGTATAGTTTTAACTGTACATTAAAAATTAATTCTCTCGAAGATGTAAAAGTACATGGAAATCATGGTAACCCATTGTATATCGAAGAACACTCACAAGAAATTCTGTTATTAAGAGATAACCACCGTAAAGCATCTGCCGATTTTATCACCAAAAATAATTATAAAAATTATGTTTGATAATTCATTTTTTTCTGTGTAATCCTGTGTTGTGAGAACTTTTTACAAACATACATTTCACGCGCACAAACACCCAGATGTGAAACAACTATCGGTGGGTCACAACAAATAGTCGTCCCGTGTGGGAATCGAACCCACGACCACTGACGCCGACGCCAATACCTCGTGGATTACCAGACATAATTTTTATAATTATGTTTGTTCATTAATTCGGCAGATAACCTAAAGTAAAAATCGTCATTAAAATGTAAAAATATCATTGATAAGTGAACAATAATCATTGTCGATTTTCAATCATTCGGTTAGTAGAAATAATGTTTCAGACTTAAAGAAAGGATTCGTACAATTCAGAGAATCTTGTCAAAATTCTAATGTGACATCTGTTGACTGTTTCAAATTAATTTTGAAGTGTGAACAATGTTAGATTAGTGTAAAAAAAGGTTCTGACTTGCCGAGCATGATCTAAATTATGCAGGATATAGGTAAGGAGAACCTACTCTATGTATCAGTGTCGAATGGCGTTAAATTAAGGTGGTGTTACTGCAGCAGACGCGTCAACTTTAATAGGAGTGCTAAAAATACTACATTAGGAAGAAGTAAGAAAACTGCAATATTGAAAAGAAACAAGTCGTAAAAAGCATAGAGCATGTAGGATTGATGTAAGACGGACAATGTTGGTATTAAAAAAATGCTCTTCGGATTTGGTAAATAAGCCCGTCTTCCATTTCGGGACAATATCTATGGAGTGGCACTCTTACTCCTTAGACAAAACTGGTGCCAACTTTTGGATGGCAAGGAGAAAAGTGTTTTACGCACAGAACTCAGAAGAAACCTGATGTATGGCATTGCATGCACACCACGGGATATTTGGTCTTTCCTTCCCTTTATCATCCAACGTTGAGTTAGACGCAAAAAAATTACCCAAAACGTCGGCATTCTCTTTTGTGGTGTAAGCAAACGAGTCATCTTTGTGCAAATATGGTTAGGATGGCATACAGTAATTGCTGTAAATAGATTTAGCAAGAGAACAGAATACACGATTTCTCGAAGGAAGGCGAATTAATCTCTCGTCAATCCTCCCAATATACTCTGACCTTGTTAATGTGGCGGTTCTTTTGAATGAACTAGAGGCAAAATTGTACTCCTTTGCACTGTACTTTGTAATGCACTGGGACCCTTGCTTACGGCGCATGCCACCGTGGACTAACGGGTTAGAATTTGCCACTAAAGGGGACCACAGAGAAGAGATTAAAAATCTCCATTCTGTGAAGCTCCACATCGGTGACGGTGCTAGGATCATCCAGTGAGAAGCAAACCTGTCTCCAGGGATGAGGTAAAAGGAAGGACCGCATCTCGTCCCAGTCCGGGGACCTGCAGTGCATTACACGGAAACCAGCAGAGCGCATGTGAACTGGACGCGTAATGGGCACTACGCTCCAGACCTAACAGTGTTCTGACGCGTCTAGGGCATTGAAGAGACCTGATAGTTGCCCGGATGAGTGATCAACAGAAGGTCCAATCTAACACTTCTGCAATCCGCGTATGCGGAGTGACTTGCTGTGTTAAATAATTTGCTAAAGTTAATTCGTGTCGTTAAGATCTTCCCGAATGATCAGTGGTGATCATTCAGCGTTATGGGCGTTCTAATCACCGAGGATCACGATGTCTGCAGATGGGAATTGTTGCAGAACTGAATGTGTATCGCTACCTGTTCAATCAGTCGGCCTGTCTTGATATCACCGCTGTGGGTCCTATGTAGGCACGCATAGGCGCGGAGATGGTCGTCGCTATCTACACGCAGCCATAAGATGGAAAGATTCATACTTTCAAGGTTGCCGAGACAACGAGAACATATATTTTCTCTGACATAGACACAAACTCTAGCCCGAAGTACAAAGAAGTTCTCAACGTATATCCGGGGTATCAAAGATTGGATGATTTGGATGTGTCCGCAGGAGACGATATTTTAGTCTCGGTTAGGAGCAACAAGGTCAGCTTTATCATCTTTAGATAGTAATGGTCGGCATTAAGGTTGGAGTTGCAGAAACTGATGTTACATAAATCCACAGTGAGCGTAGGCGTAGGGCATGCCAAAGTGTGCCTGCTACGTTTGCTTTGAGCAAAGGGATTTGAGAGCGGTGTTTTGCCCTACGCAGGCGCTTAGGCAGCGAAAGGCTATCGCCCAGGGACCCCCCTGGGCGATAGCATTCTCCAGAATCACTCGTATTGGCAGGCTTTTTCCATTTTATGGGGTGGGGAGTATTAAGGACATCCGACAAACTAACCCACCAGACAAAAAGCTTTAATTAAGCCACAATGATTTTGATCAACAAATAGAGACATGGATGATAACATTATAAAAAATAATACATTATTTAGTGATTATTCTTCTTCTTCTTCTTAGTGATTAATAAAAATATAATTCGCAGTTTCATGCATAAAATGCATTTCGTGCAATGCGTATAACCCAAAAAAAAAAAACACATTCAGAAGTAATTTAAATTCATATATTTATAAACTATTAAGTAAAAGAAAATTTGATCACTTTGTGGTTGTTATTTCAATATTCTGAAGCGGTGATATTAGTATTTAAATAAAATCCAAAATGTATATTCGTATCTACGATGTAACTTATTATAATACTTTTGTTGTACAAAAAAACTGAAACCCTTTTTTGCTTCCATAAGTCACATCACTAATATAGTTTAGTAACCCGTTCGCAGTGTGACCATTTGTGGCAGATTTCTGCCATTTGGGCAGATTTTGCACCTGAATTTTAGCTGAGGCAGATTAGACTGACGATTCAAAAGGTACCAAATGTTGGCAGATATCGAAGCAATCTTTATTATTTTAAATAAATTTGTTTGTCCATATTATTATATTTATGTCTTGTTATTTACTTTTATTATTAAAGTATCAGCCTATACATGTCCCACTGTCGGGCAAAGGCTTCTCTGTACAGAGGAAATCAGCCACTACGGATTGGGGGACTTCAAATATCTTCGAAATATTTTTTTTTTGTTATAATTTCAAAAATATGCAGGTTTCCTCGCGATGTTTTCCTTCACCGCTGAGCACGTGATAATTTGGCACTTAAAATTGAATATTGAATTACAGGCAAGCGCCCGGACAGTGAGCTATTACGGATATTTTTATTAATATTTAGCAGTAGTCAAGATCCTAAACATCGAGGGAACGACCAAGAAGAATATGTCAAATGCCTGATGCGAAACAATGTCTATTTAATTAATTATACTGCACTACACGATATAATATGATGGCATATTTTTGGCATTTTTTAGAGTTGATTTTGGCAGATTTTTTGCTAGTGTCGGGCAGATTCGCCATTTTTGAGACGGTCACCCTGTCCGTTCGTTAACCAGTCAACTGTCAAGTCAACCGAGTCGATAGGTCAACGTAATTGTGTTATAGTGTTCGTAAAATGAGATAAATATTATCTTTACGTATAATTTTGAAAGCGTAGATTATAGTACCTACTTGCTTAATAGTTTCTCTGTCTTTCGCTTGTTGACCATGACATCTACACCGAAGCAAGTAAACAGTGTTCAGTCTCCAGCCAACGGACCTTTGGGAAAACGAAAAAAATCCCATAGCAGCAAAGGTTCGTATCTATCTAAATGGTTGGACAAAACTATGCGTCATATTCAGGAGTCTACAGTGAATTTGGATTCATATGATTCGTTTGTCAATCCAAATTTGAATTGGCCGATGAGTAACTCCCACATTGGAATTGGACATGAAACACACCGACACAATTTATACAGCTATTTACCTGAACCGGCTTCTTTACCCACACCTCCGGTGTACTATAATTCCCACATACATCCTGTTTATAACCCTGGATATGGATGCGTTCATCACGCGAAAACCGAACAAACCTGTAGGCCAAGACAACGGAGGCGAAACGAGAATAAAGCAGAAGAAATGTCGAGTGCTCCTCTGGAACATGTTGAAAGTATGTTAAGCCATACAAGTTACCTGCAACAGAAAAATGCTTCTGATAATCAGGACTTTGCAAGTTTGCCACCAATAGTGACATCCATAGGCGATACTAATTCAACAAGTGATTTAAATACGGCTGAAAAAGGGGATGCTAATAATGGTAGAAGGTACAGTGACCCATGTGTGCAAGGCCTACCTGATGTTGCAAGACCAGCAAATGGTGATGTTGAATCAGTTTCAGAAAACAGCTCTGACATATCTGAGAATGAAGTCGGTAGCCGGTTGCTTACATGTCTTCTTGACCAGATAACATCATTAAAAAGTGCTAATGAAAAGCTCAATAAGGAACTACTGGAAACAAGGGGTGAGAGTTTTAAAATATATTTGTGTTGCTGAATTGTATAGTTTACTTTATATCCAATAAAAAGGAAACTTAATACAAAAATGGCAATGTGAATTCGCTAGAATATGTGACTTCACTTCTATATATTACAACTGAGATATAAGCGAGTTCTTGTCTCATAAAGCTATAGTAAATATATGTAAACAAAAGATATATTTTAATTTTGCTTCGATATATATACAGCGTGTCGTTACCATCGCGACAATAAATAAACACACATATAGGGGATAACTTTTTAAAGTTGTATTAAACATTTAAATTCTTTAAACATCAATATTTACAGAGTTATAAAATTTTCCTAAACAAAGAATTTTGGAACACCCTTATCTATAAAAGCGTAACGTAAAGTTCATTTGTAAAGGTCACAAAGCATATGAATGGGTTGAATGAATTTAAAAGAGACAAAACATACTGTTAGAAGGAGAGGCTTGTAATACGACGCTGTGGCGCGAGTTGTATAGGATGTTACAAATTTTGTTTCTTTTTTACTTAATTAGTTTGTTTGAAAAATATTTTTTTTTAATTATGGATTTTCTTTAACGTTAATATTTTTTTATGATTATTGGCAAGTAGCGTTAGATGTGTGTTCATTTATTGTCGCGATGGTAACGACACGCTGTATAATAAGCATTTTTAGAAACCTGCAAATAACAAGTGTATTGTCATTCAAGAGCGTAATGATTTTGACATAGATATGGGTGATAGAATAATATTGCCTCCTCTGTCAATTCTCATTGCATTAATAATATTCTATGCTTTTCATTTAATATCAAAATTGCTTCAATTCATTTAATTGTTATGATTTCTGCATTTACTGTAACACATTAACTTGTCTAAATTGTGTTGTCATTGTATTTATTACGTAATGCTTTTTGTTTCTTTTTTATTATTAATAATAAGTTTTCATATTCCAGAATAGTATATGTCATGCAATTTTAATTCTTGAAATTTTATCTAACACATTTCAAGTTATAAATTAGGTAGATGGTACTCTCACTAACTTTACGGTTGGCTGGTAGAAAATCCATTATTGCATTGAGCGTGCTTTTCTACCAGTTAGTACAGTAAAGTGTGCAAATAAACAAATGAACAAATTAATAAATAATTATTTTTCAATATTTATGTATTTTCTGCACTACATTGATCTTATATAAAGTAGATTTTCCTATCATATTTGGTCTGTTTTTATTATGTAGTTAGCCATAATAAAATACTTTTGTTTGTTATAACCTTGCCGCCTACATTAGATTTAAGGCCATAACAATTTTTAAATTTAATAGTCTGTGCATGAATGCCCACATAAACAAGTTAGTCAAGGGTAAAAAATAGAGAACCTTTAATGTGGCTAAATACTTAATATACTTATGAATGGTATTTAATTTATATAATTTAATTAAAGAAAAGCATTTTGTGTTAGTATAATTTAAATAAATTAATATATACTTAAATATTACTTTATTTAAACACTTTTTTTACTTTATTTAGTGTTTGTTTTCAATGATACTTAATTTGTGAGATTTATCATTTCTCCATATCTAAGTAAAAAAGTAAAGTAACAGCCTAAATGTCATTTCACTGCTGAGAAAAGGTCATGTATGATTAAATCCAGCACATGGCCCCTCTGTGGAATGGTAGACTTCATATATGTTCAAGAATTTATTTTTAATTATTTTTTCCAAGATATCTTGATAAAATTTACTTCCATAGTGTTATATATTAAGTATTATTTAATGTGTTAAGATTATAGTTGAGAGTATCTGGTATTACTGATGTAGGAAATTGTGTTGTTCAACCCTTCATCACATTGGAACCCTGATTCAAGGTCTATTAGAGCTTGCAAAAGTGAAAAAAAAAATTATAGTCTAATACCCTCTGTACAGAGGAGGCTTGTGCCCAGCTGTGAGACATTAATAGGCTGTTACTTTACTTTACTTTTTTTAATAAATTTCTGACAATACTTTCAGCCGAGTTGGAAATGCTGCGTCACCAAAGTACATTTATACAGAACTCTCAGAGTGCCGGTTTGGCTGCATCATCAAACCCACTAAACAGTAATGGTATGTACAACATAAACTGTTCATTATGTTAGCTTTTCTTTAGTCTATAGATTAAAGAAAACATGTTTCATCAATTTATTGATGGTCATTACTTTCGTATCTGTAGGAGAATTCAACGCTTAAGGAAGCGCGAACAATGACATTGAATAGAAGATTTACCTATGCCGCATGCTCTGGGATATTGCTCCCAGACCAATAAAACAATTTATCGGTGTTTAGCATTTTGAAGGCTTTATTACTATGATTAAGATTATTTAAAGGAAGCTAGAAGTCAAATTGAAAACTATCAATATGGTTAACTCAGTAGTACTTTATCATCATTAAAACTTTGTTTCCATATATGCATTATATTAAATGTAATGGTAACAATGGGAATGATCATCGAATGACACAAACACCAACCTTTATTGTCTGTCTGCATGAGAGGATTGACTGTTATGACATTTACGAATTGCCTTTTATACACCTGACTGAGGTTATATATATGGTTATATATGCCGCCTGGGAATGCCACACACTCAGCCACACCCAATGAACAGCTCACACATTTTAAGCTAATATCTCTCGCCCACTTTACAGGTTTAAATGTGAACTTTTACATTGTGTTTTATGTTTCTGCTTTAAGGTTTATATATTGCTTTATTCATCCGACTAGTGAAGTGGATGATGAAGTGTGGGTTCAGTTTTTGATCGTGATGACTGATTTGTAAATAAATACATACATATTATACAGTGTGTCGTTACCATCGCGACAATAAATGAACACACATATAGGGGATAACTTTTAAAGTTGTATTAAACATTTAAATTCTTTAAACATCAATATTTACACAGTTATTAACTTTTGCAAAACAAAGAATTTTAGACATCCTCACCTATAAAAGCGTAACGTAAAGTTCATTTGTAAAGGTCACAAAGCATATGAATGGGTTGAATGAATTTGAAAGAGACGAAACATAGTGTTTAGAAGGAGAGGCTTGTAATACGACGCTGTGGCGCGAGTTGTATAGGATGTTACAAATTTTGTTTCTTTTTACTTAATTAGTTTGTTTGAAAAATATTTTTTTTTAATTATGGATTTTGTTTAACGTTAATATTTTTTATGATTATTGGCACGTAGCGTTAGACGTGTGTTCATTTATTGTCGCGATGGTAACGACACGCTGTATAAGTATAAATTTACAAAAGAAAAATATTTTTATCTGTTTCCTATTACCCATAGTACAAGCTTCGTATAGTTTGGGAATAGGATAGCATTGTGAAATAAAAACAGTAATATTTATTTATTCAATTATTTATTTATTAATTGCTTTCTTTTGACAATGTTTCACTTACCGCCCTGTAACTGCCGATTGACAAGTATTCTTCATTGCGAATTACATTTCGTAATAATATGTACTATATATAAATTAATTAATTCTTGTTATGGCGTTATTTTATCATAAACTCACCACGAATTTATTTGAACTTAGATATTACATATGGTATGTATTAGATACTAGTGAATCCGACAGACGTTGTCGTGTACACGCACATGTCTTACAGCCGACAACAGCTTATAAATAAAAACAATTGTAATAGACGGAAGTGTGCATATAAACCATTCTCGAATCGACCTAAAAACACACAAAATTTCATTAAAATCGGTCCAGCCGTTTAGGAGGAGTTCAGTGACATACACACGCATAGAAGAGTTATATAAATAAAGATTTTTATAAGCTTTAGCTATATTATATTAGTAACAAAATTATATTTATTAGTAACAAAATTTTACATTGCATATTCGATACTGTATTGTCAACTAACGTTTTTTGGTTTGAATGAGATAGTGAGCCGTATTACTTTACGCACAAACAAAATGCGCAAAAATGTAATCTGATTCTGAATAGCCTGTAACAATTGACAATCAAAGAATGCATTGTCCTTAACTTACATATTATATACTAAGCACACGTTAAAGCAAGTTTTTCCAATAACACTTATATTCATATACATAATTATATATTTTTAAAGCTCTTCTAGAAGTATTAACAATAATTATTTTTTTTATTATTTTTTAACTGTAAATAATTTAGTTTACGTGAATTGCCCGTTCCTATGTTATGTACTTTTCTCTATCAAAGATCGACCTCGAGAGATATTAGCTCAGTCGTCTTATCAATCTTTGCAAGAGATTATTAAATCTACCTTGTACGAGATAGATGCGAGAAATAATAGGCTATATGTAGCTTTATAGTAGTGAATACTTTTTTAATCTGTTTTCTACATCTAGCAATTGCCGAATATATGTGCTAATAATCTTCGTTTATCCCTTTATTTTATTTTCTACATTTATCTTTGTCGACTTGTCGTATGAAAATAGGTGGGCATCGATAACTCGGTTGGCATATTTTCCTTATGTACGCGGCTTTTCTAATTGAAAGATCTTATCGTCGTCAAGTTCTTGTTCCAATTCCTTGCGGTCGTAGTGCGTTCTTCTCTTACATTCTACGTTACCGGTAGTTAGTTATTGAGAGAAACCTCATCTGATTTTAAAATAAACATGGGGTGCTTATTAAGATATTTTCATATCGACTCCACTTTTACCAACATTTGTCAATTAAATATTTATATAACAATTGGCACGAAGCTCCTCATGCTTTTTTAAAATACAATATTTTTTTTTGTAAATCACCATTCGTAATTTAAATTTATTTTTAATTATTTTAGTTGGGCTATCTACAAAAGAATGTTTTTTGTGTCTTCTTTTTTAACTATTATTATCATCATTAGCTCACCAAGTCTCATCACAAACAGACAGAATAGTTCATGACCGCATAAAGGGCAAACATAGAAAATTTATATTTATTTGAGAATATTACAGACAGATTGCATTTACTACCTAAGAATAATATAATTGAAGTGAATTATATTATTGGTTAGCAATGTATAGCATGGCGTTTAGCGTCGTAATAATTATATTACAAGTGAGTAGTTTACTTCAATCATTCATGTTTTTTTAAACGTAAAATAATATAAGAATTTAATATTTTCTTTTCTAATACTAGAACAATTAATGACATACTTCATACCAAAAATTAATTCGAACTCACGACCCGCGACGCCGGAGTCTAACGCGGGACAACTGCGCCATCCTAGTCGTTAAAACAGGAAATTTGTTCACATTGGCTAATTAAATAATGTATGGCACGCTATGAATACTGTATGTATGTTGTATTCAGATTAGTCTTCTTATTTTATGTTGAACTGGTAGGATTAGGTGCTTCGCTATCGTTTTTATTTTCGTGACCGTTGGAACTTCGGATTAAAAAGTAAATAAAAATACTCTCCTGTTCGATTGCCACTCTGTAACAAATATTAAGTCAACCCATCATGTTTGTGTAAAGTAACATATGGAAACTAAATTTTTAACATATAAAGATTACATTGCACATATTTGTATCCAGATAGTGTTATGCGTAAAAGTGCGGGTTTTTTTTCCGGATATAATTTTAAGTGTTCCTTGTTTCATTTGAATTGTACGATAACTTCCAATGTTCAGTCTCCCTATATATCTGTCTTATACGTTCGAAAATGTTTACCTAATTCGAAAACGACATCAAAATATCAGAAAGCTGAACATACTGGTTAAATTGTCGGTAGATAACAAAAATGGCGCCGTTGCGAAAAAATAAACTAAAGGAACGCTGGAATCGGCCGCTATCCAGTGAAAGCAGCCGGTCGCCTTAGCTAATTAAGCGCAATGAAGTTATTTACCGTCGTCACTTGAATGGGTGCTTTCTCCGCGTGAAGAGTTAACGAACGATCGGAGTACGCACCAGTTTTTTTTTCCGCTCCGCATCTCGGCATAAGCCCCGTTGCACACTACGCTATCTGATGCCACCTCGTTGCGTTATGTCCGTCTGCTACGAATACTATTGATTTTAAGTGAAAAGTTTGCAAGTGTTCAGGCTGATCAACAGTCGAGTGATTCCGCCGCCTTGGGTCATCTTCATTGATTCGGATCCGTTGGCAACTAGTTAGAAATTCGGCCCTGGTTACCTCACTCGAAAGGCGAAATGCGGAAGTATAATGCTTCTACTTCATGCGAGTCTGTGACGCTGTGGTATTTCTAGTCTGCCGATTTATACAACATAAGAAGCAGCTGCGTAGCCCTGCCATAAAAAACCTGTATGTTATTAAAATGTCGGAAGGGATTTAGAGAGTACTTTACTTTACTAGGCTTTACTTTACATTAGGAATTCCATAAATGTCATTGTCAATTGTTCCTATCACACGCCACACAAACGCCGCACTTTAAGACATCAATTAGTTCGTAAGACATTAATTTCAAGTTGAGTTTTATTTGAGAGATAGACTGAACTAAATGCACGAATTTAGGTTATACAGCGTGTCTTTACAATCGCGACAGTAAATGAACACACATAAAGAGAGGATAACTTTTTAAAATTGCATTAAACATTTACTTTCTTTAAACATCAATATTTACAGAGTTATTAAATTTTCCAAACCAAAGAATTTTAGAACACCCTTACGTATAAAACTGTAACGTAAAGTTCATTTATAAAGGTCACAAACCATACGAATGGGTTGAATGAATTTAAAAGAGACAAAAGATACTGCTAGAAGGAGAGGCTTGTAAAGCGACGCTGTGATGAAAAAGTCTCTGAATGTATGAATCAGTCAGTTGTAGTTGTATAGGTAGGTGTAACAAATTTTGTTTCTTTTTTACTTAATTAGTTTGTTTGAAAAATATTTTTTTTGATTATGGATTTTTTTAACGTTAATATTTTTTATGATTTTTGGCAAGTACCGTTAGACGTGTGTTAATTTATTGTCGCGATGGTTACGATACGCTGTATATTTCTTTCTCATAAAACTAAATGCGTAAGACATTCTATACCAACCTACTGGATGATGCCAAGAAGTAGGTGTAATACTAAAGAAAAGACATTTAAACATGGTGCCGATCAATCAAATTGTTAATTGCAATTTTAAGTGCTGACTCATCGCGTTCCCAGAGGTAGAGGTAAACATCGTGAGGAAACCTGAATGTTTTCGTAATAATAACAAATAAAACCGACCTAGTGCGAGTCGGAGTCGCGCACGAAAGGTTCCGTATCTATAAAAAAAATCATCACTGTTGTATGGGAGCCCCACTTAAATATTTCTTATTCTGTTTTTTTAGTATTTATTGTTATAGCGGCAACGTCGTATTTTTTTTGTGCGACGACTTTATCGCAACTTAACTGAACAAACGCGACACGCGACTGTCTTAGCAAAAGTCGCATATCGTCCTTAATCACTGTTAAGTCTTATGTAATCTCTTTAAACGGCTTTCCATCATCGCTGAAACCGTAGACAGTATTTTTTTTTTTCACAATCTCATTATTCTTTACTTACCGGCAAGTATCGTCGGAAAAGGTTGAAAGGTGATAAAAACTCGTTAATAAACAAGACTGGCAGTTTTATCGGCTAATCGCTCGATGCAATACAAATAGACCACGACGTTGCGTGCAACATGCGACCCGGCTAGATAACCTCGTGTGCTTGCGCTCGCTTTGCTTCTTCGCAATCAGATACGTAAATGTTAAATACAAGGAATACCCAGTTATGTATAAGACGCAAAGCTCTATAGATTGAAAAGTGTGCCTTTATTAACTATACTCTTGATTTACCATAGGACTGACTGCTTCATCACGTTGACAGAAGTTAGTTAAAATGAAACGCCCAGTTACTCTTACGCTCGTAGGATGTTCGGTTTACACCTGAAGAAGCCCTTCAACAGCTGCCAGTTTTCGTATAGAATTACACACACGATTTAAATCCGATAACTTAAAAAAAATTGTGAATCTAAATCGACCCTCTCTATCTCGAAGCGACGATCTCGACCTCATTAATGAGGAGTTCAGTGACATACACATTACACATGTTGAATTATACGGATAGGTTTTTTTAAGTGTATCCATATTTTTTTTTTATTAAATTAGACTACTTTATTAACTAGACATGTTATATAAAAAATGATAAATATTTTAAATCACTCGTAATTAATTAAATACATTCATTTCAACTTATCTCCAAAAGTGCGTAATTTATGTGCAACTCCTTCATTTTACGTGCGATCGTTCATAACTAACACGCACACAAGTTCGTCTCAAAAGTATACGACGCATTTATGAATGACTACCTCATTGTCAACAAGTTCTGTTTTCTAAGGAATGGAATGGCAAGTTCTGTAAAAAAAAACAAAAGTTTGTTTTATTTCAATAAACGATTATACTACCGAGTCTGACCTCCTGTGTGAATTAGGGCACCTTTAGAAAAGCCACCCTGTATATACATACAATAAAGAAAAATAATGTACTAAAATGGCTCAGGATTGTGCTCCGTGGCATTCTGTGGGGGAAACCTATGTTCAAGGCTGCAAAAAAGGCTGAAATGAGGATGATAATATTATATGTATTTACCTATAGGTGGTTTTAAACATCGTTCCAAGGAATTTGGACCAGGCTGTGTGTGTGATATCGTTTGGATTAGACATAAACGTTACTTCGCAGGGTATAAATTTATTCATTTTTAGCAGCAACTCTTGGCAAATGTACAATTAATAAACTTCTTTAATCTGATAAGGACGCCCCACCCAAATTTGAGGACTTTTCTAAAAGTACGACTAAAAATATTCCCACAGTAATGTACTCGCATTTTGTGTCTAATTAGAACAATGCTACGGTTAACGTTGCGTTAAATCAACCATAACGCAATTATTTCGAGAAATTTTTACGCTAACTTTGTTGCGCAAAAACAGCATAAACCGTTTATAAGCACTCTGAAAATTTTCTAAATTAAATAAGTAAATTTAAAAAAAAAACAATAATCTTTAATGTTTTAACAGTATATAATAATAAACTTCTCAAGGCATAATTTTCAATTCGTTGTCCAGTCCTCAACTAAGCAAAGCTGTTAGTATGGGTTACCATTGTCTTCGTTTTATATACCCACATAAATATCACGTGAAAAAACACCGAGATCCGAAACAATTATTTGCGGATCACACAAATAATTGTCCCGAGTGGGAATCGAACCCACGACCCCTGGCAACTGCGCCACGGGATCATCAATCGGAAAAAAAAATTAATTTGTAATGTGAAGATATCACATGAAGATATCCCTCTACTTTATATATAAATATATAATTCTTCTGTACGTGTGTAAGTCACTGAACTCCTAAAGGGCTGGACCGATTTAAATGAAATTTTTTGTGCGTATTCAGGCCGACTCGAGAATGGTTTAGATTCACAATTCGGTATGGTTTTTTTATTTTTTTTATATAAGTTGTCTTATTTAAGTCTTGTTTAACAAGAAGTCTGTTTCCGCTAGTATAGATATAAAATAACCCTAAATATTCGTGGATACGCCTATTAACATACAGAGTGAGCATTATATTTGTTATTACTCAATACTAGTTCACTACGCAATACATTCATTATCATCATCTTCAACCCATATCAATCTACTTGGACACATGTTTACTGAAAGCCCGCTTCAAAGCCCTGTCTATGTGATTCTGCCCACTGTCGACTAATAACCACAGTATGTGAAGTTTAAAAATAAATACATGTGAAAGGATTATAAAACATCTGGAATCTAAAAATAAAATTAAAACGCGATAAAATCCGTAAAATAGTTTCATTAAACTATGTATAACATTTGCATACAAACAATAAAACGATATCAAAAATACATTGACACAAGGTTATTTTTAACCTATATATTTCGACCGTTTTCCGCATACATATCCTCAAAATGCATCATTTTCGAAGCTCTTTACGATATATCCCTTAGTACATACAACCTATATTAGATTAATATCATATACGTCTTATAAATTGACGGCAAATTAATATTTTTTTCATCGATCTTTGAATATGCCCCAAAATGATAGTGACTAATGTGACCTGAGCCGATATTATTATTACCCTTTTGTATAAATATATTCAACTTCAGTATATCCATGCAGCAATTTCTCTTGTTGGACGAATGCGGCCGGGAGTTGCAGCATGAAGTGATGTAACCGTTAGGTCTGCCGACATTTTATTTTTCGCCTTGTCTTATTTTTCAAAAAATATAGTATTTTGGGATAAAGGGTACACGCTGCCGTAAAAATATTATATCACATATATTGGTCCATCCTTCTGAAATGCTGTACAAAACTATAATATATTATAGAACGGTAGGCAACCCTAGGTACAACCCTTTATAAGGTTGCCACCTTCATTCATAAGATATATGTGTTGCCAGCAGGTGCTGTAGATTCTCATGGGCAGCGCTCATCACTCAATATCAGAATATAAACGGCCTTGTCGTTGAATAACTTCTCGTATAAAAAGAAAAATTAACTTTCGAAAGCAAGCAACAGTAGTGCGTCACAACATAGCCGTCCGATCCAATTCGTCGCAGCGCTCAAATCCGTTAAGATTGGAGGCGTATCAATAAAATAAGAAATGCAGCTCTCGAAATTGTCTGTCGCGTATCTCGATATACCGATTCCACTTTCGCCTACTTTTTAATGTCTAATTTTAAGCGAAAATCAATGTGACGCTATCAGTATGTATTTTATATGAGGCGATAATGTCACTTTGGGAACAAAATTCCTACTAAACTTTAATGTTAATGCAACTAAAATTTAACAAAAAGAAACTTACCAAACTCTTAACTATGAAATTTCTGGATTTTTAACACTTGCTAATTTGAAGGTACATATACAGCGTGTCTTTACCATCGCGACAATAAATGAACACACGTCTAACGCTACTTGCCAATAATCATAAAAAAATATTAACGTTAAACAAAATCCATAATTAAAAAAAAATATTTTTCAAACAAACTAATTAAGTAAAAAAGAAACAAAATTTGTAACATCCTATACAACTCGCGCCACAGCGTCGCATTACAAGCCTCTCCTTCTAACAGTATGTTTTGTCTCTTTTAAAGTCATTCAAACCCATTCATATGCTTTGTGACCTTTACAAAGGAACTTTACGTTACGCTTTTATAGGTAAGGGTGTTTTAAAATTCTTTGTTTTGGAAAATTTAACAACTCTGTAAATATTGATGTTTAAGAATTTAAATGTTTAATACAACTTTAAAAAGTTATCCCCTATATGTGTGTTCATTTATTGTCGCCATGGTAAAGACACGCTGTTATATGGTTTGATAGATATTTATATCAGATTGATATGTTGCATTTCTATTGGAGTTCCAAATTCAAATTCATTTTATAACACAGTAGGATCTTTTTTATAATCATATCGGTAGTTTTAGGGCCGTTTGGTTTTTTTTACTGTTTGGTTACTGTGACCACGGAAAGATAGAAATGCCACGGTTTTTTTAGGAACACTCGGGCTTTCTATTCCTCTTTGGATGCTGTAAAGGTATTGGCCTCTATCCCATTGACTAGGACTGCTTTGACCTGATTTTGGCTGCTTAGACCATTATGAGTGCAATGAGAGGCGGGAACATATTGTCAGGCATTACGGCGACATTGAACAAACCCTAGCTTAGCTGTGTATCTTACTACCTTTATCATCCACACCAGAAGCTTTTGCCATTAGAATTCAAATATCAAATAGGCACTACCTTATTGCCTTTATCATCCACACCAGAATCTTTTGCCATTTTATTTAAATTTCAAATAGGCAATCAATAGTTTGAGTGATTACTTTGCTGTAGTACATGCTAAGACCGGACTAATGACTGCTTTTTTATTTTGCTGTTATTCCACGTCACTTAGTACAAAATGATAACGATCGCCATTACAATCTGACCAATCAATACAGTCCACCGATGTACAGGGGTTCCCCAAGTACCCCGCTTATCTCACTCGTTCCTATCCAACCAATGCTGACTATCCGTGTTTGGGAAAATACAATAATTCGCCGCAACGTATCGTCGCAGGTTACCTCAACGGCCAGTACCCACCCGGACTGCTCACCGACATGGTGCGCGAGATCCGTGACGCAGCCCGCTCAAGGGAAGAGGCTCTCTACGCCAGAGTGAGGGCGATGGTCCTCGAGAGACTTGACGTGAGTACCAACGAATCTCGTTCCAGTGGGATACCGTAAAGTTGCAGCTTTCTGCCAGCTGTGTGCCTGATTAAAATAAGTCCTTAAGACCAGTCAGAGGCAACATCCACTTCTGATGATTGTATCGTGGTATAATCATAAATTACAATTAAAAAAAAAAGTCTAAATTTGGAATAAAAAAAAAGTTTCAAAATGAGGTAATTAGTTTTGCTCAGTTACTGAGTATACTTTTTACGGAGAAGGTATATCGTATGTTAAGTAATTAAGTTTGTTGACTGGCTCTACTCTTCCTTGTGTCGTCTAAGAGCCTCAATTTTTTGTGTGTTTATAAGGCACGTTTCATAAAGACTATTAATATTACAGTACTACGACTGCAACCAATTTTTAATCTTTAAATCAATGTAACAACACTGCTAACCAAATTATTAACTTAACATTTCATTGCACAGTGCTCGTAACTGTATTTAATTGTTTTCAAAGACATTCGCTGCTTATATTTAACTTTGGTATCCGGTAGTGAATTCTAGAAATTTCTTGGCACCGCCCCAAGGCTGGATACTGCGGTGCTGACACTTCTTTGCGCTGGTTTATTTACGTAGTTTAAATCTTGACCCGGCTCTAGACTTGGTGACCTTGAAAATGTAATGCCCTAATCGTGAAGATTTTTCGTATAACTAAGCGCACTATACAATTGGTTTTATATTTGCAGTTTCACATAAAAATTTGTTTGTGGGTGGCATTATATTTGAAACAATAGTTACTCTAACCGATTACGGCTTACATCAAAAAGCTGTTATGAGATCATCAATCAAAAGTGGACCAAAAAATGTTCGATAACACAGATAACAACAATCGAGATCGCGATTACTTTCCCTTATCGTAATGTAATATGTAAATCATACGGATGACATCAAAATATTCATATCATGGTGTATTTCCAGAATAGTTTGGCGCCCAACGAGTCAAAAATTTCGGACAGAACACTTGAAGACATTAAGGTACGTAGTAAGGAAGAAATAGTGCATTACAACGCCATCTATTTAATATTCTTACCAACTCATTATTAGTATTTCTTTCAGTGATTTATCTATTCCCTGATTTATGCCAAACGTTTACTAGATGGCGCTTTTAATGCTATAAAAATCGACTAATCACTTTCAATATGGAATGATAGATGGCGTCAATTTTAATCATGCACCTGGTTTTATTAGAAAATATTTAGAAAAAGTAACTTGCTAAAAATGTCATCACATATTTTGTAAACGACGCTTGAATATGGCATTTATCATAATTATGGATTACATATTTGCATTTATCTATACTTTTATTTCATTTATTTTTTCATTGTATGAACTAAATTTCATAATTATATTTATGTACTGATATTGTTTCTTTTAACATTAATAACATATTTGAGAAATTATTTGGTTACGTATCTAACAAATATGTCTTTTTTGTATATCATATTTATTAGACGTAAATTATTAGATGGTTTTCGTATTTTGATGGCATCTGATTCTATGTTATACTTATAATTATAATGTGCAAAACAGGGATGGAAAAATCCCTTCAACAGATTATTCATAACTGTCTGATATAGACATAGACATAGACATAGACATAGACATAAACTTTATTTTGACAACCAACAAACAGCACAAAAGATTCAAAAAAAAAAAAAAAATGGCATGAACATAACATATTGATAAATAAAAAAATAACATCGTTTCAACAAAAAAAAAAGCAAGTTTAAAAAAAGGAAAACAAAATAAGTACACAAAGTTACAAATATAAACAATTATTAATAAAGAAACAAAAAGACATATAGAAACCTTTGAAGGAAAAAAAAAAAATGCATAGTGTATATGTAAAAAAATATTGTGATAAATTAAATCGGACGCATAATGTATAAATATATAAACATTGGCATTTGACATTAGAACCTTAAGAGTACGGAAAGAAAACGTAATTTTCTTTACTTAACTTTATAAGTAATAAATGTAAGTTTATCAAGATGCGATTTTTGGCGAAAACCAGATATCAGATTTTCGGACATAGGGTAAGCATCAATACAAAAGTTGCCGTTGTCCTTTCGCGTTTGGAGCTGATGTCGACTTTCCATCCGCAATGTAGTTATTTAGCGTCGGCCGTTTCTTCGCCACGCCGGGACCGTGTGAGCGGACATATCTTTTTTTGGCCGCGCGTGTATTTTTTGCCGTTTCACCTCGATTCGGCGCTATTAAAGGCTGTTTACACTGCGACCTGGGTGGTCCGTTTCGAGGGGCTCTCGACGCCTGTCCCGCTCCTTTGCGTCACACCTCGCGCCCGTACGTACCTCTTTGTTTGCGTGACGCGTTCGCGGGGGTGTCCACGTCGCCGCGTTTTGCGCGGACTTTTCCTCGGAATTTCGGGGAGTTCGTAAACCTACCGAATTCAATAATTAATTATGAAATACTCATCGGGATGTTCATTGATTTCGTATGTCGAATGAAGTAGGTTTTTTTATTATTATTTTTATTTCATTCCTTGACAGATAAGAAATTCAATTTTCCTTTACACCCATTATGTTTATTGTGCAAAATACCTTCTTAAAAGTGTTAGAGACGGTTAATCTGATACGATACGATACGGCTACTGACCAACATGGACATCTACAACTCTTGTGAGGTGGCATAGTTACAGACCTATAGAGTACACCCCTCTTACCTCACCAGACGTAACGCAAGTTTAATACTTCCAATTCACGCCGGTCTTCCGTGTGATCGTGTTTTTTTCGCATCTGCAGCCCTACGGGTGTTGGAAATGTCCAGGGGCGGCGGCTATCTCTTAACATCCGCCGCGGTATACCGCCAGCTTGCTTGTCGCCGTCACATTAAAAAAAATCATATATATATATTTGTAAAATGAATTTAATTATTGTGGTTAAATGGAAAATTAATGGTTACTTAGTTAAATATAAGTAGCAAATAACGCTCGCTATACGAGTTTGATGCTTTTTATATTCACTGATATGATAATAGAAGGATATGAATTTCATATATGATTATTATTTAAATAATTAACTTCCAATAAAGAATAGATACATATACGTGATCGGTATTTCAATTTACCAGTTATCACAGTGTGTAAATAATATAACAATCATTTTAAAAATTATTTTTATTGCTTACGTTACTAATTAAGATACCTATTTACGTCAAATGATGAATATGTAATCATTCGAGCAAGTTCACAAATAAAATTTACCGATTACGAAATTATTTCAGTTGACTAGAATTACATATACCTAGTTTCGTGTATGTTAAACGTTACGATATGCGTTATTTATGAACAGTAGTGAGCGTCGAGCGTCTGCATTTTAAACTAGAATGGTAAAACCCTGGCAACGTCCACCCTATACAGTGAGAGTGACGCTGCGATATTACTGTAAAGTATTCTTAAACCGCGCGCTCTTTGCTAATTCTTTCTATAGAACTTTCGGGAATGTGCGGAACAAACAAGCGTCTTCCTACAAATTTTAGTATAAATTGAACGCAATAAAATGTGTAAGAAAGGTAGTTTTATTTTATAAAACTGTTCCTGCGCTCGCATCCGGATATCATAAACGCCCCAAACATGCGTCCATGCATTGATTATATATATTTACGTCATGGTTACGAAAGAATATTATTGGACGTCCTGATCTCATAGGTGGTACAGATACCAAATTAGTTTTTTTTTATGTGAGATGGCGGCAAGTGAGTTGGCGGTTCACCTGATGTTAAGTGATAACTGCCGCCCATGGACATTTGCAACACCCGTAGGATTCCCGTAAGATTTCAGGACTGTTGCGTGGCCCTACCACAAAAGTGTCCGTCTTTCTATCTTTATCAAACCTATATTACTTACTGTATCCTGTATTACTTACGGCAAAGCGTTATTTCGCTTTTAGTTTATAGTATAAAACCGCGTTATAGCAGTGCAGCAGTACTGCTCTCATTAAAATAGGTCGATTCAACACCGGTGTAAAGTATAGGCAAGTGTTTATATTGCAGCAGTATCTGCTGTTGTCACAACGGATCGATTCAAAAACCGGTGTAAAGCAGAAGTGTTTGTATTACTCGTTTTTGGCATGGTACCACTTAAAAGATGTCAGCGCATCCGAAACGCTACACACGTTGTGCCTTTGTCACCACCACCGGCGCCCCTCATCTGTCATGAAAGGAAAAAGTGGCGTACACCGGCTTCGGAATCGTCGCGCGTACGGCTCGCACGCGGTGACGTCACCGCTGGGGTGGCGCCACACTGCAGCGCCATCCACTTACATCCGCCAATATTTGCCGAGCACAGTACATCACCCCGCCCCGCGACGCACCCGTTCATATTTCAAAATGCCCCGGCGCGGGGAGGCCGCTAAAGACTACGAAATAACCCCGCTCTGCGCGCATCGCCCGTCATACCGAAGCGCAACGAACCGTCGCAGTGTTTTGTTCTATTAAATTTCAAATTCAAACTCCACCAGTGCTTTGCAATATATCCTGTGGCTCATGACCAATGCCATTGCCGAGGACAATTATCGCGCCTGGAAAAATTACCCGCCTATAAATATTATTGTTGCTCAGTTGGTTTGCAATACCTATCTATATGTTAATTTTAATTAATAAACCTGTTTTTACAGTTAGGCTTTACAATTTATATGAATTCGATAATGTCCTCTGGGTGATTTTAGCTTCTAATTGTTGAGTTAGTTAAATCTTATTTTTGTTTAGTTATTTTAAAACATATTATTTACAATTCGCGTTAACAAGAAATCTTTTTGTTCTCTTTAACTTGTATAGAAAAAGTTAAAAAGAGGTAAAAGTTTATTTACCGAAATTATTGAAATTCACGTGACCATCATTAACACCTCTCTAATGGTACACAAACATACAATTTTAGTACTTAGTCTTTAATAAAATTGTTGCTACCGATATTACTCCATACGGGCCAGAAAAACAATAACAATGTGCAAGTACAGCAGTAGAGAACGTCATGCGACATATTCTTGTCGATTAGAACAAAATCGGAAAATTGCAGAAATTGAATAGCCCAAGGGGTAAATACGAAGCTGGCGGAACTAAGTTCAAAATATTTGCAATTCACATCAGTGAAGTAGCATATTGGGTTACGGTTGGTGAATAGAAACTTTTATTTCTTTTTTGTGTTCACATTCTATGTGGCAAGCGAGTTGGCGATTCAACTAATTTTAAGTGATGACCGTCTTGTATCATGTATTAGCTGATGTTTTTGCTTTCAGTCCCGTGAATTAAAGCTTCATCTGACGCAGAACCGGTGGGCTAGCCAGAACCGGTGGGCTAGCCAGAACCGGTCGGCTAGCCAGAACCGGTGGGCTAGCCAGAACCGATGGGCTAGCCAGAACCGGTGGGCTAGCCTGTGATGACTGCCGCCCATGGGCACATACAACACCTTTTGCAGATGCATTGCGACCCTTTAGTGTATATAGTGGGCCCCGGTTACGTCGCTCACCAGATAAAACGCAGAAGTGTACCACTTCCACTTAACGCCGGTCTTTAACAGTGAAAAGTTTCGTGGCCCTACCACAGTTTTTATGTTAACACAATTCGCTACGGTGTGACAGTCGACCAAACGGCCCCGCGTTCCGTTGAATCGATGCGACCCGCCCGTGTTTAGCTCGCGTTGATTTTATAATCCCACGTCAGCGAACGGGTATGTACTGTGAATGCCCTTTGTATGCGCTCTGTGTATATCTAAGGATACTTTCGTTATTCTGATCCATCCCAACACTACGATAACATAATATAGCAGTCTATTTAGTTAATTTTTAACAATTATACCTTTTAGCATTTGTAGAAAAAAAACCAGCCAAGTGCGAGTCGGACTCGTGCAAGAAGGCTTCCGTACCGTTATCTATAAAAACGGCAAAAAAATGTCGGGTTTACAGGTATAACAGAAACATATGTAAATGATTTAATCGTTTCGTCCAAAAACGAGGTACCTGAGAAGTAAGTAGTAACGAAGTTATTACCATTGCATTATACGCAGCAAAAGCGGGCTTAACAGTTAACGAAAAAATAGTCTGCGGCCAGTACATTGTTTTATATCAGAAACTTATCATACGTGCAGGCGGTTCACCTGGTATAAAATGATTACAGCCGACCATCACGTCGTAGACCTCCATGTCTACAACACCTGAAGGTTTGCAAATACGTATATAAATGGACCCCAGCTACCTCACTCACCAGTCAAAACGCGTAAGCATCATACTCGCACTTTACGTTAGTTTTCTCCGAAGTCGTGGTACTTCCCCGGACGGGCGTACCCATTCATATAGTAAATCACCTGTAACATTCAACATCGCCAAAGAGACGCAGCGTATTATTAACTGTGGTAGGGCCACGCAGCAGCCTCGGCTGTTGCACGAATGGACAGGCTCGTCCGGGTAAGTACCACGACCTCGCA
Organism: Iphiclides podalirius; assembly: GCA_933534255.1. Taxonomy (NCBI): domain Eukaryota; kingdom Metazoa; phylum Arthropoda; class Insecta; order Lepidoptera; family Papilionidae; genus Iphiclides; species Iphiclides podalirius. Next base: position 9,055,971 of record OW152828.1, read on the forward strand.
GAAGACCGGGGTAAAGTGGAAGTATAATACTTTCGCGTCAAAAGGTTCTCAACGCATCTGCAACCCTCGGGTGCAACGGCGGTATTCACTCAACATCAGGTGAACCGCCTGCTCGCTTGGCAACTTCTCACATTAAAAAATATATCTAACACGTGAGCCCGGGGCACAGCGCGTGGGTGCCTCTCGCGCCGACGCCGGCCATGTTTGCCCGCTCCATTATCGCCCTGCCCGCCGCCCGCCGCCCGTAATAAGTTAATTGAGGTGCAAAAACGCACTCCCGCACCGCCGCTTAGCACCGCGGCCGTAATGCCCCGCCAAGTGCGCTAAACGCCGCCCGGGTAACTGGTGCCTAACTAAGCACCGGCTCGCATGCCACGATTAACGGTGCCCATAAGCGCTCCTATCGGTTGTATGTTTGCCAGACGCGTTAGCCGGCGTTGATGCGTCAGTGCTGTATCGTGCCGAATTACTCGGTGAACCGAAACCGCGGTTCACGGGATATAAGTAAAGTAACTGCCTATACATGCCCCACTGCTGGATTAAAGCCGATCGATCCTCTGTACCGATCCTATTAGGCCATAGTCCCCCACGTGGCCCCACCGCGGAATTTATATGTTACAAAAATATGTAGGTTTCCACACGATCTTTTCCTTCACTTCCGAGCACGTTATATGTTAGCGCTTAAAATGCAATTAACAGTTTCATTGTTACCGGCACCGTGATTTGAATTAAGATTGCTCGAGTACATTTAATTAAAAGCAAGCGCCCGGACACTGAGCTATCACTCGTCAGTAAATTTTTCGGTGCTCGTACAATGTATAAGTCATCTAATGCCTAAGGCACGTGGAGTCTAAGAGAAATCGCATTCTCTGTTTACGAACATGTTTGTGGATGCATCTCTGGTGTGCCAGTAATGATTGCGGCTGTCGTATCAACGACTCAAGACTAGCGGAACAAACATAATTAGCCGGCTCACGTGTCTGTTTGTCTGCGTGTGCAAACCTTGTCGCATCTCGCACGTCATTAACACGGGGCGTTTGTAGTAGTCAGTGTTGAATGGGAGTTTAATTTGAAGCTTATTTTATGTGAAGCCTGGCTCGAGAAAATTCTCACAAAATTGCAAAAATTGCCACCTTGTAATAAAAGTGGGCTACCTTTACTCAACTCACCAGACTAAACGCGATAGTATGACACTGCCACATCACGGCGGTCTTTCGTATGGTCGTAGTAATTCTCCGGACGGAATTGCCCATTCGTGCAACAGCGAAGACATTTGCGTGGCCCTACCACATTGAAAAAGGCTTTAAAACCTTATAATCCAAAACCCAATTTTCATAATTTACAAACCTTTACCGTAAAAATGATTTTGGGATAGTCATTGCAAGATCTTCTTTCTCCTGCCCTTATTTGACAGTAGTTGGAGTCGACATAACATGTCCTTTTATCCCGCTTTCTTCTATCAGCCGTCTCACTCCCTTTCACAGACATATCATTCTTCACACAGTCCATCCAAATCTTTCTTAGTTTTCATCTAGCTTTACATCCTCCAACCACCAACAAGACCAATAAGTTATTTTATAATGTACGTGTACGTGACGTGGACGTGACATCCTAAGCTTTTCACGAAATAGCGGTAATTATGTATCCAAAGTTCGCACTGCGAGTAAGCTGGGCCACTTAAAAATGTAGCGTCTGTTAAAATGCCGCTAGGACATTCTTTTAATAAATATTACGAAACAATAACTTTCGTCGTTATAAAACGACTTGACTTTCATCTCCATAAGGACTCTTTTATAGCTATTCTTACAAAGACTAGATTTTTAGTATCGACTCATAAGGGTGGATGATAAATTATTATCGCCTATAGATTGATTTCGATTAAATTGCCTTGTTTTCGAAACGTGTCTTTCTTTCAATGCGGTTTGTATTTCAATTCAGTTATTCTGAGACTTTTCGGAAAAAAACACGTACCACCTACGTACTAAGTAGGTAATTTTAAAAACACGTACTAAGTAATGATTTTAGAAATATACTAAACTATACTAAGAAGTTAATTTAAGTCCACGCTTCCCTTACGATTAGTACGAAATGATTAGCACTTTTCACTAAATATGTTGGTATGAAAATTCCAGGCCCATTCTTCCATGTCATCATTTTATAGCGGCTCAACGTGTCTATTTGACGTGCGTTTAATAGATAGTAAAAACCAGTATTCGATCTTGAGTATCGTGGACAGCCGCAATACTGAGTTAAGGCGCCCGATATCCTGACGGTGCTAAAATCTCATCGACTATCTAGTTTTGAGCCTTTTTAGCATTGATATTTTGAAATCTACTGTGAAAGGTACACGCAACATTCTTCGCTGTTGCATAAATGAGCAGGTCCATACGGGTAAGTACCACGACCTCACAGAATACTGGCGCGAAGTGGGAGTGTAATACTTCTGCGTTTCATCTGACTGAGAGGCAACTGAAAGAGATCAAGGTGGCAACGCCTCCGCAGCCCTACGGTTGTTGCAAATGTCAATGGGCGATGGTCATCACTTAACATAAGATAAACCACTAGCTCACTTCTCACCATCTCACATAAAAAAAATATATCTGTGTTGAATACATGTGTTTTTTGCGAGTGGCCGACGTTTGTGTGGCATTTTAGCCTCTTGTCAGACTAGCAGTCCACGCACGGTCAGCACACCGTGTCCACGAATACATTAGGCCGACAATTAATGGCCGTCCCGGCACTCTTGCGGCAAGGCCCGTGAAATACGTGCCCGCCACGGGAACCCGATACTGGAGACGGATTGGCACGCAACTACGGCTCTATGTTGGAAATCTCTTAAGTCACAAGCACTTCTCTATTCGAGCTAGTCTTCGATTTTGTTGTGTTTTTTACTATCGTTAATCATTTCCTTGTTCCTCGAAGATTAATTTACAAAACTTAACATTTTACATTCGCGATGCTTCGCGGAAAGACTTCTAAATGGATCTTATCGTTGTTTCACACTTATAAATAAATAAATCTGTTTTATTGAACACTTAATGGGGCCTTGACTCTCAAACTAGGCTATCCTGTATTTCAGGTGCCAATCCCATCCACTAATTAATATACACTGTGCCAATATTAATAAGTAGATTCACCGATTTTGTCCGAATTATATTCTATCATAATTGTACGTTAACATCGTCAAAATGTATCTTTTATCCAGATCTTTATATCACCGCCACAGCTTTCCCTCAACTTCCGCTTCCTTCGATCCTTTGTCATACGCTCGTAAATCGCGTGTGTTGCAAAAAACGTGACACGGCGATGCTACGAAAAAACACGAGCTCGTTCCGGCGGGGGAGGGCCCAATCAGCTAATTGTTTGTCACAACGACACCGTGCTTTTGCCACAGAGCTCCCTGCGCGCCTCCCGAAGCTGACAACCGTCGGATGATGGATCGCATCGTTAAGCTCGAGGAGGAGATGCGCGCTCTGAGGGTAGCCAACGAGTAAGTAGTCCTTATTAAGTGAGACTCAAAATGAATGTCAGCTGTGTAACAAAACACTGGTGTTCTGAGGACAGTTTCCTGTTGCAGAATTATTTCTATCTTCTTCGGGTGTGGGTGAGTCCGTAAAAAAATGAGACCTAATGCCACTTGAGGTGATTCTCCTCTAACTGTATATTAGTTACCAGCCAATGAGGATGCGACTTATTCTAATATTGGGTCTCTTGTTATATACGGATTTTGGCTGGCCCGTGGAATCGTGGGATTTTTGCGATACCTGCAGGAATAAAGGCAAAGAGAAATGGTATAGCTTCTACTGGCTTCTAAAACAAACCCTAATATAAACTGTTTCTTATAGCCTTCTTATCTTGTACATCAATTGTATTTTGTGCGTTGGTTACCATAATTATGCTTATCTCTTTAGCTTAAGATTTAATAAGAAAAAATTATAATAATTTTTGCTTCAAAAGTTTTCTTCCAAATTTTCCAAGAGTGATGAAAGATTTTTTTGTAGTTAAACTATTTTCGGTGTTAGCAAAACATGATAAATATTTCTTGCGGTCCAATTGATTACATCTGTGGCTCTAATACAATGGGATCTTAAAAGTCATTTATGTCAGCTTAAGAAATCATTAGTCCCAAAAGGGCTAAGAGTACGCAGGGCAAGTGAATTACCATAATATAAAAAAAGTCCAAATAGTGGACGTATATTTGAAGGACAGCATAAAAAACGAGTACAACGAATTTTTTGAACTAATTCTTTGCCTAAAATGAATACAACTAGAATAATGTATCTAGAAAATATCAAGAATATTAATAATAAATAAATGGAAAGTATTTTCGAATTCATTGTGAGACTAGAGACGTCTGGAGTGCAGACATCCGCTAAAATAAAATTAATCATATTTATCGTCCTGTTTGTTCAATTAGAATTTGCGGGTATTTCCAAATGTCGTGAATGCATTTTATACATTGCGAATGGATTCGATTGTTTCTTTTTCAGATCGGACTCGAACGAAAACCGAATGACGAACGGAAATAACGAAGACGCCGAGACCGAACGCTTGCGTTTGCGCAAGGAAATCGAAGACATGCGCAAAGCGAAACAAAGCTCCGAAGAACATGCTCTCAAGTGAGGCACTACAATATTATGACGCTTGTGTTTATTCCGGTGCATTGGTTACTATAGATTTTTCTGTACATACACTTTACTTGAGAATCTTTCTTTCTACTCTTTAATCGCTTGATCTTTGGGGGCTATTTTGTGTCGGCGGAAATTCTCATATAGCACTATTTTTACCGTTTTTGTACACTATGTGCTTTATAGTATGTGTTTGTTAATATGCTTTCGTAGTGATTAACAACTTCGATAATATTTTTTGGCAAAGAAACGAGAACCAAATTGGCATTTTACACGTGTACCTCATTCAAACCATCGGGATGTTTCGTATGCATGATATGTTTTACGATGTCCACGTTACATTTATGTAGTCAACATTAGCGCTTTCAAAATAACTATTCAATGGATTTTTGTATACCTTTAGAAGCTTTAAAAACCACCTTTCCGTAGCTGGCTCTAATCACTTACCACGCTCGCTCGAGTATTTCGCTCTGTACGAGACCTGCTGCAATGTAAAGCGGGGCTTCAATTCCAGACTGGAACGCCTGGTTACGCAGCTGCGTTCCAAATTCGGCGGTCTCCAGCTAACGGCCAACGGGCTCGATTCGCTGCCGAGCGAATCCGAGCAAGAGGCGAGCTCTCGCACTCGACGCACTAGCGGCAACTCGAGCAACAACTCGACCGTTGTCTTCGGGCCCGTTACCGACTTGTAGCGAACGGAGCCGGTGCAGATCGTATGCGCCGTCACCGCCGACCTGCTGTCATCGATATACGACAGAGTGTTTGAGCGTATACGACACTAATAATGCTGGCTCAAGGATGTGTCCCTGTGGAACCTTGTTCGGATGATAAAACTTTGAAGTGAAATTTTATGGTACTTGTCAATTGTTTATAAGGGTGCCTATTCCCAAAATAATCAGACATCTTATGCCCCAATATGTCGTCAGACCCAAAGCCGGCACAGCAGTAAAGTGTCGGTCTTTATTAGAAGAATCTCATAGTTGACCCGTAAGCTATTATGTAATAAAATGAAATGTACAGGTTTTTAAGACATTCACAACACTTCGAAAAATACTGCAAATAATATGGTTAGAATAGTATTATTTTTAAAATACGATAGATATACTATATCAATACATGCAAATAATTTATTGTAGGAAAATTTTGCTCACACTTGCAACTTGTGATTTTATGTGATTTATTTGTCTCAAAATTGTTTACTTATTTTGAAGGTGCTCCATCATATTTTCTTTATATGCTTGTCTTTTTATTGTCTTTGTTATATTTTCAAAATGATCGTTACGAAATAATGGAAAGACATTATTACCGTCATTACGATCCGTTTGCATAATTTATTCGCCTACGATGCTATTTGCCGACGCATTTATACTCATTGTGGCACGTCTTGCGCTCGCTTATACATTGTTGGTTTTTGCAATTCTCGTCCAATTCGCTTTTGACACCTTCCACTATCATGGTATCATATTTGCTATACTCCATTAAGACTTCTTCTGTAAATGTTTTATTTAAAGATCGCGACCTCTGGTTCATTCTGTTCAAAGGTCCACTGGCGCTTCAATTTTGATCCGCCGATGTTGACTCAGTATGTGAACTTGTTACCAATTAATATAAATTTTCAAATTGCGATTATTTAGAGTAAGATCAAATTGGTCTGTTAATTGGATAGGTCCATTTATACGGATGTAAACAGTTTAAAAACTAGTTTAAACTATCAATATTTGGACTATAAATTAGAAATGTTACCGATTTTAATGGTCATAGAATTTGCCGGTTAAGAGAAATATTTGTTGGTTCATATTGATTTTTTTCTATTTACTGCAAATGGTTATAACGTGTTATAGACAACAACCTTATTTTTTTTCGTTTCCGTTTTATTTGGTTTGATTGCAGTTCAAATTGTTTGTGTACTGCGTACGATAATTAAATTTTACTGCTTGCATACTGCGTATAAACGTTCTTACATAATTTCTTAGCTATGTATCATGTCTGGTGTTACGACGGTCTCACCTATTGCTGTGTTTTATTCGCACGGATCATTTGTCTCTTCGAAATGTGATAATTGATTGATTGCTTGTATGGTGGGTCACGTCGCGGTAGCGGCTGGACTGACAGAGTCGTTTGTGTGAAAGCAAGTATCGGTGAAAGTGGTATTTACAGCTATGTCTTATTATAATAGATGTTTAAAGTTTTCCCCTTAACTTATCTGCCATTTGTTTTTGTCATAATTTCGTTGGCAATATTGTTGATGTCTCGTTCTAATTTCAAGATCACAAATAGGATTTTGTAATATATTTGATTTAGTGTTTCTTATATTTCCGTACTTAATTTCTCTACATCAATGGAACTAAATCTACGTTATCAGTCTTGTGGCGATGTGTTGCTTCACCTTAACGCGAAATACTTGCTCAAGTCCAGCTGGTGTTTGCATTTGTATGTTTGTGTGATTATAGCGTTAATGTTACGAATTTTTAAATTAGTGTTAGGTTTCGAACGCTCGCCGTCGTTCCGCTTTACCCTTGATCATTTTACGAACAAAGTGTGAATTGTACGCTCCGATCGAATGATGTCATCTGACCAGTGCTCTGTCGAAATACTCGAGATTATGTAACTTGTAGACGTCCACTTCAAATGTTTGCCACTATAATTGGTTACAAATATTTAGCTAGAGATTAATGCATAATGTCGTAAACTTTTAATCTTTAATCATAATACGTCATATAAAATTCAACTCTTAGGCTTATAAAAACCCATGAAAATATGTAAAAGTAAATGAAATAAAATAAAAAATTTAAACATTCAATACGACATTAATCTCATTTGATTTCTAAAGAAGTATAAGGCTCTCAAAAGTGGATGTCAAATAAATCGAATCGTTTTAATAATTCCTCTTTTGTGTATGATTCCGACACAGAGACATGCAGACATTTTATATAAAGCTGTATCAACTAATCACATCAGAATTAAAACATTGTAACTTATTGTTAGTGATTTCTTCAATTGGTAATACAGTTTATCGTTCCTAACAGGTGCTCGTATTTAAGCTTTTTTCCTTTTGTCAGGGTTCGCATAAGTTAATTTTATTCCAAAGCTCACTGACACCGTTCACTTCGTCTTTACTTACTAACCACCGACTTCACTTAGCATAGACTGATTTTACTAATTTATTGACTTAACATATAAGTAACATACCAAAATGTAATGTTAGCCTTTTAACGATAGTGATAGTTATAATTATGATAATTAGACTAAACGCTACTGTGGAATTTAAACTTAATAGAAACATTATTCAACTCAACTCTAAAATATACTCACCTGTAGATATGTTAATCTTATTCTTATATTCCTTTCGATAAGTTTTACGTTCCACTTAGTTATAGTCTAAAAATTTAAAATATTATCGTTTATCGGTGGTTCTTTATAACTACTTTAGTTTATCCTGTTCCTTTGAAATTTTCATGCAAAAAATTAACAATAAATTGGACTCGACGCGTGCTAAATCAAAGCACGTGTTATTTTATTAAAGACCAAAGGTTCTCCAGACGGCCTGTTGATAACGGATACAGTTGTCCGTAGCATATATCTATGAGGTTTCATTTTCATAGTGTTGTGTAGTGGAAGACTTTTCATAGAGAACATAAATTTCGTAGAAAATTGGTGCGAAATATTTGTTAAAGGTAATTTATTGAAGTTTTGAAATATTGTGTTTCATTAGTTTTTTTGTCATTAAAATATGGAAGCAATAACGCAACAATACATTATATGTGCTAATTTCTTTTCTCTGTGAAGTCTTTTCGTGCGTAGGAAAAAAAACATGGTGCCTTACATACGTAACGTGTCCGCCCGTTTAGCGCAGGAGAAACTTGGAAATTGTTCAAACTGTATTATCTTGTGCCATTCGCGTTTTCGAGTGTATGTGCTAATTTTAGTGTTTTAATGGGACGAAGCCTTGCATAAAGCGAGGCTATTTGTACATATAAACATATGCCCTTCTCGGTTTTTGTTACATATTTTTGAATCGGAGTTGAAGTTTCACGTTGTAAAGTTGTATTATCGAAATTGAATCAGTGTTAATATTTTTACATTAACTTTACGGACACATTTATATGACAAAGTCCTTTTTCCTGCCGTTCCAATTTGTTTTCTGTTAAATTATAAATTTAAATTAATTTCGACCTATTTTTATTTCTTTTTCTAATCTTTTATCAAAAAGACAATCGCTAGTGGTCGTGCAATATAGCACGACCACTAGCGATTGTCTTTTTGATTTTTTAATATTTGTGATATTAGTGCACATCAAGATTTTTTAAGACTTTTTGACAAAATATACCGCTTAGGTTCTTGAATAGTATTTATTATTCAGTAATTCAATATTTTCAGTTCGCTAATCTTTCATTTAAAATTTGGGTGTAGGCAATTGTTTATTTTACAATTTTTTTTCTCTTGAAGTGTTGTTTGATTTTTTTATGGTTTCATTTGCCCCTCGTTATGTACTCAGGCGCCATATTTTTCAATTCATATTGTAATACTCATTATTGTAACGATTGCCACAAACTAGTTTTCATATTTCATATTATTAAAATGTTATCGAAATTCTGGTTTAAAAGTTTTTTTTTAATAAAGTATAATGAAAATTATTTATTGTTTTTGTTTTGCCTTTTTTGTAGATAAATACAAGTTATGAAAACATGTGATTGGATTTTCAGTTCATTGATTAAGGAGCGATTTATTATTTTTTAGCATTCGGATTCATATCACCATAGCTGATAGCTTTTTGTCAGGTCCCAAATTCAAATTTTTTATGTTCTAATTTTTTTGTTTAACGTTTAAGCAGTTTTGTGATTGTGAGTCTGTAGGTGCCGCATACGAAAACCTTTCTCATATTATTTTAGTAATAGTTTTTAAGTTCGTAATGTTGTGACCTTCCCGGGCTTCCAATAATAAAACTCTTTTTAGGGTTAAGCTCGCCATTGTACATTTTTTTTCTAACTTTGTTTTCACTTATAATCTGTGTACAATAAAGAAATAATGAGCGAATTTAATGCTAGTTAAATAAAGATCTCTGCGTCCGGCCGAAGAATCATCTTAAATCATCCCTTAAATCTTAAAGCAGTGGACACAATGCGGCAAGGATAAGAGGTAAGAGCCTTGCAGGTAAAGAAAGAGCTAACTGAATGGAAGACAAATGAGTCTGGCGTGATTGAAGAAATAAAGTGAAGTCTAATCATCTTGAAAAGTAGAAAACTTCCAAAAGATTTCACCAACATGGATCGTCGGTGGAATAAATGACATAGGAAAGAAATGGCTTTTAACAGTCTTCAAGAAGTAGGAGATTTTTTTACAGAAATCAGACATTCAGAACTCGTTTTGGAAATATCTTTATTCTTTTTTTTTTTTTTTTTGGGACGAAGACATTTTAATGGCGGTCCCATTTTAATTTCTTTTGCATTGGACCTTGGATTTCGCAAATATAATATGGAATAGGAAATGTAAAGCGCGCAACTGCGTCTAGACATCGTACCCACCACAACTCGGTGCATTGCAGCAATTGTTAAGGACCATCTGAAACATTGCTCGATTCGGTTAGTGTTCGAAGAACTGTCGAACCGCTGTTAAAATTGAAATCACCTAGGATTGAAATCTAACTGGAGTCTAACAAAATTAAACAAGTAAACGAGCCGGTAGTATGCAAATGGAATTCCTTTATGCGTTAATAATGATCAGTTCAATTACTTTAACCCCACGCCACCGGGTCTAATTTATTCGAGAGCGGGACGCCGGCTTATTGTTGCCATTATTTTTGAGCGTTTCCAATAAAAACAGTAAAAGCGCAGAGGGCGCGCCGGACACGCGTGGTCGCGTGGCGGCCGCGTGCCGGCGCCATCTTGCGTGATGGGTGGGAACTTCCGCGGTGTACGTCACTAGGTGTATTGTGGGAACAATGGGCGATGTAATTGTACCCTGCATTTTCTAATGACATGCACACTTTTGATAACACAATTATCATTATTATGTCCTTATCGTAAAGTTGACTCCATTAGTTTTATTTTGATTAACAGCGAGGCAGAGTATACTTTAAAAATACCTCTGTTAGTAATTTTTGCACCTGACGAGCGAGTGTAACTTGGGCAGCAGGTAACGTCCACGAAAGATGTTACGGTATGTTAATCTTATGCTAAAAGATTTACGGAAAGTTCCACTACAACGTAAGTGATTGAGCCTAGTGAAAAAATGTGAACTATATCGGAAATCCGAAGTTGAAACATCACTACAAACGTGAACAGCCGCGTCGACTCAACCGCGGTTTTGTAGTAAACGGCGAAATAATTTCGAATCGTAATTTCAATGGCAGACGATTCGTTTAAACATTCAGGCAGACCGCAACGCGACAAATTGGGCACAAATCAATCGGCGGCCGAGTTGCGGCGAGCGCTAAAAAGCTCGACCTTATTATGGAGCATGAATTAATCACACTTGTCGATTGTCCTAGTGACGGATCGTGTTAATCGATGTGCGATATTCGACGTTGCGTCACGCGTAGTTTTTTTTTATGCGAAAAGTTGTCAACCGAGCAGACAGTTCAGCTGATGTTAAGTGAACACCGCCGCCCATGGACATCTGCCACCCCCGAGGGTTACAGATGCGTTACAAGCTTTTGAAAATTGGGCTCCGGCCACTTCACTCACCAGACGAAAAGCGAAAATATTTGTCATACTTCCACTTTACGCTGGTCTTCTGTGAGGTCGTGGTACTTACCCGGACGGGCCTGCCCATTCGTGCAACAGCCGAGGTTGCTGCGTGGCCCTACCACCGTATATGTATATGCGATACACGTGGTTTCTATATTTTATTGTACGTTTTAGTTGTATTTGTATTAGTTATGCATATGTGTATTGGGGTATTTTCGTTTTCAATTTTCACCTCATGGCAGTCGTTCGAGTAATTTAGAATATTGAAATTTAATGAATGATATTCAGAAGAACGCTTCGCAAGTATCACCACTGGATCAATTGGTAAATGTATGATAAAATAATAATAAATATATCTTGTCAAATGAACCCGGAAAGCTTCTTAATTATATTAATATACAATTTTAACTAGCTTTCAAGCATAAGTATACTTGCGGCTTCTGATCATGAGCCTTGGAAAAAAAATTGATCCAGAGACATCACATAACAGTAATTAGACTACCACATACACAATTACTATTGCATTAAAGGCATATTCAAAAGAATTTTTAATAATTTCATATAATTGCCACAATCTTAATAAATAATCTGATTATCGTATCCGTAGGCCAACACTCTTAGTGGTGGGCACCGTGCATAAACCTCTTGCGAGTGACCCTATGTTGTGAATCTCAACTGAATACAAAAACTGTTTTTTAAGTAAAAACTCAGTTCATAAAGGTCTCGCAGTAAAACACATTCGAATACTAAAGGCAACCGTAATAACCTTTATTGAATAAATTTACTGATGGTTTTATATAGAAGAGCTCTTTAGTAAAGTAGTATCCGAATTAAAATATGTGCGATATCGAGACACGCGGGACGTCCCTACCTCATGAATACTGTACGCTGCAATTTGTGTAATTTGATTATGTTCCACCTGTGCGAATGGCGGCTCGGAGGGTCGATGCACACCCGAGTTAGTTTGAACAGTCATTCCAATACCGATTATTATTATTATAAATTGAATGCAGTGTTATAAGGTACTCTCAAACCATCGCCGTGTTGTGGGGGACAATCCCCAAATGGAATAAATACAAATAATATGTGTGTACTTACGTACGCACGTAAGAAATTATACTTCTTTACCGTAAGAAAAGAAAAATGAAGAAAAATTTTATCCCATTCACACTTTGTGTAAAAGACTTGGAATTATAGGTAAATGACAAAAAGTTATTATTGGTCGCCACGTTAATAATGTGAAGTTTGGATTTTATGTTTGTGAATCCCATCGCGATACAAAACTTAAGTAACGAAGAGTCGTTTTTTAAAAGTTAAAAATTCATTGATAGATGAAATTGGCATGACCTCATCGCTTAAAGATCCAATGGATGATTCATATGAAAGATTTTAAAAATAAAAAAAATCCGATTTTTAAACGGTTTTATTTAGCTCGACCCGTACGGAATTGTTTGTTTATTTATTTGGGTCAAAATTAGAAATTGAAATTTAAGCACCTTGCCGTTGTCAGATTGATCTGAAATTTGGTACACACATTTAATTTAGATGACAATACAATATTAACAAAAAAAAAAAACATAAAATAAAACCGTTTAAACTTAAAAGTTTTTTAAAGTAATTATTTATTATAACTAACACATTGTCTTTTTTATATGTATAAGTAAATAGAACAAATGTCACGTTTATACCTACATTAACACCAAATGTGCAAGTTTAAATAGATTTAATCTTACACCAAATTCATATAAATTCAATTTTTTGAAACATTGGATTTTTATAGGAGAATAAATGATCTAAAAAATTTGTATACCAAAAGGAAGCTCTGGAACTCACTCCCTGTGTCTATAAGACGAGCCCCGTCCCTTTACACTTTTAAGAAGCATCTGAAAGCCCATCTTGTTTCCCTTCCTGTTTAATTTCATCCCAACGTTACTTTTTCCTCTGAGCTTTGGTTGTCAGTTTTTTTTTGCTACTTTCACACTTATTAATAAGTATTTCTTAATATGCATATATATGTATGTGCATATATATATATATATATATATTATAGTATAAGTATTTGTATTAGGTATTTGTGATTATATAGATATGATATATTTGATGATTTTATTTTTTTACATATATATTAATTTCATTATTTTTGCACCATTATCCCGCAACTTTATTATCTAATCCTATACCCTAAGGTTGCCTGGAAGAAATTGCTACCTTAGCAATAAGGCCGCCTGTATGTACACTATCTTTCCGGTATCTTCTTCCTTGTATTTCCTTGTGTGCAATAAAGTATATTCAATCAATCAATCAAAATTATAACGCTTCGTTTTTTCCAATAGTCTGAACCATCTAAAACACATTTCCGTAGTCCGTTATCGCTCAATAGCATTTAACCATCACCTATCCGCTTTGCGCACGCGTATTTAATCAATCAAACACCCTCTGAACACGCTTATCACAGACCCATCCCGACAAATTACATATTAATACCGTTAACATTAAAAAAGCGCGCGTTGCCAAACTGACAGTTATAGTTCTTCACTAAGTTGCCCAATAATTGAACACTTTAATCCAGGACAAGTCTGTTTCGCCACATACATAAAAATACATTTTTCTAACACTCATTATATAAAACAAGCTTATATTTGTTTTGATTTAAGTAATAAAATATTTTTTTTATATAAATTTAAAATAAATTACGGTCAAAATTAACAGATAGTAGGTATCGGTTATAATATTAGGATCACTCAAAGTATCCTGGAAAAAGTCTGAAGCATTGATACCTAATTTTCACCCTTCCAATTATAAAAGCTCACCAACGGCGGAAGTACTGACGTGCGCATATGATTATAATTATATTTTTACAAGTATTATTTTAATGTTAGGGCGTCGTGGGAGCATTGAGGGTTGGAGGGTACTCAGGTAGGGAACTGAGGGCAGTAATGGGATGACATCGTAATGTGCTTATTGCGCCCGAATTGTGTTGTAACTGGCAGGTGTGCAGTGACTTTTTAATCTCTAGCAACTGTTTTAGTGCATCAGTTTAAAGTTGTACACTGCTTTTGTTCAGTTGTGGTATATTATCTGTGTATGTTTTTATCAATACAAAAACCTTGTTTTATACTTAAATTTTTTTTTTTACATAAATAATATGTATTTAATGGAATCATCCAATTAGACGGGACTCTAACTTGCGATATACTATAAATGATTTTAATGGATAGTGGAAGTTTTCTAGTTTTTGTATACACCACCGCGACTTGAAATTAGTTTGGTTAAGCTTGTGGAGAGCATTAACGAATAAACATGATTTTGAATCCTCCTTATTCGACAATGTAGTTAATGTCATGTTGTCATGTTATGATGTTAGATCCAGTCTGTGAACATAAATTTGCTCTGTTATACTAATACTTCTGTTCTAGAATTTTCGTTTATAAAAGCTTTACAGTAAATTATCGTAACGACCTGCAAAACACTCTGAGAATTTTAATTTATTGAACATCCGATGTTCAATAAACTAAAACCTGATTACAATTATCTATCGCGCACTTGAATCACAATAATGCTTTCATTATCTGTCTGAGTCCCCAGTATAAACAGAATCTCGGTTCAATTACGGTCCGTGTGACCCTTTTGAGGTTATTTTTTATGTTCATCGTACCCGATATTCGGCTAAGCAACTTTCATATGCTCCTCTAATAGAAACCGAAAAGTCGGCCTTATTTGGTCGCCGTTACGGTTAATGATAAAATTTTCGGTGGCACGAGAAAGAGGCAGCAAAATTTTGTGAAAATATTGCGCGGGAAAGTGAACGCGTGCGATGCTTTCGGCTTGGTCGACCGTGACCGATAGAGGGCCCGCGAACGCCGACACGCGTTTCTATTTTTATTTCATTTCAATTAGTGGGAGTAGTTATGTTTGCATTTAATTAAATACGTTTTAGTTGCAACGAGCTCATGTTCGATATGATTATCGCGATTTCGAACGATATTTGATGCTGATCTTTATCTAGCTTCTTTAAGTTTGCTAATGTTTGTTCAAATTCATTATGATTTCAAAGTTGAAAGAGGGTTATTTGGTTTTAGGAAATACACATGGCAAAAGTAACACAAATGAATGTAGATTTAAATAAGCTCTATTCAAGCATTATGTTGATTTCCCTCTTTGTTCTCGAGTTCAAACTTCGAATGCCTTCGTAATTATTAGTTACAATTAATTCTTAGTGCTCCGTGATCAAGAATAGAGAACCATATTTTGGGAAAACCTAAACATCTGAGATAAATCAATTATTTTCAAAGTTGTGTGAATTCTGCCAATATCTGCGAGGAGGGCTACGATACGCCGAAACTGAAATCAAGAAGAGCCTATACAATATTATTTTGGCAAAATATGTTGTTAATTTGCTCTAAATCATCACCAAACGATTTGGCTTACTCTACTGGGGTCCCATTGAGGTGTACACAAAGCACGAAAGGTAAACAAACGTCAGCGAATGCCATAAAAACAACGTTCGCCACATTCCGACCAATTATGACATACGTAAAACCCATCACCCGGTATCGGTTCACGTGGACTTTAACAAATCGACGCTGCGGGCCGTCCGCACCCAGAGACCACCCACTGCGCGCCGCCACCGTTTAATTGCCTTGGCAAACATCCAATGCTGTTTCCGTCTTAGGCCCACGCCGCGCGTTGTTGGGGCAGGTCTTCACCATTCGCAGAGTGCTACAAAACGTATCGCATAAATATAGTGAAGATGATTTATCACGGGCTCATCAGAGAATCAAACCTGCATACTTTCAAAACAATGAAGAAATGATATTTCGAAGGAATGTGAAGACTGCCAATCCGCAGTGGGGTCAATTGATAGAACAAGCGCTAGTATCCACCCTCTACAGGCAGGAGGGTCTTGCCCAGCAGCGGGCAGATACAGGCTGTTAACTTACGAGTACTTTCTACAGCGAAGAGTATTGCGTATTGGCGAAGACTTGTGCGCTGTCCTACCAGTCTTGAACTGTTTCTTAAGATTACGTTCTTTCTAGTTTGTGGATATCATATGTCATAGTGTTATTACTCACCTCTTTTGCTTCTTTAATTTCCATAGATATACGCACACTAGATTGTAGGAGTACATATCGCGCGGCTGAGTATTTCGTCAATGTTAATGATAGTAGGTTCGTCTAAGTGAGAGTAAAGACTCTTACTTTTTCACTTTAGAACCATAATTGTCTTCGTCAATCTCTTTTCATCTTTTCCACGCCTAAATATTTGCCTGTCGGAAGACGAAGGACGCAGCTTTTGGATGGATTGAACCCACGACGTCCAACAATAAGTTTCTCACTTTCTTCGTCAAAAATTTCTGTCATGATTTCTCATCGATATACTTCTCAAATATGTTATCATTCTTAGCGATATCATAAACATGTAGATATCACTTGGAATATTTTTATGCTATAAGGGTTAAAAGACAGTAAAGTTGATTATGGTACACGTCTTAGATTAATCCCTTATCTTTCAGCAGTAATCAATAAGATGTGACAGGTTCCTTTTTGGTTGATATTTGGTTAATCAAGGTTAGGTAATATTTGCGCATACACACAATAGTACCGACAACGATGAGTTACGGAATACTGTAATAATATATTTAGATGCAACATATGCTTACGATCTAAATTCTTGGTTTCTGGTAACAACGCATTAGTAGATTTCACTGTCGCTTTAGATTCAATTAGTGTTCAGTGTGTGTTGTGATAAAAAAAAATGCTTGTATGGCCTTCAAAGGACAAATGTTAATGCGAATTCGAATCTAGTCTTTCCATTCGGATGCTTAACCTTGGCTGCAGTGGCTTTTCCCGGCCAACCTTCGTCGTCTACCGCTGTATTAGTAAGGAGGCTAGTGATTTGAGTTGTGACGTTGTTTCAGGCACGGCGTGGAGCAGACAAAAGTATCTGGGAGGCATAACAAGTCGATAGACGGAGAGCACTTGAGCTCGGGTGGTCCGGTACAGGGAGAGGCAGTATTTGCTGCCGATATTCGCTGGCACGTTGTACGCTGATTGATTTTGAAGTGTTTAAAACTGTGATATCATACGATGTATAAAACAAGAGTTATAGTGGATTTACATTATTTGGAAGCGAGTAGTTTTTTAAAATTGTGTTCAGAGCTTGATTTCTGAAATGATGATTCTATTACTTAACATTGTATAAATGATGTATCAAGTAATAAAATCGGAAAGAGTTTTGTTTTAAAATACATTACACAGAATTTAAAAAATAATTTAACAACCTCAGAGATCCTTTCTTTAATCGTAATTTAATTGTTATCACATTCGACCTCAGTAAATATACCATGGATGTATGCATTCTTTAAAAAAATTGATAATCTAAAATATCTCAGTCAGATATTCTTTTTTTTTTATAACTGATGTTACACACTATTTTATAATTCAGTCTATTAAAGCTTATATTCGCTTTCCATCAACCGTTAGTGTTAGTGAAACGTTCCCATTATCCTATCTGTCGCCAGTGGGCAACATTTCTTCAGCCTGTGCGCGTTATAGCGAGACACAAGTTTATGATGGTTTTACTGCGAGAGCCACTTAACGCCCGACACGGCTACCGTGTACCTAACCCCCCCCCCCCCCCCCCGCCCCTCCCTTTAATTAGATGCATCGCATCCACCCCCGCCACTCCTGCTGGCGCATTCATTTCGGTGGCTTAACAAGACCGGTACGCGGGTTTGGCTTAAAGGTTGACGCTTGATTCGAGGACTAGGGTCCTGAGAATTCTCAGCTCCTACTGTTACGATGCAATGCGAAAGGGTTTTGTACCGTAATGGAGACGCTACCAGACAGTGGGGCAGCCATATATTCAGCAGTGGACGAATACCCGAAATGGTGATGTCGTATTATCTTTTTATAGGAATGAGAAAGATTGTATTTATTAACAATACTTACAAATGCGTAGTTTTCATCTGTTTGATACTGTTCGTTTTGTCATCACAATTATTAATATACAGTTGGGAGCCAATGTTATCGATATTTATTTTATTTCTTATTGATATTGGATTTTAAGGTTCTTCCTTTAACAAAGCTCTTCTGTATTTCGGATACGTACTATAGCAAATAGGCTTATTCAAATAGGAGTGAAAATTAAAAGTATTATAAGATATAATTTGTGTTGAATCATGATAATTATGAAAACGATAAAGTAACGTAATGAAAAGTCGGCCGCTGAGACATACAAATTAATAAGTAAAACTTTGACCATTTCAAAAAACAATCTTTGCTTAAATAAATTAATTCCATTCGCATTCTGTATGTGGCCACATGATAACCATAGTACCGAGTACTAGAGTTTGCCACTTGCCCGGGGCAAATTAATTCCGCATTACAAGCTCCTAAATATTCCAATCTCGGACTCCCACAGAGAGAACCCTTTAAACGGGACACCGGCCTAAGCCGCCAATACACGGGAATTAAACAAGCGACGGTAATAAAGTTCCCAGGAATCCCCCGAGGCGGCCACTTGTCCAGGATTACGCTGCGCCAGCGGACTGTGCCCTGGATTCGCGACGGGTATCGAAACCATAGGGTGGGCTTACATGCAGATTTTTGATTCTCTCTTGTGGAATAAAATTGTATTATTCATACATGCACACACACGGTATAAAAGTAGAGATAATAACGTAAATAAAACTATTTTTATTCGTATTTGTATTTTTATTTAACTTTCTATACTTTTGTATAGCTAGACGTGCCTTGAAACTGACTGATAATGAGAACATAAAGAGAAAATAAAATAAAATTACGTTTTCGCATAAATACCAGAAATCATTGAATTTTAAAGTTTTATGTCATAATAATTGTAACTCAAGTTTCCTTCTTGCAAACCATTTAGAAACATTTAATTTCTTGACCTACAAACAAACGCTTTTGTTGGTGACTCTTTCTTAGAATAAAAAATTAAGAATTATATTTACTATCGATTGCTTTATGTTAACCATTTTTTTAATATTTTCATTAACAATTAAAATAAAGCGATATGTGAACTAGCCTTTATATTAGGCCCCGGCATAACTTTAATTGTTTATAAAGTGCGTACACACGCCCCGGCTATACACGGAGGGTGGAGCGATCGCCCGATGTAGACGCTTGTATGAGAAAGACTAAAATCTCTATTGTGGTAAGAGCTCTTGGACTTAAACTAGTACTTAGCTCCACAAAGGCGGGCTTAAAAAGCGTAGACTATCGATATGCGATCCCGGTTAGTCATTAGTGCTGCGGTAAATATAAACATGGTACTGATTGCCATTTAGTCGTTAATAAATGTATAATCCATAGATCTATATAATGGCGTTGCAGGGATGATTTGATTCGAGATAAAATTAGTGTAAATGTAATGGGACATTCTTAAGTGCTCGAAATGGACACACGAAAACAAGGTAAAGTCAGAAAACAATTTGCCAAACGGAAAATTTAATTTTTTTTTAACAAAAATTATTATTTTTTGTTTTCGAATTAACATATATTTTTCTCACATATCATCAACATGGTACTTTACAGTAAGGAAGTACACCAACAAGTTATAATCCCGCGCAAGAGTCGAACCCACACCACACGCGCAATTTGTTTGCATGGTGACCACGTAACCTTTGCGTAGCCCGTGCAGCAATTTTGCGTCCTTCTATAATATTTCTAAAGTAAATGAGAAAAAGAAGGGAAGATATAGGAGAGGGAAGATATTTAGTTGTTTCCGAAAACCTGCGTTAACTAATTTGGATTTTCTAACGCAGGCCGTGTACTCAGTGTGTGGTCTGCATCATGCCACTTAGCGTGTCACGTAAGAACACTACCGAAAATACGAAAATATTATACGCCCAATACGCTGTACTCTATATGGACATGCCAAGACGTGGTTCTTTTTGTTTTCCTTTTAGTGCAACCCTCACCTTTACTTAGTTTTGATTATTATTCCTCTGATGTGTCTTTACACCTTTATAAGTGTAGTATTATGAAGTCAGTTCCACATTATACATTATTAAAAATTTGGGTTTAAATTTAAACTAGCTTTCTAAGTCATGTATACGAAATATTATTATATTATATAGAAAGGACTAAATTTTTACAATTTCAGATTCAATATCAATATTTAAATAGGTACAGCCGTGATAGCTCAGTGTCCGGGCGCTCGCCTTTAATTCAATATACTCGAGCAACCTGAGTTCGATCCCCGGTGCCGGCACCAATGAAGTTTTTAACTTAAGTGCACACTTATCACGCAGACGTATCATATTTCTGGTAATATAAGTAATGAAAATTGCTAATAATATATTTATTTTACACAGTCGATATTAAGTCTGCCACTTGATGAATTTAAACGAAAAGTTAAAAGTAAACTTATGGCTAAAGCATATTATGCTATTGCTGAATATCTTGATGACGTCAATGTTTGGGGTTAATACTGTTGATACTCACGTAGGCTAAAACAAAACTATTATACCTGTAACATTATATTGTAAACTGACCTTTTAAAAAATAGCAACTGTTGAGTTTCTTGCCGGTTTCTTCTCAATAGAAACTGCTTTCCGAACCGGTGGAACTTACGAACGTATTAATTTCCTTGTAAAACGACGTCTCATCAGAACGCGCAAGGGTCTGTGTGAATAAAGATATTTTATTATTTATTTATTTGAGATTTTTATATGTCGGACACATATTTCGGCGATTTATTTCTATTAATAGATAAATGTAATTAATAAAATCTAAAAAAACATTATTAACTGTTCTCACATATTTTGTATTTTTTTTTTTAAATTTTTTAATCAATGCTTCTACCTAAGCTTCTTTTGACCACGCCACGATTGACAGAAAGATAATGTTGTGATGGTATTAATTCCGCCCTTACATATATGTTTTGTGCATAATAATAAAGCAATTGATAGGTAAGTCTAAATATAATATTACAATTAAATTCATAACGTTATAAATACTGTCTATGAAAGCCTTCAATTGGCTTATCTAATGTTTTATGATGTTTATTCCGAAACTCGTTAATTAAGACATGATTAGTAGTAGATTAATCGTTATAGGCGTATCCGTTCTATGGCCAACTGGGGCGCCATGTTTGTTTTCCTAGGTCAGGTACGATGCGCGCGGGCACAGGTACGGGATGAAAGTCCCCCCCCCCCCCCCCCCTTCCCCTTTGGCCCTTTCCCTCCATTATCCCTTGGACTCGAGAGCCTGTTTCCCTTCGCCCTTTTTAGATGATAATGAAATAACATTTCCACTAAACGACAGTGGACGTGCCCATGGCTTAACTTGTATAAATAGTGAAAAAAATCACGGTTTGCTTTGCCCCGAGGGAATTTTGTGTTTAAGTGTTAAGTTTGAGGAAAATATTGACAACAATATTATTATTTTTCTCTCGTTCACGTTTAATTTTATATGACCGCGCGTATTAATTAACAACGGCAAGTTTATAACCTAGCATTTTGAAAGACTTCGCATGGTGTAATGAATATTTTTTTTATTTCATAACGATTAAATTTTAAAGGTGAAATAAAAAAGATAAATATAATAAAACATGGGTAAAATCACGTCCACTTTATTATGAAAGTCTAAGATGTTAAGTTCGTTATTAAATTTAGTTGAAAAAATAAATGCAAATAAGATCCTAATAACGTGCATATATTCGAAGAAATATTATATACTGTATTACCATGTTACGTTTTAAACAACTTTTCGAAGTACATAAACAAGAGTGCTTAGCTTTTAAATATTATACTTGAGAATTTCAATGTAATGCGGTCGTACTCATATCAATTGCGTAGACATAAAGTGTATGAGTGGACCACTACATCATTATTTGCATTTGTAAGTGAACGGACGCAATAAACGTACACACCAACCTATTATAATTACTTTTAACACTAAATAAGCTGTGTATAAAGTTGACAGCGTAAGCAGTGTTATTTAGTGTGATGTTTGAAGACTCACAGTTACTCACAACCTGTAATTAAAAGTTAACGAAGACTTTTTGTTTCAACTTGCCAATTTTATATGTAACTACGCCAAGCATCAGGAGATCACACTGACACTTAACAGCAATTTTAAGTCTTTAAACCGTGGAAAAGAAATATTATTGACTCCCGTATAGAAGTAGTTTTTCTTCGTGATGTTCACAATTCCGTAACAGAGTTTAAAAATCAAAGCAAAGACTCCAGTAAAGTGATCGCTTCCAGTCCTTAAGCTACTAAAGTTTCATCGAATGCAGAACTCGTGAGATAGCCAGATCCCATGAGCTAAATACGGCCGCATGGGTAGGCACGCATGTGCTCATGTGTGCGTTACCTACGTATCTAAATGTAATTCCAAAATACACGATTTACCAAAAAAATAAACAAACCGAGCAAAGCTCGGTCCTCCGGGTACTATATTTTATACACTGTGCAAGCGTGCAAAGAAGCTTTTGTCTATTAGCAGTGTTAAAACTGTGAAAGAACAATACTACAACAAGAAGCAATTCAAAAACCACGAAAAGTCACTAAATTCTAACCAAAACCTCCTAAATGAGAAATATTCACGAATCTTTAGTTTGAATTCTACACCCTAAAAACTTGCTTTGTAAATTTTTTCTTCCTAAATTTAGGAATAAACCTCGTAAGTTGGCATCCATGTCCATCAGTAGCATATAGTTATATATACCGAAAATATCAGTTATAATTTACGTAATCTCAGCTTTTCTCGGCGTTTATTTTGTAAAAGCGTGTCTTTTTGGTAATTTTACTCGATAATGTTTTTGTATTTGGATATAGCGCTATCTCACAAAGTGTTGAGGTACCTTATAAATTTACGAGATGGAAGACCTGAACTATTCACTTGTAAGAAACAAAAAATCATTTGTGTAGAATCGCTTTTTTCTGGAAATATATCTTTATAGATAAACTTAGAAAGCAAAACCTAATCTTTAATGTAAATTTACAAGAATTATTCTTTGAAGTTATGCGATATAAGAAGCATATACGTCGAATAATCTGAAATCGGGTAATTTATTAGTGTTACCAATATATATTATGTTTATTTTTCAATTAAAGATAGTAAATTGGTAATGTATATCATTATTTTCAATTCTTATGCGTATTTTTTTATTTCAAGTTCGATACTTGCTTACCAGGCGAAAGGCAAAAGACTTTTAGTTCACTTCGGCCTTTTCATTTGTGTAACAGCTACTGCAAGCTGTTACATGATACAGAGCACTGAACTTTCTTAAATAGGGAAGGCTGCCACATGCAGTCAGTTAATGTGATGATAGAATCAATGACAGAAATCATTTCAATGCAAGTTGGTAAGCGATCAGTCGGTTCACCTGATGTTAAATGACTAACGACATCTACAACACTGATACTATTGCTGATGGGTTGCTAACATATTTAATAGTGGCCCCCGGCTACCTCACTCACCATATGGTCACCCGATATCTGAAACGCCGGTCTTCTTTTATGCTAGCCTGAAGCTGCTCCGATGGTGCCCACTTGTGCAACAACACAGTCACTAACTTCCTTTTCCCCTGCCACGGTTAAAGGAAGTAAAGTCTTGAAGTAAAGTGGATATTGTCTTTTGCGTGATGATAGTAATAAGAGCGCCCTTTGTGCATTCTTGCTTGTTTTTTGGCTGTTCAGGAAGGTATATTCACGCAATTATTCATTCGCGGAGGTGGTTGCGTGGCTCTACAACAGTGAACTTATGAGTTCCCGTCATACTGTTGTTCGTGCTTTTTAAGAGTAAAGTACTCAAAATAAGATAGAGAAAATGTAAATAAGCGTGTTAAACAGTATGACAACGGGTAATTTCATTCATTTCAAAAATCTTAAGTCTTATCAATAAACTCCGCGTGACGCAACAATTATTTTAATACTAACAATGCGCTTATTGATGACCTAGACCAGAGACCCTAACAAGATATAGTTTTAAAGTAAATTGTTCAAAAATTTTGGATAGCGTTGCCAAAATCGCAAAGGATTGCTATCCGTTGTTGTCTGGAATAAAGAAGTGTGAGATTCATATCGATAGTGTAATCAGAATCATTGTATTCTGGAATTGTTTATTAAATGAATAAGTAGTCTTTATGGCGTAAAGAACTCTTGTGATCGATATTTTAATATATATTTTAGCGATCACATTTATATTACTTTCTTTGGCAGGAGTAAATTCCTATGTGAAGAAGGTTTTCGCATTTTAACGAAAGGTAAAATCGTTGACAAGTTTAATAAAAACTCTATTACTCATATCTGCAAATTCTCACGTCGATTTCAGCTCCATCTTGCAACAATGGGCCAGTGGTACAAAAAGGAAGAAGTTATGAATGACAGATGAAAGCGTAATGCTGAGGGTTAAAAGTCTTACGTGATGTTATTGTCCCTAGTCGGCTTACCTCCGCTTACCTGTCTTATCTGTAGAGGTAATGAAATTATGCGGTTTGTTGTGACTGCCAGTTATCTTTATCCCTTACTATTGTTAGTGTTAAGAAACAAAGCCATGACGGGATGGGAAGAGCGGTACGCGTGAAGATTTCTTTGTTTTTTTCGCGATTCGCGCCTTTTTTTTTAAATTATTTTTTAATGTGTAAGACATTTTTTTTAATAATGTGAAAAAGTGACAAACTTGACGGTTCACCTGAGGTTAAGTGATAACCGCCGCCCATGGACATTTGCAACACCTGTAGGATTTCAAATGCGTTATCACCTTTAAATAAAGTAGGCTTCGGCTACCTCACTCAACAGAAGAAACGCAGAAGTGTAACAATTCTCCTTTACGCTGGTCTTCTGTGAGGACGTGGCACTAACTTGGACGGACCTGCCCATTCGTGCAACAGTAAACACTGTTGCGTGACGCATGAGCACATGCGTGGCCCTACCCACAGCGGAGGGCCCAAACCCGTGGGTTCTGGCTAGCCCACCGGTTCTGCGTCAGATGAAGCTTTAATAGTCTCAGGACTGAAAGCAAAAACATCAGTTAATACAAGATACTGTTGCGTGGCCCTACCACAGTTAAACAATTAAAAATTTTGATGGAGGCGTAAATTTTTATATCGCATAATATTTCTTGTCTCTCTCTAATTATTTAAGACCAACCAGAGTTATAATCCTGGTGGCGGCACATCAAATTGTTAGCTACAATTTTAAATCTTGATAATATGTCAAGTGGTGATCGTAAAGATATCTGCACATTTCCGAAATAATGATAACAAAATGTATCTAAGATATAGGAAGTCTCCGCGTTGGAATATACCCCAATACCCTCTATATGGAGATCTTTTTAAGGCGCAGCTATGTCCCACAGGCTGTTATTTAAAAAAAATTGCGCCAGACATCCTAACTAAATCCACTGAGTGAATTTGTAGTTGGTCACTATTTCTCAAATCTCTTTCAATGCCGCCTTTCACAAATGAGCTACAATCGCGAAGTATGTGCGACGGATCTCGTCCCTGTATAATATCTATTCGCTTCGTACCTAATTACGTCATTAAGGAGGAACTTTGGTCCGCGCACTTTGTTAATATCGTTGTTTGTGTGAGATTATGGGGGCGCACCAATTAACGCTGTTTACCCAACGCTCGAAGACATTCGGGCTGACTGCGTGCTCGCCTAATTAGCTGTTTTGTTTATTTCTGATAGGTTTCGCTTATCAACCGCCCGACGTCCCCAATTTGACGCTTCGAACTGTTTATTTTACACGGAACAAAAAGTCGGATTCGTCAACTGTTAAATTATGCAATACCTATAATGAATTCTTTTTCTCGACAACGAACATGATATATGAATAAACAGATTTACAGATATACAATTTTACAGATTCATTCATTCATTTCATTTTCAAGATTTGATTTTCAAATTCCTGATTTCCCGAACATTTCACAGCGATTATAGTGATGGGACGGACTGAACAAAACCGCTTAAAACATGATTCACATGTTGTGCCGACCCCACCTAGGAGGGATCAGGTCAGAAAGATGAGGATCAGTAATCCCAATAGGTAACAGCTTCTTAGACAATGTTAACTTTGCTTATAATAAAACTTATTTTGACTCTAAATAAGTATAACTTTTACAGGCCTCCATTTTTTTAATGTGCCCGCAGTAAAATTAAATTATGTATAAAATCGGAATTTATTCGATTCAGCTATCGACATAAGTACACACATTTTATACACACGCCTATGATCAAATTACGTTCAGATTTATATATAGTTTGGTTTATTTTGTTGATTTTTAGATCTCGACCGTCCATGCCAATCACAACGTAAGACATGATTCCGTACGTCAAACACTAAGTAAAAGTAAAGTAAAGTAATAGCCTATACATATCCCTTTGTGGGGCAAAGGGCTCCCCTACACATATACAGTGTTTGACCTAATACCATATACAGATGGTATTAGGTCAAACACTGTTAAGATAAAAAACTCTTTCACTTTTACAAAAAACTGAGATTCATGCCCGCGATTTTGAATCACAAAATGACACACCAGCATTTGCAGTTCCGTTTCCAACACTATTGTCATTACACAAAAAAGTATGACGAATATCTCCCATAACTATACAAATTTATATTTAGAATCTTATGAGATCTATCGAATAATTTTAAAGTCAACGTAACCGTTTCTGCAATCTTACCGATAATGTTTTATTTGTGTGACACAATACCATCACTTCTAGAAAGCTAATGTTAAGCTTCCCAATGTAATTGTGGTTTTTCTAGGTCGAATATGTTAATATTGAGATATAACATATTCGACCTAGAAATACTATATTCAGACTTTAATATATAGAGTACAAATAAAAAAAACCAAGAAAACCGTTACGTAATAATTGATTGTACGATATTTGTTTAAAAAATCGTTCTGTTACATTGTCATATTGCAAAGTCACAGAAAGGCGAAAGTGTAATTTTTTCCTGGTTTTTTAAAAATATCTTTAAAGCTGAACTGGTAAAGAGCTATTTAGTGGTATTACTCGACCGCTTCGAACATGATGCCAATGTGCCGAGTTCAGGTTTCGTTGGGGAGTCGGTACAAGCGACCGCCATTAACGAGGATCCGGTGTCAGATTCCCGATGTCGGCTGTAGGCGGGCTCTGTGAACTGCGCTGACAAATAGGAATGTATCGCAAGAGTGCAGAGTGCATTTGGGAAAATGTCAACGCTCTTCAACTTCGATATGTGATATAGATTCAAAGTAAATAAAAGTATATCAGATTTAAACGTTTTTTCCTTACGTATTACCATTAAGTTTCAATAAAAGTAACTTTGGTTAATCTTATTTGAAAACTTTAAATGACAGCGGAATTGTCGCATTTAAATGTTTTTGTTGTAATTCTTTTTTAATTTTCTGGTCGTTTTCATTATTGCTTAATAATAGTAACCCCCATTTGCCATTATTGTGGCAATTGTAGCAGTGAAGGCAACATAAAAATCCGGCATAAATATATTACATTCATTAAAAAGTATTTTTGAAGTTACATTTCTTTTAGCGTGTTTGGAAAAAACTAATTGAATAAAATATTTACGATGAGCGCGCACATCGACTCCCAAACAGCAACATGATGAAGTTGACTTCACATACTTCGTTGTCATGGTAATACGGTGAAGTTAGTTGCAAACTAGGGTAGATTGTCCTACAATACATGGCAACCAATAATAACTTTTTGACATATACCTACCTATAATCCCAAGATATTTAATAAAACCGTCATAAATTGCTTATGTCTTTTTCATAGACATAGAGTACTGGCACAGGGGATAAAATTTTTAGTTATTTTCTTCTGTTACGCTAAAAAGTATAACTTACATGCGTACATAAGCACGTATTTCACTTTAGTCTATACTAGGATATTAGCAAATTTACAAAATCATAGGAATTTTTTAACATTTATAAGACAAGACTTAGAAACAACAAAGTAATTAACGTCTTAATCAGTTCGTTAGATTAATTCGATTACATTTGAGTGCTTAATCATGTAAAAAGCTAGTAATTACGGGCTAATTTTATCTGCGTTAAGCTGATGCAACAATTGCTACTAGTTGCTGGCGGAGTCAAATGAAAATGACGGAACAAAGTTCGTTATTAACATAATATTGACAATCGTGAGTCATTCTGTCAATGTGACAGCGATATCGTTGTATACTTTACGCGATTACACCAGTAAATAAGTCAGCTTCACAAATCAATATGTCACGAAAGAGAAAACTTTTCTCCACAGAAACTATGAGCACTGTTTTGAGAATGGACCTGTAAATCACCCGTTGGTTGTGACGTCCATAGTGTACATACCAAAACTGTGACATTTTATTATAAAGTAATAATGTAGGTGACAGCAACGAAATACAAATACGTCTTATGCAGATTATTAATGACACAGCACGTTTAATTCCGTGCTAATGAATAAAACACACTAACTTGCTACAACATCACCGAGTACGTAGAATTGAAGATTCAGAAAACCCAACAGATACGTAGCTAAAATTTTTGAAAAGGTCAAAGATATGTTTGAATGGAGTATTTTTCTATACCTTGTTATATATTTTCACTATATGGCTGCTGGATATCGTCATATTGTATTTTAAATACTGTCATGTCTTTATTGACACAATTTTAAGACAATTCGATTCAATGAAACGATCTTATGGAATTAATCACGTTGTATTTTCATTTTAAGTTCCCGACGTTACGAACCCTCTCCAGCGTTCACGGCCACGGAACAGAATGATGCGTGATAACTATTTTCTATATATACTATATATATTTGAAACTTTTTTCACTTGACCATGTATAATATCCGAATAATACAAAGAAATCAATTCAATTCGACTGACGTAATAATCATAGTTTTCGGGCCACGCTTTGGTCTTCAACGTGCCACAAAGGAACAAACATATACATAGGCTGATAAACACATTACCCTACTTTGCCCCGAACAGCTGGGTGTAATTGGGTTGCACGAATGGGCAAGCTCGTCCGGGGAAGTACCACGGCCTCACAGAAGATAAGCGTGAAGTGAAAATATCATACATTCGCATTGAAGTTGGTAAGGTAACTAGGGCCCACTTTTTTTAAAGGTTGTAAACGATTCTGCAAAGCCGCCAGGTGATGAAGATGTCTATGAGCGGGGGCAATCATTTAACATCGGGTGAACCGCCTGCAAGCTTAAAATTTTTTCCATTAAAAAAGGACACAATTTTGAAGCGAAGACGTGTATAGTCTCGTAAACTCGTCTTTTTCACCTTTTAATGTATCATAATTTTTTCAAAATATTAAATTTTATCGGCCTGTTATTGTATATTGTTCTATACATTAGATATATTTTTGGATACATTTGAAGAAAATCCATGCGACCTTACATTAGGACCGCGAGGCCCTTAATAATTTTGCGTTGTCATTATTTAGGCCTAGGTATTGCGGAAAATATTTAAGTGCGAAATCATGAAAAAATGTTGTCAATAAACGAAAGCAATTTACAAAAGCGAAATAAAAAATATGAAGAAAAACATTTCTAATTACATGAAGTAGAATCAAATATTGAATTAATGCATAATAAAAATGAATCTATGCGATGTTTAAGCTAATGACGGGATAAAAGTTTAAATATTAATATTAAGTGAAATATTTTTTGGTTCAAACTATTGCTTCAACTTTAAAACTAAGAAACAGTTTGTAAATATCTAATTTACAAATTTTGTTGAACATCGTGTCTTTTTGTAGTATATATTAGTATCGGTATGTTTTAGTATATATTTATAATTACTTGCATCTAATTAAAATAAAAGTTTTGATACTAGAATAAAAAGATTTAATTAACTTAACAAAAAATAAACAATGTTAAACACTACAACAAGCAAGATATACGTATCAGATCAAGGCTTGATAGGTCCACTACGATGTTAAAACTGACGAACATTATAACAAAATTGTTAATAAGAAAAAACAGGGAAAACAAATTAGGTGCTGAAGGAACAATTAGGTACGATGTGAAGATGAACATAACTAATATTTTGTTTATTTGTAATATGTCAAGACTTTACTTTTTATTAAAATAAAAAGTAAAGTCTTGACATATTACATTCGAATTTGAAGGAATATAAGGCATTCGCTGCGACAGTCACTTAAAATCCTAAGAAATGTCAATGTATAATGTCAACTTCATTACGAAAGTACTGGAGTTTACATCCATTTTCTATATTTTTATTTACAATTGAAATTAAACGACAATTAGCACTATCCGCCAGTTAGACGGTGCCTAAATACTTGGCTGTTTATAACTGAGTATCTAATTTGTTTAAAAAGTAAACAACTAATCTAACCAAAGATTATCAAATTTGTTTACCATTTTCCCCGCTCAGCGTAAAGTCCAAATGACATATCTATTATGTTGTTTGTAACAAAGAAACGCTGACGACTTTGTGGAAGCAATTAAGTTGAGTGCCACCTTATTTGTTTACAGAAAGTTAACTGCAGCATCCTTATTGCAAAGTAACAAATCAATAAACGAAATAAACATAAACGAAAGTGAAAGATGTACAAAGATTATAAAAAAACACTCGTAAAAGGTTCCTTAAGGGAAGGAAGGTTTATTAAGTTCCATAAGCTAAATGGAATTACTAAGTTGCATAAATCATCACTTGTGCAGAGAAATGTTATTAAATAAATGGTGATATTATATTACAAGATGTGATTCAGTAAAGCTTGCAAATTAACCAATAAACATGTATATGTTTATTGGTTAATTTATTGGTTAACTTATGTATATAAGTAACATTATAATAATTAGGTTGACTTTATCATATTATAGCTTATCTTCATGATTCCAGGTTAATAAAAATGCCATAAAATTGTCATCAACGTGTGCATTTCACATTTGTGCGAAATTCTATTTTTTTATCTTGTTATTTAAAATGTCACGCAATTTTTTTTGGTAAATTAAAGGTAATGAACGTGGGTTTAACTTTAAGTATCATGATTTAAGCGTTTGAAGCTTTCTCGAAATTATTTACAACAGAATTATATTTGATAGCATTCTCTAGAAAAAAAATAATTTTTAGTGATGTACAATAATATATCAAATTTAACATTGCTGTACTTGCTAATAACGTGTTGAACTTTTTGTTTCGTATATTTCACGCATTAAAATGTTTCTTCATAAACTATACATGAATATAAAGTTTTCGTTATTTCTTTTTTTACAATTCTATGTTGTAAGTTGTCGTATTAATTTTACTCTAATTTACGTAGAATACTTATGTTTGGTTCGACTAACACCCGTCGCATTCTAAACGAAAAATATAAAAATCAAAACAAGAATTTTAAAACAATTTCAAGTGATACAGATAAATTTAAGCTACGGAAGAATCTAGCTAGTTAGTAAATTGCAAACATCTTATATATGAAATATCACCGGTTAACTGTTGGTACGATACTGTTTTAACGGAACGTGTAAAGAAAGTTGTTATTGTAGGAAAATATATCTTTCATTAATAAAATTAAATTAACTAATATGCAAAATCACACCAAATTTCCGAATCAAACTTCCGGCACCAAACAGGTTCCCTTATACACAAATACATAACTGGAAATAATACAAGAATGTAGAAAAAAGATTCGAAGCTTCACACAGACACAATCTAGCTAACGCACTTACGATTATTCCATATTTTTATCTTTCCGAGCTGCGGTATTATTAGCGACGGTTCGCGGCTAGAGGCTTCGTACGAGGGGGGATGGGTAAGCGAGTGGGGAGAGGGGAGACGGGCAAGTCTAGGGGGGGACACGGCGCTTGCGTGCGAGCGCAGGGCGGGTGGAGCCACGACTGGCCCCGCCCCCAAGCGCCCATGGCCGGCGCGTGGAGGGGAGAGCGGGCCCCTGTCCTCTATTTACTCTTTCAATCAGTGCGAGTGTTTGCCCCTGGCCGGCGTGCACGCGCGGGTGATGCGCTAGCCATGATCTCGCAGAAGCTGTCGTACGGCGACGTGCCCACGTCCGCGTCGCTGTCCTCCCTGTCGCCGGGCCTCGCGCCACCGTACGTCAACGGAATGGGGTGCATGCCAGCTCAGCCGTACCCCAACATCTACTCCAACAACATGGTCGCCGGCGGCTCGTGCATGGGATCCCCGGGCGTCGGCTACTCGCCGCCCAGCACCATGGCCTCGTGCATGGGCGGCGGCGGCGCGGTGCCCTATGGCGCCCTGCCGCGCGAACAGGAGGCCGCCTCGCCCACCTCGGCCCTGCAACGCGCCCGCAACGACAAGACCTATCGACGTTCCTACACGCACGCGAAGCCGCCCTACTCCTACATCTCGCTGATAACGATGGCCATCCAGAACAATCCGTCGCGTATGCTCACCCTCTCGGAGATCTACCAGTTTATCATGGACCTGTTCCCGTTCTACAGGCAGAACCAGCAGCGCTGGCAGAACTCGATAAGGCATTCGCTGTCGTTCAACGACTGTTTCGTGAAGGTGCCGCGCACGCCCGACAAGCCGGGCAAGGGCTCGTTCTGGACTCTGCACCCGGACAGCGGGAACATGTTCGAGAACGGCTGCTTCCTGCGGCGGCAGAAGCGATTCAAGGACGAGAAGAAGGAGTCGATAAGGCAAGCGCAGAAGGCGGCCCACACGCACGGGCACCACAGCTCCAGCCACGAGAAGAGAGGGGAGCACGCGCACGAGAAATCGGCCGGCGCGGGTGCTGGGGAAGAGAAGGAGATGCGGGACGACCTGCTGGCCCAGCTGCACGCGGCGCCCGAACTCTGTCTGCCCGAGCACACGCCGCTCGCACTGGAGCACTACGCCCAGCTGAAGCAGGAGCCGACAGGCTACGCGCCGGCGCCGCACCCGTTCAGCATCACGCGGCTGCTGCCCGGCGCCGACACGAAGACGGACCTAAAGATGTACGACGTGAACTACGGCTACGGGCACGCGCCGGCTGACAACTACTACCAGTCGCCGCTGTACCACCACCACGCCCACGCGCACTCGCAGCCGCCCTTGTGACAGTATCCGCTGGCGTAGGCGCCCAGCGCGCTTTGGCCGCGCCGCGGGTAAGTCCGCCGGCGAAACATGAATTCGACACTCTCGAAAACTCGGACTCATTGTGAGCGTGACTTGTGTTCTTGTGATACCACGGACGGCGTCGCGGCGCCAGCCGGGGCGTCGATAGGTATTGTGTAAATAATCGCGATGATATCCTCAAAGTCCGTTTTGTGCATTCTCTTAGTAGGTAGGTCTATGCACGGTGGTGGCGCCCCGGACGGCGGCGGCGCGATAGGCCTAAACTGTTTCTGGGACGTCTGGAAGTATCCTCTGTAGCCCGCTACGACGACCCGTTAGTATACCAACTCTTATTGGAAACCTGCTAATATTATGCTTAATTTTACTTATCTAAGTCAATAAAATCACAGTAATTTTTTTCCTGAGCTTTCTGTGTCTTTCGCCAGATATTTAAGTGTTAAACTGACAACAAAGCTTTTTCCTGTCACCATCCAAAACAAACTCGCGTATGTGATATAATCGCAGGCGTATTACGATCAATACGATACGGTTATCGGTCACTTTATCTATTGATGTAGAGATAACTTATTTGTGTAGCACGCGTTGAAATCTTTTGTAGAAATGTAAACAAAGATCTATTGTTTAAGCTTAATTAGGCAACTTATTAGCAAGTATAAAATCTAATTTTTTTAAACTGTTTTGAGCTTTGTGTTACGATAAATTAAAAGATCTTTTGATGTATATAAAATTATCAATATATGAGAAAATTCGGTATATCACCTAATATACCAAACTATAAATGTTCAAAGTCAACAGTAAGATCAAACTGAATGAACATATAGATATATTAAAACGAATATAAATAACCAATACGAATTCTACAAAACGAGAAAATTAATTATATAATATGATTTCTGTAATCATTTTAATATTGGTTACTAAAAACTAAACAACAATAAGTAATGATTTGTTAGATAGATGTTGACCGCAAAATGTAGAGCAGGCAATGTCCGCAAAGTAGAGTTGGTATGCTCACGGATAGTGCGTCGACTAATCAGGATGTCGTACAGTGCAATGTTGTTTGTGTATAACAGATATGTAAAATATATATGATTAATTAATTAGATAGGCGAAATGGAATTATAGTTCTGTCGACCATCGCGCTTAGTTGTAATTAACTGTGTACATATAGATTTTAAGATAAATTTAATGAATCATAAGTAAATGGTGTTTGGTGTACGATGGGTACCTATCTACGCTTC
The DNA here is from genome assembly GCA_933534255.1 of Iphiclides podalirius. NCBI lineage: Eukaryota > Metazoa > Arthropoda > Insecta > Lepidoptera > Papilionidae > Iphiclides > Iphiclides podalirius. The sequence continues at coordinate 9,090,575 of OW152828.1, forward strand.
TGCACATTCCATTTAAATATATATTTATATGCAAGTTTCAATTTAGCATTTACGAATTGTCCAGATTGTTGTATTTGGTGAGCGTGCGGCCTAGTTTCGTGTTCAGCACTTGACTTGCGGTGTTGGTCTGTTTCTATTGTGTTAGTCGCACCACAAGTCTACTTACTAACTTACACTTATAACTGTCCGCCTATAGATTTTCCCTTGAAATTATAATGAATGTAGAGGTGTATATGATTTATTTATGAAGTAATATACTGATCGGACTTAGATGTTGCCATCTTAGCTGACTTAGTTATGTACATACACCATATTTACTTTAGAGAAATTAAACTCACTTCAATCTCTATGTATGTTATAAAGATTTCTATACATATATAAACATTTGAACGTATGTTATTTGGACGTTAAATATTGAATACTAATTAGTATGCAACATGTGTATTGAATGATTTTAAAGTTTAATATACTATATATTGTAGTATTACTTCGCACGCTTGCCAAAATGCTTAATGTGTTTTATTTAAGATCAGATATGTGCTAAATTCATTCTTGTAGTTATAAATACATATTAATGTCGTATTACTCGAATCTAGATAGGATACTTATATATCAACTGTTAGTTACAGAGTTAATAAAATTAAGTATTTACAAAAAAACTCACTAAGTGTTTTCTTTAATGACTTTCTATAGCATTACTAAGCCTTTTAGTAACATTGCGATGATATAATTTATTCCTCTATTCAATCTTAAAGCCCGTATAATGATTTGTCAGTTTTTATTTAAATTCTTTAATTTTTTGGCATCTGAAACACAGTCCTACACTACTTTACCAATAAAATCGATGAAAAGCTGAGAACATTCATTGCTTAGACTGTGAACAACAACAAACCTCAATTACATATACGCTATTAGGATAAAGGAAAGGTCTATTTCTTATCAACGAATAGTCATAACAAAAGAGGAGTCTCACACCAAAAAGTATTTAACCCTTTTACTATTGCAGTGTTGGCAGGTATGCCGGCGCTTAATACAAAATTAAAAGCTATAAAAATTGCTTATCTGTGCAACTTTTACTGCCGGACATTTTCACTTTTGTCGGCTCCGTGTTGCGCAATAGCGCTTTATGTACGTCAGCGGCACCTTCGTTGGTTTATCTCGACACTGTCCACTCATAAAACTATAAAATAACACAAAAGGGTTAGCACGTGGACTGCGGCGTTAATTTGTTGAAAGAAATCAGCGTACGAATGAGGTTTCTAGTGACACTGGTAAGAAACTAAATTTAAAAAAAGGCAGCACAAATCATAATATGATTATTATATAGTATGAAAATATGCATCTGAAGATTGCGTAAATTTATAAATATTATATTGTCATTAATAATTTTGACTGATTTATTTTATTATTTTGGTATGATAAGCACTTCTGCATGTTAAAGCATGTCCCGAAACAATGTTTAAAAAACATATTTGAATGTATTACAGCCATATTAACCTATAAAATCTTGATTATAAAATTAAACTGAATATATCATAATAGTTATATTAGTGAAGCCAACGAGAGAGAAATGATTGTTCTTCTTCACATGACTTTAATTTTGTGTCAATTACTTTGGTCTGATTATTTATTTTATTATAAAAAAGAAAAATATTGTTGCATCATTAATAACGGCTTGAATAATTTGTTCGCCTTTTAGTAAAATAATTTTATAACAGATAGACGCCAGTTACTCTCATAACTTTAAAAGTATGAGCAAAATAGTAAGAAAGAAATGAAGATGGAACAAAAAGGAAATGAAATTTTAAACAACTATTACAGAAACTCAAACCTCTATCAATATAGCTCGCTATTAAATCGCTGTATATTATCGACAGGATAATTCTTATGTTACGAACGTTGATTGCGTCACATATCGTTTTATTTAAACAAATCTTCATATAGCGGTTCATACGAAGTTTTCTAGATGAAATACTTAAATCGTGCATATTGAAATTTACAAATTAGAGGAGAGGAAAACAAATTTGTCTTTTACAAAAAAATATTCCTCTATTAGAGAAGTCATTATAAACGATTAAAAAGAAATGTTTCCTTGATGTAATCAGTAAAATATTGATAATATTTTGTATCTTAACTGGCCATACCATCAGGGCCGTGCCTGGGTATATGGCCGCCTGCGTGCCAGTCTGTATGGCCGCCCCCAGGATAACATTTAAAAAAACTACTTTAATTTTTAATGTTTATTATTTTACACAGGGCATCAAACCGGGAAAAAAATCAGTTTTTGGTTAACCGAAATCGAGAAAGATAAAAAAACTTTTTAAATCGAGAAAACTTTCGAAATCGAGAACGATAAATAAACTTTTTATTAAATTTCACCACACGAACACACAACTAAAAGTTTTCAGGAATTAAGCAATTTATTTTTATTCGTTAAATTAAAGAATTTAATAATATCGGATCACACACAGGACACAAATAACGATTTATCCTCGCTAGTCTATAGACTAATACGACTAATAAGACGAATAAGACCGCTTACGCGACGCCGGTCAATTGAAAAAAACTATTTCGGCTCGTCGCTCGTGCAATGTTCGAAAAAATTCGGATTCGCTGCATGACTAGGTATATAAATACTACAAACGACCTAATCAGTTTTTATACATTTCTTATTTCTGAGAAACTCTTTTTAGATAGATTAGATTAGAGAAACTGTTTTTACTTCGTATCTTAATGAAAACAAACCGATTGTATTTTTGCCCAGTAAACAACTTGTAACGATTTGGCCGCCTCTTAATTTCGGCCGCCTGCGTGCGGTGCACGCAATGAACGCCCGTCAGGCACGGCCCTGCATACCATAGTTAATAGACTTCACTTCCCAACGATAAATGAGCCTACTACAGTGCACGAGATATAACAGTGGGAAAGTGTTTCGCGCGTACCGAACATGTAGTCATTGGCATACTTGAGTACTGGTAGTCCAGACCGAATCCTTAAAAAAAATCAACAATGAACACACCAATGTGTCGCAACTTTTATATTTAAAGATGACATCAGAGATAAGCGACACTTAAATGAATTTACTTCTTCCTACGACAAATCTCTCAACCGATGCTGCCTCAAATTACTGTTCAACACATAATTATCTGTTAATCCTTCAGGGAACATTTAAAATACTCGTATATATAATTTCTTTGATTCCAACATCATTTTTTTTAAACCTACCTAAAATTTCAAAGTTTTAATTTTTTTAAAACGTCTTATTTTACGTTGTTATCGACATTTCACTAAACATAAGAGATATTCGGTTGTATTGTTCGTTCCGGGCTTCTTACGGATATCTTACGGCTCTCATTATTAGCTAGCACCGTGACTTCACCCTTTGTTCTTATCGATAAAAATAGTTAATATTTACGGGATAAAATTTCTTTTTTGTATTTATCTTTCTTTTTCTACGTATCCCTCATCCCACACAAGCCATTGCGACGGGAAGGAGGAAAAAAACAAATACACATAATACACACACAATAATATCGCTACGAATGTATCATATTAGATCAACTTGTTTTTCATCACTATGTCTGAAAGATAGTAATGATGACGTTGTTATCAGCCCACGCCTTTATGATTTTCTTCCTATATGAGCGACTTAAAACATGGTCACAATAACTTAGGCTTAAAATAATATCACGTGCTCTCGGCAAAACAGTGTAACATTAAAAAGTTTCATTGAAGTTAAAACACTTATGTAAAAAGATACATCTCATCAAAGCTACATCTACAAGTTACCAAGATTGTATAAAGTCAACTGATGGACACGATTTAATTTTATTACAGATTTAACTGTGTTTATTTTAAATTAAAATTCCCGTCGTTTCTAAAAATTATCGTTAAAAGCCTTACCAGTTTTTAAAAAAATTACTATAATGTAAACGTTAACGTTATATTCATTTTTTTAAAAACAGGTAGTTTTACAATAAACATTTAATTTATTTATAAGTATTTAAGTAATCAGATGATACATTCATTTTAAGTTAATTCCATCCAAAAGTATGTGTAATGGAAAACTTATATCCAATTTTCATTAATTATGTTCAAAATTTAACATTCCTATTAATTTTTAAAACATTAAACCTTACCAAAGAATTAGTGTTGCGCATTTTGTTCTAACGTCACAGATCAATAGAGTTCTTCGGCTTACGTATTTTTTTCCAATGAACTTTGAAGCCGAGACTCCGCGGGTGGTTTACAACGGCTGTAAAACTAACCACTCCATCGCTAGCCCACTGTCGTTTTCTTCGCGACGGGAACGAATGGCGCATTCCCATTGTTCGACGTTACGTTTCTTGAAAACAGTCGTGGGAAAAAAGCATATAATTGGTTCTCCCTTTATTACTGTGACCTGTTTTCCATAACTTTATTCGTGCCTTAACAATATTATATTACAAGGCGCCTGCAACGTTATAGCGGTGAGTTTGTTGTATGTTCTGAAAAAGATTTAGTACATAGTTCTTTAAAAATAATTGAATATATTATTTCCCAAAATACTCTTTTTTCTACACAATATGTTGGTATAAAAATAAATCTAAACTTTATGTAAAACCATTTAGTTTGTATAGTAGTTATTAGTGTTTATTTAAGTCAATTCCAACGTCTGATTTTGTTTATTCAAACATTAGAACAAATTATGACATGACAATTATGCTTGCATTTTCACAAACAAACGATGGCAGTATATCACAAGAGTGAATGTAGTGCTTACACCGACGATAAAATGTTTCATATGTTAGAACATATGTATGCAAATGTCAAAATGTTAAAGTAACAGATTGAAATTGATATTAACCGTCGTGAATAATGGAAATTTTCCATAACTACCCATTTAATTCGACGTATGTTCATTATATATTATACACACATTTCTAAAGCAAATATATATTAAGAGACTTCTTCTATCTTGTTACATCTTTCTTTTCTTTATTTCTTATTTTGTTTTGTTTTAGTTCTGTGGAGGAAATTAGGATAGAACACTCTATGACCTTTTGAGGTTCCAAAGGATATCGCAGTCTAAAAGAGAACAAATCTATAACAAGGACTAGCCATTTGAGTTCGAACAACATAGGAGTGTTTTACTACTGAGCCTTCTCAAAATCAGACTCCAACAAATCACTGTTACCTACGTTAGAATGGAAACGTATCCCGAAGTGTGTGGGCGAATCTTTTTATTTATTCATTTATTGATTTTGTGCGTCACTCCATTCAGCTTGTTAATCGTCAAGCTACCGGGCTTGGTGCCAGCGCCTCTAAACACATTGATAACGAACCTCCAATCTTTACAAGTCATCAGAAACCTTGGCCAGTGTCAATGCACGCCAAACGGCTCTACAATTAAACGGTGGCGTCTTTATTACAAGCTAATAAGTGTGACTGTTTGTGTATGATTCGATTTACTGGACCGCATCGGGCGAGTGGTCCGCTTGTGAGTTTTATAGTGAATCACTTGACATTTCTTAGTTTTTTTTTCACGGCTGTCCGCAATAGACCGCGTGTTTTCGTTTGGTTGTAACATTTTTTTTTTATATTTGACTGCGTGTGATATTATGTCAGCGAGGTCTCGTGACGATCTTTGTGTTTTGTGCCTTAACAATAAAAACACAAGTTTTTGTGTCACCGTAACGGTTTTTGTTAATCCCGCATTGTATTTTTTATTGAAACGTATAGCAAATTGTGTCTCTAAACTATTATCGTGATATTTTAAATTATGAATATGCTATGATCCCATAAAGTGTTTATTTTATGCAGCTCCTTCTATTGAGAAGTTCAAAGGTTGAAAGTCAATTAGATGTCTTGGATGCTGTTTACTGATAGTGGATTCTGAGGTTGTCTTTTATGTGAAAGTAGCCAAACGAGCAGATGGTTCACCTGATGTTAAGTAAATACCGCCACCCATGGACATTTGCTACACCCGAGGGTTTGCAGATGCGTTGACAACCTTTTTGGAAATTGGGCTCCGGCCACCTCGCGTAAAAACGCGTAAGTATTAAACTTCCACTTTACGCCGGTCTTCTGTGAGGTCATGGTACTAACCCGGACTGCCGCGTGGCTCTACCACCGTAAAAAAGGTTTTGACCTAAAATTTCTGTCGAATGTAATGTTTGGTTTATAGTGTACGTCGTGAATTGTTTTATTTTAAAAAATCTTCACAAGTTTGCCAAAAATGTAAGACATTTTAAGCTGACTCGCGAAAGCAAACTAACAATCTGCACAAATGTTTCTCTGCGTGGGAAGCAATTTACTAAGGTGGGATGATCAGTAGGTTTTGCTGCTACATTGACATAGGCAGGTTCGACTGGAACAGTACCTCAGCTGCACGGAAGACCACCACTCTTTTTTCCATGGAGGTCTACCTACTAAAAATTTATGATTGGGAGGGAAAAGTCCGTCCGGGGAAGTACCAGGACCTCACAGAAGACCGGCATGAAGTGGAAGTGTTATTCTTCTGAGTTTCATCTGGTGAGTGAGATAGCCGATAGAGTATTTTATAGTCTTCTAGTTTATAGTGAACATTACGGAAGACCACCAATGTCATCAATGCTTTATTTCTTTTTTTTTGTAAAATCGAAAACTATATTTTGATTTTATTATTTTTTTTTCTTTTTTTTTATGCGAAAAGTTGTCAAACGAGCAGACGGTTCACCTGATGTTAAGTGAATACCGCCGCCCATGGACATCTGCCACACCCGAGGGTTACAGATGCGTTGACAACCTTTTGAAAATTGGACTCCGGCTACCTCACTCACCAGACGAAACGCGAAAGTATTTGTCATACTTCCACTTTACGCCGGTCTTCTGTGAGGTCGTGGTACTTACCCGGACGGGCCTGCCCATTCGTGCAACAGCCGAGGCTGCTGTGTGGCCCTACCACCGTATTATTTTCATCTGAGAAAATGCCTACTGGAACAGACATTTCGATGCGAAGAACGCAGTTGTTTTATCAATGGAAATTTTCATTGTGTTCACAAAGAATATATACGTCGCTTTTTGCTTCATCTATTCTTAGTGATCAACCTTAAAACCTCTCGAGATCGACCATCTTTGCTGCAGATATCCATCGGCGGCTGGAATCACTTAATACAAAACCGTCTGCTCACTCGCCACCTTCTTATATGAAAAACAGATAAAATCATAATAAATATCAAAATCAGCAGTAAATTGCAGTAATATGCAATAATGTAATATTTATTTGTAGAATATTTTTCATCGCATAAGATAAGTCAGTATCTTTCATATTTGCGTTTAATTTATCATTTCAATGTGCAGCAATTAACAATGGACAAGACGTAAACTTGTCACACTACAACATTGAGATAGACGTAAACCTGTCACAGGCACTTTGGACTTATGTACAATCTGACATGAACAATATATTGGATATAATACATATGCCACATATCTTGTAGCTGTTTCAGATACCGGAGTAAAACACTATTTCTATTACCTCATCGTACATTCACAAATCAGTATTCATTTGTTGCCATCTAATTCTAATACCTTAGCGGTAGAAAGAAGTTTTAAACTGTACTTCGAGTGTGCAATCGCAATCCTGCTGTGAACTTTAACAAATAACCAAATATGTTCAGTAAAAACCTGGTCTAAGTAATGCACATTAAAAATGTCTTTAATAACTTTGAAAATACTATAAAACTTATATGAGAAAAAAGTACATAAAGTTATATATACAAACAAATAAGGAACGCCAGAAGATATACCGTATCATAGTTTAGGTTAGGAAGAATTTTCGAGATTGGGTCCGTAATATCAATTTCGTGAGTGAAATCTTTAGGCGTGACGCGAAGGGACGGCGGGTGGTGAAGAGGGGGGGGGGGGGGGGGGGCGACGTAAAATTGAAAACTATTTGTTGAACAAACACCATCCATCAGAGGGACGGCACTTAGCCGTATTGCCGGAATGAAGACTGCCCCCCGTCCGAGCCTGTTACTTGCTTTCGCGGATCACGTGTGATGCATTTGTTCAATTAACTTGTATCGGCACAGTTGTAAGATGCTGTTTTCAAAACGAAATGTTGACATATCATAGCTATAAGTTAACAAACGTGCTCGAAAATTAGTTGTTTCCACCGATGCCAAACATATTCAATGTAGGACATCATTTTCCCGCGTCAGACGAACTAGGTTATTTTTTGTTAATTACCAACATATCTGTCGAAAAGGCAGAAAACTGATCTTAATATTACGTAAAAACTTTTACTCGCATTTAATTAAAATATTTATTTCTAGTACAGAGAAAACTATACCTAATGATTGTTAGCTTAACGTAATGTTGTTCAGATGTAGAAATGTATGTATAAGATGCTCATACGAGTACATGTATACTAAAACTTGGAAATTATTTGTTAAATTTATTTAAAACTTTGTTACTTGTATAATAAGAAAAATAGCTTCATTTCTGTTTTGTATTCTGTTCCATGCGATTTCACTCGTGAGAAACGTTTCTGCTTCGCCCCTGTACAGAGAGATATGTGGATGTTAATGCGATGTTATATTCCTCAAGAATTTGGTAATCAAATTGAAAAAGATCAGCGCGTTCAAACGAACAAACTCTTCGACGTTATTATATCATCACAGATATTGTAATTATTAATGATTATAGAATCCATGTTACCTATAATATTTTTCTAAAATAATACTAAATTTCTAAATGCGAAAGCATGTTTGAATGTTTGTTCTCCTTATAGGTCACTGTACAAAACTTGATTAACATAATAGGCAACTTATATGAGTTAAATAATGTTTATTTCGAAAAGAATGCCACGATGCGTCTGAAACCAAGAGTAAAATCTAGTTACGAATCCATAAAACTTGTCTAAAGTCACATCTTTATGTATATAATTCTACGGTAGGTGTGTATTACTGTTTACTCACTGAACGCCTCCTTAACGGCTAGACCGATTTTAATGAAATTTTGTGTGTGAGGTGGATTTGAGAATAGTTTAGATTCACAAAGTTACTCAAAAAAGTTTGTAATTTTCTAATTTTAAACGTGTGCACAGGACAATGTCTGACGGGACCGTTAGGATCCATATTAATACGTAGTTAAAACATGACAATTTTTTACTAAACATATATGAAATAAATCAGCTTTCGCGTATAAATAAGTAGGTAATAGAACTAATAAATTATAAGCAATGAAAAGCGACCTTTAGACTACAATGCTTCTATTTACAAATTATATTATTTCAGTCAAAGTAATATAAAGACAAGCAATAAAGTCGAGGTAATTACAGTGAGCCGTATTCTAAATAAGTCGATGAACGTTAACAATGTAGGCAAAAGTTATGAATTTGTCTACAATATTAAACGCGATTATTTTCAAAAGGCAGATCTTTTATGGATGAATAAACCGCGTCCAATACGATTTATCTTAATTATCATGGGGTCAATAATGTGTAGAATTGGTTGTAGCATTTACTCATCTCTTTGCAGTACCGCTTCTCAGTGCAACGACCCCGGCGCCGCCATTTTGTATTCCTCTAATTATTACATCATGGACGGCGTTAATCACTACAGAACGTTTAGGTATTTATGAATAGTTATGAGAGGGCGTGTACAGTGCATTGTTAATGTTTGATTTCATGCAAATGTTTAAGTATTTAGAAAATAATACAACGTTTCAAAATTAGCCACGTCTATTGAATATAAAGTGCAATAGTGTTTATTCTACATGCATGTTCTTTTTTTTATATGATGAAGTGATGGACATTTGCAATACCCTTATGGTTGCATATACGCTGCTACCTTGTTATAAAGTGAGCCCCGGCTGCTTCACTCACCAGACGAAATACACTGAACACACGTATGACACTCATGTTGAACAACATGTTGAAAATATTGATGGTTAAAGATAAATCCAGGATGTACTTATTATGATTTTTCACCTATCGTGTGATAGGTGCCTTGTAGTGTCTTCTTATAGTTGATGTACTTTTATAACCATATTAAGTCATTTTTTTTAAAATAGACGCTTGCTCGTTCTTATAAAACGTCGAAATGTACATAAAAATAATACACAAGTTCATAAGTAAGTTAGTTACCGCCGGTTTGGAAAGCAGTTTCTGCTGAGAAGAAACCGGCATAAACTCAACAGTTGCTCTTTTTTAAAAATACCAGTTCCCGGTATAGATATGGTACAGGTATAATAGTCTTATTTTAGCCTACGTGATTATCAAGAGTATTAACTCCACGGATTGGCGTCGTCGAGATATTCAGAATAAGAGTTGCCCATGGACATGTATAACGTCTGTGGGCTTGTAGATGCGTTATTAATCTTCAAAAAGTGGGCACAAATGAAATGCAAAAGTGAAATACTTTCACTTCACGCTGGTCTTCTGTGAGACCACCTTCTACTAGTCCTTTCCCGGATAAGACTGATGTTTCGAGCAACAGTAATCTCCTGTTTGTGCCTACTACTTTCATATATCCACATTTGTAATATGTCACATAGGCATTATTTCCAAATTCTTTCATTTGTTTCATATCCAAACTTCACTGAGTGGCATTATAGAGTCTATTTGTTATAGTAACAGTTTTGGTTTATTAAAAAAACAAACTTACACAGGCCAATGTTGGTGGCCCACATTCGTCAAATAAACTACTTGACATTTTGTTTGGCTTTAATTTTTGTGTAGTAGTTAATTGATTAAGTACCACCGCTGGCCTTATCGATGTTTTGAGTGACTAAACATTATATCGTATTCGGCGTTCTTTTCAATAGAACTATCGTTTCGACAAACATAATATTTGTATTGCTGATTAGTGTTGATTAAACATCTACTCGAAATGTAGCGAATCATCAAAACAAAGCCCGTTTTATATTGACTGTCAATAGCGAAATTTGAATCGATAACTACCGAGTAAACCGTAGATTATTTATGCATTTAAGGTGTGATTGTACATAACCGCATATTTTTCAGGAATGTGTATAAAAATTATCTTATCTAACGGTAAAAACGTTATGGAATGAGACTTGGTTTTGCGTAAAGCGTGATTCGATATTTTAATCTATTTTGTTTTTAATCTATGTTTTAGGGAGAGATAGTTAGACGGAGATGGAGTCTTTTTTAAAATTTTTGGCATGCAGTAATGTGTTAATGCTATCGTTATAATTTTATTTTTTATGTAGCGAATATGTTATTATTTCTTAAAAGAAGGAAATTTATTGTTCACTTAAACTTCTTCCAATCGTTTAGTTTGTTTGTGACGCAGCGTTGGTATATTTTTTTTAATTATTTAATTAAGAACGATTTCGTGGTTTGTCTATTCCATTAAACTAGGCCACTTATAAGTAGTTAAAGTGGTAATACCTTAGGCAGTAAGTACCTATACAGGAAGTTAGTTCTAATGAAAGTGAGTTCGAAAAGATATAAAATCCTCTCCACGTATCATGGAGCTAATTTTAATGACAATTGTGACAGATGGTCAGCCTATCACCGCATACTTACGAATTATTTCTTTTTTTTTTTTTAATTCAAAACTATTTAATGCTGATCTGTTATAATGATAAAGTCATTCGAGTTTCTTATTTATAACGAACCGAATCGAATAAGGCTCAAATTTATCATTCAATTTCTATATTTATCCATTCAATAGCAGAACGTTTTATAACGCAAACGTATTGAGCCCGCCACGCGCTATCACATCACTAAAGTCGAATGAATTCAATTTGAACCACATTCACTTTTTATCGTGCACCTAGTATTTGCTCATTGTCGTATCAGTGCGGGGTCAGTATCGATTGACGCATCAGTTATCGAATGGTCGATATTTTTGTTTGCGCAGCCCCATCAATGGGAGAGTCTCGAGTATCTTGCGTATTTAAGCAATAACTTGTTTGATAATGGTCTACAGTGCTTGCACTGTGATTAGGCTCGCCTCTCTAGATTGCGATTGTGATTCTTTTTTGTTTTTATCTATTAGTCGCCAATCGGAGCTCATTTGCGGAGCCAGATATGCGACTCACGCCTTTGTTGTTTATTTTAAATCCATTTCTGAAATGTTATACCTATAAATGCAGTGTCATCATGCATTAGGTACTACATTTTTTCGACATACAACTTTCACCGAAGCTCGATGAATATATGACCATTTTTTTATCTGTTGCTTACGTACCTTTCGTAAATTTATTACCCAATAATACCTTTTGAACGCTATAAAAAAGATGTTAATAACTAAACCGTTAATCAAGCGTAATAGTCTGAAGCATAAAACCTCATAACCTCCCCTTATCCAAAACGATCCGACCTAATCAGACCGCACATTAAGAGAAATTCGAAACAGTCTGTATCCCCTTTCCCACAGCAGGGGCCGGCCACTTAAGGCCGTATTTCGGCTGCCTATGTAATAAAATACTAACCTACGGCGATGTAATATAAAAGGCGATCGCATTAGCTAAAGGAGCTATTATTAAAAAGTATCGAGTTTCCGAACGCAGCGCGTCGGCCCGGCGCGGCGGCCAATCAGATTCTTCTGTCAACGGAACTGCCAATCCGTGGCGGCCATCTTTATTTTTTTATTGTGGATCGAGTTAATGGATTATTCTTAAATTTGATTTATATCTTGTTTTTGGTTATCCTTTTTTACTGTTGTGCTGTTATGAATTATCGCAATTGAGCACCATGATTAAGCTGAAAAAGAATATTATCATTTATTAGATATTCTAAAATAATTGTTTTTCTGATCTTTTGAAATTTTCTTTGTTGCTCTTTCTTTTGGATAAAATGGTTTTACTGGAGTAAAGAAAATTTCTTTGGACCCAGCAAGTTTTTTGGTTAATATTAAATTAATCATACATAATGTGCCCGAATCCGGAGCATATATATTCTGTGCAATGGGATGCGTTGATGGGACAGATAATAAATGTCCGACCATTTGGATTTTGTACCACCCGATTTATGAATATGCAAGCATGTACAGAAATATGTACTTGTGTACCGCATCTAGTGTAGAAATATGTACGTGCATAGCGCATCTAGTGCGGCCGAAAGTGCTCCGTCTAGCCGAGCATGCGCAATGCTCTCGGTCAATAAAACTCCGTAGCTGGTGCGTACTGAATGAGCCTCAGGCCCTGAAAATTATGCGGGCTCGCTCCGTAAGCGAATCTACTGTCTCTTTAATATATACTCCTTACTCTTAAACCAATTTGTAGATTTGATTCGTTAATATTGGCTTGTTTTGCACGTCGCAACTTTCGATCACCGAACGATAAAGTAATAAAGCGAATTGTAAGTATAAAATGACCATTATAAGTCCGAACTATAGAGTATCAAAGAAAAAAATTCTACTTTACTCTTGTATATCGTTAGGCTGTTATTTCAAACTTCATGCTTTGTTTTTTGTTGATTTTGTTTGGAGCGATATCGATAGACTTAGACTAGGAAGGTCAGTTCTTCATTCGTATAACATATATAATTTACTAGCTGTACCCCGACTTCGTCCGCGTCGTTAAAAAAAAGTAAAATTTTAAGTTTCTAAAAATCCTAATCTGCCAAAGGAAGTCCTGTCAAAATCGGTGCAGCCATTTCAAAGATTAGCCAGATCAAACAGACAGACAGACAGACAAAGATTGTAAAAAAAATATTTTGGGATATGTACTGTTGATAAATTCATATATATTTAGTAAAAAGTTGTTATTTTAATATTACAAACACACACTCCAATTTTATTCATCTGTATTTTTGTGATATACCAACAACAGCTCACAACAAGTCCGGATTCAAGAATACGGTAGCTCCACCAGAAAGTTTCGCAGCACAGAAGACGGCATAGCATTTTGTGATTTTACGTTTCATCCGGTGAGCGAGGTAATATGAAGCTCACACTCGCAGTGGTCAGCTACGCGATGGATCATTTGCGGTGCTGTGATCTGAACCGCTCGCTCAGTTGCCTATGAAACAAAAAAGAAGTAAACTATTCCTTTCAATATTCCAAGGCGCCGATAATCACCCGAAGCCGCCCACTGTGAGAATATTAAGAGGTTCTCCTTTCCAAGACGAAGCTCAACACTTAGTTACGAAATGAACAGGAATATCGAACTTGTTCCGATTTGGTTGGGTAATGAGATCAAACAGTCATTAATGTGTTGGGGACCGTCGTTGGACTTTTCATAAGTTCAATTGAGTGGAAAAAATCGGACCGTACTAATCACGGGCGGCGCGACTTGGCAAGTGTTATGCGACATTGAGCAATTCTTTCTTTTGAAGGTAGTGAAGGAGCGTTCAGTATTGAGCGATTACCGCTCATGGAAGTTCGTCAGCAGCCATTATAACAGTAGGCCCCGGTTATTTAAACTGTGGTAAATTTTAACAGTAGGACTACGAAACAGTTTTCACTGTTGCACGAATGGGCAGGTCCGTCCGGGTAATAACCACGACCTCACAGAAGGCCGGCGTAAAGTAGAAGTGCCACACTTCTGCGTTTCGCCTGGTGAGTGAGCTAGCTGGGGCCCACTTTATTTAAAGGTGGCAACGTATTCGCAACACTACGGGTGTTGTAAGTGTCCATGGGCGGCGGTTATTATTTAACATCAGGTGAACCGCCAGCTCGTTTGCCACTTTTTCAAATAAAAAAATTTCACTTATCAGGCGTAAAGCAAAAGTACGATACTTTCATTTCACGCCGGTCTTCTGTGAGGCCGTGGTACTTCCTCGGATGCACTGTATATTGGGTAGTGTGGTAGAGCTGAGCAGTAGTTCTAGCACAGTACCTGATTAGGGAAACGCTGAATGCTGAATAAGTGATGAAAATGGGGAAAAGTGGACAAATCGACATTTACTTTTAAAATTAGCGGCGAACGTGAATGTGGTGCTTCTGATGTTAAGAAATTAAACGTTATTACTACTTAGAGTCTCGCAGCACCGGTAGGGTTGAAGATGTATTGATAACCGGGCGATTATTTCATCACCACGCGAAATAAAAATTAAAAATAATTAAATTATAGAGGTCTGCGTGCTGTTGTGCGCGGATCACGGAAAAAAACTACTGGAATTATTTCAATTAATTTAGAAAAGGTTTTATTTTTAGAGACTTGGATATCTAAACAAAATTGTGATACCTATCATTCAATATAATTATATAAAATTTTTAAGAAACAGCCATTTTTTTTTAATAATTTCATGTTCAGTGACGCGTTTGCGGTGAAGTTCTTAATATACGTAGACCATCATCATCAATATTTCAGCATGTTAGAGTCCGCTGCTGAACATAAGCATCGACCATTTGACTGCCACAAAATACGATCCTGACCCACCTGCCTCTCCATCTATTTGTTAAATAAATCTGTTAGCGCCGATGTTCTCCGAGGTCTTTCTGGAGCACTTAGGCGTTTACTCGACAGCAAGTTCTACTGTTGTATGAACGCGTATCTATAGAGTACAGACCTGACGGCCCTGGCTTTGCACGACTCTCCAAGGAGTAAGATCCCTTCATAAAGAAGTAAGGTACAATCATTAAAACCCATGTAATATGTCGTTGTGTTCATACACAACAACAGACGGAAGGAAGGGGTTTAAAGGTATGACTAAGCCAACTAGAGAAGTACAATGAAAAAAAATACTAATTTCTCGTACATTACCTATAAGGCTGCCCATTGTACAACCCTTAGATAATTGTTTATTTTTAATGTATTCTTTTACCATGGTGTGTGCAATGAAGAATAATCATTGATTCATCCATTAACAGAAGAGACATTTTTGAATAAATCCACTGATTACGTATTTTTCGTATAGACATATACCATATTTCGACAAAAATAAACAGCACTTACCGTCGAAATAAATTAATGACAAAATAATGAAATAAATACCTAAATAAATAATAAAAATAAAACAAATACAAAGTAACCAGAAAAATAATTTCAAAGCACTATTAACTTTTATAAAATAAAAAAATCCTCGTTTCGTAATATAAACACGAGTGATGAATAACTGCTTTTTTATTCAATAAAGTATTAGTAATTATACATAGTATTCGAGGAAATAAGTCAGTTTTTGTATTTTAGATTAAAAACTTCTTGCCTCCATCGCGCTCACAGCGTTTCTGTTAACAATTAAGGTTGAATTTTAATTTTTTTCCCTCCGCCGGACTACGCCCCGCGGTACTTTTGATCAGTACTTCGTTGGAATTTTCTTTTGGGAATTTCCGGACGGTGTTCGCTTAATGGAGTACCTGCCTAATGTTTATTCCGACTTCGTGATTCGATTGGATCGGTGAAATTTTAAACGAGATTAGGCCGTTTCTCGAATTAGTTAAAACGTAAGTTTTTACTTTACTTTGACTGATCTTTTCTCATCGTACGCAGAACTCCAAAGACGAATAGCACGAGCTTGATACGACCCGACGCGTTGGTTAGGGTCGCAATCAGCTCGTTTTAGGGCTCCGTACCCAAAGTTCTGTCTGTCCATGACAGTTGCTGCTATAACAATAGATACTATAAAACAGATTAAAAACATATTCAAGTGGGGCTCCCATACAACAGGCCTGCTTTTTTGCCATTTTTATAGATAATGGTACATAACCCTTCGTGCGCGAGTCCGACTCGCACTTGGCCGGTTTTAATTCAAACAAGCCGCTAAAGTTGGTGAACATCTTATGTCAGGTCTCTAGCCGTCAACATAAAAGTATAATTAATAACATCATATATTTACGCGAACACGACACTATTAAATAAAAGTAATATTTTTACGAATTTATCGCATTTATTTTGATTCCCTAGAATCGATTGCAGCATTTGTTACTATGGGACGGACTGAGACTGCTTTGGACATCCGAATTATTAATATTGCGTTGAACTTAAACGGAAAGCGCTTATTGAATCTTGTGTAACAAAGGTGGGGGTAGGTAGGTATATCCCAAGCTTATGGTAGCAGGCCTCTTTCTTTATTGACTTATGGATGGTGGAATTTCAATGGTCTCGTAATAATATTATTATTCATTTAATTAATAATATAAAAATTTAGTTATGGGCAGGTTCATCCGGGAAAGTTCCACGGCCTCACAGAAGAGGGGCGCGAAGTGGAACTAATGGTCTGTCGCGTTTCGTCTGGTGAGTGAGATAACCAGGTCCCACTTCTCTGGCAACGCTTCTCTATCTACAACACATCAGGTGTTGCAAATGTCCATGGGCGGTGGCAATCACTCAATATCAAGTGTACCAGCTGCTCTATCGTCAACTTTTCATACAAAAAAGAAGCGATTATAATTTAATTTGTTATAATTATTGTGAAGTCTGCCAATCCGCAGTGGGGTCGTGTGGTGGCCTATGCCCTGATACCCTCTGTACAGAGAAGGCCTCTGCCCAGCAGTGGTATAGACCTATTGTTACCTTAACTATAATTATTACATAATTTTAAATGAAAGAAATATCAATATATTTTCTTATTAACAGTAAACACTCCTTAGAACAAATATGTACATATTTGCTAAAATCTTTTGTGGACAAGCGTTACGGACGGCGAGAGAGGCAGTTAGCTATGTATAGTCTTTGTGCAGCTTATTAAAACTCAATGTGACAGGTGGCAAGTTTGCCGCCGTATATTATCTATATCTGTTGGCATCCCTCTTTGCATACTGCAATTTCATGTTTTTAATAGTGTTAATTAAAATGTAAATTTTTACAGTGCTAATTTCTGCACTTAAAATGAAACATTAAAATTGTGTGATCGAACCCAAGTCTTCGGGATTTGCGCCCAGACGCATTGACCACTAAGCTAAACGGCTGATTGCCACACCGATGAAAATCTCAACGCCTTTTAGCTAAATTGTTATTTTCGCATTTCAAGCATTGCTTGACGAAATTTTTTCTACAAATTTTAACGTTATATTAATTTTATTTTTCAGCATTTTCTCTAATACTCCTTCTGCAACCCAAGGCCGACTTAAATACTAATTTCTGGGGAAACAGGGTCCATGCCCAACTGCGTCTGAAATCAGTAGCTTAAGCATCCTGTAAATAATATAATACAGTCATCCTAAGATGTACATTATACACCTAATCACCCACATAATTCGTGCGAGCAAGGAGACGACGATTTCCATAAAAGCTGGCTCTACGACGAGGGACGGAATATTATCACGTGATAATTTTTAAGAAAAGCAAGCGTTAGGAGTCGCTTGGTCCCTGCGCGTCCCTTGTTATCAGTTCCCATTAGATAAGGCGGGCGACATCCCGGAACCGACGAGCAAACATTGTTATCTGAAGGAAAACGCGGGCGAACCGACTCTCGATATTAAGGCAATGTGTGAAGCGGTGTGCATCTTATGCGCTAATATTATTAATAATTCGTAGACTCACGCCCGGCTTTCTGAAACACTGATCATCGTAGGAATCAACTAATCAGGTGTTAAATGGCTTTTCAAATGTCATTTTAGTTGCTTAACTCATTGAATTGGTCATTCTGATCAATCACTTATGAGTGATGTTGTTGCTATTAATTGTTTGGCTCATACAAACGAGTTCATATATGTAAGCGGTATTAATGAATAAAAGCATTTTATGCAAAAAAAAATTTTGAAAATGTTACAGTTATAATTTTTTTTTTTACCTTTTACATGATAAAATTTTACCATTTAAATTACACACATTTTACCTGGTAAAATGTGTATTTGTTCACGTATGGATTAATGTTTGCCATTTAATGTAAATGATGAAAGTGAAACGACCCTTCAATTTAATTATGATAAAATTATTAATTATTAAAATATACCTTATGAAATAAGACATAAACATGTTTAAATTAAACTATTTGGGGGGGATTTTATTTGGATTTTAAATTCCTGACGTTTCGAACATTTTTTTATGGTAGAAGGTGGCAATCACCTGATGTTAATGACAACCGCAGCCCATGGACATTTACAACACCCGTAGGGTTGCAGATGTGTTGCCACCTTTTAATAAAGTGGGCCCCGGTTACCTCACTCACCAGACGAAACGCAGAAGTGTAACGCTTCCACTTCAAGCTGGACTTCTGTGAGATCGTGGTACTTCCTCGGACGTAGCTGCTTATTCGTGCAACAGTGAAGACGGTTGCGTGAT
This sequence comes from Iphiclides podalirius, assembly GCA_933534255.1. Classification (NCBI taxonomy): domain Eukaryota; kingdom Metazoa; phylum Arthropoda; class Insecta; order Lepidoptera; family Papilionidae; genus Iphiclides; species Iphiclides podalirius. Next base: position 9,109,679 of record OW152828.1, read on the forward strand.
CCTGCCACAGCTATTGTCCCATAAAATAGGTTCATTGAACATTTATTCGCGTAAACACATGAAATTAATAGGATATAAACATGCTACGTATATTCTATAGCTAAAAAAATATGACTATTGGTACCTAAATGATCACATGACATAGTCTCAACATTCTAAAGTTGCCAAAATGAAATTTAACTTTTAATTTGTTACCAAAATTTAAGTTATTTTATCACACAAAATAGAGAGAAGCATTTCAGGAGGAAAATTTATATTTAATTAGTTCAAATATCGTTCATTTAGTAAAATTAGTAGTCTTCAGGTCCGTAATCGAAGTCAGGTAACATCTACGGCATATCAAAAAAAAATTGATATGCCGTAGAAATATCGCATATATAATCGTAAATATCGCATATCGTAGAAATATAGAAGTATCGCTGAAAAACAAAAAAAAATTTTAAGTTCCATACATGATTTTTATTTTAATAAAATAAAACAGGCCGATCACATTCCCTTCTTACTTTTGCAAGGATATCCTGTTTATGCTGAATAACCTGTTTGATTGCATAGTTTCGTATGATTCTTACCCATTACTTGATATAGAGGTAATATTCCTGAGTTGCTACTTGTTTCCATTATTCCAAAATTATTGTTTCCTTTAACATTTCCCCGTTGGAAATAATTCGAGGGTGAGTGAAAGGAGTCTCGAACTCGATGCGCTAAGCTCGGTTCTGCATGATAATAATATACACATAAAGATATAATATTGCTGTATGCCAGCACATCGCAATGCTGAAGTCGTAACTCATCGCGAGGCGTTCCGCGCCATCGCACGCCGCCATCTTTTGGAGGCCTCGAGCTGAGTACCGAAGGAAAAACAAGGTGCTGGATGAAATTAAAAAAAATCTATAAAAATCATACGTTCTATATCATCTGTCACATTCACTTTTAATGTAAAGCGGATCAGTTTTCAACGCTGAGTAGCATGGATATGCGTCAGTTATTAAACATCATTATTAGTGAGTCTCAAACCACACTTCAATAATGGGACACAATATTAATTTCTAAAAACATTAATAAAATTAGATTTATCGACTACCTTCATATCGCCCACTACTGGTAACTTCATGTATATTTTTGTTTTGTAACGCCAAAGAAGTGTAACTTGTCACATGCGTACAAAAGTACTTTCCATCTATATTCCTTGTGGAATTTTCCGAAAACTATTAGTCAGTCCAATTTCTTAAACTTATGAAGTACTATGTACTGTATGTTTTCTCTGGGTAAGACTGCAAAATAAAGTGGTACTTACAGCCTAGAGTTCATATTGGACCTCCTCTTAGCTATAAATCAAGAGTACGTTTAATTCAGTTATTACACTTTTTAATTAGTTTTCGTTAGATGTAGTTTTGTTTTTAATAATTCGATATATCTCTGAAGCATACTACTCATATCGTACAACGGTCCTATTAGTAAAATGACAGTGTTATTTTTTTAATTAATTTAGTATAATTGAAAGTATAAATTGTTTATAAATTTAAAATCAATATATTTTCAAAAATTTCTGGAAAAATAAACGCTGCGGACTGTTTTTCCAACCCTACCGCGCTTATCAGACCAAATATTTTCGAAATCGTCCACGAGCCGGTTTCGAAGTTTTTTCGTCTCCACGTCGCTTGCCATCTCAGTTGAATAAATAAAGACAAGTGTACGCTTCAAGGAAACACCAATTTACGAAATGGAGTTTTCTGTACCTAAGGTATTCGTTTGGATGGATAACGCTGAATATTCTTAGTAGCAATCTATTGATCAATTATGAACTTTAATCTAACTACACTTTATAACCAAGGCGTGTTTTAAATAGTACTTTGAACGCTTGACTTGTACTTCCTGTTAATCTTGTGTATTGTAGGTTTTTATACTATGATGGTTTTTTCAAGCTGGAAATGCAGTATAATTTCTTGTACGTTGTCTAACCATAACACTGATTTCCTATTGAATAATGAATGGCAAAGCGTACCCAAAGAGACACATTTCCTTTACTGTTAATGATTCCGCATTCACTCGAATTGTAAAACTCAATCATTCGAAGACACTTTAATTCGCATGGTAGCTAATACGAACAACTAGAGAAATTTGTCGTGACATAGTCTTACAGTTAAAGTTATATGAAAGTATCTATGGGGATGTGGTCAAAGGTTTTTGAACCATTTAGAACGTAAAAATATAATATAAATAATCTATCGATTCATCATCATCATTTCAGCTTGTTTGAGTCCACTGCCGAACATAGGACTGCCATGAAGCACGATCCATTTGCATCCATCGAGTTCCCGCACACTTGCACAGGTCACTTATTGATCATATAATCTATTAACTGATGACAATTAATAATATATAGCAAGGGTTTAACCGACGAAAATTAGTCTGGAGTTCTACGTACTCTTTACTTTATGACTTGAAAAATCTTCGTGTTTTATCTTGAGTATTCTCGATTATGTTTACCGTGAGATATATACTGTAATCAATTAGCAGAACGTTATGAAATCAGACCATTTTAAAAAGAGAATGTTGAAAAGCAGGACACTGTTACCTGATGGTATTTATTTATATTTATTTCCAGAGCACTTCCTTCCGTAGCCCATGCATATCAATTTTACTCACTTTGGGTAAGGCTTCTGTGGATTTCATATTTACTACTAGATGAAACGTAAAAGTATAAATATCTCTTCTTCACGGTGATCCTCTGAGTGTATTTTGGTAGAAGCTTCTGTGTGACGTCACCAAAGTAAAAATAACGGAATATATGATATTCGGTTATTTTTACTGTGGTGAAGTGACACGAAACGCAAACGTCATACACCTATTTCACACAAATCTCCGATAAGGTCGTGGTACCCTAGTAGTGCCGACGGCCCAAGAGCAGAGGAGAGAAAGAGAAACCACCACAAAGTTCTACCGCACTGGACATTATGTAACTATAATGAATGGCATCAGTGGCAGCTGAACTAAATAAATGGCCCAATATTGGCCATTTGCTTACTTCAGCTGTACTTTGCTCCGAATATGTATGTGTGTCATTTCCTGTTGAACCCCTAAAACCTTGAGCTCCCACATCAACATTTTTTGAAAGATTTACGTCCAAGACTTATCTCTGCCGCTGATGACAAGAAGGTTGGTCCTTTTCTCGCTTTGAGCGAGAACAGTGAAGAATACAACGATGAATGGTGTTAACGATCGTACAAACATGTCCTGTGGGCAACGTTTCTAAAACTACATGTAATTTAGTATGTTTTTCTTCAATAAAATCGTTGTAATTTGCTATGAAAACGATATTTCAAGGTTTGTATTTGTTATCCCAAAAGTATTAGCTTTTCTGGCTCCAATGACCTTTTAAATGTTAATATTTAGTTCCTTCAACCTGTATTAATTGCGTTACGGTGTTAAATGCAGGAGTCATGATATGTTATGCATTTAGCATAAATCAAATCATTTATTCAACGAACTATGGAACATACATTTCATCTATCAACAGTAATTTTTTAAATCTATCACCGTTTCGAAGTGAGGTTCCTCTAACGGAGAAGAAACAAGTGAAAGAAAAGAAACTCCTTCGGTATCAACTTTTTTTGTCATTGTTTTTCCTCAAAATATTTAAATATTAAACAGTTACGAGTACAAATTTTTTTTTTTTTTTTTTTTAGAATAGGTTGGGAGCTATCTTCTCAATGAAATAACAATTTGCAATCATCCGATTTTTAGATTTTTTCTTTCGTCGTTAAATTATCTTAAGTGGCCTACAAATGTTAAATCGATAGAAGCTCGCAGTGATAACTTTAAGTGATTGCGTCCGTTATTGCGCTGAGTGCGGCGAGCACCTTGATAGTAAACTTGCCGATAGTGCGGGTTCGATGTCCGATATCTGTAAAACGTATCTACTGACACTGAAAGCTTAATACTAACTGCAATGATACCGTATATAGTGCAGTGCATTCGTGTAATTTTAACGGATATTTTTGGATTAACATTTTATGTTACTCGTCGCTGTTTACTTTTAAAAGCGAAACCATGATAATTAAACGAAATCATGTCTAATTTAGATTTGCGTATGAATAACAGATGTCACAGTTGTTAATTTATAGAGTATCGGGGTCAACAAGAGATGAACTGGGTACACTTGTATTCACACAACATGTCATATCATAGCTTTAGAAAAAAAAGAAAAGTATTAGGACCATAGGAAGAAGAGAATATGGAAAAATTGCAGGGAGTTAATGATCATGGTATCTGGAAACCTGCTATTTAAAAGCTGGCACTTGCTGTTCTGTTGTGTGCTCCAAAAATAGTTCTCATGGTGGGTTTACGTCGTATGACATAATATGTGTGAGACATTTAAGTTCGTGTGTCCTTATATCAAAGCCGATTGGTTATAAGAGAAGTTTATGTAACATGACTTTCGCGATATCATTTTTGTTCAACCGCACGGCCGTCGAGCGATATTTCCTAATGGTAAATCGATTCGGCATTACTGACGTGATGAAAAGAATAATTAAAATTGCACCTAGCTATTTTTTAAAACAAAGACTTAAATAAATATCAACATATCTAATGGATGACGGATACTTCAATATAGAACAAAGTATAATTATATCACAAATGTATCATTTTGAGAGCCACGATTTTGACCAACTATTTAAGACACTCGTAGCATTATATTTCTAAAGCTCTTTACCGTACCTCTTAAACATGAGTTTAAGAGGTATGTTGATGACATCACCATCATCATCCTGATCAGCTCTTGCCTCGAGATTAAAACAAATCAGACCCGAAGGAAAGTAAAGAGAATTTTAACTTTTCATCATATTTACAAGGGAACCGGGGTCGCCGGCCATAAAATAGTTCAAAGAGAGTACCAGTCACGTTCAAGGGCTCATGTTATTTTAATTCCCTCTAAGTGGAAGTCGACTGCGTTGCACTCGTATAACTGGAGGGGCGGGGGCGGAGTGCGGGGGCGTATCAAAGACGCCGCTGGACTGACCGTAGGGGCCCTATTCTGGAAACCGTTGTGATACAATAATATGTAACTCACCGCATTTTTAAATTCATCACGAACGTCAGAAATAGTTGAGAGAATAATAAGCCCTGCACAGTTCACTGTATAACAAAATACGCATTATGCTACCAAAATCTTATTTAAATAAGGGGATTGTTATATAGTTGTATATAGATTGTTATATGGTAGGTTGTTCAAATTAAATACATTTCATGCTGAACATTATTTTCATTTTTATAAATACGAGAGAATATCAATTGTGGCTTTGCGAGGAGCGGTCATTTGCACCAGGCGGTAAAGATTAGAGGGCAGCACGCCACTAGCCACTCTGACTATATACAGCATACATATCTATATTATGTCATACCTGTTCGATCTATCTTGATGTAAAATGTCAATCTATGTAAAACCGACACGCGAGGCATTTGCACAAGTGACTAGTGTGTAAACGTTGAATGACTTCGACGATGTGCATTTATGCATGACTGGGGTCGATGGTGGAATAGACGAGCGGCGCTTGCGAGTTCTTAAGTTCAGCTCTGTTTTCCGAAAAAACTTGAAATTTATTCGTCCAACTAAGGATTTTGTATTTAAAAATTTAAATTATAAAAATATGTAATGTTAATGTTTTAGACGTGTTATTTAGTAAATGTTTGTAAATAATTTTTGTGGTTAATATATTAATAAATGAATGTTATAAACGAAATATATGAAAGTATAAAACTTCCTAAATCAAGGCTGAAAGTTGTATGTCAGTATTTGTAATGATCGTTACAATATCCACTCTCCATTTGTTACAATGTTGTTCAAACTCAAGCAAGAGTTTTTATCCCAACATATCCCACCTAATAAACAGTACACACATCTAACACCTATATACCTTGTTTCGTTTATATATGAATATTTAAAAAAATGTATCTAATTTTCGTATAACATCGGAATAGGGCCTTTGACAAGACGAGCATGAAGTCGAGACACAGAGAATATTAGATGGCTCAATTCTACATAATCTGTGGCAGACGCTTGTGGCCGCGCTAAGAATTAACAGAGCAAGCCTCATTTTGCAATGGCCGCCAAGTACTCGCACGCGAAAATAGGTCTCTCTTATCACGCTTTCATCAAAGTCGCGTTGCGTTTGAAGGATTATTGTGATGCTTTCGCGGTTTGCGAACTTATAGCACAGTTATTTTATGGTTACTATGTATTTGCTGGTCATGGAATTGATAATTAGTTAACTTTTATATCTGCGAGAAGTAAACATTAAGTTGCCGTTTAATTATTTGACGTTTTGCCTATGCGCAAATATATAAACAATATACAGTAGATTGTGTTTAAAGAAAGCTTCCACGCTACAAACATTCTTTCTTTTATAATATAGTAATAAAAAAGGCACTTTATAACGAAATCATTTGTTTGGCAAATAAATCCTATCTATCTATTGACTGCAAATCAAATACGAACAATTAATAAGAGCCTATATAGTGATGATTTAAGGAGATTATCCAAATCAAATGTAAAGATAAGTAAATTTTCATGGTCAAGTTATGGCGTTATTAATTGATTGATTTTCGATTATGTTAAGTCTGCAAATGCGCGCATGAGATCGCTAGGTGGACAATGCCCTTATACCCTCTGTCAGAAGGAGCAATGGGACATACATAAACTTTTCCTTACTATTTATTTAATTTTTATTTACATAAAAAAAATTAAGGATCGTGAAGTTTTGATTCATATTGTAAGGTCGGCATATGTGAATTTACATAATTGATATCACATTTTCATGATTGATATATTTATTTATATATTTTTTTAAAGTTTTTAGTTTTAAGCTACAGAACATAATGTGAACATATTAGTAGTATCATCTATTAAATATATTTTTAATTAATATCCATGTTTTCGTTGGGACATTTTTGGATATTAAAATGTTGCTTTCGAATCCCCGTTGTTTTGTGAACATTAAAGATCTGTTTTGTGAGTCTCTTTACGTCACTCGCGACCTCCTAAGGGTTTCGTAGAGGAGCATAATTTTCGTCGCACGCTTGAACGTTTTCCTCCGCACTAAAGTATCTTGTGGACTTGGAGCCATGTTCACTTCCCTTACGCCCTTATTTGCGTTTGGCAATCGTAACACGAAGAGCAACTAGAAGCGGCGTTACAATTTTATTAGACCGTTTTCTTGCAGTGCCATAGTGTTATCGCGGTTAATGCACAAAGCAAATTTTCGATGTACTGTTGTTAGTGCGCTAATTACTTTTATTTGAAATTAATTTAATGCTACTGTTAACATGTGTAAGTGTAAAATTGGTCAAACAAAGTTTTTTTATCGCTTAGCGACTGGGACCTCAGATATGTTAGTGAGGTAGCTGGGGCCCAATTTATTTAAAGGTGGCAACGCTTCTGCAATCCTACGGGTGTTGCAAATGTCCATGGGTGGTGGTTATCACTTAACATCAGGTGAACCGCCAGCCCGTTTGACACTTTGTCACATAAAAAATAGAAGAACAGAGATAATGGCCCTAAATTTCAGTGTACATGACTGGCATATTCGATAGTGTCTCTTCGGCCAGATGATGTGGGTTCGACCCGCATTTCTGGAATAACATTGTGTTTTTCTCAGTCAGAATGTTTAAACATCAATAGGAACTATGGTAGGATCTCACAGCAACCTCTATTTTTGCAAAATTGTATCGACTCATTCGGAGAAGTACACACAGTGGCGTTAAGTAGAAATATAATACTTTCCAATTTCATCTGAAGATTGAAGTAATCGGTGACCACTTTATTAAAAATTGGCAACGCATCTGCAACCTCTCAGATTTTGCAGATGCCCATGGTTGGCGGTAATCACTTTACATCAGGTGAACTGCCTGCTACCTTGCCAACTTTTCACATAAAAAAGACGCTGTGTTAAAATATAGATATACTTATATAAAATTATGCATTATCAGAGTGGTCTTTATAATGTTCTATATCATATTATCCATGGCACTTCTACAAATGCGAAGTAATACCACGTAATAAGTTTTGAGGCCTCTATAGTTTCTTATCCGCGGGCGACGGATGACGGATTTTTAGTAAAACCTCGACGTTGTCACATTGAGTCTGCTTCGCACATAGGCGCTAACGACGCGACACTTCGAGGAAACCCGCGCAGCTTTACGATGTTTGGACATAACGAGAAATATTTATATGTAATGCACGCACCGCCCGGAGGGACCGTGTTCCTTGTTTGTATATTCTTAATTGTACATACATAATACACTAACGCCCGGTTTCTAAAACGCTGATCAACATAGAAGCCAACTAATCAGCTGTCAAATGGCTTTTCAAATGTTATTTAAGTAGCCAAAATAATGGTTAAACTCTTTGAATTGTTCATTCTGGTCATTATGGAGATCATACAAAACCATTCAGAGAGTTTAAACATCCTTTTGGCAACTTAAATAACATTTGAAAAGCCATTTGACAGCTGATTAGTTGACTTCTACGATAATCAGTGTTTCAGAAACCGGGCGTGTGTGATTTGGTTTTCATGACGCGGACCCAAATGTTAAGTTTATTCAAGACAAAGTGATACACAGACAAAAGAAGCTGAAGTAATAATGTCCAACCAAGTAGATATTTTAAACTGTAGTATTAAGGTATAAGAGCTTATAAAGTCGCTTATGCTTGATATAATGGTCCAAAAGAGGAGAGTATTAGTTTAAATTTGAGTAAATGTCGATAGACAACTCATAGTCCTGTAATTAGTAGTAAACAATACTAAGAAATCCAACATCTAAAGTTGATCTCATTCTGTCTATATGGATTTTGCATTTGGAATATACTCGAAAGGTTAAATTACACTTGGCAGATTAAAAATAAGGAATAAAATGTTGTTTGCTGGTTACTATATGGTGCAAAAAGTTATTAACATAATATGTCTACATCAAAATATCGTATAACATAAAATTCATCCATCTTTTTTTTTTACAAAAAATTAAAGATAGAATATTGCGGTAACAACTTGTTGTCGACTTTTGAGTTTGGTTCCCGATTATTCCCACTTTATACGAAACGTAAAAGTATAAGTGTTTCCGCTAAACGAGGCAGTTCAGTGAGTAACAAATTTTATTATTTGGCAGATTTTGACAACCGCGATTATTGCTTGTAACTTATTTTCTTTGATCGCGACATTTTGTTTCTGATCGTAGTGAAAACATTTGTAATTTAACTTTGCGGTTAGATTGTTCAAAACGCGTTTGTTAAGAAATATGGTTGTTAAATTTAAAATATCTCTTTGGCAATCCTCGGTATAGACGCTGAGCCGCTAAGTTTGCTACAGCGAGACTTTAAGATTAGGACAGTACAGTTCTCGGGAGAAGCTTCATGATGATATATTTATATGTACAATATAGACTTAATTTTACGAATATATCGCGCAGACATTACAAACCCATTTTAAAATTGCTGAAACTTTATGAAAAAGTATTATACCACTTTTGATTTATCTTTCACAAACAAGAGATTTATTTACTTCTTATTCATAAAAACTAAAAAGTAAGTAGGTACTTTGTTAAATAAGTACTTATCATAATTGGTACGCCCTTGCTGTCTGTACTACTCGTAAATAACTTTCTTTTACATAATTATCCAAAGTCCGAGATCACGTATACTTCAAGAAGACCACAGTCTGGAAATGACATGATTACTATATCAATTTTAATGGTATTTCACACCCCGTGAACTAATATCCTACTGAATCGAGGATCAACGTTCTCCCATTAAACAGAGAACAAATCCGCGCGAGATTTCCGGACGCGACAGTACTCGCCAATAACTGGCCGGCGCAAATATTTATGGAAGCGAGACAACGGGCACGGTTTTTGAGAATTCCGAACGAGGGCCCGAGCCGTGTCGTGTTTGCGTGTTTGTATGTCGGCCCGGTCGGACGTAGCTCATGTAATCTCACTGTTTGTTCGGCCGGTGCTACGCGACCCGCCTGTTAGCCTCCGACACTATTGGTCTTGTATTGAGAGTCTATCGGAATTATACTGTACATATACTATATATTGAAACAATACATTAGTTGACGTTGAAACCATAAGAAACTTGAGAAATTGAGGAGCTCTCAATTTCTCAAGTTCTTCTATTAATAAAGTAGAGAAATGACCTATATTTATATCCCACAGCAGGGCAAATGGATCTTCTGTACAGAGGGTATGTCATTTAATATACGTGAACATTAACGAATATATAAAAAGCACAAAAATTAACAAAACAGTAGCAAATATTTCTTCAAATATTCCTCACATACGTCTACATAAAATATATTATATTTAGTACACCAACGTAGTATACGTGTATAGATGAATCGCTTCAATTAACTCACACCAAGGAATAAGAAGATATATTATCGCTTGATATTGTTTCTATGAACAAATCTTCTAACGGGTCACTTCTACCATTATACTTATTTACATTTATTGCCTTTTCGCTAAGCTTCCCGCCTGCGACGATGTATTCTTAGACGTTCCGTGCAGAGGCGTTATTAGCAACGAAAAGGAGCGAACCGATCCCGTAAAAAGCGTTATTGAAGCCCTGTAGCCAAACACGGGCGAACGTCTGAAGAGAGTGGCACACTCCTCTGCACTTCCTTTGTGAGCTGATTAGCATCGTCTCATTAGAGATGACAAGTGGGTTAGCACCTTGTTGCACTCGCTTATTGAGTGAGCGTGAGCATATGATAAAGGCTCGAGGACTTTAAGCATGTCAAGGAGGGAAAATATACGAGGCGTCGAGTGGTTTTTTTATTTATATTTTTGCGCAACCAAAACGCTGAGCGTGATTTCGCTAGCTTATTCTTCGAGGTTTTGTAAAGTTGGTTTAAAAGATGGTGTTAGTCAGTAAGTTAGAATTGTATAACTTTTATCAAATGCCGTTTCTTTATTGTTAGCCCGTGAAGAGAAAAAGCTAAAATTGTTAGGTACCTCTAATAGTTTTGAAGAATATTTATAACCTTTGTTTAGATTTTAATTATTTAAGTAATTGTTTTAGTTATAATTAAAGCTGTGAAAAAACCTAAAATAAAAATTATGCTAATTTTGTTAATAACTTTGGAATTAATTCACGTCTTCGATACTTTAACGCATTGTAGATCTAAAAATGTGCCATCTTGAATTTCTTAATTTCCTCGCATTTTAGATGTAGTACATGTGGTACAAAATATTTAATGGAAGCACATAAGTTAGTGAGAAACTCCATCCATGGTATCAATCAATACCTGTAACCTCTACGGCTTGCATCATCAAGAGGCATCACAAACACGGCCGCCCTTTGATCCGCACCGCCGCGTTCGCACGCCATGCGTTGCCTCTTTGATGAAATTGTCTCCGATGCAGTTTCGGAACACGCCGTTTCATGTTGAAGTTTTCATGTATTATTCATAGAGCGGTTAGGCTTCGCGTGTAAAGCATTGTTGTTTCCATTCAAACCGCTTTTTGATTTTCTTTATCACGTGATTTTTCCCTTTGGCACAATAGCGGTCTTCCGACAATCCAAAACTTGGGTTCTTTGTTCAGAAGTGGACTTGAACGGGCTGAAATAACGATGATAAATAACACTCTTTGGTCTATGCCGTACAATGTCAGGTTTGATAATCTTTTCAGTACATTATGTAACTTCCATAGATTGTATTACACTACTTACTCTGGTAAGGTCACGCAACAGTTTTCGCTATTGCACGAATGGGTAGGTCTTTCCGAGTAAGTACCACGACCTCACAGAAGAGGAAGGGTTATACTTCTCCTTTTCGTCTGGTGAGTGAGGTACCCGGGGCCCACTTTATAATGAGGTTGCAACGCATCTGCAACCCTACGGGTGTTGCAAATGTCCATGTTTCAAAATGCGGCGGTTATTACTTAACATCAGGTGAACCACCAGGTGGTTTGCCAATTTCTCACATAATGTATTAAACATCTTCCATATATTCTTTACATCTTCCATTATTCTTCATATTTCTACTTATGTACGATATTTGTTTGCTTTAAACACCGAGAAAAGCTGGTGAAAAATCAATATAAATGTCGCTATAACACGATTATTTATCACGATAAATATAATAAAAGTTCCATAAAAATTGCGGTATCTCATAACTTTTTGGATTTAAAGAAACTGGATGTTAATGGTCATACAGAACTTAAGTGGTCGGCCGCTTAAAATATCAGACATGCAATAAATAAAGTCATCCTATTTATATGAATTGTTAGAGTCTAAATCTTTACAGAAATAACGCCATATTTCAATAACGGCAAATACCGAAGTACTCGTGGCGATTTCGGCATTTATTAAAGTGCACACAATGCGAGCTACTACATGGGATCGCTTCTCTTTTATTTTATTTTTAATATTAAACCCCCGGGCGGTCGATTTAAAGCACAGAGTAATGATAACCAAGTGAGAATTCTATTACTTACGATATAAACGAACAAAACATTTAATAGTAGTGATTGTTTTAGTGAAGTTACGCGATGTTGGCCCATAAAGATACTGTTATGGCTCAATATGAATGACATTATGCAGTTTTTTGTAAAACTGCAGAAGTATTTTCTCTTATCTTAATTAGTAGTAATAGTATACAGGGCTACTCTGCATTACATAAGGTTATATCTATCTGTTACGGTGATCTTATATTCCTTATATATGATTACTAGCGACCCGCCCCGGCTTCGCACGGGTGCAATGCTGAATGTTTGTTTTCAACATCGCATTGGACACCTCTACAATTATCAGTGTTTCACTACTATATCATGCATGAATTTTACATATAAACCTCCCTCTTTAATCACTCTATCTATTAAAGAAAACGGCAACAAAATCCGTTGCAAAGTTTTGAAGTTCAAAGCATATATAGGGACAGATAGACAGTGGGACGACTTTGTTTTATACTATGTAATGATAGTGTATAGTCTACGAAGGGTTACTCTGCACTCTGCGTTCCGCGGAGCCGGCTGAAGGGCTCTCGACAGCTATTATTGAGATTCAGATGGCGGACGCCTCTTCATCATGTCTTCTCAACAATCTGGTGCTTTCGGTGGATTTTACTGGCACAATGTAACCTGAATTATTCAGTTTTGATACCTTGGAAAGCACCGTCTCATTCTGTTTCGTTTAATGTATGTTTCATTAGATTTATGAAATGGATAGCTAAAATTGCAATGCCATGTGTATCGCATTTATTCCGAGTTGTGAAACAGGTTGTAATATTACTTTATTGTAAACGTATTGTGTTGCGTTTTCACTGTTATTGTGTTACGGCCACACAGTAGTCTGCAGTTGCACGAATTGGCAGGCTTATCCATCTGGACTACTTACCTAAGTATCACGAACTCACAAAAGACCAAGGTGAAGTGAAAGTGTTATACATTTGCGTTTCGTCTGGTGAAGTAATCGAGGGCCCATCATGTTAAAACCATCATGGCAACGCATCTGCAACCTCACGGGTGTTGCAGATGTCTATGGGTGACGGTTACCACTTAACATAAGGTGAACCACCAGCTTCGCCATTGCCACCTTCTCATATATAAAAAAAAACAAAATAAAACCTTATATAACAGCTTCAGCTGTACGAACAAACCATTAGGAGAAGAACCACGATCTCGCTGAAGACCGGCGTGAGGTATAAGAAATAATAATAAATAAGGACAAATTTTCTATGCATCTTTATTTAGTACCAAGCTAAGCAAGGCTTGTACTATGGGTACTAGGTAAAGATATAATATGTAGTTACTTTTATTTTGTACAACTTTTGCATATAAATAAATATTTGAATATAATATTATATAATATAAACATTGACTGTTACTATACAGCCAAGACCGTAAGAAAAATTTACAATATCCAATATGCCAATCGGGTCGTAAAAGTATCAACAAAAAGTATTCGTGCTTTTTCATTTAGTCCACGGAGTGAGATAACCGAAGAGACGTTTTTTCGTTTACAAATATTTTTAATCGATAGAGAAACATAAACGAATCAATAATTACGACTTAGAAGTGGTCTATGATATTTATATTTTGGAACATTAAGGAAATCCTATTAGGAAAGCTTCATTAGGTTCAGAATATATTTTCTATTAGTAAGTGACTGTGTGAAGGGTAAGTACCTATTAATTGCAAGTTTTTTCTTTTTTCAAAGTTTAAATATCGGTGACAATTTTTACTTCGTTACTATTGTACTCGTTTCTCTATCGATTAATCCTTTTGAAAATTGGGCTCCGGCTACCTTACTCACCAGACGAAATGCGAAAGTATTATACTTCCACTTCACGCCGGTCTTCTCTGAGGTCGTGGTACTAACCCGGACGAGCCTGCCCATTCGACCAACAGCCGAGGCTTCTTTCTGGTACTACTACAAATATCATGCGGAATTTTTAACTTTTAACAATCCATTTCATTCGAATAAACGACGTGCATCAAATTTCAATTGACAGATGAAACTGAATCTATTAATTTGAAAATAAAAACCAGAACGCCTGTTTGCTTGTGTTTGACTCATCACATAGTAAAACTCATCTATCGATGAGTTTTACTACACTGGTTTTTAGAGAAATTTATATTCCCAATTTTTTTTACCTATATTTTTTTGAAATCTGTCTCATACCAGGAAATGATTCCTGTGTTGCGGGAGGTTTCACCAAGTGTTGTGAGTTTAAATGGATACCGACTCGAAACAACTATTCGAACTTACAACATGCCGCGCAATGGCTGTTGGCAAGTCGCACCTTAACAATTGGGGTATCCGTTCAGTAATCATTAAGAAAATCTATTCCATTAAATAGCTTCTCTTAATAGTTAAAATATAAACTTTTCGAAACGTTAGCAACTTATAGTATAAAATGAACGCTATTTCCCGTCATATTTGATTTTATTTGATTTTTTCATACTATGTATGATAAGATTATTTCATTGGTGCACTGAATAATTCTCTAGTGTTAGAAGGCTGTTATTTGTATAACATTTTATATGCATGTTCTATTTGACTCGGTGAAGACCTAGTGCGCCGGCAAAGTTGGCAAACATTAGGTCACGTATACATTAAGGCCTTTTGACAAGTTTTCCACGTGACGTGATCGTTATCTGGACAGTGCGCGGGCAATTGCTACGATCGCGTGCGACCTGCACTGCCGGCGGTGGCACAAGTTAGAAGCGATTTACGTATTATTTTAAAATAAAATATAATTTGCTTGTAACTTCGGCAAGGCCACAACGTACTTTCTGCTGTTGCACGAATGAAGAGATCCGTTGGGAGAAGTAGCACGGTCTCGTACACAGAAGGCCGGGGTGAAGCGAAAGTGTTACACTTTCGCGTTTCGTTTGCTAGGTTAACTAGGGCCCAATTCTTTAAAAGTTGATGACACCTCTGCCACCTCAAAGTTGCAGATGTCTATTGGTCGTGGTAATCACTTAATCACGAAGAATGCAATTTTATTTGAAATATTGTACTATTGGTCGCGGATGATCGGATTGAGATAATTGTTAATATATTTATGACTGTTCGTGGAGCTACACAGAAACTTTCTTATATGTAATATATCTTGTATTTTTTTATTTGAGTAGGTAGCAAGTGAGTGGGCGGTTCACCTGATGTTAAGTGATAACCGCCGCCCATGGACATTTGCAACACTCGTAGGGTTGCAGATACGTTTTTACCTATTAATAAAGTGGACCCCAGCTACCTCAATCATCAGACGAAATGCAGAAGTAAGAAAGAGGTCGTGGTACTTACCCGTAGCCCTACCTCAGTATTTTGTGTCATCTTATAATAAACTCGTTGAAAAGCTAGTTTCTAGGAATGGACCCTAAACTAATAGTTTAGGGTCCATCCCCATAGAGTCCCGCATGATGGGTTCGATAAATTAAGGTGC
The DNA here is from genome assembly GCA_933534255.1 of Iphiclides podalirius. NCBI lineage: Eukaryota > Metazoa > Arthropoda > Insecta > Lepidoptera > Papilionidae > Iphiclides > Iphiclides podalirius. The sequence continues at coordinate 9,125,620 of OW152828.1, forward strand.
GCGAACCGCGACCCCGACAACTGTCAACTGATTAATTGCATTTAATGTTAGAAACGGGGCAAGCCTGGTTGTATCTAATAAAAGTGTCAGTATATAATTGTATTAAGCATAAAGCTAATATTTCGAAAGTATTAAAATGATATGCAAATTCATGGCATACGTGCAGTGACCCAAGATCGAATCAGGAGCGATTGGCAAAAAATTTATAAACAAATATAGAAATTTAATTTCTTGATACTATAAACAATTATTTATATTTTACAAAATTTCGCACAATTATTCCTTTCAACTCTTATCACCTGGACATCACCCGATACTATGTAATAGCGCAAGCAATTATAAAGGTTGTGTAAAGTTTAATAGGGGCTAATGTCGTGCTTTACGTTGATTTATTCACAGAAAGCTTTTAATTTTTAAACGTCCTGTAGTTAATGTGGACTCATTCGACATAGGAGCGAAAAAATAATGCGCTTTTACTTCTGTTTGTCGTCGACACACTATAACACAATCGTTCCAATGGCGTTAGTTTAGTGAGCTAAATGCGATGTTATCAATACATTTTACTGTAATATATCCGAATGTGCTTATTATCTTAGGAGGTTTCCTTTTAATAATTAACTTTAGATTTTTTTTGTATTTGTCTTAAAGGCTTTTATTTAGTAAAACATTTCAGGCCCTTGGTATCTTTAATTAATTCTAGACTAATATGAAGGGGTGAAGTTTTGTGAATATATTGAGTGCCTTTAAATATAGCAAGCAAGCAAGACCCCGTCAGTTCTGTAGTCCCGGGCTCATAGAATAGGACTATGGTATCTCCTGCCTGTCGTAAAAGGCGACTAAAAGGGGACACGGATTTGCAGCAGCACGAAGTGGCCTCGAGCCGCTGCAAGATAGCGAGGGAAGGTTTCCTTCTCCAAGGTGTGCTCAAGCCCAGTACAAAGGGACATTGGTGTGTTCCGTAGGAGATCCCGGAGTCCCTTCAAACAAGAAGGGGGCCGTCATGGTGATTTTAGTGGGTAAGAACCCCACATAAACCTGTCATATAATGATATAATGACAGGGTATCTTTCGAATACTTCCGATATAAAAAAGGGTTATCGCAATATTACCTCGGGTGCCTCATTGAAGTCGTTTAGGAAATTATTTTAGCATTTGAAAGGACATTAATCCATTGACTTTTTAAGGATAAAAATAATTATAACCTTAAAATTACACCATTATGTTGTTATATATCATTCTGTTATTATTACAGATGTCAGACCCATCCAGCCATTTCGCTACTTATCGTTGAAAGGTTGCATTTTCAATGCTAGCTTAACAAGTCGATGGATATATGAAATGCGAATATTTTAGTTGGACATATGCGTTTGCGTGCTTTCCAAATTCTCCATTTTCGGGCGGAAAAACATTTAGCCCGCCATATTCGAGGCGGTAAACAGCGACAGGTGCCGTGCGGGTGGAGGAACGGCTAATAGTTGAAAATTCAAAGTTCTACTCAAACGCTTCGAGTAAACACTACGCCATCTGGCGACGTTCGCCCAATACTTGCGCCGCGGGCTCGCACCCCCGTTTATAGTGCGGTCACTTAAAATCGACTGACAGCACTTGCTTCAAACAACATGTACACACAGACAATATGAATATTTGTGTGGAAAGTGGGTTGATGGGCAGTTGGTCTACCTGATGTGGGACTACTGCCACCCATGGCCATCTACAACAACTGAGAGGTAGTGGCCTTCAAAAACGTGGTTTACCTCCACTCACGGAGCGAGAGCATAAATGTAATAATTCTATATCAAGCCGATCTTCTGTGAGGCCGTCGTTCTTCCTTGGACGATCCTGCCAATTCGTGTCAGCAGTTATCAGTTATCTTCTTTTAACACGTGACATTGCTATGAAACGTTGGTAAATCATCACTAATCACGGCCATGACTTAAAATCTGAAACAATTACTATCCTATGAGTGTATTTTCCGCTTTATTGTGAAGTTGTGAAAATAAACCTATTTCTATTAGTAGAAAAAGATAATATTTATAAAATTAATAGAGTTTTATTGGTGCTATATTTTGTGATATATAATGCGAGCTAGACAATTTTTTTTAAATGTTTAAAGAATCTTATTTTTATTTTCGTATTAGCAATCTGTTAGTCAAATTACACAAAAAGTATTTTATTCACAAATATTTAAAAATATATTCATACATTCAAGGCTTATTTCCCACAACAAATGTGCCCTATTTAGAGTGATCGGGTTATTCAAGTGCGTGCTTGCTATGCTAGGGACAGAAGTAATTGACAGGTCGGAGAGACTGGTGCAAAAACATGGCGAATTTTTATTGCTGTCAAACCACTTGCGTTTATCTGCCCAAGTATAGCAAATTTTAATGTTAACTTAAGATAATAGCTGTCTCAAATATCATACTCAAGTCATTATAACGGTACAGGGGATGTTTTTTGACGATAAGACGGTATTGACATTGAGCGAATATTCTTAAATAACATTACCTGGTTACAGAATCCCTTGTAATCGTAAAAAAACTTCCTAGTATAAAATCTTTCAGCTGTAATGCCCGGTTCCTATATTCAAAGAACGGCCGTTAGTAACATAGCTTCGTAACTTTCATAACGACTTGTAGATTAAAGGAACGCTAGTAAGTCACTTCCCGTGGGTAATGCAACGGCTCGTAAGGAAAACGCCTCGTTTTTTTAATAAAGGTTCCGGGCGTAGGTACACGCTTTTTATCTACAAGTCGTTATGAAACTTACGAAGCTATGTTACTAACGGCCGTTCGTTGAATATAGGAACCGGGCATAAGTGGTCTAGTCATACCCCATTACACAAGACACTTAAGTTGTCAAGGCATCTACAAGCCCTCGGGTACTGTGAATGTCCGTAGGCGGCGGTATTCACTTAACATCGGGTGAACCACTAAAATTGAAAATTCCAAAATGTTCGAGGTGATATTTTTAGATTTCGAATATGTAGGTAGTACCTATATTAAAAGTAGTTCTATAAGCTGTAAGGTGTAGTTGTAGTTAATTGCAGTTAATTAATTGAGTTTTATTTATAAATTATTTGATAAAATATTGTGTTAACATTTAAGTGATTGTTATAATTTACAATAGACTTTTTTGGCTGATTTTCATTGAAATGTATACCACAAGTTACTTTTACGATTGATTTTCGGTTAGTAACGATTTCCAGCTCTCTCTCTTTGCATGGTAGGAACTAAATGATGCGCATGCTAATATTAATGCAACTATGTTATAAGGATTTGTGTTAAGCGTGTCCACGACTTCATTAATGGTAGGCAATAAATGCACTAATTAAAAACTGTGTAAATAACATGTCCAATAACCAGTTCGCGGTGTGTAGTGCTCCCTGGGGAGATGCGTGCGCCCCTGGCGTGACTCTTGGGGCGCAGTTGGACCCCCGGGTGCGGCGTTTGTTGCCGCCACTTTTGATGCGCCCTCTACGATAAAATTGAATATTGAATTATTTAAAGCCCCCCTTTTTAGCGTAATGTTTATATTTAATTTATTGTTTCTAATTGTCTCGTTACAATTGTGATAGCGGTAACATTTGTTTAGTTTATGCAGAACGTTGGAAGGTTTTTTTCTTCAAAGTAAATTCAAAGCGAGTGACAAATTTCATAGCTATATCTTTTGCGCTCCTATTTTAACTAAGAACGCATGTACCGTGTTTAGGAAAAGTTTTCGTTGATTTTTTTTATTATGATAACGTCTTTATTGTCCCTATATTTCAATAGATTCAATAACTTCTAACAAAAATACAGAACAGAAAACCTAAAGCGTAAGGTTATTTCATTTCATTGATTTATACAAAGGCTAAGTTTATTATTTAAATACAATATTCAATTTTTCAATATTTAACTCTTGATTTTTTTTTACTCTTGAATCATTTTGTTGTTACACAAGAAAACAAAATCATGTCTTGTATATGGATGAATTTCGACTATTCTAAGTAATCTTTACTTTGTACATTTTATGGACTCCTAAGAATTCTTTTTTGAATGAAATTTTCTTAACATTTAATCGCTCTGTGGCTGTTCATGATTATATGTGAGTGTTTATATAATAGTATGGGTCTTAAGATAGTCCCAGCTACAATGTAGCACTTTAACATTCCAGTTGCAAGTGCTATGTGTAAAAAAGCAAGAAGGGAATCAATTTTTTTCTAATGAATATTTCATTTGTATATTGAAGTGAAGAGTTGACGTGGAAATGGGTTATACAGCACTTAGTATACTGATAACCGATATGAAAAAAAGATTCCGTATTTGCCATAGCAGTTTTGGAAAAGCCTTCAAGAGATGGAGTGACGACCTGTGCAAAGGGTCGGGAATTTGATAGTAGGATGTGACTCAGGTTCGTGCTTTGTGGCGTGTTTGATGGTTATTTATATAAGTACTGTGGCGATGATATAATTATTGTTTTACCAGTAACGTAACCGCTCCACTGCCTTAAGTCTAAGTGACAAGTAACCAAGTGAGAAAAATACGCATATACGTTCCCCTGTGTAAAGAAAAGCAGATCTTGCTATCTTTATATCCATTTTCGTTGTACTACTGGGATCCATTTCCTTAAAAATCTTCGACATTGCAATGATGAAACATTTTCTATGTGGAAGTGAATCAATGCAAAACAGTAATAAAGATCCTGTTGGCAATCCGGCGTAGGCCCCACCATATGGCCGGCAGCAGCTTGCTTTTATTAAGTCGGCCTGTCAGTCAATTGGGAGTATTAACCGACGACAGTGCGAGGCTGGAGGGCGAAAGAGGGCTTTCGGTTTATAGCCGCTATTAATAAAAATCACCACGTCCTATTTAACGTCACTCATACTTTTACTGCCGTATTTTTATTCAAACGAGAGTCCGTCTGCCTGTTTTTATTTTAAAATAATAAACTTTATTTACAGCTAGTTTGTGCGGGACGTTGATGGATGCAGGTGGCTCAGGATTGTATTTCGTGGCTGTCTGGGGAGGCCTGTGTTCAGCAGTGGACTCAAGCAGGCTGAAATGATGATTATGATAAAGACAGCCAGTTTATCCTCTCAATTCTTTTGTCCTCTTAGAAGTAACCTGGGTGTATAATTATGTGCTGCCAACTGTTACTGACGCGCGAAGAGGCGGTATCGACAGGGGAATTACGGAGGCCCCACAAAAACAGATTTAAGGAGTAATATTACACTTTTACTGTTGTTGTTCAACCAATGGTCTCCGGAGGACGGATAAAACTTTGGTGGACTGCATTAGGTTCACACCTTCAGAAGGTTCCACTCACAATCATAAACAAGCTCTGTCGTAGATTGCACAAGGAAAAGGGAACGTGGCTGTTAAGAACACCTGGAGACAGATCAGTGGCAGTAAGGCAGGAACTGACGACGATCAGGCTGATATGGTCCGAGACGAAACGTGCTTCTAATTCAAATTCAAATTCAAAATATATCTAATCACAAAGACGCGCGTTCTTATGAAACGTAAAAATTTTACGTTCGTAAGTTCGGTATGCAGTTTAACCACATCGGTTCGGTATGCAGTTTCTGTTGAGAAGAAACCGGCAGGAAACTCAAGAGTTGTGCTCTTTTTTAAAACGATTACTTTACAATATAATGGGACAGCTTTAAGTCTTATTTCAGCCTAAGTGAGTATCAACAGTATTAACACATCACATTGGCGTCGTCAAGCTGTCGTGCAACAACAATAACAAACTCATGCGAGTGCGCAGGCTCCTTTGGGAAAGTACCACGGCCTTGCGAAGAACAGGCGCGCAGTGGAAGTATAATACTTTTGCTTTTGGTCTGGTGAGTGAAGTAAAGGCCGCCCACATTTTGAAGGTTGGTAACGCACCTGCAACCTGTCACGTTTTGTATATGTGCATGGACGGCGGTAATCACTTAACATAAGGTGAACCAGCTGCTTGCTTGTCAACTTTTCTTCATAAGAAAAAATACTAAAAAAATTATACGCTGGTCCTACACGGTCATAGATTTGCGGAAAGGAAAACTGTCGTATGTCAATGGTGTAACTGTTGACGATGAATTCTAATAAGCATGTTAATAATTTATGTTCCATGTAATTTTTTAATAACAGAGATATAGACAGCACCGTACAAAACAGCTTTTACAAACTTTAAAGCTGTACGAATAGGCCTAGGTCCCTGTCTAGAGACGAAGAACCTCATAGAAATTACGTTCTTACTCCCTAGTAAGAACGTCAATTCTATGAGGATCTTACTGACTGCCTGACGTTATTTCTGATCGGCGAGAAGTGGATACCATTACGGTTCTTTGTGAGTTGACAAAACAAATGTGTGTTTAGCAAAACTCCTACAACATATGGCTTTGATAAGTTTAGTAGTAACCGCCTTTCATAAATTCTTAATTAAGAGTAGCGTTACAGTTCCTATGTCAATCTTTAAGAGGGTACTCCTTGAATATCTAATTCACTAGACGAAATGCCAAAGTATAAATACTTCCACTACGCCGATCTACGGTAATTTCTTGGTACTTCCCACGCCGAGCAAATTTTACTTATTAGTAGCAGAAGTTACAGTAAATATGATTAGAGATTATAATTAGTAGGTAAACTTATTAACCTTAACAACTCAACGTCGATTCGTGTAGAAGAAATGCTATATACGAAAAAAAAACCAAATAAAATATAAACAAGGCGAATTTTTTTCAATATAACGTTATTAATTTAAAACACAATGTAGGCCGTAAAATTACAATAAAAAATTTATTAGATAAACGCATGGCGTAAATGAAAATAAAATATGGTGGAAAAATTTAAAGAAATTATTTCCTCCAATAAAGAATTTACACAGTTATGCACCGATACAATTCGAAAAACGTCGACAGTACAATAACACAGCTATTGAATAACGCAGAGGATTTTTAATTGTTTAGTGACGTATCCCCAGGGTTAACTGTAAGCCGGGATGCCGCGGGCCCGTAGTGACGTGCTTTGTTCCCGCCCCAACGTTTAGCGGCATTATTGGTTATGGTCGGCCTCATACCCAGCTTGTCTATGCCCCCACTCGTTGTTGTGAAACATATCATAATTGATTTAGTTGCGCGTGAAATTCCACAGCGCACTTTGATTTTGCCGCATCGCGGAATAATCAAAAGGTGATATGGGAGAGATGAATAACGAAACGTTTATCCTAAATGAAATAAATACATTTTATATAAACAAGCCGGCGCGTCCAGGCGATCGGTTTTGAATTAATGGTACTCAAGTTTTAAGAAAATGAAAGAAATCTTAGCAATAGATTTTTTTATCTGAGAAAATGGCAAGCGAGGTGCTGATTCATCTGATGTTAATAGATAACTGCTGCCCATGGACATTTGCAACACCTGTAGGGTTGCATATACGTAGCCATCGTTGGAGCATCAAGTGGACCCCGGTTACCTCACTCACGGAGGAAATGCAGAAGTATAACACTTCCACTTGACGCCGGTTTTCTGTGAGTTCGTGGTACTTACCCAGACGGACCTGCCCATTCGTGCAACAACGAAGACTGCTGCGTGGCCCTACAGTTAGATAAATATACAATTGAATATAAGATATTTTTCAAGTTGTTGCAGGCACAATGTGAAATATAATGAATGGTTATAATGTCAAATTACATGAAAGCATATATAACGTTTAGTAAAAAGTTAAATAAACCCTATACGAATGTGTATGTCTTACACCTGTAAAACTCTTCCATGCAGGAGGTGTTGGAACCATAACACATCTAAACGTTAAGTCGAACAATGATGTTTGTATTTGAACTGAATCACCGGTTCAAACCCTTAATCAGTACAAATAGCTACCGGGAGATATTTCGCCAAAATCCTCTCATAGTTATCTTCAACATTGAGTTCGAATGTTTCAATCGAACGTTTTGAGAAAGCAATAAACGTCCGTCTAGTTTATTTTCCGCACCGTAACAAATTCGTGAGCACACATCGCGGATCTGCCCCCTCGCTGCGAACGTGTTAAACAAAAATACCCCAATAAAATGGCAATAATTTATTCGGCCGCGTTGCAATAATCCGGCCTACATGGCGCGTGATCCCGACCCCGATCAAATGCGTACAATAAAAATCTCGCCACTCTCACCCCCGCCAGTGCACTGAGGGCCCGATAAGGATTGGAACGCACTGTCGACTTCCTCGTCATGTTACTTTTTACTAAGCTGCAAAGAAAACGTGTACATTTGTAGAGGAAAACTTTGACCAAGCCCGCTACAGATATTGATTGATTAAAAGGCATCGTCTTATTTTTACAAATTCAAGTATATTATATAACTTAATAATTAACTCATACATATTTTTTTGTTATTGCAATATTAATTGCAATTCATATTAAAAAGTGTACAGTGATACTTAATTTATCAGCAGCTTAGAAAATTATCTTCGATGAGATTTTTAAATAACCGTAAAAGCAAAAATCTTGTTAAAACAAATGAAACAAACATCCTTACAAAACTCTTTCTTAATTTTAACTTGAGAATGGAACTGGTCACACAACCTTTAATGTGGATGCTGCCTAAAATTAGAGAGGGAACGCTCCGGGACTTCGACCGAAAACAACACGATTTGTATTTATATCCTAAACCGTTCTTTTGTCGAGCGATTAGTAGCGTATTGTGCGCAAGTGTACTGCGTAATGGACGCAGGGTAACACTGGGACAACTCCTTACGTCGGCTAAACTGTTGCGAAACTAAATATGATAATCACTTTCGAAATCTCGCCGAGAAATTTTTGCGTCTTAATCATTATGGAAAAGCAAAAATAGGAATAATAAAATCTTTGTTTAAGAATGTTTATGAGGTACCAAGTATCAATAAAACAAGCTTTGCTTTTGGAACAAGATAACGTTTTGTAAAAATATATCCAGAAATATTTATTTATTTACTTACTTTTTGTCAATAAAAGAGAAGTTGGAGCTCCTAATATATTAAATAAAAAAGTTTATTTATGACACTATATTTTGGACTTGTTGAAACTCGTATCCTCTAAAAATCTATGCAAGAATTTATGATAAACAACGCATGGAATATTTTTTTCTCAATTTAAGGTAACTTTTTATTTCGAACATCGGATCGAAGCAGATAAACTAAAAGTATTCTGTGAACCGGGGTCAATAAAAGATGCTTTGAGATTTCTTTTATATTCACTTTACCACTATTAGTAGAATAACCAAAAATCGAAGACAACGAATTTAATACGGTTAATTTAATACTGAGAAATTAATCGTTTATAGAATGAAACCTTAATTTAGTTAAGTGTCCTCAAATGATGGAGACTATGGTGCATCACTCCTTCAAAGGTGTGCACATAACGAAAAAAACCAGTTCGTCGATCCATGATGTAAAACATCATCATTAATAACCCTTCATGAAGACATGCCATTGATTACAGTCTTCGTAGAGGAATTGGTACACTTCTCCATTTTTAAATGGAAATTTTTGTTTTCTCCGAACTGAACGTTACGAACAATTTAACGTTGTGTAATGTCTATGAACTTTTCTTAGTAAAAATAATATTTCTAAGTAATATTTACATCCTTCACTTTCCGTTATACGTCCCTTCGAGTTCTATTGTTTTTTCATTTCGTCTTGCATTTTAGTTCATCATATGGCTCAATGTTTTTATAAATTCGCGCTATATGGAATCGATATCCGCCCTTTACTATTTCTGTTCTCTACAAACATGACACGCCCGCAGCAGAATGCGACTGTATTGTTTAAAAGTAATTATAATATTGCTGTGAAAACAGCCCTGCGCTAAAATATTAAGCAACACTAAGCATTTCTATGACATGTTACACCAAATAAATTGGCGTGAAGAAAACGTTTGTCTGTGTTACACATCATAATCCACAACGGAACGCTTTCTTTGTCATAAATTCATCATGAAATCAACGTCAGCAACGTCTCGCCCGAAAATAATATCATCTGTGCCCTATCGTCTGTCGTAGCCGGTGAATGCACGCACGACTGCGCCCCGCGTCGCCGCCTGCTAATGAGAGATAATCCCGAAATGCCCCAACCCTCGCCAAGTCGTGATTTCTATTTCGCGATGTTGTAACTCCTCGTATAACGATGGGGGAGGTGCTATGTACTGCCGTTGCAATATTAAAGTACCTACAACGTTACGTCAGAAGCGTCGTACTGCTGTATATATTGAGAAGATTTATTCAAAGTTAAATTCAACATTTTTAAAGCCAATCGAAGAAGTCTGCAGTTTTTCAAACAGTTCCCCCAACCATTACATAAATAAGATTTGGTAAACTTCAAACATAGATTCCTTTAAAGTATGATTAGTGAGCCTACGGGAAATAATAAACATCCTAATTATCTACAATATAGAAAGTGATGTGTATTATCTTCAGATTGGGATCCTATATTGTTTTAAGCTAGCTTGCCCTCTTTTTAAGTGATAACCGCCGCCAATGGACATTTGAAACATCAAACACCCTTCAGATTTCAGATTTACTACCTTTAGATAGTACTACCTTTTAAAAAAATGGGCCTACCACAGTTAAAAGTCATAAAATTAAATCACAATCACAATCACACCAATGCTGTTCGACTTCATGATACTGTAAGTTCTTAGAGTTCTAAGAGCGCACCTAAATCAATAATATACAAGTTAATTCTAATGAACGCCAAAAACAGACTATTAGTACTGTCCTGAAATATGCCCTTTCAGTTATGGTCGTTTTTGTGTGAGCAGATAGATCCCATTGACTATTTGATTATAGGTATATTTCAATACTGAAAAACCTGCACTGAAAAAATATTGAAAGATCTATATTTTACTGCAAAATATTCCTAATCCCAAACTGTTTTGTATTTGTAATACGTATATTGACAGTATTTACACTATTTATTATCATATGCTTTGTATCAGCTGTAAATCAATATTATTATTATTATAATGTTGGGGATATTTCTTTGTTTTCTCGTCTGGTTGGGTTTATAGATAAAAAATAAACATATAGATATATATTGCATATATAAAATAAATATTATGAATAAAAATAAACATATACATATAAATATTGTATATAATACATACATAAATAGGACCCAACCAGACGGAAGCCTTCGGCAGGGGAGACCAAACGGCCGAGGGTTAGGGTGAAAGGGAGAGAAACCGGCGGACGATGCGGGCGGTATCGAGGAGCACCGCTTTCTGCATTAGAGCTTGGAGCGTTCCGTCCCGGAGTCCCAGTCGCCTCAGATGTCCGGAGAGGCTGACTGGGATCAACCCATTCGCAGATACGACTATTGGAATAATTTCGGTCGGCACACCACCCCACATGTCGGTCACCTCATGAGCCGGGTCCAGATACTTCGTCTTCTTATCTGTTTCGGCTTTCACGAGGTTCTCGTCATATGGAATGGTAATGTCGACCAAAAATACTCGCGACTGTGCCCGGTCCATCAACACGATATCAGGTTTGTTCGCGACAATCGTCCTGTCCGTGATGATGGGCCGGTCCCAATAGAGCCTGGCGCGGTCATTTTCGAGCACGGCCTCCGGAGAGTACTTGTAGTACGGCAATTTCCGATCTGCGATACCGTATTTCAGAGCGAGCTCCTGGTGTAGGATTCTGGCTACTAGGTTGTGTCTATGCAGATACTCAGAGTTAGAAAGCATAGAACAACCGGAGATAACATGCCGAAGCGACTCCCCGGGATGGCGACAAGCTCGACAGATGTCGACGGTGCCATCCCTTAGGATGTATCTCCGATAGTTGTTCGTCTTAATAACCTGATCCTGTATCGCACAGACAAAACCTTCGGTTTTACCAAACAGGTCACCGAAGCGTAGCCAGTTAAGGGAGGCAACAGTGTCTACAAAAGGCTCATGTAGAGCCTTGTAGAACCTCCCGTGGAGCTCTTTCTCCTTCCATACGGCCTCCCGGTCGGAAACGCTCAGTACTCCCGGGTCCTGCCATTGCTCGTTGGCTAAGGATAGAGGGGTAAGTCCTTTATCACAACTAATGACGTCCGTGTAGATTGACTCATCCGACCTCGCCAGGAAGTAGTTGCGGAGGCTGCACACCTCGCGATTGTGCATGGTGAGTGCGCTTAAAAAGCCCCTCCCACCATGCTTCCGCGGCAAGTACAGCCTCATCACTGACGATCTCGGATGATGCATTCTATGGGACGTCATAGTTGTGCGGACTTTTCGGTCCAGGGCGTTGAGCTCAGTTTGAGTCCACCTGAGTATGCCAAAGGTATACATGAGGACTGGCTTGACCCAGCCGTTAAATGCGCGCGCCTTGTTCACGCCTGACAAATAGCTGTTAAATACCTTTGTCAGGCGTGCAAAAAACACGTCACGAACTGACTGTTTCATGCCAGCCTCATCGATACACATGTTTTGTGACATACCCAGGTATCGGTATGTTTCAGCCTCAGAGAGGGTCCTTATGTTAACGGGCATAGATAAATCTATGCCCTCCGTGTTAGCAACCCTACCCCTCTCAACATGGAGGACCGCACACTTATCCGTCCCAAGCTCCATTTTGATAGAATTGCTGAAATCACAAGTGACTTTAAGCAATTCCATCAAATGGGAGCGATTGGAGGCGAATAATTTGAGGTCATCCATGTAGAAAAGGTGGGTCACTTTTGTCCCTCCTCTCCGAAGCTGAAAACCTCCCCCGAGCCCTCCAGTAATACGCTGAGAGGATTCAGAGAGAGGCAAAACCATATTGGGCTCAAACAGTCACCCTGGAAAATACCCCGTCGTATCCTTATCCGGTATTCCGCAGCCGTCATCCGCTCGCCTAGATGACAAAGGATCGTACTCCATTGCCCCATACAGTGCTCGAGGAAGTCTCTTACTGTACAGTCTACTTTATACAGTTCGAGGACCCTCTTTAGCCATGTATGGGGCACCGAGTCGAATGCCTTTTTGTAGTCTATCCAGGCGGCGGAGAAGTTCCGACGGTTGCGTTTAACCGTTTTGCCAATGACCGCGTCGATGAGAAGCGGTTCCTTGGTTCCACGACCACCGCCCCGACATCCATTCTGAGCATGAGACTGAATATGCCGGGTGATTCTCATGCTCAGAATAGATGTCAGTGTCTTATAGATGGTGGGTAGACACGTAATGGGGCGGTATTTACTCGGGTCTGTGGTAACTTGATCTTTGGGAACCAAATGAGTGACCCCAGTAGTAAAGAGGCTCGAGAGCGACCTCTGATCGAGAGCTTCTTGGAACTGTCGGGCGAGCACAGCATGACACACCACGAACCCCTTCAGCCAGTAGTGATGCAGCCCGTCGAGTCCCGGACTTTTCTAGTTCGGGGCTCTACGGACTGCCTCAGATACGTCGTCTGGTGTTATGACGACGGGGTCCATGGGTGTAATATCTGCACATTGGCTCACCACGACTTGCGTCCAAGGGCCCTCGCTGTGGTCTACGGGCTCTGACCACAGGCTGCGCCAGAAGGCGACAACCTCAGCCTGGTCCGGTCCTTGGCCCGTTCCACAACTCACTGGTCGCTCCAAAGATTTGTAGAGCCTCTTTTGGTCACTCTGGAAGAGGCGATTCTGGCTAAACCGCGCCATCACACCGGTGCGCACAATTCTGGGCCTATTTTATTATTATTATTATACATACATTATAGCTGGCTGTATATGCCGTATTTATAATACGAATACCGTGTGTTCATAAAGTGGATTAAAAGCATCACTAAAACGGTTATGATATTCCTACGATTACTGATGTAGTACTTTTATACAGTCCTTATAATATTACAAATACAAAACAGTTATGAGATAAAAATATTTGAGGAAAAGCAACCACTACGGGATGGATGAAAATCCACTGTCAAGTCAAGATACAATTGAGAGTTATTCTAAATTTAACAGTTTTTCTAAACGTTACTTGTAATACATTTGCAATAAAGAAGAGTCAGAACATTATTTGTGGGCTTACAAAAATTCATACAAACTCTTGTACAATCTGCTTCTTTCTTCTGCCCTTATTCCACTTAAATGGAGTCGGCATAATAATCGTGTTATTAATGTTATTCACTAGGCTTTTCATTACGACTGGTCGCCTGCCTGAACTCAACCCTCCTTAAGAAGATCCCAGATCTGGAATAATTACCTTATGGTCACAAAAATAATAATAATAATAACAATATTAAACTTTATTTCTCACCACATCGGTTTGTACAATTTATAGAATATACAACTAAATTTAATTCATGTCCACTTTTGTAATCGAACCCACGACCCGCATCGCCGGAGCCAATAGCTTATCAACTGCGTCACTCAGTCTTATAGAATCCTTCTTGTTAATATAAAGAGTAATGCATATTGACTAGGTAGGGAAAACAAGCACGGAAGCTGCTTCTCGTCTCGCGAAATTAACTTTCAAATATTAAACTCGCCTTATGAAAAAGACTCTAGCTACTTATAATACTTGGACGCCTAAAGGACTTAGATACCTACTTACCGCGGCTCTATCGCGCTCTTTAAAGGAGGGAACATTTTATTTCGCAGAAGCAAGACAATTTTGCACACTATTAATGTAATAAGTACTCTAAGTTTGGAACTTTAAGGCTTATTTTCACATCGACACTGTCTGATGCAGCGCGGCTTCTAAGGAAATTCCTTAATAACGTGCACAGGGGCTTAATATTTTACTTGCTAAATTTTGTAAAACTATTTACGTTATTTTCTATTGTTACGCATTACAGTATGCTACATATTAATATTACTAAAACAATATTGGCTTTCATATAAAATTCTCATTGGGATACAATGGTAGTAATTGTTAAATACGTACCTAAATTGCGTTTGTTTGTTCATATGCACGAATGGCGAGTGTGCGCGACTTTAGCGAGCAAACACGGGCGCAAGTCGCAAGCTAGCCCGTGTCGAGAGCGAGCCGACATTTCACGAATAAACTTAGTTAGTGACACTGAAGAGTAACTGTTACTTGGTTAAACAGCAATTAGCATGTGTCATACGAGAGACTAAATTCGAATACGAAATGCACGAAATTAATACCACGATCCATTGCGTGCTAGAATAAAATTAAACCAACACGAAGAGTTTTTAGAAATTAATTAACAGCGAGTACACTAACAGGATAGTAGTACTTTGTGGCAGTGTGGGAGAGGCCTTTGTTCAGTTTGTAATACCGTACAGTTTTTACAACAAAGGAACTGTAAGGAAATTTGAAGTACTGATGGAGATATATCACAAAACATACCACACTTCATCATCATCATCAGCCGGAAGATGTTCACGGTTGAAGAAAGGCTTCCCAGTTAGAACATCACAACGAAAGACACTTTGCTATTTGCATCCACCGGCTTTCCGCGTATCACTAGGTGGAACGCTGTATCACATATAAAATATATTTTACTCGTAACTCAAGGAGAAGACATTTAAGTATCTCGTTCCATATACGTTATAAGACATGTTTAACACGGTTGAGAAACATAAAATATACATTTAAAACTGTTCAGTCATTAATAATGTATTATTTTTGGCTCTAACAATCCGTCTTTATTATATAATATACCCTATATGATAAATTTTTATATTTAGTGCTAGTCTGCACTCTAGCGCCAAAGAAAATTACCTAGAATTTATCTATTAAAATCTTCATAAAATTTATGAAAATGTTGCGTCAAGCGAAGGCGCATGCGTACTATATTATTAATGAATGTGATAAATGTAGAGACATTTGATGGTACGTGGTGACCATCCCTATGGACACACATCTAAGTATTGAAGTTGCGTTACCAATTGAAATTAAATTTCCCAATTTTCAAAAGATTGTCAACGCATCTGTGACTCTCGGGTGTAGCAGATGTCCCATGGGCGGCGGTATTTACTTACCATCAGGTGAACCGTCTGCTCGTTTGGCAACTTTTCACATAAAAAAAAAAATTAAAATGTAATAAAACTGCAGCGGAATAAAACAACTTGTTACATTTTAAAGGCCGGGTCGATCTTCGACTGCCTTCTTACCATCTTAGCCTCCAACTAAGGCCACTACAACTATGTCCGCTATTCGGTTAAAGAGATAGTTTTTTTTTTATGTGAAAAGTTGCCAAACGAGCAGGAGGTTCAAATGATGTTAAGTGAATACCGCCGCCCATAGACATCTGCTACACCCGAGGGTTTGCAGATGCGTTAACAACCTTTTTGGAAATTGGGCTCCGGCTACCTCACTCACCAGACGAAACGCGAAAGTATTTGTCATACTTCGCACTTTACGCCGATCTTCTGTGAGGTCGTGGTACTTACCCGGACGAGCCTGCCCATTCGTGCAACAGCCGAGGCTGCTGCGTGGCTCTACCACCGTGAGTTAGTAGTTTATTCTAGTATTCTAAGTACGTAACAATATAACGATGTACTTTCAAGTTTAAGCCGCCCCGCACTTAAAATACTACAATTAATGGCCGAAGCGAGCATATTGTTCGTCGCGAGTGTTTCGACCGGTATTCGGGCCAGCCGGCCACCTGCTCAAACATGCCTCGGTGAATAATTAAAAAAAATTTCACCCGAGCGACATACGAACGCGCGAGTCCACGCGTGGGCGACGGCACAAGCGGTGCACGATTATTGAGTCGACGAGTCGCTAAAATATTGGCCGCTAAATGGCAACACAGTTACCAAGCAAGCAGCATAATGAAGCTTCGAATCTGGCACTTGGAAAGGTTTCGGCGGAGCGTTTGGCTTATGTCAATGACGCTGCTGTGTATTCAGAAATAACGGTGAATATTAATTAGTTTTTTTTTGTCTTAGATACGTCAATACCCGTGATCCATGATAGCTGTGTCCGAGCGCTCGCCAATCCAATATATTCAAGCAACCTGAGTTAAATTCCAATGAAATTGCTAATTGCAATTTTAGGTGTTGACTCATCATGTGCTCTGCGGTCAGGGAAAACATCATGCAAGCTTGGCATATTTTCGCTTTTTATATTTCGAAGATACGTGATGTCTATAAATCCGCGGTGGGGTCGCTTAGTGGATTGTACTCTAAGGCCAAAACCACTTATATTACTCTTAGTTATGTTTTAAAAACGTTTAACTGTGGCAGGAATGATCCAGCAGCTGTGGCAGGACTTACCACAGCCTATTAGAAGACAGGCGTCAAGAAGAAGCTCTTTTGTGTGACGTCTAGTGTGGCGACCGGTTTTAAAGGTTGCTACAATTTGAAAGGTTGGCGATGCGTCTTCAACCGAGCCTAAGGATGTCCATTTTCTACCATAAAAAAATAAATCTGGGTAATTGTTCCATGTTTTCCTGAAGTGAACAATGCTACACGTTAACCAACTGAAATTCTCAGTACACGGTAAACTGTTTACTTACATTTTAATTGCAGGAGCTCTGAGTTTTACCACCGGTAAATCTTCGCTACACAACTACGTGTCTACTCACCCCGTCTTGCACTATCAATTCTGTGCATATAAACGTGATGGGTAGATCAAGGTAAAAGATTTCATTACGAATGCTACGTTTACGTTACACGTGACATCAACCTCGCTAAAATCCCACTTGGGTACGTTCAAATTTGTTTAAACAGCCCTTTATTAAAAATTGTAAATAATTTATATCAAATGCAAATCAAATCTTCACTCGCTTCATTCATATTGTTTTTGAAGCTATTTATTAACCACATAGAATTTAAATGATAAAAAAAATATTTTGAAAATGTGATTGTTTTTTCTCTTTCTTTTTAAACTTTCCGAAATTTACAAATAACAACAGTCACTACTTGTATTAATATTTTGCTAAACGATTCCACAAACAATTTCATAGCGTCCAAATCCGTATGGAGGGCCTTGTCGAATCAAAAAACGTATACAGAAGCCGAGATTAGGGGAGGGCTCTCGGAGGAATACGGCCGTTGTTTACACCGCATTTCATTACGATACCGCCCCCCAGGTCTATCCTTGCGAATTTGTCAGACCATAAAAAATAAATAAACCCCTCTATCGCCTACAACAAAGCTGCGCTTTGATTGTGCACGGATTTCGGATCCAGTAAACGATTAAGAAGGACATGTCAACGATATTTTGATAACGTTAAGTTTTGTACAAATTGCGATTTGAAAATATAACCAGTTATCGATAAAAACGATATTTCTTTATGTGAGAATGTAAAGTAAATTTATACTCTATTTATGTCTCAGTAGGACATAGTCCACCACTACCCCACAAGGTTTGGCAGACTTTACATGTTGTCGAAATATTTTTAATTCTTATTACAAAAGTATCCAGGTTTGCTCACGATGTTTTCCTTCAACGCTAAGCACGTGATAATTCAACACTTAATAACAATTTCAATAAAAGGGAACGCCCAGACATTGGGATATAAATAGTATTATATCTGGCTTAATCCGAAGCCTGAACACGATTTTTGTAAAATAAGATAAAATTTCTACAAATACTAATACTCAGAACATATATTCAATACTAGGGACCTAACGTCGACTTAAATTCTGGCGCTAGCAAATTACCTACTGTACCAGAAAACGTATTTAATTAGTAAGGCATTCGCATGGCTGCGACGATTATTTATTATTATAATTAGCAAATTGAGAGCGACATTTCAATTCGTTGAGCCATTTCAATAAACCAACATTCCCCATCGATAGCACGAATAATGACCCACAAGCAATATTGAGCGATACAAATGACGTGCTAAACAGAACAATACATCGCCAGACGCGACCTTCGACCGTCATACCCATAAATCTCCTCAAATCCCGCGCGACGAATCTGTCCAAATCAACGAATCCACATATAATTCCCCTTAATAAATACTAACGCGTCACGCAGGGGGCTTGCATCTCCCCACTCAGCTTCTAAACGTCGGAAGGACCACCAGTACCCTTAAAGTTTATGACGTTTTGAATTTGATGGCGTTTCTGGTGAAATTTAACTGTTAAACGTGCGATTGCAACTCGTAGGTGGACAATGGTGACTGTTTGTCGCTCGTGTATTGGTATTATTTAGGTGTTCGTGTGGATTCCAAACACGGTATTACTTGAGCCCCGCTTTTGTATGGTTTTAAACTTATAAATTTTTAGTTGAAAAGTTCAAATGATGCGTTTTATGCACAGTTTTTAAACATATTTTATTATTACCATTGTATTATTTAATAAATCATCGAAAATAACATAATAATTGAACTTTTATTTAGATTTTAAGTACTAAACAACTCAAACGTGTAAGAAGATAGTAAAACAATCAACTGAAATGTAGCAAAAACTTGAGAGGAATCTATAATTCCATCTACAATTCTATACATCTATGATGTACAATTTTGAATTGAATTATCATAATTATCAGTTATCCCTATAGAAGAATAGTTAGGAGAGGATCCAAAGAATTCTATGCGTTATAAGAATCTAAATACATTGGAAACTTCTAGATGTATCATGACTTTACGCAGTTTAGCAATAGTCTGTATTTTTTTGTACGTATTAAGAACGTATGGTCAATAAGGACTTCGCTGTGTATCCCTATGCTGACCTATGTTTATACAGTATATATATACATATATATATCATCTAATCGTGAGGCTATTGTGGCCGCGCGAGGCTCGATGCGGTTGTAATTAATTGGAAATGCTCGAGCGCTGTGTAGAATATCGCTTACAACCACTAGCCACAATTATTGTCGTATTGTTGACAATAATTAAAGGTAGTGATGGTTTATGTATTGGGTTGCCAGACTTCCAGTCTTTGGTCGTGGACTTAGCGGTACGTCTGATGTTAATTAATTGCATCGTTCCGTGTTAAGCAAACTCCGTCATATTAAAAACACGTTAGAAAGAAGAAAGAAAGAAATCTTAATTAAATAATTATATATGTTAAAACAAAACATTAAACTTCGGTAAATCAGTTTTACCATGATCACAATTTCGCAGTAAAGAACTGATAGTAAGTACTATAAGTACTATAGTTACCAGTAGGTACTTTACTGTGAAATTGTGCTCTCCAATCGCACTGCAATCAATGCAGCTGCATAGAGCAAAGCTGAAAGCAAGACCAAATTTAACTCGCATCTGAAAGGGACGTTAGCTTATAGAGTCCGTTATTAAGCGAAAGAAGAAAAAAATAAACATGAAATGGCAAGGAATTCATTAAAGTCGCTCTATTTGCACAGAAGGACAAGCAATTATGAAGAAACGAGCACTGAACTAACACAAGGCGCCACGCGGCGGGTGATGCCGTTTAATTTCCTCCCGCCGTTGTATTATTACGGACATTAGTCCGGTTTTGTGTAATTAAATGTAAATTTTACATCCACCCAAGTTTGCATCGTCCAAGCTAACTAACGTCTCGTATTCAAACTCTTCTAATTCCTTTGTCCTTTGAAATACAGAAGGCCTTGAGAATAGTACTAGAAGTAAATACTAGCTTTTTCAAGGCCTTTCAATGTAACTTTACGAAGTCTCTAAAAGTGAAAACATACATGAGGCTGAAAGCGATAAGGTATTGAAAATACCGTAATACCCAATACCGTATTGACAAATATTTTTATATATGGTCCATACAAAGAAACTATCGCTTAAACCTGCTGATACGCGTATATAAGTACATGTGTGCTATAACAACACTGGAAAAGTTCTATAACTTTATTAGAAATAAATAGATACTGAATGAAAATATGTTGTTGTATGTTGGACAGATTATCGCAGTTTCAATGGAATGGATAATTCTTGCATTATGTTCAATACATATATATTCCGGCGCCGTACCGTCTACCACAGTAATTATAATTACTGTGGTAGACGGTACGGTGCCGGATCAATTTCGGCTGTTGCACGAATAGGCAGGTCCGCCCGGGTAAGTACCACGTCCTCACAGAAAACTGGCATGAATTGGAAGTGTTATTTCAAGAGTGAGGGACCCGGGTTCCACTTTATTAAAAGGTAAAATACCGTTATAAGACAAATTTTGTACCAGTATTCTTTTCTTTTCATTGTTTTCTTGTATACCTACACCAGTTATAGAGTATATTTCACAAGCTGTCCGTTTACCACAGCAGTACGAGTTAAAAAATAACAAAACAATAATCCGATATCAAGAGAATTATCGCTGACGATCCCTCACAACCTCGTTCTGTGACAAACTCGGCAATGAAGGAGCCGGTGAGTGCGCAACGAGATAGCGGAGCACTCGTGCCTTCCCTTGCTGACTACGGATTAAATCCCTTCCCCAAGAACCCCAAACTCGGCAAGATCCCCACTCCGCGGCGCCGACGTCGCCGAAGAATTTAATTGTGTTCGGAAACTTCGAGAGGCTGGGCTAGTTAATAACAACGTTTGTCGGCTAATGAACGGCGATTCGCTAACTTGCATATACGTACTTTGCATGTATATGTGTATACGTATATCCTGAAGATTTTCGCCACGAAAGTAAGATGATGGATTTTTGATGATTTAACTTTTAAAACGCATATCGTTTCCTACTTTATTTTTGAAACTCCAAATACCAATATTCAACCAAACGGCGGACACCTGCTCGAGTTTTCATTTGTCAAATTGTCGCGAATGCGGAACTATAACTATGGTTATACGATGCATTATTGTTATTTTTTTGTATTTACGTGATTACACATTACTAAATCCGTAAATACAGTTTTCAATTAATTGTACGATACATATCAACGACGCGTTGTGTGCCGTTCACGATAGTCATAGTAGTAGCAGTTGTCGCTAACTATATCCGAGCCGTATGCGATGACATCGAGTGCGTCAATCTAACACGGTCTGTGAGTCGCCACAGGCGTCGCCACGCGCCAGTGTTGTAGCGTGCGTAATATCTGCCCGGGTTGCGTCCGCACGCGGGCGTGTTTGCGGCACGCGCTCGACGCACGTCCACCTCGAGGGTGCTACGTCGAAAATCCGTGGAAATGTCGCGCCATAATGAGGGTCCCGCTGTTGTTCTGTCCGGAAATCGTTTGTTCATTTCGCTGTCTCTACGGGGCTATGTCTTTTTTTTTTCAAAAGTTGTCAAGTATGCGGTTAGCCTGATGTTAAGTGAATACCGCTGTCCATGGGCATCTGCTAAGCCCGAGGGTTTGTTGATGCGTTGACAACCTTATCAAATAAGGCCCTGACTACTATCAGACAAAACGTGAATTATTATTCTTCCACTTTACGCAGGTCTTTTGTGAGGTCGTGATACTTCTTCGGATGAGCCTGCCCATTCAGGCAACAGCTGAAGCTGCGGTGTGGCCGTACCACCGTGCTTGCTTCAAATGCACAAGGAGTTTCTTTCCGAGACCCTAAATAGGCCTTTGAACTGGTGCGTCAGGCGTCATCAAAGGCTCAGAGAAAATGATTGATCAGGCTAATAAAACTTCGTAATTTCGTCTTTATTTCGTCCTTCCGAAGTACCAAGGCCTCACAGAAGACCGGCGTGTATACTTTCGCGTTTCGTCTGGTAAGTGACTTCCCTGGAACCAGTTAGGTGTTGTAGATGTCCATGGGCGGCGGTAAATTCCTAACATCAGGTGATCCAGCTGCTCATAAATTTTCACAAAAAAGCTCTTTATAGGACGTTGTCACTTTCATTCGTAGAGAAGTTCAGTGTGGAAAGCTTTAACGGTTATGGGTGGGACCAGCAAATCGCAAAAAGCAAATTTTTTTAAAATAATCTGGTATATCGAATGCTGTGCGCAAGTACCTTAAAACAAGTTCTTTTGTACTAGCGAAACAAATCACTAGCGGCTTACGAAATTAAAATAACAACTCATATATATCCCAGTATTTGGCAAAGGACTCCTTTATACTGGATTAGACCATAGTGCATCGCGCGACCACACCGCGTATGAGCAGACTTATTTATAACTTAAAAATATTGTATTTATTACTATTTCGAAAAAATGCAGCTTTCCTCACGACGTTTTCTTTCACCCGCAGGACGTGATAAGTTAATGAAATTAAGGAGTGACAAAATGAACACAACAATCTGCCAATTGTGCCATCACCCTCGTGTGGCGGAGTTTTCTGAGGCCATCGGCCGCCCCTCCCCGATGTTTGCGCGGGAAGACTATCGCCCGCCATCACTGATTGATACGGGCCGCAACAACTCGTGTTTATTTTCAATTACACACGCCGCGGCCCGCTTCGGATCCGGCACTGACAGAAGGGCGCGTATCCGATTGGAGGTGTCTAAAACTTGCGAAAACAAGGCCTAGGAAAATTCTACCTTCATTACTGTTTAATTTCATTTATTTTTATATAAAATAAATATTCGCTATATAAGGATTTATGCTAAAAGTCCTATAGTACTCTGATAGGGTCACAGTTTTAGACGAAAGAAACCGACGTAAATAGTAGTGTGTATCCGCGTCTCCTCGTTTCGACTTGAGAGAGTTAACCGAAGGCCTTCTTATTCGAGAGAGTTCATATATTCTCTTCATTTTAGGATTGGCATCGCTCTTGCAACTACAAAATGTCGTAAATATTGAAAGGGAATAACAAAAAATAATAATTAAAATTTGTCAAATAAATTTTGTTTTGATGATAGGCTAAATTGCTTACGATTGTTTTTCGATTTTTAGGATTCCGTACCCAAAGGACCACGGGACCCTATTATTGATTCCGCTGTCTTTCCATCTGTCACCAGGCTGTATTTCATGAACCATGATAGCTAAACAGCTGGAATTTTCACCGATGGTGTGCTTCTGCTACCGCTATAACAACAAATATTAAAAAACAGAATAAAAAATATCTAAAAAATAATCTCTTATACACCAGACATGATTTTTTTTACCTTGTTTGTAGATAATGGTACGGAACCCTTCGCACGCGAGTACAACTCGTATTTGGACGGTTTTTTTTTACATGTAAACCTATAATTTCACGGTATGGTATTGGGTTTCATGGTATTGGAAATGTAGTTTCTTACACGTATGAAACCTATCATCATGTATTTATCCGGGTTTTATATATTTCTCAGTTTGTTAAACTAACCATTTACGAATTGTTACAAACCACAAGTAAATCTTCTGAGGCCATTGTACTTCCCTGTAAAAATTGGTCTTATTGTATACATACCATTATTCGTGGTATACGCACTTGGCCATCATTTCAGTCTGATCGAGTCCACTGCTTAACATAGGTCTCCCCCATAGACTGCCATATTAGCTGTATCCATCGACATCGCGCACATTTTCACAGGTCATCAGTCTGTAGGTTACGTGCGTATTGTAGTATAGAAAAGTCGAAAAATATCAAAGACTTGTAATGTGATGTAGTGACAAACATATTTTTCTGCGCTTACATTGCAAACGCTAGCTAAACCTTACGAGATAAATCACATTAATGTAGCACGGAATTGTATATCTTAAAAAGATGTTTGCACTGTCTTATGAAGAAAAACACCTTTAAACCCTCCAATTGAATCATTCTATATATTGCTGCATTAAAAACTGCATTATTACAAACAGTGGAAGCGAGTTTGTTTTAAACCATGTAATAAAGACGGGGCGTATCTTCTGAATATACATACGAACATACAATGTCTTTACAATACTTGTTATGGCATAATATAGTGCAGTGTATTATATTGACAACATAATGGATACTTATTAATATTTAATTTTAGATGAAAAAGACGAAACAGATAAAACCGAAACTTATTGAACATTTGTCCGCTGACGAAAAACCCCTCTCGAACAATCGACTGAAATGCAAAGAGGGAATTTTAACAAGTTAGTCGGAGTTTTATTTGATTTATTTTCGCAGTACGCCCGGGGGGCTTGGCTCCGCCAACCAACTATTTTAATATTTTATTACAACTAGGCACTCGGTTCTAATAGCTTTCAATGAAACGGTTTTATTGTAGTTAGTCGGTTTTCCCGCTCTGCTATTTTAGTTCGCGGGTAAAAACCGTTGCGTTCATGGGTTTCAGAATTTCACTGCCTTTACAAATAGTTATTGATTAAGTGTGTTGAAATATGGCATAATTAATAACCTATAACAATAACTTTATTTTTTTTTATTTAATGGCACATAAAAACGGAACTTCGTAATCACTCGTTAAATTGCTGAATACGAGACTCGAAAAAAAATATCTTGACATACAGTCGTACGTATTCTTCTTTCCCAAAAGCACAGATGACTAGCAGTGGTCATAGATATATCAATATAATGCGAGTCATCGCCTTACATGTTTTTTAGAATAAACTACAAGTGCTAAGTCATTCAATTCGGTTTATATTGGCACATTGGCAAGTAAACAGTCTAAATACTATTGAACTAAAATTGAATCTCAAACACCTCTTACATATAATTCCCTCTTTGAGACTTTGGCGAGAGCAGAGCGACAATATTTTACCAAGTTTTCATTCACGAATACGAAATAAAGAAACATTAGTCTTTATATAGGGAAGGAAATAGTATAAAAGATTTACCCTGTGCCTTTTCTGTGTGCCGTATCGTCCGCTTTAGTGGAATATATATATTTTAGCGTAGCTTGCAATTAAAGTAATTAAGGCACCCGGTTCGAGTCCGGACCAAGCCCGTAGTATCGCGAGCGCGCCTTATTTGAAACACAAATATTTGGCCCCGATGAAACTTTTCCAACGTCTCCGGGCCTTTATTAATATTTTATTATTTTGTCTTGTACCCAACTCCCGCTCCGCCGTTTGGATGGAATTCCTCCCAACTTCCCTTGTTAGCAACTCCCGGTTCTAAAGCGATTATATTTTAAATTATTTTAATTAAAACACTGTGCAAACTTCTAAGAACGGTCCGATGGTTTCGAAATTTCACGGAACCTCTGAAATATTTTAGTTGCGGAACTCTATGTTCAGACGAGTTGCTAGTCATTTAACTTGCCTCGTTAGGATTATAAGTTATTACGAGTATAAATGTACTCGAAATATTTTATTTTTGCTGAATTTTGTTATCATTATAAACAGATGGTAACGGTCCCGTCGCCTGACAATATTCAGTTAAGTTGAATTATACTATTATGGGTGAAATCTTGTTGAAATTTTAGAAATTCTGAAGGACTACATTTTCTCAGATTTCCGTTTATAATGAATATTTGAAAACTAGAGATGTCTAGCCTTTGCTATGGAAATTAATTTTGATTTTTTTTGTGCTAGTCTATGCAATGGAGCAAGCCCCCCGCTTGCCTATCCTAGTAGATGGTAAATAAAAAAAAATAATTGTAAATATTTTGCTATGCATAATCGTCTCAGATACTGTAAGTAGCATCACTGAGACCTTACATATTAAGGCCATATTCAAACATATTTGTTTGTATAGGTGCTGTTCAAGCATATAGGCCTACTAATTGAGGATAATATCTCCCGTACAACTCAAAATTGTTTTGTATTTCAAAATGAAAATCAGCGCAACGGGTCCAATAAATATTTTGACACTCTGAAGAAATCCCCCAAAGAAAAAAGAAAATATTGACTAATTGATGTTGTCCTTACAAATTTCTTCCTCAGATCGTTTAAACTGAGGTGTGTTTCGCTTAGTGTAGGTTGACCACACCATTTTAGCATAATTCTGGATTAATGTTACTGGATAAACGAAATGGGAATGATGCAATAACAGCAAGAGGAAGAATTTGTATACATATATAAGCAGATCATAATCTCATTTACCGAGTTCAAATTAGAAACTTTAAGCTTTTTCTGTAGTGTTACATATTTTCCATTAACAACTGTGTTCTATTTACGAAGGTTATGAGGAAGTTAACTGTAAAGCTGGTGTAAAGAAGATTGTAGAGAAACCCAATAGACTACCACAGCCAATCTGCTTAAAGTGTAATGGTGAGGAAGTTTATATATATATAACTAAACTAAGATACTTTTAGGTATGAGTATGCATATTTACATCAGAAGGGTTGGCGTTGCTTATCTTATTGGTCGTTGAAACCTATGTTCAGCGGTGGACTTAAACAAGCTGAAATGATGATGATAATGAATAAGGCATTCTCATGAAGACATATATTAAGAGATAACCGCCGCCCGTGGGCATTTGCAACACCCGTGGGGTTGCAGATGCATTGCCTTTTAATAAAGTGGGCTCCGCTTACCTCACTCACCAAACGAAACGCAGA
Organism: Iphiclides podalirius; assembly: GCA_933534255.1. Lineage (NCBI taxonomy): Eukaryota > Metazoa > Arthropoda > Insecta > Lepidoptera > Papilionidae > Iphiclides > Iphiclides podalirius. The sequence continues at coordinate 9,152,735 of OW152828.1, forward strand.
AGTGTAACACCTCCAGTTTACTTGTGTGGTACTGTCGTGGTACTTCCCCGGACTGACCTGCCCATTCGTGCAACAGTGAAGACTTTTATATGTCCCTACCACAGTTAATTTATTACTACTTTAGAGAGATTGTCCCAATGAAAGTAATATAATATATGGTAACCCACTGAAGTGTAACCAACACCGCTTGTTCAGCCGATTAAAAACTGTTTACATCGATCCCCGCGAAACAGTGTGGCTGTTGGTCGAAGAAAAATATTGCAAATATTTACTTCCCCGCTCTCGTTACGTTACCGCAAAGTATAGTAAAGTATTGATCTAAAATTTGTTTCATCTGTGGTTAATTACTGTTATCTGTGCTAACAAAACATTGTATCACTTTCAGCTCTAGTATTTTTAAATTGTGAAATATGAAAAAAAGTGAAACAATTGAAATTATAAATCATAAAATATTGGTCTCAACGAAATTTCGTTTATTTCACAAATCTTAAATTATTTCAACTAAATATTCCAACTTTTAAACTTGTTACAAGTTTCACCATTCGAACTATCAGCTGACTCGGTGGAGCTCGAAGTTTTCGTGTCGCTTTAGCATAAGCTTTCAGGATTAAGCCGAAGTTTCGCGACGATGGTTAATGAAAACCTCTCCGAGAGTAACAAAGAGTTTTCTAACGCAGTAAGTCCCTGGAAAATATTTCAAATCTAGGGCGTTTTGAAATATTTTCCGCAGACTTTGCGACGTGATACGACGCGACTTCGGTTAATTAAGTTGCCGCTTTGCTTAAGTGCGTAAGAAGGGTTATTGTAACACCAATTGAAGATTGTATAAACCTTACTATTAAAGAAATTGAAAATTGACATTATCGTAGTAATAATCTTTATGAAGCACATAAATAATAAATATAATTAAATTAAAACATGATATTTATTATTTAAGAACTCAACGATATAGATATTTATTATTTATCAACTCCAAAGAAGTTTTACTTCAATCGCGCGTAAAGGTTACACGCACGTGTGTGCGTGTAACCTTTACGCGCACACACGTGCTTTTATATATATAAACAGGTACTTTTTTTTACATTAATAGTTTTCATTTATCGTTTATATAGAAAAATACTATGATTTACATAGAAGTTAGGAATTAAATATCAATCTGACCTAGCAATCATCTTTTAAACATGATGTTTGTAAATTCATATGATATTGAAAACATGTCTACTTATTATGGATTAGGACTTCGATTAGAATTACGGATGTAACTTTATAACTCAACCTTTAAACCGATTGTTAAGAGAAAATTACGTAATGTATTAGTGATATCGATAAATTATATATTTTTCAAAGTCCATATGTAAAGTAATGTGATTGACATTGCATAATAAAAATAAATAAAAACATTCTGGCTCAGAATTGTGAGAAGATTTGTGCCGTTTGTGACACAATAACGTTTAAAAAAAAAAAAGAAAAAATCGCAATGGCTGCACATTATTGTAACACGTATAAAAATATTGATAAATAACCCATGAACGATAAAATTGAATCATAATGAACCGTAATAAGGTACAAAATAGATGAGATATTTATATATGATTTAAGTGTACAATAATTTGGTTGGCGGGCTGTCAGTTTACGCGCTTATTTTCGAGTGCTCTTGATGTTACCAACACATGACGTGGAAAAGACATCGAGTGATACGGTCTGAGATATTCTAACATAAGCTTTTGTATGTGCGCTCTTTTATTGTTGCTGATTTGTGGTTGTGTCACCTAACATTTCAAGGAAAGCAATATTTTTATTACTTTAATTCCTTAGACAGATGTTGTTTCGTTTAATCCCAAGAACTTTGCAAATGTGTTTGTGAAATAGTATGAATGACATTTAGGGTGAATATGAATAAATTTCATTTACATATTTTTAACACTCCCAACCTGAAATTAAATTAAAAGCAATATAATCCAAACATTATCGCTTACTAAAAATTTTACTATAGGTAAACAGTGTAGTAGTAGTTCATAAGATTGTCGCAAAATTTTCGCCGCTGCCAAGGAAACCTTGTCTTATTCGAACTTGTGCCTTACGAATTAAGAGTACAAACGCTCTATCCACTGAGCTAAACGGTTCTTATCTTTACCGCGAGAATTGGCGTCATATCTACTTTGTTTTTATTTTATCTGTAGCAATTGTAGCTAGAGTGTCTGGATCGTAAACCGGAAGGCTTAGGTTCGAATCCTGGCAGCAGTGAAAAACTGTATATTCATGCTTTAAATACGTGCATAAGCAAAGCACTGGATAATTGGATATCACGTATTTGCACGCGCATCGCTTACGAGTTTTAGTGATAATAAATTAAATTGATAAAAAGTATTAACTTAGACTCCTCATTTTACCAAACTGAGTTAAAAAATTGTTCATAGTATTTGTCATAGCATTTTTATTAATAAATATTATAAAAATAACGTATTTTATTCATGTTTATTGTACAACGGTAAACGGGAAGGGCGTGGCATTGATAACATGCTGTAATCCCCGAATAAATCAAAGGCGTGCAAATTTATAAGCCCACAGATCACATAAGCATATACGTAAATTATTATCAGTCCCCAACACACGCTTTAAAAAGCACGTTCTTAAATATATCATCTGTGGAAAAATCATTTTTTAAGGACTAGTGACTTTTTTATTTCCTTGGTGAAAATTATGAATAAATAATTCTTTTAAAAATATTTCATGCAAATTGTAAACAGATGAGAACGAATCGATACGATATAAAACAATTGATAGTATGTAACTCATTACATACTATTTTATTGTCTCAACAATAACAACTAACTACCGGCATAAAACTAAAAAAAAAAAAAGAAACGCGTTCGAGCTATTGTAGTAATACGAACACGTGGCGTTGTTGTCATATCGCTATACATTTTTTTATCTCTTTAATATTCTCAATTCTTGCTACCGGCAAGACATGTATATTATTATTCTGTGCTCCATTCACCTTTCTTTGCGTGGACAATGGGACGGTCCACGGAACTATGGCGCTCGTATAATAGGAGACATTATGTCGAAAGACGAAGGAGAACCGAGAATGTTGGGTGAAAAATGTTATGCGTTCATTCAATGCGTTACTTCGGATGTAAAACAAACTGACATCGAATGTAAATACTATTGTTGGGTGTTGTCATCCGAAAAATGACGTTCAAAATGGATTTTTAATGGGCCCCTTTCTTATATGCGACACCGTCTGAACGAGACAAATAACTGCTTGGACTATGTTTATTGTTTCATTACGTGAGCGGTTTCTTTCTTCGCGTTTCATTAATCTCTTGTCAGTATTTTTGAATCTGAACGCTACATGTACAACGTCATGTGAGTTAGGCATTTGCAGGTTTAATACACTGTATAGCTAAGAATGCAAACCAGTAATTTGTGAACGCTATTTATGTCCGGTTAATTATTAATATATGAAAAATAGTACAGTTTAAGTATCAAAAACTTTTCTCCTTTAACGTATGAAATTGACTTTCAAAAACCCGTAGACGTTGATTAGACCCGCACGCCTTGATCGACAGCTATATATACGTACAGACAAAATATAGGTATAAACAAAACTGTCTTTGTCCGTTTATTCATGGTAGCACAAAATATGTCACGGTCCTTTGGCCAACAAAGTTATTCATGGAAATGTCGATCTTGAAAGTCATCCATATTACAGTCCTTCTGGCTCTCGCGTTACGGTACAGTTTGCGTTGAATCGGAAGAAGATGATAATTTCGATTGTGTAATAGGCGACCTGGCGTGTGTGCGAGCTAAAATTCGTCAATGTCGTGAGGTCTATGCTAAATGTACGTTATTTTTTTTAATACGCATTAGCGATTGAAATACCGGTTCCAGGCGTATTTCGGAGCCGACATAGATCCACCTCTTCAAACTGGTCAAACATAACATACAAGATATGTACTTATATTTTAGTACCTGGAAGACCGAGCTTTGCTCGTTTTTTTTTTGGTAAATCATGTATTTTGGAAATAAAAAATATAAAAAATAAAGAAAATGATCTAGTATATAAAAAAAAAGTAAAAAAATAAGTGTGTAAATGATCGTGATACGAACCGCAGCCGTCTGTTTTGGGGCCGCCCGATTACCGACCGAGCTACGGCTACTTTTTTGCGGCGAAAGTTATCGTCATATTCGAATGATATTTTTCATTCCCTGAAAACAGGGATAAAAGGACATTTTCTAAAAACAAAACCTAGCTAGATCGATTTTTCGCCCCCGAATCTACGCACATACTAAATTTCATGAAAATCGCTGGAGCCGTTTCCCAGATTCCGATTATATATTATATATATATATATATACATACAAGAATTGCTCGTTTAAAGGATAAGATTAAGAAACATAAAGAAAGCTCAGAAATGATGGCCGTTGAGAAAAAGTCCCGATTTGTGCTAAATGACCTAGTATAAATTACCTTTAGTGCACTTTCCTCAGTTTTATCTGTTTTTTTAAAAATATCTCTTTCTATGTTCACTGAATCATTTTGTCAAACTTCGTCAAAGAGATAAGCAATATTGTAGATAATTGGTATTTTACCATCAAAATGTATTCTATTCAGGAAATAGAGATCTAGATAATAAAATAAATAAATAAGATGATGATCCGTGTATATATATATATATAAACAGGTATATATATATAAGCAGGTTTTTTTTTAATTTCAATATAGAAACAGGCGACTTTCAAAAAAATATCGTGTATCATCATTTCTTCTCTGACCTTGTCACACAAACAATTATCAGAACTCCCGTGTAACTGTGGTATCGTCAATCATGATATGGTATAAAATATATATGGGCGAATTAACAAGTTTCAAACTTGTTTTCCGTGTACTTATGAAGATGAAAAGGTAAATAAATCTTTCATGGCTGTGTCTAAACATTGTTTCTAGACAGTTTATATTGTGATATATGTTACACCATAGCAGAGAAAGGAGTGCCATTTTAAGCAGCTTATGTATATATCTTTCTACCAGGATAATTTTATCCCATCCATATTAAAGCACCCATGGCATATTTATATATACATCGCTAGTTGTAGCTTCAATGCTTCTGTCACTATATCTGAAAGATTATTTTAAATTGTACGCATATCGAAGCACAGCTGACATGTTGTCCATATGTTCTATCTGAAAGTACTATAAAGTGTAAAAATAATAGAGGCAATTCCATTGAAACAATAATAACACTGTTGATCAATAGTTCAAAATTATAGCTTGGAAATTCAACAATTGTGTTCATAATTCACTTACATTGCATGAATATCCTATATTTTGCGCTTAGTTCGCAATGAATAAAGACGTTCTATGCTCCATTATCGAGTTTAAATTTCAAATATCCACAAAGCGCACCATTTTTTTTAATAGTCCTGAATCAAGCGTGACGCAAATACAAGTGCAGTAAACAAATCGGTACAGTTTCCGAAAGAATGTACTCACTTTTAGCATTTCCTCAAACTTCCTGTACCTTTGAACGTAGCTAGGGAATTGGACACGCCCTAATCAAAATATATTACCGTGCAAAAACTTGCTACATCGGATTGAGAATAAGAGTGATTTCACGCGAGCGCTGTTTAATGCTTTTGGTTCCGTAAGGTATTAGTTTATAAATAAGGAATTTTTTTAACTAATTTGTGAAAGTAATATAGAAAGTATTTACATTTGAATTTACAGAAACCATTAAAAGAGTGATGTTTCGTACAAAATATTAAACTAAGGGACGCTATTAAGTGGTGCATGCCACGTAGACAAAAAATTATTAATGATTTAAAGTTTTTTTTAAATTTTGCAAATGGAAAAATTATGCAAATAAAAATACTCCTTTTAGGTCACGATTGTTTTCGCTCGTACGCAAAGCAAATGACTAAAGTTGCAATACAACCATTGATGGATTTAGGAACGGATAGAGGACTAATACAAAATGTTTAATTTTAACACTTCTCTGGCTGAGAGTAGTACGCGCGGGCTAAAAATGACCAAGTGGCCTTAGGTACGCCTTATACCTACGGAACCCCAAAACGCGGCACGGAATTCGCACAATCAATCAAGCGATAAGCCAATAAACCTCAACGATGCGCTTTTGAATCCGAAATTCGATTTTTGAATTGAGCTATTGTTGGCATGGCCAGCGGCGACGCGCGAATCTCCCTTGTCGGATTGCACAATGAAAGGGCAGGCGGAAGTGAGCACACGGAATGTGTGTCTCCTTATGAATGGGGCGAGCCCGGGATGCGTCCAGGAACTATTGAGGTCGACGTACAACTGATCCCGGCACCTACGGCCAGCAAAAACATCGGGTGACACGTAAACTTTCATCTCTCGAACTGTGATATGAAAGTTTTGGTGGTGTCAAACGACTGTTCAAGTTTTCCTTCGATTCACAAGAAGTGTGGTAATGTAATTTTACTTGGAATACGGATTCCTATTGTTTATGCCTACAATACACATTTTTAAATAACACCATTTTATTTCATGTTTTATTTAACTAAGAATAGTTGCGTTCGCACATTGATACCAGTGACTGTTTTTTCCTTTAAAAGAACATTATTGAAATTAATCTGCAACATATTTATATTTGCTGTTCTGACGGTACGTTTGTTAATGTCCACAGAACACACAAACTGTGCAAAAAGTGCGACGGAAAAATGTTGTACAACAATACTACGCCCCCCATTTCAAAGAGGAACTGTAGCTTTGCGCCTATGGGAAAAAAGCGAGGCCGCCAGAGCTATAAAATTAAACACACCATAAAAGGTGGAAGGCAATAATGGAATATGTATTACACGGGTATAATGTTGTTAGCCCCCGTTTAGCGATTGAATGGATTCCTTTGATGGCCCGTTTGACTTGTACCTTTTGTACGAAGTTGTCCGTTAAATCGGTGGAGATGTGATTGATTTATTGCGATAGCAATCACAGTGTGACGTAATGATTACTAATGATTGCTGATTGTGACAAATGAGTATATTTTCAACTGGGCCCTTAAAGTTTTGTTCAAGATTTTCAATCATAAATCTGTTTGTAATGAATGAATGAAATATGCTTGATTGTACACCAGACAAAAATTATATAAAGGCATAATCGGTTGCCATTTCTTCTAAGTAACGACGTTACATAAGATAGAATGACCAATGATAAAGAGTTGAATAAATATAAGGAAAAATATAAATACTCATTGTCACACAATTGCCATATTCTTATAGTAAAGCACTAAAAAGTTGACATTATTTTTTATACTCAGAACATTAACTATAGAAAAAAGAAAGCGTCTACTTTCACCGTAACAGACCTGGTATGTTTACTAATATATAAAAGTTCTTTTTTATCGTATTACGATACAGCGTGGACTTTAAACCGTATTGCAACGACTTAGGAGTTTATGAAACGAATTTCACTAATCTCAAATACGGCCATTGCGTTGCATCGCTAAGAAGTACTGCCGGTCCATACTAATTAGTGTTAATCAAACAATGTCCTATCCAACTTCATAACTAGTCGTTTCCGGTGTTCGATACGAAACTTGTAATCGCGATGAACTCTCTCACGACGACCGTTGGTGTTTGCTTTTAAGACTAATTTGCTTGTAATGTTTTTTTTAACGTGAAAAAGAGGCAAACGAGCTGGTAGTTCACCTGGTTTTAAGTGATAACCGCTGCCCATGGACATTTGCAACACCCGTAGGGTTGCAGATGCGTTTCCAATTTTAAATAAGGTAGGCCCGGGCTACCTCACTCACCAGACGAAACACAGAAGTGTAACACATCTACTTAACGCCGGTTTTTTGTGAGGTCACGCTAAGATGATGCTGTTAATGCCAACAGCACACTGAACACTCACACTCTGTGTGATTAAAGTAAAGTAAAGTAACAGCCTATACATGTCCCACTGCTGGGCAAAGGCCTTCTCTATACAGAGGGTATCAGGGCATAGTCCACCACGCGGCCCCACTGCGGATTGGCAGACTTCACATATTTTCGAAATATATTTTATTTGTTATTATTTCGAGAATATGCAGGTTTCCTCACGATGTTTTCTTACACCGCGAAGCACGTGATCAGTCAGCACTTAAAGTTAAAAACTTCATTGGTGCCGGCACCGGGGATCGAACTCAGGTTGCTCGAGTATATTGAATTAAAGGCGAGCGCCCGGACACTGAGCTATCACGGCTCTGTAATATGTTAGAAATGTCGGGTGGAATCCAACATTTGACTGATGTTTCATTGTGATGTGATTTACGTGTGATCTTTTCATTCTATGTTTCTGTTTCTGTTTTTTTCAGTATTATATTTTTATTCAAGTTGTAGTTCTATAAGTTCATAAACCGTTCGTTCGGTTTAATCTTAATTTTAGCATGTTATTTTTGTAATATTATGTGCTTTATTTTACTTTATTTAAATTTTGGTATGCACTGAACATCGGAAATTCGTGCGGAGTACCATTCCCATTTTGTTTCATGTTTTTTTTATATTTTTTTCTTTTTTGCATTTTAAACATATGCCTTTTTTCAAACTGGAACTAAATTAAGCATTTTATTTTATTTCATTTTATGTCGAATGTATATCTCCCGTTATTTTTCGAGGAACACACATGTAAGTTATTTTTGCGCGATACACGTACGTGTTTATCTTCAGTTCTTGCGCACAGAATATCGCTAGTCTTAGTGGGCGACACGAATTTATGAATGATTGACGAGCCTTAAAAAGATGAAAGGCCACCTTGGCGTCGCTATTCAAAAAGGCTTCAGCACTGAGAGCGCCATTTCTTGGAGTTTTTTCGGATTCACTTGGTCTCGACTTTGTGACGATTAACTAACGTTTCGATAAATAAAGCCTCATTTTTAGCCCGTTTTCCTATATAAAAAAAATAATTTAAATTAAACTGGTGTGCATTAATTCATGAATATAAAATATATACAGTGTTTTTTACAGAAGTCAAAGTATATTTATTCAATATAGGCCTAACTTAAGCACTTATTGAACGTCAACAAAAAATCTACCACCGGTACACTAAACTAGACCTGCACAGAGAAGAACCGGCAAGAAACTCTGCGGTCTTGTTCTTTTTGTTATTTTTTTAGATGCAATTATACACACTTATTTAGGTATAAAATCAGCAGCAGCCAGGGGTCTTGCAAGTGCAGAGCAAGAGTCATTTCCAAACATCCTTGTCCTCAATGTATTCTTGGACATTATAGTAGGCCCTTGCCATTAAGGTAGCTTTTACAAATTGTTTGAAATTGTTTATACTTAGTTGTTTGTGGATATCACCTATTTTATTATAAAAGTTGATGCATCTACCAAGAAACGACTTTCTGGTTTTAGCTAATCTAAACCTCGGTACTTCCAGAGTGTCACCACGGCCCCGACGCGTATTGTCGCGGTGGTAACGACACGCTGTATAAAGGGTAAAATGATTTCATTAGAGTAGCGTAGTTTTTATTCCAATGAACGGTAAAAATACAATATGTATAAGTTATATCCAAGAATCGCTTGACCAATTAATTTTACTTTATTACAAAATGTACGTTTAGACTTAAGGTATATTGAATTTTGAATTAAATGAATAGCAGCAATAATACTTTTAAGCAGTATTACATTAACACAGTGTTAAAAGGGCGGAAATTGAGATTTGTAAGATAAGATTGTTAGAAAGAGTTTGTAGCATTTTTTTTTTATAAGAACTGATGTTTTTGCTTTCAGTCCCGAGACTATTAAAGCTTCATCTGACGCAGAACCGGTGGGCTAGCCAGAACCCACGGGTTTGGGCCCTCCACTGTGGGTAGGGCCACGCATGTGCTCATGCGTGCGTTTAACTATGGTACGTCATCTAAGGGCCATCGAGGTCGTGGTTCGGACCGAAACCCCGATGGCCGTCGACTGTGCAATTAGCTAATCGGTGGCTGGGGGCGGTGAGAACCGCCCCGGAACGCGGGTGTACAGTTTGTAGTAGCTCTAGTAACAACTAAAATTATAACTAAACACTTGTATTAATTACCGCTAATGTCAAAATATTAATCCTGTCCATCAAAAAATAACTTCTATACTTTTAATTTCTACGGATTCTCATCATAATCGTACCACCACTCTATAATTATGCAATCATACTAATAATGACAATACAAAGGGAAAAAATAAACAAGTATATACGTAATAACTTGGGACTAAGAAAATAATTGTCGCAGTCCATAAATTTAAAAACAAATATGGCTACCCTTACCTTATAGTAATGACATGGTAAATAATGAACTGACTGGCTGTTATCATTTGATAACGGCGTCTCAGGGGCTGACAGGACCGTGGAATATTACCGCTAATTACTCATTCTCTTATATCACGAGCTTTAAATAGATTTCATGTTCCTTACCGTATATATGTTCAGAAACAGCATTAAATTCTTAAATAGTATATCTTTATTTTTTATATTCACTTAAAAAAATCAATAGAATTAAATTTTTCTTAATTGTATGCACGTAAAAATAACTTTAGGTTACTGAATACACATAATTTCACTTACAGGTCACACTGTGAAAATTAAGGGTAAGTATACGATACCAACATACTTAAAAGAAAACGAATTAAAATATGTTATGATAGTAAATAACATCAATAATAAGAACTGTGATATTTATTATTAGATTTTTTTAATATTAGAAGGTGGTAAATGATTTGGCAATTCACATGATGTTAAGTAATAACCACCACCCATGGTTATTCACAACACCTATGGGTTAAAGTTACCTTGCCAACTCTTAAATAGCTTCCCTGATAAGGGTTGCCCGAAACCATACCTGTCAGAACTCATGTTTAAAGTATTTTACCTCTTATGGCAAGCTATGCTACGCGTATATTCTAATAGCAATCATATTCTACTATGAAGAACACATTTATTAATATCTAATGGTTTTCCTATAACCTTCATATACATTTCTATTTAAACAGCCACATCCTAAATATAAATATCACATAGTAAAACGGTGTAGCAAAATGTTTAAATTTCTAATGAAAGACACACATGGTGATTTCTTATGCAATCACAACTATTACTTGTTAATAATAGGTTTACATTTACCTCCGTAAATTTACAACGAACGAAAATATTCGCTATAATCAAGAGACATTTATTCGAAACAAATATTTACTTGTATAAACGTCGGGAAGTCAATGTTTACTATCAAAATAATGTCTAAGGCTCTACAAATTAATTTAGTTTGTTGCCTCAATAGGTGGCTGATAAAAGATGCCAATATAGAAACAAGATCTATTATCGTTTACAAAATTTTTTTCGGTTTAGTGAAACAATTATTTTATTTGTTAGTCTGATATAATTGCTATTGTTTTCATAATTTGTTAATAGCAGCTCTCTACTGTATGAGTACTTTTAACAAATTTTTAGAGTTTTATAACATACAACGACCTGTGCAGAATGTTAATGAACACTTGACTTTTGTTACTACAATGCTCGAGGCGCTACGGATACAAACCTGCACCGGCATAAAATTTTGTGTGCTTTACAAATCATTGTTTCGAATCTGGCCGTACTGTGCGACCATGGCATCAGTGCCAGATTAACCACGTAGCAAGAGTAGCAATTGCTACGGGCCTTCGCCAAAGGGGGCCGCATATTTAAACCCATTCTTCTCTGCCTGAGCCTTAATTACTTAATTAAACTTATTAAAAATAAGAGTATTGAATTATTTTGTTACCACTTAAGAACTCATAGCAGATATTTGAAAAAAAATGCGACGGGACTCGCGTTTGCTTAATCCGGCCATGACATTACATATTTCTGTTAAGGACGGCTGTAGATTTTTTTTAAATAATATATTATTGCTATTATTTATCTTAAAATATCTTGAAGTACTAGTAAAAACGTATTGCTTATATTCCTTTAATCATGATTTAAATTTAACGTTTAACATATTTCAGATCTTCAACCTCAACCTTGCTTTTCATTAATTTTTAACTTGTAAATTTAATGGACGTTCTTTGAATTTGCTTTAAGCCTGTATATAACGGTATTTCTACACGGCGAAGCCACGAGGAGCCCACACTGGGCAGGCCTATAGCGTCAACGTCGGCCCGAGAGGGCCGCTCTAATTGAGCTCTTTGAGCCAGCTTTTGTTGCGTGTTGGTTGATTGATGCAGGTGGGTGCGGGGGACAGGTTGAAGATGGTAGAGGAGCCACTGCCACTGTGTCCCTGTCATCTGCAACCGAGGTGGAGAAGAAGAGTGTAGGTAGTGTAGTATTGCTTTTGGCCATTCTCCCCATCCTCCGCAACTCGGCGGGCCTGCAACGTTAATGCAGCGGTAATGCAGTGGTAGTATAGAGTATAGAGCTACCTCTCTGAGTATAGAGCCACATTGAGAGCTACCTCTCTGTAGCCCCACTTCCGCTGCATTTCCAAGAGCGGGCTATGTTGGACTCGCCCCGACAAAACCCCCACGATTTTACACCTAGGCGCATATCGGCAGGGTCACGGGAACGCTTTCGCACACTACCGCGACCCTGCCAGCGCTGGAAGCCTCAGCAGCCCCCCCGGGGAGCAACTCCCCTCTCCTTCAAGCGCACTGGAACATTCAGCGCGCCTTCCTACTCGGCCCCATTTTCGGCGTCACGGCCAATGAACTCCCCGGCGTTCGATGACCGGGACCATGGGACCATGGGAGCAAGCCTCCTAGCCCCCAGCGGCGGACCTGGTCTGTGGCTCTGTTTTGGCTCTGACATTCCCCCGCGGCCCCACCACCACTGTATCAGCGGTGCAGCCTCGCCGAGGGAAAGGGAGAGCGGCCATAGGCAATACCGGCCCTCCTCTTCCCCCACGACTCCTCCTCGGTAGCAGAAGACAGGGAGAGTGGCTCCACCACCACCCTCAACCTGTCCGCTGCACCCTCCAGCACTCATCCAGAGAGGGCTCAATGAGGCCATACGGAGCGGCTCTTCCGGGGCGGCCTTTACACCACAGGCTGGCCCAGTGTGGGTTCCTCTTAGCTTCGCAGTAGGTGACCAAACCACGGCTACTAAGCCCCTCCGCCACGTCATGGCGGGAACCCGGTCGGAGGGGTCTGCTGCATTGGTTAACGTATGTCGTATGTGGTATGGCGATTTGCTGTTGTACGGTTATTTGCGAAGCATGGGTAATGAAACAGAACTGCTACACCTGAAATAACTAAAAGCGATCATCGGCCATGTAAGCATTATTCAATTATGTATACGAGTATGTCAAAATAGATCTAAAATATCCCATTACATGTTCAGCTGAGAGGGGCACAGGTAATGAAACGAGAGCTGTCACAGACTATGATGAATAAACGTGGCCGCCTCATTAGTGCCCGTTGATCCTGAAGACACGGCTCATCGGGCGGCAGCAAGGAGGCTTGAACAAGCGCTAACCATAGCCGGTGTTTATTTCCATGTGTAATTTTCCATAACATTCGTCCATGAGCCGCTGTCGTGCATACGGCGAGTCGCGAAGCGCTAACAGTTCCCGCAAACATAATTATTGGAAGTCGCGCACACAGCGTACACAACGCTGTTTGATCTCGCTTATTGTGCGACACGACCGCTCACAGTTTCGTAGCGGTATGACGCCTCGTGGGATACCGGCGGCAGACCCGCTAACTGGCCCCGACGTAAGAATTCGCTTTGATTCATCGTCGCTAAATTCTACATTCAAATCTATTCTCCATAAAAGGCAATGTCAACGTTTATTTTTTTAATTATGCTTCCGTACCCAAAAGGTAAAACGGGACCCTATTACTAAGACTCCGATGTATGTCTGTCTGTCCGTCTATCACCAGGCTGTATCTCATGAGCCGTGATAGTTAGACAGTTGAAATTTTCACATGATGTGTTTGTGCTACCACTATATCAACGACTACTAAAAACAGAATAAGAAAATGTTTAGGTGGGGCTCCCTTACAAAAGACGAGATTTACCCCGTTTTTATAGATAATTGTACGGAACCGTTCGTGCGCGAGTTTGACTCGCACTTAGTCCAATTTTTAAAAAAAACGTCCTCGCGGCACTAACTTCTAATGCTTTGCATATGTGTTGTACAACGCTCAACGAAATGCATACTGTATATTTTGTCCCGCTGCAGGGCAAAGACTGTGTAGATAGTAGGCGTAGTCCGTCACGCGAAAGAAGTGCTGGTATCCTCGCGATGTTTTCTTCGCCCCCCAGCACGTGACAAACCAAAACAATTAATTGCAATAAATAACTACTAAACCAAAAAATACTAACCTACCACGCTCGATACGGTTTTGACCATTATTCTTTCTTATAGAATTTAAGTCTTTACTAGACGTTCAAAGAGGGATTTGTGAAACTGGTAATAACTTTTGGAACGTTGCCTGCTATATCAATTTGTAGTAGACAAACTCCGTCCACTATCTCTGTCGAAACTTCCGTTGTTAAGAATAAATAGTGTCTTTCGACGCTAACCACAACACTACGGCTGCTTACATGTCTAATATGCGTGTCATTTATGCTAATTACCCCCCTTGAGTAAAGTCTGTCACAGGATACGTTTGGAAGTGTTTCATACAGATTCTAAAGTATAGTGAGAATAAATTATCTATCTGGACATTGGACAATGAATACAATTATATTCGATGACACTGTGGCGCAGTTGCTAAGCGATTGGCTTCGGCTTCGGAGGTTCGGTTCTCACACGGGACAAGTTTTTGTGTTACCCACAGATAATTAATCCGGATCTGGGTGTTTATTGTATATTATGTCCAAGGAGGCTTGATATCAAGCAGGGGGCCGGTTGTAAAGAACCTTGACAATACCATTAACATCATGATTGATATGTAACTCCGCCTTAGGTAACGAAAGAAGACGAAGAATATAATTAAATTTTAAAAAGCAACCCTCCTCTTAATCTCTTCTGGTGTTATTAGTATCACCTCGGGCGGTGTTGATTCTATAACTTGAGATGCAAACTCGCTTTCCATGTTTTATAAAAAAACTAGTTGACCCGGCAAACGTTGTTTTGCCATATAAATTAAAAAATGTTTGGGGTGGACCACCCTTATAACTTAGGGGTATGAAAAATAGATAGTAGCCGATTCTCAGAATATACATATAAAATTTGGTAAAAATCAGTAAAGCAGATTCGGAGGAGTAAGGTAATTAACATTGTGACACGGAATACATGACATTGTAATGTTTTGTATTTTAGAAGATGGCGAGCGACCGTGCAAGTCATCCGCCGATCGGGTTCTCGCCTTGTTGTGGCGGGAGGGGCTAGTAACCGTGGCTTGATACTCCACGGCGAAGCCAAGAGGAACCAATACGGGGCCGCTCCAAGTGAGCTCATTGAGCCCACTTTGGAAGCAAGCGAGGAAAGTGTGGGGGACAGGTGGAGTCGCGGAGTAAGATGAGTTCTGGTGCCTCCGTGCCTCAGCGGAGCTGTGACCCTGCTAATATACGCCCTGGTGAGAACATCGTGGGGGTTTTATTTGTGTGCGTCTCCGATATAGCCCGCTTTTACCTCTGCGAGGGCGAGTATGTATGGGAGTTTCCCAATAGCAACCTAAATAATGAAAGCTAATCCACCGCCTATGAATAACAACGACACCCGTGAAACGCGTTGAGAACCTTCACCAAAGGGTGCGCATTGGTTACCTCTCACCCAAAACAAAACGCAACAGTACAACAAAATAAAAAAATAAGTTCAAAATCTAAAACCCGCCTACTGAAAAACCTGTCTAAAAAGTGTGAAAATTTCTAAATTTCACTATGTGAAAATATTCTCATTTGAAATTGTTACGAACGAACTATTTAATATTTATCGACTATTAAACAAACAACTGACACGAAATATGTATTTATACATTTAATTAATATTTATTGTGAGGTTCAGAGGATAGCTGTGGTCGCCTGCCACCTTTCCTATTTCATGAAACGTAATTCATGTACCTAATTCATTCCAATTATGGTACGACTAAGCAATCATAAGCTTTAGGGAACAGTGGCATAATACTTCCACTTTGCAGAAGTCTTTTATGAGGCCCCAGACAACGTGCAAGATCGTGCAACAGCCGAGGCTGCTGCGTAGCACCATACTCGTGATGTGTTAATTATTTTATAGGTGCAGTCACTAGCATGTGTTGCAATGCCACGTAAAGGAACAAACGTTAAGATATTTTTAAAAATTATTTTGTTATTTGCTCAAGAATCTTTTCTGTATATTCTGGTAGATTCCTACTTATATATCATCAAAGCTTCATCACAATCAGATGAATGAGTTATGAACGCATAGACGACAAACATACAATAATTTGCAAATTATTGTATGTTTGCAAATTATTGTGTAAAAGCATGTTATGACTTCACAGAGGTGACCAATTTTTTTCAGTTATTTTAATGTATAATGGAGATGTTACAGATAATTGTGCAATTAAAGGTTATTACAGGGAGTTTAACGGTACAGCTGGACCAATACTACTTATGCACGTTTGAGAAGAGAACCCCTTCGAAAGCAATGTCTCAGTAATTCTACTGGTGTTTTTAATGTTACTAAAAGGTAGAACGCTTCCGTTTAGTCGTTCTTAAGTTTTGATCGAATCAAATATGCAGTTAATTTAACGAAATACATAGAAAAATTCAAGTACCAGCCATTTTCTGTTAACAGGTTTTTCCCCCGACATCTTGGCACAGAATAAGGGACCACGTTTCACGGCGTCTAATTCACGTCATTCGACCACAAGCGTGATCAATTACACGTATATCGCTAAACAAATACGAGTTAGGTTCGGTGTGTTACACGAATCTTTGCGGACACGAATTGAAAACACAAACAGCGGACTTGCGCTTTTGGCGATGGTGCCCCGTTTGCGCCGACTTGACGGTCGAGTGGGCCGACCTAGTGTACGTGGAACTACACTAGTCTGACTGGTCAATTCACATCAAACATAAAATCAGAGTCATGAGCGTCGAGTTATTTTGATAAGTTATAAGACCGTATTGAAGACCAATGGTAAGAGGTATTACCTATTGACGGATGACCTTACCATTTGGTAAGGTCATCCGTCTAATACGAGTGTACTACCTACCCTAAGGGTTAAAAACCTGAGAACTTATTATTGCCGTCATCAAACATTGCGTAGTGTAGCAATTGTCGAAGATCTAGGAAGGCAAAAGATTAAAGAAGAAGAAGATTAAGAAGCGCTAGGCAAAAGATTAAAGTAATCATTTTCTTTTTGAAAAATAAAATCTGTTTTAATTAATATTAAATTATTTAACTAACTTCATATTTTTATAACTTATCACTTTCCATCATCATATATATTGTTTGTACTTGCGCTTCGCTCTGTAAATAACTAAGTAATTTATCATTGCATCCGAAAAATAAAGAAGTTATCTTCATAGATTTCAGCAAAATATATTCTTAATTACTAACCTAATTAAGCGAACTTAGCAGAACAAAGAAATAATAATTATTTGCCTAATACGCATAACATCGACTGCGGGCTTAGTCGACTTGCATTGATCTAAGAACAGACTGAACGCTGCTTCACAAAAAAGGGTATCAGAGGGACACATTACAACCAGCCCGATAATTTGTGCAGTCCCCCGTCTCACTCGACTCATTAACACGTGTGATGCTATCTGGGTATTGACTCGTCGCATCGGATCACGAATGCTCGAAAACGGGCTCAAAATCTGGAAGAAAAAACTGTTATTATTTCATAAAAAAAAGATGGCAATGAAACGTGATTCATTTGATGTAAAATGATTACTAAACAACTGAAGACTGTTTGTAGCTTGGGGCCCCAAGCTACAAACAGTCTTTCTTTTGAAGTATATCGTATACTTCTATGGGCGGTTATGTGGTAGTCAATTTACGTTGGGTGAACCAACTGTTCGCTTAATAGCTTCCACCATAAAAAAATCAAACCATAAATTCCGTAGTATTCTGTGAACGTCGTAAAATCAAAACCACCAAGATTAGAAATCTGATACGGCCGTTGTGAAGTTGTTTAGACATTTGTCCGCCTTAAAAATACCCACCATTCGATAGTGACACTATCGTTACGAGTGTTACAACGCTATATCCACAAACCGATTCCTATGCACGCTGTTTAACATTTCCCATAAACTGTAAGTATTTAATAACAACTCACGTAAAGAGATTGATTATACATTATAAAATTCACGTAAGTATACAAACAATATCATAATTACTAAGTCAATTTACGTACCGAACACCTTATTCAAAATTTTCGAGCCCTAGCAAAGTGAAACAAACACACAAACCCGCACGCAAACAATCCACTAAGGATCATCTGTTTCAGTGACAAATCGCGTGACTAGCGTCTGTAAGCCAACCGAAAGCGCTTCAAATATAAATATTATGTTTATATATTGATAGAGTAGAGCGCTCGTCAAACACGGCCGTGTGCGGTGCCAATATTAACTCTAGTTATCAGGCCACTGCTGAACCTGACTGCCAAGGCCATTGCCAGGGTTAACAGTTTAAATTTACCTTGTCAATATTGAAAATTGTTTAACGAAAAGCACGCCACCTGTAAAACTGTGTAAGCCGCTCGCGTACACACGACGTAGCGGTCGAACGGAAACCGACGCAGGGTGTAATTACGAATTTTTGCAAATACATTCATTGTTCACACTCACTGAATGAATTAATCAAACAATAATCTATTGACACATCTATTCGGTACGCGCTCAAAATTATGTTAACAGTGACATTATTATAGAGAAATTAATTTGGTACATATTGATTGTTAAAACTAATAATATTTGCAATTGAATCGAAGTACTGATTTATATATGTGTTAGGAGTAACTTGATTTTTTTAAATAATCACCATCATTTCGCAGTTTAAAACTGTCATATAATAATTATGTTATTTTAAGTCTTATTATTTTATATTTAAAGCACGAGGTCAATACAATAATGAATAGTCCAGATAGAGTACTGGATTTCTTCAATATAGGGTGACGGTTTCCGATGTTTAAACTATAACTATAATAAATATCAAATTAAACCGGAAGACTCCATTTAGAATATTAAACCGGAACAGAAGTAAAGACTCCATAAACAAAGAAAGGGGTAGAGATCATGCTCCGATCATACTGGAATGAGAATACAAACTTTAAATAATTGCTGAAAGCTTAAAAGAAAAATTTAAATAATTGAAAAATCGTTCATTGTTTACTAAACTTTATAAACTATTTTCGATATCTATGAAATCCGTGTCGGCTTTATTTTGACTGCTTATAGTCAAAGTCAAAGTCAAATATCTTTATTCAATATAAACTTAACTTAAGCTCTTATTGAACGTCACAAAAAAACTAAACTTTATTTATTATATGCTATTATATACATTATAGATAACTAGAATAAGAAGACGGGTTTGTTCATTATAGTTGATGGCATTCCGAATTGAAATAGAAAATATCTTAAAAAAATCACAAATGATTCTGGTCATAGAATTTATAATAACTATGACGTAGTATTTACACAACTGAATAACAAGATGGATACTTTGTACGTCACAAACCTGTATAAGTAGGTAAGTGCTCTTACATTGTTCTTACGATAACGATAAGTCTAGGGGTGAAATGGCTGAAATAATAATCTTGTACATAAGATATCTCGTTACTGTCGGCACCATCTTATCTGTTGACGCAATATTTGCTACCGGCTTCATTACTACGAAAATTAAATTCTTATTTTAAGCGCGAAGTAATTTTGAGCAATTTTGCAATTTTGCTCTTGTGTCGTAGACTTACAGTTTTGCTCTCATAGATTAGCTTACTCTATAGTACCATATCGTGAAGTGGGATAGGAAAATTAAGAAAATGAAACATGTGAGATGTGATGGAAAATTTAATTAATCAGAATAGCTTAGCTCTGTCAGTAAGACATAAATTAAAGTCTCCTGATTTTTAGAGTTCCAGGGAAAAAAAGAATAAATCTGGACCCCATAGCTAAAACTCCGCTGTCTGTCTGTCTGTATGTCTATCTGTCTGTCTGCCCATATCTCATGAACTGTGATAGTTAGACAGTTGATATTTTCACAGATGATGTATTTTTGTTGCCGCTATAACAACAAATACTAATCAGAATAAAAAAATAAGTGGGGCTCCCATACAACAGACATGATTTTGCCGTTCTTATAGATAATGGTACGGAACCCTCCGTGCGCGAGTCCAACTCGCATTTGGCCGGTTTTTGTATGTCGAAAGGTGGCATAGATAGCGGCTCATAGATATCCCTACAGAATCTGTGCTGTAGAATATGCGTCGGCAACCTTTAAAAAACCGGTACAACAGCAAAATGTACCGCGTGGCTTTTTCACAGCATAAGCTTTGTTTATAACACATTTGAAAATAAAAAGGAGTAAAAATATGTATATATTTGGATCTGCTGCTTGACAAAATGAGTTATGGAGGGGGATTTAATTTTAAAAGATCGGTTAATACTTGCTCCAAATATACCCACAAAATAACTAAAACTCAAAACATTTCTCGCTTAAAGATAATCATTCAAAGAACACTGAGTTTAAAATGCGATGATCGATTTTTATATAGCTTACAGACTAGGGTAAAAACATAATTACAGAAATGTTAAAAACACGTATATAAAGCAAAAAATACAATAATATTATTTATATTGAATTCCAATATAGTCGCAAATTACCGAAAGAATATGCAGTGATTTTAATCTCGCCGCCCACCAACAAGTAATCGGCAATCTGTGTGCTTAATATATCAAGGCAAACTCCTTGGATTACATTGGCGGTGTTACCAAATATTTTCTGTGCAAGCCACGTCGTGTGTGCGCTGTGTACATATTATGTCTGTTTGTGTGTTGTTGTGTGGAGAGCATATATTTAGCTGGGCCCAATACGCGACCCCTAGGCCATCTCGAGCGACAGGAAAGAAATCTCGCCTTTTTAACGCTTACTTATTACGACAGCTAACCATATGCAATGTGTTTTTTTTTATGTGAAAAGTTGCCAAACGTGCAGACGGTTCACCGTTGATGTTAAGTGAATACCACCGCCCATGGACATCTGCTCGCACACCCGAGAGTTACTGATGCGTTGACAACCTTTTGAAAATTGGGCTCCGGCTACCTCACTCACCATACGAAACGCGAAAGTATTTGTCATACTTCCACTTTACGCTGGTCTTCTGTGAGATCGTGGTACTTACCCGGACGGGCCTGCCCATTCCCTACCACCGCAGCCGTGTTTTAAAGTATTTGTAATTGTGCTGCTGAAGATTAACTAATTGTCAAACTTCTCTTTCTAAATAATTTAATAATAAAAAAATTATGCTTGCTCGGGAAAAATACTGTTTTCAAATCATAAATGTCATTTTCCTTTTATATACAAATCCAATATCCCGTCACGAAATGTGTCATGTTGTTGCTAACCAGTTTTTAAACACTCCGCGATCGTTATCTATCCTCCCTTGTGTTTTCCCAACGAATTACCGGTAATATTCATTAACGTAAGCATGCTAGCTTGTATCTGTTTTATCGCGCCTCATACACTAATTATGATTCACTGCAAAAGTTAAATTGCACAAGACTAAACTGCGTAAACAGTTTAATCCTTAAGTCCTCATTTGCATTCTTTGAGTACATTGTGGTCGAGACCTTTATAAAACAGGTCTCGGGAGAACAAACTCTTGCGCAGTGGCGTGCGCCGACCGCTCGGCAAACAATATGGCGGCGATAAGGCAACGGCCATCTTGGCTTTACGCAGATCGAGGTTACGACGCCACGTTGTAAATGTAAATTATGATTTTATAGTCTGGGGCTTTAAAATACTTTATATTAACGGGTTATTTATGGAAGACTGATATGGGTAACTCAGTGAATGTAATTTAACGCAGTGACATGTGTATGCGAAACAGCGGATATATCAAATTGTAATAAAACAGTTATAAATTATCTTTTGAATGTAAAATGAAATACAATATTTAGATTACTTTACTTATTTTGGACGAAACACTTAAATTTGGATCCAACAACTTATGTAGCTTAACTGTACACATGCCAAAGTACACCGCGTGGAAAGGGAGATTGGTTGTGGAAGCTCAGAACAAAGAAAGAATAAAAAGAAAAAAGCCTGAAGTTGTAAGCATGATCATATCCCAGTTTTTTATGTGAAAAGGTGCCAAACGAGCAGACGGTTCACCTGATGGTAAGTGAATACCGCCGCTCATGGACATCTGCTACACCCGAGGGTTACGGATGCGTTAACAACCTTTACATTTTCACATTACATTTGATAAAACACAAATCTGCGAAGGAAGGAAGACTACCAATAATATTTGCAATAAAGAAATTTCCTGATCTTAATAGATAAGTTTTCTGGTTGTAATCACCGGCTAAGGGTGTTACAATTGACAAAATTAAATCCAAGTACAAAATCCAATCAACCCGCATAGACAAAATCTGTTACCTAATAAACCACTGCTCCCAAGTTCCTAATTACACAGGCTTCAAAAGAAAAGATCTAAAATAGGCTAACTTCTGAACTAACTAATTAAACCAATGGAGCTGAAAAATACATTTTTTGTTAGGATGGACCAGGGAATTACCTCAGCCTAAATGGCACCGCTTTACTTGTGCGTTTTATTCAGTTAGTAAGGCAGCCCTCATAAACCACGCAGTTACAACGCCAAGGATATTAAGAGATCCAGGAGCAGCGATCGTCGCTTACCCATTGATCACTTTCTATAATGGAAATTAAATAAAACATTTATTAAAGAAAACATAACAACATCAAGTCAAGGGGATAAAGTGATAGATACGTCTTAATTATTCACGAACGATCTCCATACTAACAAATAAAAAAAAGAGTTCTGAGTTCTAAAAATGGTTTACACAATCATTCAAAAAATTCTTTAAGCATATTTGATATATACTCTTCTTCTTCTTCTAAGGCACTTGGCGGTCCATATGATATCGCCAATAACACAATAATGATAAAGAAACCAATAGTTTCAAATATCTAAGAAAATCTTCTGGTTATTTATTTTTGTTTTCATAATGATATGATGAAGAGAATGATTCTATGAATATTTAATATATATACCTCTATATATAGAATATGTAAACAAATTTATATATAATAATTACTGAAATTCTAGGACAGTTGAAAAATATATGATATTTACTCATTACAGTAGAAAGAAATTGTCAAAACTGTAATGAACGTTTGAACATAATAAACATACAGTCAAATATAACAACCGTGACGTCATTGAATTCTAGTTTTTTTTTGTCAACTGATAATGACAACGAGTGTATAATGCGCAAGAATTAAAGCTAAACCACCGTCCCTGAATTATTTAATCCGGTTTTAACCCTATTAAGTACGTTAAACGCAGTCACGGGTATTATAGTTCTATTAGTTTTCAATGTCGACCGTTTACCATGGTATTCGATAGCCGTCACCACTTTGTTGATCTGAGCAACAGAGCTCATCCCTTCCCCATTTCCATGTAAGCGTCCGAGGCTCAGACTTAAGTCAGCTTTAGCCCGTCACTGCTACAACCATGACTAATCCTAAACAAGGAACTTCACCACGTAGCGGAGATTTCGCAACACAAACACCTGTGCAATTAATATTCAAAGTGATAACAATTGCTATCTTTAGTAGAAAAACAAGCTAATCCCGCCGTTGAGTGAGACAGAGAGTAAATTTGCTGGATCAACAGCGAACTGCCACCTAACATTGGTACGTATAACTAAGGCTCCAAACACACGCGGCGGTTGAAAAATCAAGTTTGAAGAAACTATTTACATCAACAGAAATCTATAAAGGTGTTCTGTGCCGTGGGATTAGCCCACAAAATTTTTAATTGTTGAAATATATACGCGTATTCCAATGTTCATCGCTGCAAGTTTCCAATTTCTTCACAAACGTAAAGTTCAAGTAAATTAAATTCCTTGTTAATTGACTACTATGACTAAGAATTAGCCTCGCAAATGGACTAAACTTTGTAGTCGTTTATTATTTCTTGAAATTCAAAACTAAACCCCACATAAAACGCTGTCCACGAGTTGAAATCCTTCGCCACCGCTCCACGTGTCTCCGCCCTTATGAATAGTCAACCGTCGCTTACACAGCAAATATTTCAACAAAGATACAGGGGCGCTCAACTCCAACTTTAACTACCCTAGTGTACATAGGGCTTTATGAGAGAAAGCGAATGATGCTCGCTAATGTACATTCTTATTGTTTTCAGGTTACTGGGATATTTGCCCAGTGTGTTTAAAACACCTGTTTTTCTTTGCACGAACAGCGAATTTGCTCATTTATGCATCGTCGAGACGTTATAACTAAGAACCCATCTACTTTGTAGATTTATCTGGCTTTGTTGAAACATGTTGTTTTGGAAGAAAATAGCAAAAAAAGACTGTTGGTTGTGGAGAAGACAGCAAGAAAACAAAGATTCAACAGGTGCTAAGTGATTACCAACGCCTACGAGCTATTCAGATGGTGAAAATGGTGCCAATCTTCGAGATGGTGGACACGGTTACCTCGCTAACCAGAAAAAACGAAGAAATAAAACTTATTCTATATTACGTAGATCTTCTACCTCGCCCCGGTCTCCTGTTAGGTCGGGGTACTTCCCTGGATGAGTCTGCTCATTCGTGCAACAGTAGAAGCTGCTAAATGGTCCTGCCACATTCGATGAAAACAAACATCGCTCGAGGAAAATTCGAAGAAAAAAAGCGTTCTTTAATAGACACGAAAGCTTACACAATACCCTATTCGATGGTATTTGCACAGATGCAGAATTTACGTGCGGCTACTTCTTTCAATGACAATGAGAATCCAATGCGCGCTGTCACAGACAAAATAACCTCGAAATTTTGATAACTTGTGTGCAGAACACAAGACAAAACAAAATATGTGTTGCTCACACCATGCTTCATTGTATTGTTAATAAAATAATTTTACTTCAAAAACATATCGTTCATTAAAATAAATTAAAAAATACAGACTTACACCAATAAGTTCTAAGATCCGAAAGGACTTTTGAATCAAGTGCGATTTTAAGCCAAGTATTGACATCACGAAATAATACTTTCGATTGTTCAATGCTGAAGTAGACGTTTGGAAGCCAGAAACACTTCAATGCTTCATATATATATGAAGCATTGAAGTGTTTCTGGCTTCCTATACACATATATATATATATATATATATATGTCTTATGTATATATATATATATATATATATATATATATATATATAGATACATAAGATAAGATATGCTATGTACTTTAGAATACTGCATTTAAATTTGTACATTGTTTTCACAAAGTGCACATATAAAATGGTGTTCATTATATTGTATACGTAATACGTAATATATTATAAATGCAAATACATATGAACATACATATGGTGCGAATTGTTATCCTAAAGTAAGGGTAATGTTTTAAAAATTACAAAAAAAATCTGGCGATAGTATCGAGAACAAAAAATAGTAATAAAATACAGAACAAATAATAATAATAAAATTATTGTGAAAAACGCATATTTGGGTGAAAATCTGTTATACATATAAAAGTGCAATGTGTATAATTATGGCAGTACATAAAATTATTAAATATATGTGTATGTTACTAATTATTAAATATATGTGTAAGTATAATAAAAGTATAATTAAAGTGTTAATACAGAAGTATAAGTTAAAAAAGTCCATATGTGCATAGATCGCTGTGAATTGGAAGTTTTATACTTTTTTAATACAGTTGCTCAAAAAGTGGCGTATTGCAGGGACGTGGGCTATTACATACTCGAGCTTTTTCTTTATCTTTGTCAACTGTCAAAATAATGTCTATTAAAAAGAAAAAACCAACCACAACTACGAAGTTTTTACAAAAAAAAAATTCATAGAAGTTTTTATGATTCATGCAAATATTTCTAAAAAGAAGCTACTAATTTGTTTCAATATCAGATTTAATGATTTGATTCAATAAGTTAGGTTAGGTTTCATTTTATTTCATCTCATTCAATTCTCAATTCAATTTCATTTTCATTTCATGTTAATAAAAAAAATGTACTGATGACTTGGCTGCATGGCATAGTTCCCTTTGCCTATCCAGAACGGGTGAAGAAAAGAAAAAAAATCTCTGCTTCTTTTACGGTTGGCGCCATTTTCCAAAACATTTTATTCTATTATATTAATATAATAAAATATTTAATTGAATTATTTGATTTGTTCGTCGGCATACTTCAATGGGATGATTTTATTTAACAAATTTGGATTATGACAGTGTGATTATTATTTACAGTTTCAGACAAATTACATTGTAGAGCTTATCACAAAGATAGAGCACATTTAATATGTGATACAAATAAACTCCAAACAAAATCGTGACCTACTATATCTCCTATTCAACCAGCTTTTAACAAGTGTCAGTCCATTAACGTAAGCCCACAACCAACTGCCCACCGGAAACGGAAAGCCGAAAGCGACCAATTACCGCGAAACGCTAACCCTCGGCCTATTAAAAGAGCGAAAAAGAATCAGAGCGCATGCACACACTGCGACGAAGATCGCACTCTAATCGCGTCGAGCGGGGTTTTCAAATATTGGTGTTTGTCAAAGAAATGAAGCCGCCGCCGAGCGCCGCGCCGGTCGCTCTGTTTGTCCGCGCGTTTGCGCGACCCCAGCGGACGGCTTTTGCCCGCTGCGACTATTTTCACACGCACCGGCCGAAGTCGCGATCGACACGTTCGAAATTTCGACTAAAAAAAAAAAACAAAAAGGCCGCCGTTTTTTATCTGTCAACTTTTTCAATTTCGAACCATCGATTGATACGTATTTTTATTTCTTCAGGAAACAATGCAGAGACGCGGAAGGTACACTGTGGTGTGAGATATGCTGACGAATTTAGTGCAACTGGTGGGAATTTTTAAAGATCAATATTGACGACACAAATTTAGAAATTTTGTGGTAAAGCATTTTTAATGCTTTTCCTTGGAAATTTATTTTTGTTTATTTTTGTATATGTTTACAGTTGATTGTTTACATAATGTGCAACATCAGGCTTACAGTTTGACACCTTGATGATGATAGATCTCAGGTAACTATAATTATGAAACGCATAACGATATATATTTCAAATTAACGTCGGTCTTTTGTGAATCTTGTGTGAATGGTTTGATCATCGTCAAAATGTAAAAAAAACCAGTTTCTGTAATTTATAGAATATATTTTTTTTATTTCTTTACCATTTTACTTAGTTTATTGTTTAGTAGAGCTTTAATAAAGAAGTATATTTAAAGTTTTTTATAGTGCTAATCTCTGCACTTAAGATTAAACATTAAAAGTTGTAGATAAAGAACGAAAAGATTGTCGCCGTTGTGGGAATCGAACCCACATTTTCGGCATTCGCGGTCTGACGCTTTAGCCACTAAGCTATTTTGTATGCTGGAAAGGACATAACAATAGATGCGCCAAGCATTGCTTCAAATGCTAAAAACAATGTAGATAAAAGACGTTAAGATTTTCATCGGTTTAGCAATCAGCCCTTTAGCTTAGTGGCTAAAGCGTCAGGTCGCGAATGCCGAAGACGTGAGTTCGATTCCCATAGCGGCGACAATCTTTACGTTCTTTTTCTACAAGTTTTAAGAAGTATATTGTTTAAGAATAAAAAATTCTAAATGTTCCTGCTCAGACCCTTATAACATTTTTGCACAATCGCGAAAACTTGATACGTCGCTCACAAGACTAAAAAGATATGTACCGGATGTCTTCCAGATACGTTCACTAAATAGTTCAGCAATCAGACTCCAAAAGTCCGATCTAAAATTCACTTCCTTTTTTTAATACATCTTCTCACACGGATATATATTATCAAACTACCTGGTCTGGAGACCTATACCCTCAAAATTTTGAATGAAATTCAAACTCCACCAAATCATCAAATAAACTCGGAAATGTATGACATGTACTATGGAGAAGATATAGCAGAATATTCTGTGGTAACGTAATACAGTTTCTTAATTTTTTGCATTTTTCTAAAAAAAACAAATAAGAAAATTGTATGAAAATGGCAGAAGCCAGCGCAATCCCAAGAGCATGAGTTATTTCTATACATTTTGGCCCTCGATGTATACTTTAACAGTTGACAGCCATTTTTAAATACAGCTTCTGTAAATCAACTTGTTTTCCCCAGCATTGGACTATCCTCGACAACACGAATAGATTATGTTAATATGGCCTCAATCTTGCACCGTTCTAAAGTCACACGACCGCCCATTGACGGCACCAATATTACGTTTACGAATATTTCCGAACGAACCTACTCGAAGCTTCGACGGTGAACATTAACAATGGAGTCGAAAATTTTCGACTTACATTGTGGAGGGGACGCCGATTTCCCGCCATCTCTTCCGGCCAGTCCCCAATTAATCCGTTTGAAGGCAAGTTAAAAATCGTTTAAACGCTACCTGAGCGGGCGAGCAACCAATTGAATTATTAATGCAGCCTCCACAAACGGCTCGGGTACATATTTACTTGTCGCGTAAATAGATGCGCACACAGCCAACACGCGTATTTCATGCAGTACAAGCATAAAAATCAGAGTGTGCTTGTGAAAAAAGTTTCATATCATTAAATTTACTAGTAACCTCAATTAACAAATAGGTATTTAAGATTGTTATCAATTTTAATGTATTCGATCGAATTCTGTGATAAAATAACGGAAAAAGATAATGGAGGAATTTTTAATATTAGCGAAAGGTTTTACGGAGGATACATTGGTAGCTTTTTGAACTTTTATCGCTCTTAAACATTTGTGTAATAAGAGAAGTAGTGAATACTATATTCACTTTTAAAATATAAAAAATGTTTAAAGCTATAATCGACGTAATATCTGATCACTTATGAATACACACTATACAATTATTATCTTGGAGGAGATCTATAGTCTGTGAAGGAACTCTGAAGCAGACTACCACTTAAAATTAAACTTAAATCTGAATATGTTCTAAACACTATTAGTAATAAGGGGTGCCCAAAATTACTACAGTGGTAAAACCAAGCGGCTCTAGTTATTGCATGGATGTAATCTGCTGCGAAAGTACCACAGCTTCATAGAAGGCCAGCTCAATTTATTTTAATTGAAAGTATTGATGTTAGATTTTTCCGTGTACCCGGTCGCGTTCCTATACACAATACGTACGTAAAAGGCCGTAGTTTTCCCGGTTGCGCGCGCTACTCGTCGATGTGTGCGCGCTGGCTGTGTGGGTTCAGGGTTGGCCTTTTGCGACGAGGGGCCCCGGCCACAGTGGGGGCGGCGGGGAGGGGGAGGGGAGCGCCTTACCAGGAACCATGGAGTCGCTTTCTCTGCGCGATGTATTTGCCGACTTGCGCAATTAACAGCTCTTTATGAATATTCAATAAGAGCCGGCGACGGGACATTTTTATATTATTCCACGTGTGACTCGCGCGCAAACCATGTATTGCTGCTTAAATTAAGGCGCGCCAAGCCAAATGTCACCGAGAAATGTTATTCATATCACAACTGTCGATAATCTTTACGAATACGCCAACCAAGAACGCATAATATATCGTAAATTATACGAAACATTATGCGTTTTTGGTCAGTACACATAAATGGAATCGATAGTTACGCATTGCAAAGCATTTTTGTAGATATATCATCGTCAATAACATAAATAAGTTACAATAACAAAAGCCTTGTCCGTTATGACTCCACGTATCCCGCGGAAAACTTCGATGGAAAGAGACGACATTGCGTTTAAAGAGAAGGCAACAACGGGGATGAGTCTTGCGCTTTCGGTTCCGACAGAGCCTTTCGGACGGCGTTCGCTTTGGAGATATTTTAAACTTTATTACGAATAGAATAGTGTTAGATGTCGGCCGGCGGTGCGAATACATGAGCATTGTGCGTGTTGTATTAAGGCAGAAGAGAGCGGACAACAAATATTGATTCGAAACAGGGTGTGAGAGGGGCTGCGCGAAGTGTGGGGGGGGGCACATAATTTGGACTAATTCCAGCGATGTTGACACAGGCTTGTCTGCCAGCCGCAACGCTCCGGCCGATCAACCTACCTTCTTGTACAACTATTTAATAGTTTCCGAGTGTTCTGTTGAATATTTAATGGCGGTGATGGCTTTTTAAATGCCAGTTCTTCGAGCGCCAGCAATTTAGATTGTTCTTCGTATTGTACGATATCGACCGGTACATATGTAAACTCCAAACATATAGTTTTCAGGACAGTCGCAACGATGTAGTTTATCGTTTTTTGGTTCTGTAAATTTGTCTACACTCAAAATGTAAATAAATGCTTGTTAAATTGACAATGCGTTCGGAAATTAGATAATCCATTGATATTCTTCAATCGTCTGAAAAAAATAAATTTAATTTTAAAGTCAATAAATTGATTTATCATATTGAATAAGACAATCAGATGTTAAATTAAAAGCGGCTGCATGGAAAAATAAGCATTTTCCACTTATTCAATTCGTGGACATAATAACACAAACCAGTTTTAATATATGAATAGTGTTCGTTTGAAAACTAATAAAAACTGGATAATAGAGCTTTATCCGCGCCGCGCTAGGCTTTGTCATAGTGCCGTAAGTATTCCGCAAACAGTAGCACTAAACGCCTTCCCTAATCTGATTTACTTGCGCCGTGGGACAAACAGCGTCTGCGACAAACCGATCTCTGCACGTGGAAATCAATTAATTATTACGATTAAGGATTTCCAAAACAACCAGGAAACGAACTCGATAACAGAAATTTGAAAAGGACAAAGAAGACGCTTCAAGTAGAAACTTTTGTTTTACCATTATTTTTATGTGATCTGAAATTTGATACAGTTTTATTTCTTTGCCTAAAGAAGTTAGCGCAAGAAAATTATGTAGTCTGGTAGTGATGTGTAAAAAAATACTGCCAACGGTAATTCATTTTAGAGGGTGTGCCTACTCCTACTCACTAGAAAGCTAAAGCATAGATACTTTTACGTTACACCTTTTCACTAAGCAATTTAACTTATTCATACAACAGCAGAAGCTATTACGTGTCTTGACTAATAAAGATGAAATTCTACTTAAGCACCATTAAGAATTGTGTAAACACTGCTTTAGGGGCATGCTGTTATACGAATGACCAGACTCGTCTCCTTATCCTTAACATTGATACTTTTAATGATGAAAAGTAATATGAATTGTGAAGACGGATACATGAAATCAATTATTTTTTATTCTCTGTACATATTTAGCTAGTTATATTAAACAATTGTGACTAGTGAGCAAACTCAGAATGTAAACTAAATATTAACCCAACGTCCTGCAACGCGAAAGAATTTTTGAATAAAACCAAACAAATATCAAGTGAACCAGTCTTTAAATCCCATACACACGGATGCTATATTGAGTTAACATTTTCAATTCAAAAAATGGTGACACAAGCTAAGATTTCGTTGATTCAAGATCGAGATATTTTGCGGTTTTTAAGATATACAACATAATTTCTACCTGATTATTTCTTCTATTTGCGCAAAAACTCCATATTATTAAGTAAAACTATTTGTTATGAACTATCTAATGAAATGTCAATCGCATGTTACATTTTAATACTATACATAATAATTAATAACGTAATGAAGGTAAACAATATACCTACGAAAATATTGTTTATAAGTTATTATATTATTAATCCTATGTTACATTTATAATATACTAGCGGACCCAACAGACGTAGTCCTGTATACACGATTTAAATCCGACAACTTATAGAAAAAAAACTTAAAAAAGTTGTATTGTCTCGGATTGTGAATCTAAACCATTCTCGAATTGACTTGAAGACACACAAAAAATTTCATTAAAATCGGTCCAGTCGTTTAGGAGTTCAGTGACATAAACACGTACAAAAAGAAATATATATATATATATATATATTGACAATTAAATGGCGTGGGATTAAAAGTGTGGAAAGGATTACTGTGACGGGCAAGACAACAACACAAACAAGCATATTGTTATTGAAACCCACTTTTTTCGTTGACACCATATTTTAATACAACCATGTCACTCCCACAACCGAAACGAATCTAATGACAATCTTGATATGTTGAAGTCCGTCAAAAGTTTAGGCTGTAGGCTGTAGGCTGTAGGTTGCAGAGATTACACACACACACATACA
Organism: Iphiclides podalirius; assembly: GCA_933534255.1. Lineage (NCBI taxonomy): Eukaryota > Metazoa > Arthropoda > Insecta > Lepidoptera > Papilionidae > Iphiclides > Iphiclides podalirius. Next base: position 9,184,986 of record OW152828.1, read on the forward strand.
TACATGCGATCAAAAACATTACCCAGTCGGCAAAAAAAACAAAAATTAACTTAAAAAATAGGTAAGCATACCCGTGAAAGGACTTCGGAGATTGGTTGCCATTAGAATACTAATGTAGCAATCGATTCACATGACAACTCTACACCAGAAACGATCTTCAGTTACAAGGAGCAGCTGGAGAGCGAGACAAAACACTAAACACAAGAGATAAACAAGAAAGTATTGAAGATTCAGCAAATGTGAAGATGCCTTTACAGAAGCTTGGAAAACGAGACATCGGTAGCATCTTACGTGTGCCTACGAATAAGACATGAATAATTCATTTATCTTTATATAGAGATGATGTTTGTCGAGACTTGTGTGTGCGCTAGTAAATACCTAGTTCATTTTTACCTGTTCGCCACACCTCAATTCGGTAATAAAGTCTTAAGCGCACACCGAATTTTCGTTAAAATTGTTTAAAATTGATTGATTAATATTTTATTTTTTTTATGTGAAAATTTGCCAAGCGAGCAGGCGGTTCGCCTGATGTTAAGTGAATACCGCCGCCCATGGACATCTGCCACACCCGAGGGTTACAGATGCGTTTGAAAATTGGGCTCCGGCTACCTCACTCACCAGACGAAACGCGAAAGTATTTGTCATACTTCCACTTTACGCTGGTGTTCTGTGAGGACGTGGTACTTACACGGACGGGCCTGCCCATTCGTGCAACAGCCGAGGCTGCTGTGTGGCCCTACCACCGTTACATCCTACATGACTTCGTGTATAAAATTATAATCTTAATTTAATAAAATAATAAAATATTTGTTTATGTGTTGGTGTGTAGTTATTAAAGTCAAATATAACAAGTAAACCTTAATCACTCGAGTATTTCTAAATGCTTATCTATTTAAATTATGTTAAGAAATCATAAGTTGCCACTTGAATCTATGTAAATCATATTAAGATCTCATATATCCAATTGCATGAGTTTATTAACATTATGTATATTTTTGTACCTTTTTCGGATTAAGAAATAAGCAAATTTGCGATACACTTTAGTTGTTTAAGCACCTTATATAATGTTATTTGGATTAGTTACACAATTATATGAAAGAGCAGAGCCTGAAATAATTAGATAAAGGATTTTTAACATATTTAGATGATAAAACACGGTTAGTTACAGTTCCTGTGCAATTGGTTTTAGCGTCGAAGATCCTGTATTCGATTCGGGACCAGTACAAGTTTGAGTTTCGTCTCGTGAGTGAGGTAACCAAAAATGTAGGCTCTCGGTGACATCGCTAACATTGTATGTGTGCACGGGCATTCCCCACCATCAGGCTAACTGCTGGCACCGATGCGACGCTTCGGGATAATTAACTTTGAAATTAGCTTTGAAAATTATGTCGTGTCTATCAATTGCCTAAAGAACTAATTTATGGTACTCACATCCAGGCAGCGGAGACAATAGTTTAACGGCCGATTTCAATATTTAATCTACAGATAGATTTGGTTACTGGATGTTTTGACGTAAGTATTATGGAGCTAATGTCAAATACCTATCGTTAGTAACGAAACCAATCTGTACATAAAATATTGAAACCGGCCGTAAGACAATAGATAAATATATATTTGATGTATAAAACACGTACGAAATATACCTGCTAACGGATAGGGTGGGTAGGTATCAAAAACGGGGCATCCGCCTCACTGCTTATCTCACTATACAAACTTTGGGCGTTCATATCTTAAAATATTTCCATACACATCGTCTAACGCAAGAATTTCCGAGAACAAGATAAGTGCTAGGGAGGCCACCCGAGCGATTTTCGACTTAAAAGATGAGGTATTCGTAAACTAACATCCTTTAGGAAAACTACGCAACGTGCTATCTTTTAAAGTCTAATTCTGAACTCTTTAACGTCAAGTAGAGGCAGGGACTATCACCCAGTCTCCGGTCAAAGTGCATATGAAATTATGTGCGACGCAGACAACCTTTTAAATCTACTAGAGTTGTTAACTTTTTTATCGACCGCATCTACCGCCGTACCGAACCCTTAGTAGACAATATAGCCTACGCATATTTAAAAATTAACCATTCATAGGTACAGTAAGACCAAGTGCCGACAGTATTTCTCTTTTTTGTTAAAAACAAATTAGGTACATAATATAGTGCACGGGTACTTACTGCTTCACTAATATATACATACCTCTGCGTATAATATAACATGATAATTTAAAAAGTAATAATAAAATTTTCAAAAATATCCTCCATTAGTAAACCTATAAACCTCCTCCGCAAATATTTAAAAAGTATTACAACAGAACCGGCTAAAAGTCACCTTTAAGAGTGCAGGCTATTGCACTTCAGAGATAGGTAAGTTTGCATTGCGATGCAATCGTAAATATCAATCGTTGTGTATTGCTTTATTTGTGCTGTAATAAAGTTATGTCAAATTAATTCTTCTAATGGCCTACGGCAGAGAAATGTTTGGATACAACTATTTTCATGATCAACTTTATCCCAGGAAACCAATTCTTAGCTTAAAGGCGTTTTCGTATTCCTAACGGACTTCAATGAAAAATACCGATAAAAATAAGGGCTTAGATCATGTACTATGATATCTAATCATCTAGTAAGTCTTTCACTTTAATATAGTTAATCACTTTACGTCAGACGAACAGGATGTTCTTTCGGGTCCTTTGCAACCTTCTCATATAGCAAGACTATATTTAGTTTTATAGGGTTCGGCCACCTCACTCGCCAGAGGAAACGCGGAAGCATTAATACTTAATACAGGTCTTCTCTTCGTAAGTAGTTAACTCTATCAAGCCTACATTTGATCACAGAGGTATTGCTCTACCACAGCCGCAGTTACTGTGGTAGGTTCACGCAACTGCTTCCGCTGTATCACGAATGGGCAGACTCGTTGTAGGAAGTACCACGGCCACACAGAAGACCTGATTACCCCACTCACTCGGTGAGTGGGGTAACCAGGTCCCACTTTTATATAGGCTTTCAACCCATCTACAGTCCTCGCGTGTTGTATATGTCCATAGGTGGCGGTATTCACTTCACATCGGGTGTGCTCGCTTGACAGCTTTTCACGTAATTAAAAGCATTTGATATTACCCACACGATCGCTACGACGCACGTAGAGACTGCAGTAGGCTTCGATCGTTCGGCAAGAACAACGCCCCACGCCGCAGACGGAGCCCGATCTAATAAAAATCTAGTGCGGGCCGGTGCGCGGAATTACAACGCAGGCCTCAGGCGGGACCCTCGCCCTCAAAGCGGCCCCTACCCGCGGATCATCCGCGATCTTGCACGATATTAGCACCGCGGGCGATTCGCGGCCATAAATAAAGAAATGCTTATAACGTACCTATGGGGCGGCCGTAAATATATAATGGAGCTTTTTCGCCCGTTGCAATCTCCGCAGATTTATGGGGTATCCAAACGTTTAACTATGAACCGTTCGCTTAGAACTTCTCAGTGGGCGACGCGACGGTAAGTGCGACCTTTTCAACCGACTCCAAAAAAGGAGGTTCCCAATTCGGTTGTATTTTTAGGGTTCCATGTCCAAAGAGTACACCTGTTTAAGGACCCTATTACTAAGACTCCGCTGTCTGTCTGTCTCTTGGTCTGTCTGGCCGTCCGTCTGTCTCCAGTATCCTATTAACCGTAATGGTTAGATAGTGGAAATTTTCGTAGATGACGTATTTCCGTTGCCACTATAACAAATACTAAACAGAATAAAAAACTATTTAAGTGAGGGAACCCATACAACAGATATATACATCACATTTTTTTGCTGTTTTTATAGATAATGGTACGGAATCCTTCGAGCGCGAGTCCGACTCACACTTGGCCGGCTTTAATATTGTTACCTCAAAACTCTGTCATTTATGCAACGATTTTGAAAATAATTTTGCATTGGGTTCGTTTTAGCTTATGTAGACGTGACTATATAAATTTCGTTGGTAGTGGACATTGGAGTCCGAAGATACATGAAGATACACTCCCCAAAATCAAATAGAAAATGTATAGTGAGTGAGATATTTTAAGTCGGTTTTGTTTTGTGTATTAACGGTAGTAAATGAAACTTTTTCGGTTTGTAGGTAAATATCAGTTTTTTCTTCGCCCTTATGGCGTCTTCAGTCGAAATCGTGTAGGAACTGAACAGTTGATAGGAAACTAACAGGTGTCAGTTTTAACTGTTCAGTTAAGACTGTCATTTAAAACAATAATAGAGCTATATATAATATAATAATAGAGCTAAATATACATTCGCCGTTATTAAAAAAAATACTAAAAGTATTAGTGCAGTGTGTACTCTTCATCCATTAACAGCAATCAGTGGTTTTGTGAAACGTGTAAGACCTTAAATATTATATTCATAAATTTTAACTTTTGCCCGTTGGTCGCGGGCGATTGGTTATTTAAATGTCGATCGAGCCAACCGAGATTACATTCAATTTGTTACATCAATAATTGGTTGTGATTTGAAGTATAAATACAGCTTAATAGTTAAGAGCTCAAATTATTATGATAAAAATGCCATATTTTATTTTACTTCATAATTTCATCTCTTTTTTCTTCTAATTATTTCTTTTATTTACGTCAACAGTGCACATTGCCAGTGTGTTATCTATTTACGCATTTTATCGCGTCTAATTTGCTTATAACATCCCCGCAATATAAATCAGAATTTGCAGAGTATATAAATTAGTTTTATACATCTTCCTTTGTTTTGATACATTTTCTTCCTGTTTTTTTTTTGTTAGTTATGAAAGATAGTTTTCATGCTCTTAGAATAAACTAACCCTTCATTTTTCATTATTGGAACAGACCATAGCACACAAGGGAATTAAACATAATTTTCAACATAAAATGTCTGGGCGTGAATCCGGAAGACGTGGGTTCGATCCCCACAGCGGTGAAATTCTTTTCGTCCATTTTTTTCTACAAACTTTAATCTATCAGTAGGTTAGTCAATATATTCATGATAGTAATACAATGAACATCGTACGCTCCCATGTATAGATGTAACGTGCACTCAATTAAATTGTGCATATGCGGCAGACGAAAGAATAGTAACAAGATCAACAGTAAACGCAATGTTTTCAAAAACCGGCACGAGCTCTTTATTTCGCGTTCTCGAACGTTCCACGCCGGAAAAAATGGCGAACGCGACGGGATTCCTTTAAAACGTTGGATCCTAAAGCGGTGGATTTGGACGTTTGCGAGCGCGGTACGCACTTCACCTTTATTTGCTTTAATCACCCGTCGGCTCGCGAACAACGCCTGGGATATTTGCCGCGTCCGTTCTCGACAGCGCTACATTCCTATGGCTTTTGCCCCATATATCTATTCTATTTGGCAAGAAAACTACACTTTAATCTTTGTACATAATTTACAAAGCTCGGAAAATGTGCAATACATAAAAGCGTCACCGTTTAAGAGAGAGAGAAACTTCACAGTTAAGAGAAAAAATATATAAATTGAATTTGAAATATTATATTTGTCTAATCTCTCGTTAACAGTAATTATTAAAATGCTATCTGTTCAGGGATATTTGTTTGTACAAAGAACATATTATCTATGTCTTTTCAAGTAAGTATATACGTATGTTGCATTCCTAACAAGAACACAAAAATATAATAGGTAGGTATTATTTATTTATTTCAGATAATACTTTATCATTAATGGTCGAAAGGTAAATAGATGTATGTAGGTATAAATTATTTCGTGGCTGTTTAAACACCAATTTCACTTTAATTCATTTGGTAAAATCATACCTTTTGAAAATAACAAAAGAACTCCGGTTACCTCAATCACCAGATAAAAAGTCAACGTATATCGCTTTAATTTCACGCGGTCTTCCGTGAGGCCGTGGTACTTTCCATATGTGCCTACATATTCCTGCAACAGCGGAAGCTTTGTAAAGTAGAGCCGGCGTAGGGCGCCGGCTCTACTTTAGTAAATTGGTATGGTAATTGGCATAGTAAATTGTTAAAGTGAAGCATGATGATTTCTTGTATTTACGAAAATACTAAATGCCCTTTTCTGACTTGTTCATACTAGGTAGAGACGGCACAACGTGTAGGTTTTACTCTTCCACTTTACTCTACCAACCAGCAACTCATTACCTGTTTCACACACATATTCTTCACACAGTCCATGTAAATCCAAATATTTTTATGAGCACACTTATGTTACATAATGATTTTCGGATTCTTTGACCTTTTTTAATTATCGGTTCCCGACCTTTCGAATATTTTACAAACAGAGATGTTTTCAATCGACTTCAAAAAACAAGTTGGTAGAATACTGTTTACTGAATGAGTAGGGAATATTATTCGTGGCTACTTTAGTTATTGAGGAGATAAGAGAAGGTTATTATAATAAAACAATAAAAGTACTGTGTAATAATTTATTTTTCCGATTTACGCATTACGAGCTTACAGTATCTTGAAGTCTTACAGTACTGGTGGAATTCTATGAAATATTTAATAATTAAAAATATATAATTACTATAAAATTTATAAAATATTAATATAAAATAATATAATTACTGGTGATGATAACAACCACAAAATTAAAAAACAGTACAGACTATGTAATTATCACTAAAAAGGACAATAAGCTAGTCTAAACGGCTAAAAATAAACAAAAAGTCATCATAAACATCACTGGCACTATCACTGAAAAAGGCGTATACAATTAAAGATAAAAATTGCATTTAATTTACGAACTACGCATTTTAACACTTACAATTGCAAATAATAAGTCAAAATCTGACATAGGTACCTCAATATAAGTTAATTCATAAATTACAGCAGACCGTGAACAATATCGAAATCCAATAGCGGCTTTGTTATGTTACTTAATTAAACTCGTTAAAAGTGACCAACCGGTGTCCAACAATTTCGGTGAGGCCGAAAATGAAATCGCCTTTAATTCCCCCAACGTCGTATCACCGAAGTAATTCCAGAACGTTCCCACCGGCCATAAATAAAGGCCGCGACTGTACAAACAGGCGGAAAGTGTGCAAACAACATAAAACACGGAATGATTGCAATTAAAAACGCATCGCGCGGTCACGTGGCACGACGCCATCTTGCCGCATTCGCAGAACTGTGACTAATGGTCCTCGCAAATTATACCTATTTTGTATTTCAGGTATATTTATTACGTAATGTAAACGGGACTTTAACATATAAATGTGTCAACTCTATCTGAGGAAAATATTAGTCGCGTCCATAAATAGTCATTTATATTACTACGTATGTAGGTACATGATTGTATATGTACTCGTTTGTATATTGTAATGTTATAGGTAATTAAGAAGTGTTATTTGCTGTAATGTCAATATGTCAGACCAAATTTTGTTTCCCACTGTAATCAAACCTGCTCCAGTTCGTCAATGCCAATGAGGATCGTCTTCCATTGGATTATAATGTAATACATAAAAAATCATATAAGAAGGCGAGTAGCCTTCTAAATATTATTTTATGTATGGATTGCTTAATTTTTGAGTTTAACGCCACATGTTTCCTTCTATTCTAAATAGTTTTCTCAATCGATATAAAATTAAGGTTTAGAACAGTCCACATCCCAAGTTTCATCACAATCCGTCCAACCGTAAATACAACACTTAGCAACTTTCGTATTTATAAGGTAGTGCTTATTGACCTGTATTGTAGGTAAATTACAATATTTTTTCTCTGTCTTGTTTTTTTATTATTTCTTACACGTATTTTTTTAGTTTGTACACAGTTAGGGCAGTCTATTCTTGTTCGTCTGACTTACCTAGAAATTTGCAGACGCCGTAAGAGTCTTTAACTACACATTTAACTAACATTAAATTCGTTCAACGAAACAACAATTAACCAAATCTAATGTTTACAAAGGATTTTCAAACTTAACCTTATTTATCCCGCCGTGGAGAGTTCGTGATGATATGCGTCATTTATATTAAACTTACCACCACCAAATTATAAATTGTAATTTAAAGTTCAAGAAGAGAGCTCACTCTTTCCTAATAGGCCGGCAACGAATTTCTGAACCCTCGGGTGTTGCAGGTCCATGGGCAGCGGTAATCACTTATGATCAGGTGAGCCTCCTGCTCGTATGCCCCTTTTCTCCATAAAAAAAAAGTTTTTTACTGGAATTTTATCATTTAATCGTATCTTGACTGATATTAGGTTTCAGAAACTCGAACCGCAGGAATTACATAACATACATAACTCTCCTAATTACACCATAAACAACGTACTTAAACTGTTTACGTTTTGAGATGGAGCCAGGACGCTATTTCACTTGAGTATCGACGTTGGGGGCACACGCTGAGTACGTACAAACTTAATCTACTTAGCGCACGCCGAATAGTTACAAAGTACAGGCAACTAGGTTGTTTGCTTATCGGCGGGCTTGTTTTACATAAATTGTAGACTCCCCCGTTTAAGCCCCCGTCCGCTAAGTCCGCTTATTTCGTGCTCGCTCCACAAGCGTATCAACTTATAATGATTGAAGCATAAATTGCTTCTGCAATTAGTTCGAACGTTCACATTAAACAACATAACTAACGCGTTCGTTAGAGGTATGTGCAAAGTATATTAACGGTTCAATCCACGTTGACGTTTCGGTAGATTTCGACCAAGGGGTCATTAAAAAAAGGTAAAGTAACAAGTAAACCTGTAGTACCACTGCTAGACATAGGCCTTCTTTTTACAGAAGTTATTAGGGCATAGTCCACCACGCGACCTTCTGGCCAAGTGCGAGTCGGACTCGCGCACGAATGGTTCCGTACCATCTCTACCGTATCTATAAAAACGGCAAGAAAATCATGTTTTTTGTATGGGATTTGATTTACTTAATTATTTTTTATTCTGTTTTTTATTATTTGTTGTTACAGCGGCAACAGAAAAACATCAAACATCTGTAAGAATTTCTACTGTCTAACTATGACGGTTCTTGAGATACAGCCTGACGGACAGACAGGCAGACAGCGGAGTCTTGGTAAAAGGGTCTTGTCCTTTGGGTACGGAACCCTCAAAAGTTAATAAAATGTAGAACTGTTTTAAATATTCATCGGAACGGCCCCCTTGAAGATCTTACATCTGATTCTTACTTCTAGTTGCACATGCTTATTTTGTTATTTTTTTATTTATTTGTCAGAATGAGGTTCACTTATTCTGCCTCTTTTATAGGTGTACAGATATTAAATCGTTTTAATTGAATTTCGACATTATTAATATTTTAAAACTAAAAAACATAATTATGGATAAATGTTATAGAAATTGTCATACATATGTCAAAGAGAAAATCAATAAGAATACAAACACAAATTGCTATATATGTCACCTATATTTACTATTATTATATTAATTGAATAATAATTTTACAAACAAAATTAGTTATATGAAATATTCAGAAAGACTAAAAACACTTGTTGAGAAGCCAAAGCCATTCTATCAACTTACGTTTAAACGTTTGAGTTTTTTCATTCTTTGTTGTGTCTGGCCGACGATTGTACACACGGATTGCCATGTAGAAAGCATTCCTGTTAACTCATAATCATTCGTAGTTGCCCGATTTAGGCAAGAATAATTTATTTTTGTTCCTAGTATGCTTCTGTGTTACATCAGACTGTTGTATAAATAAATTAATTTTTTTTCTAACAAACAAGCAGATATCCCTCAAATACAATAGAGGATTTATTTCTTAAAATGGGATTTTCATTTTTGCCTGTAAGTTTATACGAAACTTGTAGTCACTCCTTCAAACTGGTATTGCTTTTGCATCCACGCGACATTTTCACACACATTTAATATTTCCAAGCAGCTTAGACTAAAGTTTATCTTCCGGCGTCGTTTTCAATTTCAAGCTAGTGTGTGCATTGGATATGACAGGAATGGGTCAGGTATTGTAATTGCCCTGAGACTACGATGTGGATATATTTCACCTAAATAGTTTAAATTAAGAGTTAAATAAATACCTAATGGCTAAGACCAATTCCTCTAGTGTTTCTCCGTTTTCTTAAGACCAACTCATGTGCTGAGTTTAGTATGTACGGCAAGTAGTATGTACCAATATAATTCTATTTTTTGGAATTGCAATGCATCCTCGATAGATGTTCTATCAGAGATAGCAAAGACTGTGTATAAATTGGTGTAATTCGTTATCAAGCGTAGGTTGTAAGTATTTGTAAGCCCATGATGGTAGCATAATCATTTTAACCTCTTTAAATAAAAAAATAAAAATTGCTAAAGGGAGTAAATATTACTTTTGGTGGAGGTAATTTTTCGCGAAATTTCCCAATCAACTTTCTAAAATGTTAACCTGCCTGTGCGGATATTGGTTAACTCCGCTGTAGTTGGATACATTTTAACGAAAAAAAACTAATACTGACGCAATTTATTTGCAGACTGTTCAATTATTCTGTCAAGGAACGATCAAACGGGTCCCCCAGACGTGCATCGTCCCGATAAAACGGTACGCAGCCTAAGTAAATAAGTCCCGAACGCATCTGCCTCTACAGCGCCGCCCTTACGGCCGCTATGGAAACGCGATATGGGGTTACGCGATAGCGTTTTATTTCATGATATAGCAGGGACCCAATCCACAACAATAAATCGGACGCTAAAATATTTTAGGTTATAACGGAATTTTACCACACGGTTAGTATTTTAGCGCGTCATTAAAAACTCTAATGCAGACGAAATCAATACACGCATATAATGAATTTCGAATATTAACAAAGAATGGATACGATGGATTAAAAAAATTATCTTGAGGATTATAATAAATATAAGCACGATATCAGACGCGATCGATCGGCCTTTGAATTAAAAGTATCTAAGAAATAACATTTTATACACATTTTTTGTTTATTAATATACTAAACATTCACTATCTCATAGTTCACAATATGACGCGCTAGACATGGTTCTGTCATTTCCGGTAGATGCATCCCAGCACGGCTTCATAGCTATGCTGAGACCATAGTATACTAATTTATATGCATTGTGTATAACTCTACACTATAGTATGAAGACAATAAGCAGATGTAGAATATACCCTTTTTTTTATTCTTTTTGAAAACAACATTGCCCTCACTTTAGGATAACATTATCCTGTGTTGTAAGGACGTTTTACAAACATAAATTGCACGAGGACAAACACCCAGATGCGAAACAACTATCTGTGGGTCGCACAAATAGTTGTCCCGTGTGGGAATCGAACCCACGACCCCCGACGCCGAAGCCAATACCTTGGCAACGGCGCCACGGAGTCATCAAACCCTTATCCGATTTAGAAAACTAAAAATAGTAGGTAAGTGCTTAGTGTGGAACTGTTTATCACTTTTGAAGGTTGGCAACGGATCTCTGATCTCAGCTGGTGTTCTGTTGGTGACGGTAACCCAGCACAAGGTAAACGTAAAAGTCGGTGAACGTAAAAATCATCAAAATCGACCAACACGTTTGCTCTCTAGAGCGCTACAAAGTAACAAAAAACATGCTAAGACGTTACCGCCTTTGGGCCGCGCAGTCGGATAAAAACTATATGCAAACGAATGCAAGTTTATTGCCCGTGCCTCCTGGTACTCGCAAGAATGAAAACCCAAGAAATATTAACGCTAATTTGATTTACACATAGTGTGATTTTGAATTTTAAAGTCGTATTTGAACAGTACATAGTTAGTACATGCTGCAAAGTCCACTTTTAGGCTGTTTCATTGGCTTTAAAACATCAATATTATCCGCAATTCATCCTTGCTATGAAATTATAAACGAAGATATAGTTATATAACGAAAACGAAGATATTTTTTTTTTAGTAAACTGTAATGTCTCGTTAGCTAGCAATATATTTTGTGGCAATACATTTTTCTTATCAGTTCTCAAGACGACACAGTTTTCAACACCGACGTCATCTAAATCTGAAGATAGTTAGCAGTAGTTAACTCTTTTATGACAAACAATTCCTTAATAAAGAATAATTTTGTGAATGCCAGAAGACCAGCGTAAAGTGGAAGTATAACAAATACTTTCGGGTTTCGTCTGGTGAGTGAGGTAGCCGGAGTCCAATTTTCAAAAGGTTGTCAACGTATCTGTAACCCTCGGGTGAGGCAGATGTCCATGGGCGGCGGTATTCACTTACCATCAGGTGAACCGTCAGCTCGTTTGGCAGCTTTTCACATAAAAAAAAGAAAATTATATTGTAAAAAAAGTATATTGTATAGACTGATTTCTCACTCCGTACAATCAGGCAGGTTGTACTTATTTATTATACACGTATAAGCCGTGATAGCTCAGTGTCCGGGCGCTCGCCTTTAATTCAAAATACTCGAGCAACCGGAGTTTGATCCCCGGCGCCCTCTGTACAGAGGGGGCCTTTGCCCAGAAGTGGAACATGTATAGACTGATACTTTAATTTTTTTTAAATATATATCACGCTTATTTAAATTAGTATTCTCTACTGTATTAACAATAATTCTTACTTTCGTTCTAATGCTAATCATTTTGTTATATTAAATATGAATATGAAAAATAGACGATTGTGATACTGATACACGGTAAAACTCTAATGAGCTTAGGTATTTTTGTATCAGTTTTATATATTTTTTGTAAACTGTATTTTCGTATACAAATAAATAAAAATATATTGCTATCTTTATAGTAAACAAACAGAAAACAATAAAAGTTTAAATCATGTTATTCATATGTGACGCTAAAAGCGGCTTACATCACCGACGCACTGAAAAATTATTTCGTTGATTAGAAAGGACAATCAATTATAGTATCAAAGTAAATAAGAAAGAGATATTGAGGTTAAGAGCCTTGTTAAATCAGCGTTGATTCCCATGGATCCGTTTAAACTATTTGCCGAACTAGATTTTAGATAATGGATTTAGTTATTTATTAAATGCTGGCCACTGCTTGGCTACAACCATTTATTACAATGTTAAATACAAAAACAGTATTGAATTAAATATGCTACTACACGACAAGTTGACAATTTACCTGTAATCAGCGTGCAAACAAATATTGAAATATTTGTTCTTTCTCTATAACTAATTCCACAAGTATTTTGAATAAAGAACCGTATTTAACACTTACATTTATTCGTGTTACATAAATATAGTCAATGAAATAATTGGTATTGTTAAAGCAACAAAGTGCACGGTTAAACAGCAATCTGAAAAAAGATGGTCGCACGTCCACGCGGAGTTGTCCACAATTCTATTTGCGAAAGCAATTTCGCAAAATGCCACAATTTATTTAAAAATTACGCCCTTGTTTGTGTGGGCAAATATTGACGTGTTTGGTTTATGATAATGGCAACACTGAGCGGCAGGTAGACCGGCTAGCGACAGTATTATTTACCTGTACACATATTATTTAATATTTACCGTCGCAATGTAAAGTTTACAATATAATATTTGTTAAGTATGCTCCTCTTTTGAAAGTATATGTTTACACCTTACATGTGGTTTTCAATCAATAGTAAATTTTAAAAACTAAACATAGACAGCAGTCCCATGTCGGCAATTTGTTTATTCGATTTGTGTACATTTCATAAAAGTCACTATAATCAATGCAAAGTATTGACTTGTTACATTACAAAGTGCCGGTGTCAGCACGCTGCCGAGCAAACTCCTCAATCGAACGTAAAGTCAAACTGCAAACAATATCATTATAGCATTTGTACAGAAACAACAAATTTGTAGCCAGCTTTAAATGCAAGTCCAACACGCGAGCACACACTCACCGTGTGTACAGAGACAATATGTAGGAGACTACTACGATCTTAAGCAAGGCGACAAAATGAATCTCCGCCCGCGACTGATACGGCCCAATTCAAACACAGTCAGCGCCATTTTGTTTTGACAAGCGGCTATCTCGGCCGAACCGCTTCACACGAACTTCCACCCAATGTCAACAAGTTAAAATCTAAATTGGCGCATAGACACGGGCCCGTTGGAACATCGGAAATTAACGGAGGACCAGACACGATTCTGTTTGCCGTCTAACGTGGTCCAGGGACGAAGTTACAAATATTTAACGTGTCAATTTTGTGAATATTGACCGAGAATTGCGGTTAATATTCCCGACCCGGCCAACCTGACTGCGTGCTCGGTCACCCTTTAATTAAATGACTAAAACAGTCCGACTGTTAATTTATCAAGACAGTTCCACGAATACGGGTTGTGCATTGTCTTGGTAAATATATACTCTGAACAAATCGAAAGGCTACACGTTGATCTTGGGCAAAAGGCCGGGGAGCGAAAATCTATAACATCATAAAGATTTGTTCATGGAATACATACATATTTATTACACCAATGAATTACTTACGAGTTTCAAGATGAAACAATAAATGAATTTGCTATACTAACAGAAGCTCGACCACTATTAGGAGTTTCATCAAAATGAAAAAAGTGCACGCTCGATCGCAACCAAACAATTAATTGTGAATATATTTTCTGCAAACAAACGCAAATCGTTAAAAAAAACAATGTAGCAGCTTGTTAGGGCATATTGCTCGTTACCGCGCGGCTATTTATTTTCGAGTGGCAACATCGAAGAGTCCATAAACAAAAAAACACTTCGGCGACTGTTTTCACAGACAACAATGCCGTGGAGCACTCCAAGCGGAGTGTTAAGAGTGAGGTTTTGAGTAGGTACTTACTTTTCGCGACGTAGGTATCTAGTAGGGGCCCTCGGCTCAGTATTTTCATTGTGTGCATTTAATTTTAAGTGCGCGAACTAGCTCGCTCTCCCGGGACGTATGTTTGCGAGGGTAATATTTGCTTCCGCTGTATAATTCAGCCGGCCGCCATATTTGCCAAAGAGCAATCATTTTAATATCGTCAGGCATCACATTAGGGCCGAGTGGGATACTCACTTTGTTGGATGGATTAATTTTTCAATTTTAATTAGATAGCTTCGTGGAAAAATTATGCCGGTATAATTCTGTTTCATTCGTTTATTTGATTGAGTTATATTAATGAACATAGAACGACTGTACTGGTCGGTTCATACTACTTAGTTATGAATGAAATTTTATATCAAATGTTATCCAGCCTTCTATGTATGTATCAAGTGTACTTTATGTATTATATAAAATAAATGATTTGGTGTTTCAGTCTACCTTCAAATTATGTTATATATTTTTGACAGCTATTGCACGAATGGGCAGGCCCGTCCGGGTAAGTACCACGACCTCACAGAAGACCAGCGTAAAGTGGATGTATGACAAATACTTTCGCGTTTCGTCTGGTGAGTGAGGTAGCCGGAGCCCAATTTTCAAAAGGTTGTCAACGTATCTGTAACCCTCGGGTGTAGCAGATGTCCATGTGCGGCGGTATTCACTTACCATCAGGTGAACCGTCTGCTCGTTTGGCAAATTTTCACATAAAAAAATTAATAACAAAAAAATAAGGTAAAATATACGCTTTCTCGATCGATGCCACCTCTGGACTGCATTTTCTACGTGGAAACGTACATTGTATTCCCGCTGTTCAAATTCTTTATTATGTCACTGTTTATGTGAAACTGAAAAATTTTTCGAATACGAGTTACGTCGTGTCACAAACGCAGCACAGGTGGCTCGCAATTTTAACGATGTGTATGTACCGTAAGTGAACATGAGAAGCGTTTTTCGTTTGTTCGTATCCATTTTGGAAATTTCGATCTTAACAATGATCGCGCAGCCGAACGGAGACTATAACGCCCGGTTTCTTAAACACTGATCACCGTAGAAGTCAACTAACCAGCTGTCAAATGGATATTCAAATATTATCTGAGTTGCCGAAGGGATTGTTAAACTCTTTGATCATTGCGATCATTCAAGGCTAAACAAAAGGCAAACTTAATGCTAATAAGCATTCTCTTCCAGTCAACCCTGGGAGTAGAGAAAGTATTTCGTTAATTCCATAACGAAAATTAAATTTGCTTTCATTATGACCTTTATTGGACCTATATTGGAGGCAGATTGAGATTGACTCGATGGCGCAGTTGCTAAGTAATCAAAACCACGACCCCCGGCGCCGGGGGGATGCCCAATAGATTATTGTTCTGGATCTGAGTGCTTGTTTCCATGAAGGTTTGACATAAAGCAGGCAGCCGATCGTAAGAGACTTAGCCAAAACCACTTGCAACATGATTCACGTGTTGCTCACCTAGCTGAGATAAGGGCAAGATGATGGTGAATGCCTGCTCTAGTCCACTCCTACTTTTACGAAGTTGGCCAACACACTACATAACGGATCGTCACAAAACTACAGGACTAACGAGTGGAAACTAACATCCACCATACTCATAAAATCTTCCTCCAGCTAATC
The DNA here is from genome assembly GCA_933534255.1 of Iphiclides podalirius. Taxonomy (NCBI): domain Eukaryota; kingdom Metazoa; phylum Arthropoda; class Insecta; order Lepidoptera; family Papilionidae; genus Iphiclides; species Iphiclides podalirius. The sequence goes on from OW152828.1 coordinate 9,201,321, forward strand.
TCTCTCTTAGAGTTTTTTTAGAAACTTCTCAGGAGAAAACTTTCATATTAGATGGAGCGGTACAATACAAATATGGCTCGGCATAGTTCATCGATACCCGTCAACAGGATTTCTATAGCAGATAACATTGAATTTATATTAAAACTGCATTGACAATAACAGAAAATTCTTCACTTAAATCATTGTATACTTTTCGTCAAAAGGCAGTTCAGTCCGGAAAGAGGTGAAATTAAGGGAGGCAACCACCCTGGATTTCTAAGGAAGGCCTACGCGCAGGACCTTCCCCTCTGGTTCGTGAGGGATTTTGTGCCAATTGCACCGGCACAGCATCGCTTGACCGGACCAAGTGCAGTACGTGTTCGAAGAGGAGGCCCAAAATGGCCATAGTCGCGCCGGGGTCAAGGGAGATTTTTTTACGATTGGTAGGTATGCGAAGTCATTACTAAGGTAGAGTCGCGTGGTTGAATTGATTTATATTGGTTATATACCGTCTGTACAAAGGCCATACAGCAGGGGTATGGATGTTTTATCTCATGAAAGTGGGTAAGACATAAGTGATCAAGCTGTTCGCATTAAGGTAAGGTTATACAATTGTAGGGCCACACAGCAGACTTTGCAGTTGCATGAATAGGCAGGTCCGTCCCGGGATGTGAGACAATCTCACAGGAGACCCTGGAATTGTTTTACTTCTGCGGTGAGTTAGGTACGATGGGTCCACTTTATTAAGAAGTGGCAAAGCATCTGCAACTCTATGGGCGTTGCGAATGTCAATAGGCTGCGGTAATCATTTAACATCAGGTGAACCGCCTGGTCGCTTGCCAATTCCTATAAAACAGGTAAATCAATGTTTAGATGTGTTTGATAATGCTGTGTGTAATTAATTAATGTATTGAGTTTCAGTTAATAATAATATTTTAAAAGTGATTTTAATTTTGTGCTGTTTATTATGGAGTCGTCAAATGGTTGCAAATGCTTATCATTTTCTAAAAAAAGAATATTAATTCGCGGATGTCCATTGCAGTAGCGTTGGTGAAAGAGCAAATAATATAAAAATAAGGTAGACATATTGAAGGAAAAAAGACATGTAGCGCACCTTACTTTTATATTCGATTAGGTAGATACAAAATGTATTAAATAGAGTAGAGATCGTAATAAATACTTATTTACTCTATTTTTATATTTTTTTGATTAAGCAGGAACTTTTTTATATTATTATATTATAGAGATAAAACAACACTACCAGTAGCAGCTCTCTTTACATATTATATTGTTCGCAATAAATTTGTTTTAATAAGAACTGTGGGTCTGAGGTTATCTCGCAAATGCTTACATTTTTATCATAATCCGAAGTTGACAATGGGCGGCAACAATTATTTAACATCAGGTGAAAGGCTAGCTCGCTTCTCTCATTAAAAAGACCGTCACACGTCTTTTTAAGGGTATTAAAACGAAAAGTTAAGCTCTCTATAACTTAACGATATTGGCAACAAGTAGCAAAGAAAACTGCGCTTTAATAAATACGAGTGCCGCCATCTAGACTAATAAAGCTACAACTTTTAACTTTCGCGAACAGTTTCACGTTCACCGAAAGTCAAAGAAAATAATATGGCTTTAACGATATAGATGGCGTTTTAAAAAAAAATTATAAAACCCCGAAACAGAAGGCCATGGTTCGTGTCACGATCATTTACATACTTATTTTTTACTTTTTTTCCAGATCATTGCTTTCTTTATTTTTTGTCCATCCAGATGATTTTGTTCTTTTTTCCCTTTTTTTTAAAGTTCTTTTGTGAAAAACACCAGTTCATATTTTCTTATTATTACGTCGGTAAGATCGAAAAATATTATGCATATTTCATTACTCAGTAATTTGTATCTAAATGTAATTTCCAAAATACACCATTTACCAAAAAAAAAACCGAAGCAAAGATTGGTCCTCCAGGTACAAACTATTATGTTTAAATAATTTCTGCATATACACTACAATGACTACAAAGTTAGCTAGCATTATCTTCTTCCTTCGGCCTCTATCCCACCTAGATGGGGTTGGCAATTGAAGCATGTTGTTGATCCGTTCGTTCTAAGTTTTTTACCAGCCGCCTCGCCTGACATCAACCATCCTTGGGAATGAACACCTAGATTCGGAACAATGATATGTGGATCGCACAGGTAGTGTTGGAATCGAACCCACGACCCACAGCACCGAAGCCAAAGTCTTAAAAGCTACGCAAACGATTAATTTTCAATATAGTCACGAGTTACATTTTGAAGATAAATATAAAGAATAATAAAGAAGGAGAGAGACAAGAGAAGACATTGCAAGAACCCTGTTTGGGGAACTATTACAATATCGCAGTATTTACTCGAATACAACACGGTAATTTATAAATACTATTTAAACTAAATTAGTGTAACGAATTCAGTTAACGTAAACTCCGTAACTCTCTGTTTTAGTAGGACCACCCTTATGGTGAAATGCCACGTCCGGCATAAATACCATTTTTTTGTTTTGTTAAAGCTTCCTTCCAAAGTAATTGAGATCACTATCCTACTCCTGCCCTTATCCCGGCTAGTTGGGTTTGGCACAACATGTGAATAGTTGTATGTGGTTTTTTCCGTCATAAAAATCCCTCCTTTTGAACAGACAACCAGATCCGGAACAATTATCACACAAATAGCTGTCCCTTGTGAGAATCGAACCCATGACCCCGGCGCCGAAGCTAATAGCTTAGCAACTACACTACAAGTCATCTTAACATTATTAAATTCAAATATCTTTATTCAACATAGAAGCATTACACTTATTGATTGTCAAAATACTACTCGCGGTTCGGAAAAGGAAAGCCACTGTGACCTGAGAAGGAGCGACGATTGAAACGTATTATAAACGGTTCCGTACCCAAAGGGTAAAACTGGACCCAATTACTAAGACTCCGCTGTCTATCTGTTTGTCTGTCTATCCGTCTGTGTATCAAATCAATATCAATTGAAATTTTCCCAAATGATTTTCTTCTCTTACCACTATAACAACAAATACTAAAAAACAGAATAAAAAAATGTTTAAGTGGGGGCTTTCATCCAAAAAACATGATTTTTTTTACCGTTTTTATAGATAATGGTACGGAACCCATGGTGCGCGAGCCCGACTCGCAATAAATTGTTTTTTTTTTACCATTTTAGACAGTGAAAACGTATTTACGATATATTAAAGGCCTATTGAGAGAGCTTTTAGCGGTTATTTCATTTTCAGAGTGTGTTATCATTAAAATAATCATTAGTTTTTTTACAGTCTTCAACACAAACACAAACGTTCTTTTACAATTTTTTTTTTAATTTAGCAATTGATACATTTTGAACGTTTTTGGTTTTTGGAGGTTTTGTTGTAGAAACGTATACGTTGAAATGTTTACTTATTCTATGCAGTCTAGTTGTAGGATTAATGTATGTTTTGTTCCTTCCTATTATTTATATCAATGACATTACTATGCCTTGAAAATTCATCCTTATTCTTGTGAATATTCATAACATTTTGAAATACAGGGAGATTTTTTGAGAAGTGGAAAGAAAAACAAAGTTTTTTTTTTTCAAAAAAAATGCCATTCTATTCCATAAAAACAGAACGTTTTGACAATGCGGTAGTCATTCATAAATACCTAAATTTAACTGTGCACGAACTTGTGTGAGTGTTAGTTATAAATGATCGCGCGTAAATAAATGAGTTGCGTATAAATCACGCACTTTTTGAGATAAGTTCAAATGAATATAATCAATTACTTACGAGTGATTTTAATCATTTTTATATTAATTAAAATATTTATCATTTTTATATTAAATTATTTATGTCTAGAATGTAATAAAAAAGTAGATACACTTAGAAAAGCCACCCTGTATATACTAAGAAGCAACAGTCAATATCTTTATCTCTTTAAACTAATTTCCTAGTTGTCCTTCGGGGTCCAGGTTATAAACTGCTCCAATTTCCTATCGTTATCCTTTATCTTACTAGTTATCAGAAAACACGAAGCAGTTAAGTTTTCCTATACTTAGGAAAAATCAATACGATTATAAAGAGTGGGTGGTGGTGAAAATGAAATCACATTGGCGTATTAATTTATGCAATATTATCTTAAAGCTTTCTTCACACTAAACCGGTGTAGAGCTAAAAACCCTATTTAAGAGAGTAATAACGATATCCTCCCTATATTATCTTATAAGAATAACATATAATCTGTCAAATATAATAAATAGAAAATAATAAAGTATGTAAATATTTACGAACATACTTACCAGTCTGTTCACTTCCCCCACCATGGTAGGTCATTGGTCAGAATCTCTTAAAACACAGTAACACATTTTTTATGACACTTAAAGTCACAAAAATTATTTTGGGACAGAACGCTAAGCTTTCAAACGATGTACGCACCTGCAATAACAAAGTCCATCAAAAGAGAAAGAAAATTGTCCGATCAATCTTTTTAATTTTCATTTTGCTCGTCTCTATGAACGAGCTATAAGATCTACCATAATATTATTATATAAAAATAAAAAACCGTGCAAGTGTTAGTGGAACTCGTACGCCGAGGGTTCCCTACATATCTATTATACCGCCATAATATAGTTGGTAAGTAATCACCACCGATATTCTCAGGAACGGGTGGACCTAGCAAGTTGAAATTTAAACCAGATAATGAGGTGTTTAAAACTTAAGGTCCTGAGTCTACAACATAAAAAATTTCATGATTTGCCAAATTTCGTTATTCTAGGATTTTAAGGGAACTACCATATAGGTTTTCTACCCAAAACCTATAGGGTACTTCCATTGGCAACTACTACTTTAGTAAAGGGCAAGTAAAGGGAAAATAACAAAAAATCTTTATCTGTGGTAGGGCCACGCAGCAGCCTCGGCTGTTGCATGAATGGGCAGGCTCGTCCGGGTAAGTACCACGACCTCACAGAAGACCGGCGTAAAGTGGAAATATAATAAATATTATCGACTCAGGATTTTTGTATAGAAATCTTAGTACCTGTACCTGATATAAATTTCAACTTGCTAGGTCCACCCACTGAGAAAATAGGTAGTGACACACGAGCTGACATAGGGACAAGAGAGTGATCTTATAAGGATTCCTTTTTTTACTTTTTAAGGTACGGAACCCATTTTATTACTTACATCGTCGTCGAAAAATAACAAAGTTCATTAAAAACTGAATTACCGTAAACATTAACAATGCCAGAAAAATGTTATACAAATAGGAATTATGATAAAAGAAGTTCTGCAGTAACATACTATATATGATGAATATAGGCTTTGATATGATTCGGTATTTGACGACATCATTTGATTTACTTCTTTCTAAGCTCAATCTTAAAATATATGGTATATTTTCTTCAAAAGAAATGCAGTGTGTTGGAACCCTTGCTCTCTGATAGAGTTATTTGTCAACAACTTGCTTCCCCGGAGGTTATATTTAGAATGAAGGTCGCTGTTCGGTTCTCATTAAACAAATGCCTGTTAAGGTGCAACAGTATGACTACTGTTGAATATTAATCAGCACCCTCGCATCTCAATGGGGGTATAAAATGCGTATAAATCACACGTATTTGCACATTCGACAAAGTGTTTTCGACACGGCTCACCGATAGAAAACAGCAAAGGTGAGTTTTAATAAAGTGTCGGTAATAGCGCAAGTGTACCATCATCTACCTTTTTTATGTATGTGGCAAGCAAGCTACCGGACCTAACTCACCAGATTTCATTGAAAGTTTAACACATTCGCTTTATGCCGGTCTACAACGATGTCGTGGTTCCTCCCTGGAAGAACCTTCCGATTCGTGCAAAGACTGTTGCGTGGCCCAACCACGGCTAAAAACTACCTGGGTCAAATTTGGTGTTATTTTACACACGCTTTTCAGAAGTTCTTGTATAATAAGGTCTTCCTTTAATATTTAATATTTATGATTTTTCAATTAGTTCCACACTACTTTTTAAATTCCTCATGATAACTCAAATGAAAAACAAGGCGTTTTTCGTTTCGTTTATTTGAGTTATTGTTTATGTGTGCAGAACTAAGGAAAATATAATTTTCAATCACGTATAATCCATTTGATAAGTGTTCAATGATTTCAGATGCTTCGCAAAATTCTTGCCATTATCGTCGTGTCCCTTGCGATTTCGACTTGCTGTGCCCACATAGGAGGCCATATATCTCTTCAGGACGTTAAGGATATAAAGCCGCAAAAGTTCTGCGGACCACAGCTGGCCAATACTCTTGCTCTAGTGTGTTACGAAGAAAACGCCGGCGTTGGGAAGCGGTCTGGATACAAATCGATCTACAGTAAGTAACAGTACACTCAATTTATATCATAGTATCTAGAACTGGATACAAAAGGGTAAGTATCGCTTTAATAAAGAATGAATGATAGAAGCCAACGACCCGTGGTGGGTTGTTCGTAATGATACTTAATGCTTGTTAAAATTAAGTAACTGGATACGTACTATTTATCAATCGCTGCACACTGGTACAGAGAGTATTTCGCTCTGTCTTCCCACTCATAGGCAAATAGCAATCGAAAGAAATAATGTTTCATTATTTCTATCTGTTTGATTAAATAATAAAATGCAAAAAAAATCTCACTAGACACAATATATATAAATATAAATATATATAAATATATATAAATATATATATATATATTGTATATATATATATATATATTATATGTAAGAAAAAGTACGAAAAGATTGTCGCCGCTGTGGCTATCAGCCGTTTAGCTCAGTGGCTAGAGCGTCAGGCCGCGAATGCCGAAGACGTGGGTTCGATTACCACAGCGGCGACAATCTTTTCGTACTTTTTCTACATGTTTTAATAGTTAGTATAATATTAAATTAATTATACACCTAAAATGTAATCCAAAACTGCAGTAAAATTCTATATAGAAATCAGACCGTCTACGTGCAGTGCGGTGCTATTATGGCTCACTCGCTCTTTATGTCCATTTATATGTGTCTAATGAAATGTATGTTTGTATGTATGTTTAATGTATGTTTTTTTATTATTTTTAAACAAATAAAATTACATTTATTTACGGTTATTGTTCACAGACTCAATAATGCCCTCATTGTACAAGGAGCAAGAAATACCGTATTGGCCATGGCTGTCGGCTGAAAAGGCAAGAAGCTTGGGCTTGCCATCTCGAGGCAAACGCTACGTAGGCGTGGTGGACGAATGCTGTTTCAAAGCCTGCAGTATCGATGAACTCATGTCCTATTGTTAGATTATCAGAATTCTCGTAATTATAAATCTCTAGTCGGCATATTTTCTAGTCATAGATTTAATCGCAGCTAGTATAAATTGGATACTCTTTTATTTCTTTCTTTATAATGTAAATATAACTAGTTAGTTTTCTTTGTATTTTCTATTAACAAAAATATATAATATTTGGCACATAATGTTTATATTTATTAAAAACCGAATAAAATTTCTATTCCAATCTATCTTGCCCAGAGGTCAAATTTTAATAAGTAGAAGTAAACAAGAACATGGTAAACGAGCGATTAGTCTCCTCAAGTGACAAGTCTGGCCGTGGTCACTTCTAAATTTAACACGACTAGTCAAATTCCACTGTTGAAAAAAATTTAGACTACACTAATTCTTTAGCAAAATTTGATTGTGAATTCTATCCGCTAAAATTGCCCCTCCACTCAAACGTTTTCACGAGCTGCCAAGTTTCGAACTTGCACCTTCTGAATAACCACAAGTTTGGCGGGTGATATCCTCCCCGCTCGAAAATCTACACATTTCGTTTTAATTGTATTTCTGGCAACACTTGGCGCCATCTAGTGTTAGAAATTACATTTCAAGATGGTCAAGATATAATGTATAATTGTTTTGTTGACCCATCCCTAACTACTGCGAAAACCTCTTTTTTTTTTGTAATTTTGTTTTTTGCTCCAGTCTCTATTATTTATTATAGTGTAACCTTTTTTGTATTGGACAAAATACACAATGATGCCGAATATGCCATTAACAACGTATCGCTCCAGTCTCTTCCCTAATAGGAAATCCCAGACATACCAAGATCACATCCATCACATCCCACAGCTGTTCTGATTCTCTCGTGTTTGTTTTGTAAGTCGAAGGTCTTAGCAGAGATTTCGACTTTCCGCTACTCCACTGCATGCAACAAAACATATAACTCCCTTTCCACACGACGATATTAACCATGTTCATTAATCTGGTCCAGTAATGGCCTCTGTGTCAGCTTTACTGGGTCTCTTCGCGAGTACTCTTTAGTACCAAATAAAACGCCATTGATTTTCGAATGCTTTATTAAAAAACGAGATTATTCACTGTATAAAATCTTAAAATATGGTGTATGACGTAGGTGGACATAATATAAATTATTTTTAAGAAAATTAAACACTCATAATTTTAATTTACACTTAATAAATTATAAACTTGTACCAGATAGTCAAATTGAATTAAAGCTGAATTCTCAGATAATTGATATAAATGGAACTGTCACAATACACTGAATATGGTAAAGATTAATCATATAAGAATTATCTTCATTTTTCATACAAAATTGCAGATTTTTTTTAAAGTAACAAAACTGTGTACACAGTAACACTATAACTCAAGAGAAAGGTTATTTCGAAGGAAAAAAAATTTTTTTTTAAATAAATCCTTATAAGTAATTCTTTAAAGATTTATTAAATTCGAAAGAATTACTTAAAAAAAAGAAGAATAATTAAATCTTCACGGATAGTTACTAAATCTAATATCTCTCTTACATGCTCCAATATTGATAATTTATGCCTAAGTAAGGCAACAAAATAAAAGCTTGCTTCAGTTTACATTGTAATTGCTAATATCATTAGCCTTAAATTAAATTCTTAATTCTATTACGAGTTTAGCGTGACGTACTTTCACTTCTTAAAATAAAACACCGTAGCGAAAAGAGGGCACCCGCCCTTTATGAATCTTAACTCAGGTCTTAAACAAGTAAGTCACTAATAAACCATTTCTTGTTAATGGTCATAGTATTTGATTATATACCTGACAATATATATTAATAATACAAGTATATAATCAGAGGTCACAATATACTTACTACACTGAAAAATAAAAGGAAAATATTTACAAACGAAATCGCACAATTTTAATTAAACTAACGCCTATTATTTAATATTCGATACTCGAGTCACGATTAAACTTTACGAATACCTTATTTTGGTACCCCTGTCAAAAATAAAACTGGACAAAATAAACCCTTTTATAAAAATATCAGTTATTTTTTTTTTTCATCCTCTGTAATTTTTTATGATTTTCAAATGAAACACTCCAATTTACTTAAACATTATTTTTCATATGACTACACAACCTAAGTTTTATTTTAAATACATTTGTCATGAAAGTTTAAACTTTGCTAAGTTACAAACACTACCGCCCGGTTTCTGAAACACTGATCATATAAATTAACTAATCAGCTCTCAAATGGCTTTTCAAATGTCATTTCAGTTGGCAAAAAGATGGTTAAACCCTTTGAATTGAACAGCTGATTAGTTAACTTCTCTGATGATCAGTGTTTCAGAAACCAGGCATAAATCTAACACTGATATAAATATGTAGGTATAATACAATTTATCCTTTAATATAAAATTTTTATGCAAATTTATATATGTTCTTTTGTTTTCTAAGGAAAAATGCAATTACACATGATTCAAATTAGTCTGAAATAAGAATGTGATAAGTATTTAGGTTCGAAATTGATATACATAATCACTTATCACGTGAAAAATCAGCTATGATAAAGCTCCAGCTTGATATATGTCTTTGAAGGGTCAAATCTCTGATTTGGACATGGTCTAAATATTCCTATTACATAAATAACTATAAAGTTGGCAAATTGTTGATTCAAATATTTAAAACCATCAATTCAAATGAAAATGCAACTAAAAACTTAAATAAAACCATTATTAAATATAATAAAGGACACACCAAAAAATATTAACCCTAGTAGTACAAATAAAAGCAGAAGTAATATAATCATGTCAGCAATAAGTTTGTTTCCCGTATTGTAACTTGCTGTAAGAATTAAGATTCATGTATAAAGTTTGAAAAAGCTTTTTCTAATTGCACATATAACATTTTATAAATAATATTTTTTGACATTTTAAGTCCTAATTATAAAACTAGTTGTAACATATTGAACTTAACACATTAATCACCTTTCTAACATTTTCCTTTTATTCTACCACCAAATCAAATTCGTCAATATCTTCACACATTGAGTTAAAACCGGCTGCCCATGCCTCCACTTCTTTTTCCTAAAAAAAAAAAAAGGCACAAATTATTTATATAACTTCAACTTGGCAGAATAATTCACAACTCTACATGAGACTTCACATTATTAAGGAAAGGATTAAATGAATAAAGTATTAGATAGCGCAATTAACAAATAAATAATTGTGAAGAAACAAAACCGTTATGGTTCCTAGAAATATGATAGTGTTTATGTGCTAGCTAAATAAAACAATTCACAAAATTGGTGTAACTTCCTTGCTTATTTTTTTCATATAATTGGCCTCTTCACATTTCCTGCTATTACATCATGAAAAAAATTCATATGTAGTAATGTAAAATTTCTTAGGTTACACACATTTCAGTAGTTTGGAGTTTGAACTCAAAGCAATTTGGTGCAATGGTATTTGGCAAGATGACTACTTAAGCTATACAATAGCTGTATCTAGTAGAATAAAGCATATAAATGCTCAGATATGTAAAAAAAATGGTACAGTATAATTGATTAGTTAAAACTCTCAGTAACCTGTCTGTGTTATGGACCATAGAATATTTAATACTTTTATTAAATAAATATGTAATAAATTTTTAATTTTAAACCGCACCTCTTTTTTTGAGAGCAGCTTCTTTGATTTCTTCTTGTTTCTTGTTTTCTTAGGCTTCATCATGGGTATGTTAAAAGTAAGGTCCTGTAAGTCATCCTCCTCTGCACTAGATGCATTATTATCAATGACATCACTGTCTTGACTGTCACTGGATACTGAATTTTGTCGGAATGCAACCCTCTTTTGTTTAACATAGCTTTTTCTTGGTGGCTGTAATGATTAACAAGGTATTGTATAAAGCTGCAAGCTACAGCAACACAAAATAAACCTAATTGTGTTAGAGGGATAAGTTTTTTTGTCTAAAATAATTATTATTTAGTATAATTAAAGCTTCTGGTTTTAAATGTTCAAAATCTGATTATTATAAATATGAAAAGCAATTGTTTTGTTATAAGGCAAACAAAGTAAAGTATTTTTTTTATTAAATTGACATTTCTTACTTTCACATGATGTACAACTTCAAGATCTTCAAATAAATGCACAGACTGTGAGTCTTCTTGGCTGATGTTAGCACAATCAGATATAACAGCATTGTTAATATCATTTCCTATTTCAGAATTGCAGTCATCAGTTTTCTCTGGGAAGCTTTCAGTGACTTTATCATTCAAAATGTTGTTAACATTTGTCTTTTTATTTTTCTTACCATTTTCACTTATAAATCTAGGAATTCCAGATTGCTGTTTTTGAACATTTAATTCTTGCAAAATAGCCCTAGAACGGGGCCTTAAAGCCCTTTTACGTTGTTTGTCAAATTTTTTGTGAGGTGAAATATTTTCCTGATTGTGTCCTTCACTTTCATCAAACCCAAAATATGTAATATTTTTGTCCCTCTTTTCATGCATCTCCACAGAGTTTTCCTTGTCACTTATAGACATGTTTTCTGTGCTACTGGTGACATTTTCCAAAGACTTGTTCTTACTGGGTGTAACACTTTCTCTTACCACACCCATTGCAATTTGCTTCTCTGGAGTGACATTGTCGTTAATTGAAATATTTGAGATATCTTCAAAAATTGTATTCCCTTTTACTGGTGTTGATTTTAATTTAGATTTTTTGTTTGCACTTTTCTCTGCTACTTCTTTGATAAAAGAAATTATGCTTGTCTGCTTTAACTTTGATGTATTATCATTTTCAACAATTTCTGGTAATGCCGTGTTTTCTTCATCATGTACTATATTTGTGTAAACATGTTTCTTTTTATCACCGTGAATAATAAAAGAGCTTTCAAACGCTGGGGTCATATTAGGTTTGACATATGTGTTTGCTTGCCATTTTATTGGTAGCTGTCCAAATTCAACCCTCCACGGTGTTGATAATGGGTTTCTTGTAGACACATTCATGCTACTGCTAGCTGCTGGGTTTTCATCAAAGAAACTTAGGTCATCTTGTAGATTCAATGGGTCATTACTTTTTCTTATCTCTTCAAAGTGGCTAATTCCATTTCTAGGTTCAGATGGAAACCTATCAACTATAGGGGAATTTATAGGTGAGTAGTTGATGTCATTATTTTCATTGCTTACTGATTCATGGTTAACAATTATATCTTCAACATGGAAAGAGTTGTAATTTTTCTGTGTGATATTTTGCTCTGTATTCATAACTTGATGTTCAGCATTACAATTTAGTTCTTGTTCAACAGTCTGCATTTTATTTTTTTCATTTATTTCATTAGTTTTAGCAACATCATTGCATTGTTTTTGTTTCAATGCTGTCTCTGGCTGTGTTTTAACCTTAGTTTTTGAGGACAAAACATTCTTCAAGATAGCTAGAGACTTTGCAACATTTTTATTATAATTATTTGTAAAAACTGGTTGCTTTTTATCTTGTTTTTTATGAACAATCCTTCTGCGCTTCTTCTTTTGAGGAGGAGGTTCCTCTGTAGGATCGTAAGTGAACTCATATACATCAAGATTACTTGCATCTCTTTTGTTTGATTTTTTATTATTATCAAATACTTTAAATGAATATTCTTTTTCGATGAACCTATTACCTTTTTTGACTTTTTGGTTTTTATTAGTAAAGGAAGGTGACTTGTCACATAGATTTTTGTCTTTAGTCAATACATTTGCATTATTGTTTGTATCTGCCTTGTTTTTCTGTACAACAGTAGTTTCTGTGTGATCTTTTTGCTTTTTTTGGAAGCCCCTTTTAGGGTGTGACAAGGTAACTGGCTGAGCTTTTCCTGTTTGTAACTTTTTGATAGATGTATCTTCATTTTTGCTATCAATTAATATAGTCTGTATCAAATTTTCTTTGTTAGTGCCTGCTGTTTGAAGTCTCCTCAAATTTCTCTTGCTAACTACCTTCTCCTTAACAGTGTTATTTTTTTTAGATACATTTATAGATCCCTTGATTTGTGCTATTGGGGTACTGGCTTGAATTGGTTGTACTGGAACATATTTATTAGGGCTAACTGAGTGATCTTCAAATTTAGAGGGAAGTCGACAGATTCTTTTAGGACGGCAATCAGCTATACTTTTTTCCAGGAGGTTTTCTTGTGATTTTTGTAACGGACTTAGCAAAACCACCGGATTTGTCTCATTCGTGTTAAGATTATCATTCTCTCCTAGATTTACACACTTATTTAGATTAAGTAAAACATGATTGTCAACGAAACGTTCTGGAAGCTTTCTCTTGCGACGTGTTTGCACTATATTCTGTTCTTCAGTCTTGTAAGAGACATGTGTAAGTGGACAGGATGTTTTTCTTGTATAATTGACAAACTTAGGAGAAGTCAAAGAAACATTATCGTCTGACGCAGAATTGGTTTTATCTGCTAAAGCTTTTCTTGGAGCTGTAGAACTTTTATGAACAATTTTTGATTTTGATGTAACTTTAACACAAACGTTTTCCTTAGCAGTTTTACTATTTTTTACTCTCGTACATTTGGGCGGCATGACGCGTAGTAGTTTTAACTAGTCAAAGTATTCTTAAATTATATTAAACGCAGAACACATAAACTTCATTAAGAACTAAAACACTTATTTACTAGGCTTATTCACAATTCATACATAGATCTTCTAAATAATGAGCTGTGGGTAAACTATAAGTTTTGTTTTTGCAACTTTCGCTCGTTTTTTGAGTTTGACAAACAACTGACATTAGGCTAGGCAATCTTGGCATGCTGAAATATCGATATTTTCAGCCAATATATTTGGGTCCCATTTTTCGATATATTGAAACAAAATATTCAACATCGAAAATCGTAAAAAAAAACGTAACGTAATTTTTAGGGTTTAAACACTGTTTTAACAACTTTACCTCATGAACCGTGTTAGTAAGGCAGTTAAAATTTTCACCGATTATTTATTTCTGTTGCCGCTACAACAAGAAATACTAAAAAAAATATTTAAGTGGAGCTCCCATACAACAGACATAATTCTTTAGCCGTTTTTATAAACAATGGTATGGAACACTTCGTGCGCGAGTCCGACTCGCTCTTGTTGAGTTATCCAACAAATTCGAATCCGGCGCAGACTTTTTTTGGACGACGGGGTTTCTAGGACGTAAAGAAACCAAAATTGACAATTCTAGGTCAACTAGAAGTATCCTAAAGGTTTTGGGTCGAAAACTTTTATAGTAGTTCCCGTTGATAAAGGTAAATTTTGGTACTTACAAGTTTTTGCAAATATTTAAATTTGCCCATATCTTTTTATCGTGTTGAGTCAGGATCTCAGTGTCTGGTATAAATTTCAACTGGCTAGGTGATTATTTAACAATTTTATAATGGTGGTAAAATGGGTAGGTGGAGCCCTCACTGTACGAGTTTGACTGGCACTTGACCGCTTTTTTATGTGACAATGTGGCAAGCGAGCTGGTGTTTCACATGATGTTCAGTTATAACCGCCACGCATGAACATTTGCAACACCCGTAGGATTTCAGATGCGTTGCAACTTTTTAATAAGTGGGCCCCAGCTACCTCACCATACGAATCGCAGAAGTATAACACTTTCAGTTCCTACCGGGCCTCTGTGAGGTCGTGGTACTTCCCCGTATGTACCTGGAAAATTCAGAAAAATTAAAAAAGTTGAACATCAGGTATTGAAGTTGAAAATTTTAGTACTTACAAGTTATTGTGAAAATATAAATTTTCCCATATCTTTTTATTTTGTTGATTCAGGACCTTGATTTTTATGCTCATAATAGGGAGTATAGACGTCAATAAAAAAAATTAAATTAATAGCCTGTACATATCCTACTGCTGAGCTAAGGCCTCCTCTGTACAGAGGGTATCAGGGCATCGGGTTCCTCACGGTGTTTTCCTTCACCGCTAAGCACGTGATATGTGGTTTCAGCACTGGGGATCAAACTCAGGTTGCTCGAATATATTGAATTAAAGGCAAGCGCCCGGACACTGAGCTATCACGGATCTATAGACCCCAGTATTTGGTATAAATTTCAACTTGCTAGGTCCATCCGTTCCTCATAAAATCGGTGGTGACACACGGACAGACAGACGGACAAGAGAATGTTCTTATAAGGGTTCCTTTTTTCCCTTTCAAGGTACTGAGCCCTAAAAAATATGACGTGATTTTGTACGTGTAACTCATAGCAATTTTTTTTTCTTTCGTTGAAAAGTAATCTTCCCGAAATAATAAGCCCATTAATTCGAAAAAATATATCGATGCATCATTAAACATCGAGAAAGTAAACGATATTTTCAATTAATCGATGTCTGTCGAGCTCGGTTGGTGCCAAAGATCATAAACTTACGAAGTAAGTGTAAGGTCTTTGGTTGGTACTTAATACTAGGGATGAGTAAGTAAAGAAAACATATCAATATGTATCTATAATTATTGAGTGAAAAAAAACCGATATATCGCCAGTTTTCGCATGATTATTCATACATATTTCCAATTGTGTAATAAAGTTCGCGCGTGAGAAATTATACTTCTTTGGTATCATTAAAAATACTTTTTAATTGCATGCAAATAATTAATTACAATAAAATAATAAAAAGAATGGAAAAGGATATAAATTATAAAAATAATAAAACTATGAAAGCGCCATGTACATTCTTTACTGTGAAATGTAACGGGCGAATGTGATTAAGAAGATGATGCCATCAATAACAAGCGGTTTAGCGGGCAGCTTCAAAGATGTTACTTTTGTGTTACAGATGTGCGCGCATTTTAAAATTTCACTCTCATAACTTTTTCATAACGCGCCTAAAGCAGTGGTGAAGTTGCGTTCAACAATACATCGAAATTGATACGAATTCGATACTCTAAAATAAATATCCAATATCGATACATCGTGATTAAAAATATTGTTGATATATACCGATAATTGTATGGAAAAATATCGATATTTTGATGCATCGATGTTTTTTGCCCATGCCTACTTGATACTTGATTTGATACCCGATAAACTGTCCGAGTCCGTTAACTTTTTAAATGTTTGTACTTACCTAATTCTTGGTTTGTATTTTGTTGCATTTCATTTGTTTAATTTTATGTGAAGTGAGTATTAATTTTAAATTGAAGTAATAAATTATTAATTCATCGCTTCTTTCGTGCAACAAATAGAAGTTCAGTTATAATAAACCTTAATTAAGTTTAGTATTGATTGAATACATGTTTGAAAAAACGCTCTTGAAAATTATCTTTACAAGTAAAGCTACAGTTACTGTTTTCATGTGTAATGTAAAAGCCATTAACCGACAAAACAAAAATATTGAAACTTCAAGATTTTTGGCAGTTAGTATATGAATATGAGAAAGAAGTAATAAATTGATCCCCGGAAGCTAGGGCCCATTTTAATAAACTGAACAGAATAATTTAAAATTAATGAAAATGGTGGACGGTGAGAATAATAAAAGTACTCTAGATACCGTACAAGTTGCTCTGCGAATCAGGCCTCTTATGCAGCAAGAAATTGAACGTGGGTGTGATGAGTGCATTGACGTCGTTTCTGGAGAGCAGCAAGTTCAAATCAAAGATCTCGCCTTCACATATAATTACGTATTTGCACAACATATAACACAACAGGAGTTTTATGACACTGCAGTCAAAGGTCTCATAGGAAAATTGTTTCAAGGTATGTTCATTTAAATTTTATATTCCAATGTTGTTTTTATTTTATTCATTCACAACAATGGTGTTAGCTTTGTCATCATGTTTGTAATTTATTTGCAGGATACAATGTTACAATACTTGCCTATGGACAAACTGGATCTGGGAAGACTTATACAATGGGTACAAATTATTCGGGTTCCGATGGTGATTCAACAAAACTTGGTATGTTCAAACTATTCAACATTTGTTTTGGGCATAATTTTGAATTCAGTTGTTAATATGGTTTGTTAATTAAAAACATTACTTCACTCTTCCAAAGAAAGAGAAAAATGTTGAAAATTATTTAAATTATAAAAGCTGCTATATGTACTCATAAAGTTAATACTACAATTTTTTTATACTGCAATAAAAAAAATATATTTTCAGGTGTGATACCACAGGCAGTGGCTGACATATTTGATTTTATTGAAACTCATGAAGATAAATTCATTTTCAAAGTAACTGTCTCCTTCATGGAGCTTTATCAGGAACAGTGTTATGACTTACTATCGGGCAAGGAAAGAGCCCACAGTATAATAGAGATCAGGGAAGATATCAACAAAGGTGTCCACTTGCCTGGTAAGCTGTTCTGTTGATAATTTTACTATTTGTTAATCAGATTTACAAAATTTATAGGAACACTGAAATATTTATGTCACATTTTTATTCATATTTTTGAGTACTTATATGTATCAATAATTTGATGACCCGAATGGCGTAGTGGGTAGTGTACTTGCCTCCTGCGCCAGAGGGTGTGGGTTCGATCCCCACTACTGAAAAAATATTGTGTGATGAACATAGAGTTTTTCCAGTGTCTAGTTATATATGTATAATATGTATTTATTTACAAACGAAAAGTATGTTTAAGTATGTTTATCAGTTATCTAGTACCCATAGTACAAAGCATTGCTTAGATTGGAACTAGAGAATGTTGTTTAAAAATTTGTCCTAAAATATTTATTTAATTCAGTTTCTATTAATTTGTTAGTTGAGTAAGTATGCTTATGACTATTTGATTTTAGGTATCACAGAACTACCTGTAACCTCTACCATGGAAACAATGATGGTATTGGAGAAAGGGTCCATTGGGCGAGTGACCGGCTCAACGGCTATGAACCAAGCTTCAAGTAGAAGCCATGCTGTTTTTACAATTGTCATAGCTAAGGAAAGTCGTACTGATAAGTAAGCAAAATTAGTTATTAGAAACTTACTACAAGCTTAGTATTTAAGGATTATTTTAAGTTCATATTACTTGTCATGGTATTTTTGCTTCCAATTGTCCTATATTCCTTTAAAATATTCTTAAAGCAATGGACATGTCCAATCCGTTAGTGGTAGGTGCCGTCACCTACAGACCCCTAGGTACGATCCGCCGCAAATGGGCAGACCACGACATGCCCTTGATTTCCTTGACGATGAGACGACTATCGTCATCGACAGGATGAAACAATTACGCAAACCCATGAAAACATACCGCACTCGCTGCCGAGTACGGCAATCATATACTAAGTTCCGCCACGTACCTGGCAGGTTTTCCCCTGTTAATGATAGAAGCATTGCTGGAGTTTCTTCCGCCACTTCTTCCTTCACTAATGATAGCTTTAGAAATTCTCCGAATCACACTATAGCTACCGATCGAAGTCCGCTCCTCTCGGGCACCCTCCAATCGGAATCCTTAACGGGTATTGAGTGACAGCCCAAGCCGAGGTCCCCTCTCGGGGGCCCTTGAGCCTAGTCACTCCATGGAGTGTTTGCCAAAGCGCCCTTAGAGCTTGGTGTCCTTCCAAAACGTTGAGAATAATAATATCGTGACAGCCCAAGCCGAGACTCCCTTGGGAGGTCTCGAGCTTAGTCCGTAGGCCTCTAAAACCAACAGTGGTTGATCTAATAAAGTAGCCAATTAAGTGTATTGTATTATTTAGAACTTATTTCGCTCCAGCACTGAAATATTAGTTATGTTATGTTTACACAATCTTCATAATATCAATTGCATGTACAGTATAGATTTCTTGCAACCAATGCTACGAACAGTGGGAACTGCTTGAACCTCAAAATCTTCCAGTCAACCTCAAGTGTTCCTTTATTCTGTTTCTATTACACATAATATTCAACAGGAATATTGCAACTACTTCCAAGTTCCACTTGGTGGATCTAGCGGGTTCAGAGCGAATAAAAAAGACGAAAGCGAGTGGTGAAAGGCTAAAAGAGGGTGTTAAGATAAATCAAGGCCTGCTCGCACTTGGCAACGTCATATCGGCACTTGGTGATGGGACCAACAGGAGTTTCATCAGTTACAGAGATAGCAAACTTACTCGTCTACTACAAGGTAAATAAACGATTATTTCACAAATTTATGATATTTTATAGATGATTTTATTTTCACGTCTAGCGACTAAAACTGCACACATCAGTCCGCATTTAATTGACTTGAGTGTTTTTTTTTTTCATGTGAAAAGTTTGTTACCTCACTCACCAGACAATACGCAAGAGGTTAATGCTAAAAATTCTCTTTTCGGTTTTTTAGGGGTTTTTATTATTCGCCAGTGTCCACGTAAATATAGGAAAATATTCAATAGCAGAGGCATAAGAGATCATATAAGGGAATTAAAATTAAAATAAGAAAAAAAAATGGTCTTCTGTAGCCATGGTAACTCCCCCAGGTTAGCCTTCCCATTTGAGCTACAACAGCATTGGCTCTATACCGTCATAGCTCGGTCGCCGGTGATCGACTTGCCACCTTGTATCTGTATTTTGTGTGGAAGGGGTTGGGTAGTAAGTCCCAACTACCACTACGACCTAGAACTATAATAGACCCTTCGAAAACATTGCCCCCTTTTTGTAGGATAACTATGTCCTGTGTTGTAAAGACGTTTTGCATACATAAATTTCACGTGTACAAACACTCAGATCTAGAAGAATTATCTGTGGGTCACACAAATAGTTGTCTCGTATGGGATATCGAACCCAAGACACGCGACGCCGAAGCCACTACAACTGCGCCACGGAGTCATCAAAGTAAAAGTGCCTTTCCCCCCATATTTAATTTACAGACAGTCTCGGGGGAAACTCCTTAACGCTGATGGTAGCATGCGTGAGTCCGGCCGACTATAACTTAGACGAGACCGTTTCGACCCTGAGGTATGCCGATCGCGCGCGTCGAATCCGCAACAAGCCCATCATAAACCAAGACGCGAAGGCTGCCGAGATTGTGAGGTAATAAATTCTGTTACATAGGTACTCATGGAAGGGATGAAAAAAAATGAGAGCGTAATCTGAGTAATCTTTCAATGCGGTTGAAGTAAAACTAAAAAAAAAAACTTTAAAATAATTAATTTAATAATTGTTCACATACGGCTCAAATATTTAAAAATCGGATGCTATATAAATGATGCGTCATCGCCGTCGCCATCGTCTTAGTCGCGCCTAAATAAGTTTTACTTAAAAAATAGATAACATTTATTTACCCAATAGCTTACGTGTTGCATCTCGTGATATCTTTCAGATTGAACAACTTGGTCAATGAACTGAGACTGCAATTATTGGGGAAACTACCGACGATATGTGAAGAGAGCAATGAGAAGTTACAAGACGAGCTTGAGAGGGAGAAAGCGAAATACGCGGAGTTATTGAAGAAACACAAGCAAGTGACCGAGCACCTGAGCAATATGTTGATTGAGAACACCAATTTGTGCGAAAAGGCACTCTTGGCGGAGGCCGCAAAGGACAAAATCGAGCGAAAGTTAAACGAGCTCACGGAGCAGTGCAATCAGACGATAGAGAATTTGAACACCACTGACAAAGCCCCAGACGAGGAACGTAGGAACAGCGTCGTCGATTATCTGAAGGAAATCAAGTCTAGATTGGAGGATCTGCAATCAGTTAATATGAAGACCAATGAAGAGTTGATCGACCATGAGATTAAGTTGTCATTTGTAAACGAGGACAGTGAAACTGACAAAGTGGATGAGGAGCTACTTCTGAACGAAGATCAAGCAGTGATGGAGGAGGAGAAACGGGCGATGGGCCAGGTAATGCACAGTAATATTACTGATGGTTTTGCCATGGATGCTTGTTACATTCTACGCGCGGTATTTGGCGCAATCACTGTCCCGTTTCCTTTTAATTGAATGGTTGTAGTCACTTTATCTGAATATAAAGTCAGTTTCTCTGAATTCTAGGTTGCATTGAACCAAGAATTGCAGGAGTTGAACCGGGCCATGGCTATTAAGGCCTCTGTCGTCCAAGCGATCCTGGCCAACAACAAAGAGATGCTAGATAGCCACAATAACCTGAAAGAGAATGAGGAGAAGATCGCGCACTTGGAAAAGGAGCGGGATGAGCTTATGCAACAGTTGAAACAGACTAAGGTATATTATGAATGACGGTCATGACTATTCATTTGATTTTTTATCCGAATTAAATTCATACCCATATATTTCTCAAGAGTCGTCATAACTTTAGAAAATATTTTTTTTTTATCTTTTCGTCTATTTCAATTATTTCATATTTAATTGGAGCAAAAAAAACATACTCACATTTGGGTACATACAAACTTGTTCTCTTTTTATGCATTCAGGCTTAAAATATTTCAGTTTTTAAATCTTTGTCTTGACGGCGTCTAATCTAATAATATGAACTTATTATTCAACTCTAAAATAGTCGCTGTGAAACAAGGTAGATTCATGGGCCATAAAATACCGACACGATAATGTCCTTGCCGTTGAAATGTCAAAAATCTTAGGATAATTTTTTTATTTTGAAATGAAACTTTGAAATATGAACTTTTATATATGAATGATTTAAAACTTTCGTCGCAGCAAGATTACAATCGGCCGCTTAGCTTAGTTGGTCGTCTTCGGGTTTCGTGCCCAGACGCTTTAAAGTCTTTGTTAATTCGCCTACAAGAATTCACAATGAAAATTTCAAAAATCTTAATGAAACGACCCATGTCATCTATGAAGACCCATTTCTGATTTGCTCTCACGGCTCCAACAGAGTAAGGACCCATCACACGAGGAGCGTCGCACCAAAGTGTCCGCTCTGGAGGCGGAGATATCGGAGCTGAAGAAGAAATGCCAGCAGCAGGCGAACATCATCAAGACGAAAGAGAAGAACGAGGCCAAGATCGCATCGCTCAATGCCGAACTGCGGGCTATGAAAGCGACTAAGGTGAGATTGAAACGCATGGGCAATTTTGAACACCATCATGTTAAGATAGGGCTTTTTTTAAGTCTTCTTAATAATGTATTATATAGGTACGTATTACTTTTTGATCGTCATATGTTCAGTCTTCAACTGATTTCGAAAACCGTGTCTATTTTGAAAAGACCTAGAGATTTTACTCACTGCATTTATTAATAAACCTCAATCATTAAATTTTTTAATTTTAGTTCCAGTCTGCTTTTAAGATGAAAATTAAAATGTCTAGTTCTATAGTTTTCTAACAAAAATGTCACTATTAATTTGATTTATTTAAAACAAATGAAATATCTTTATTCCACAGTAGTATTACACTCGCTTATTGATGGTACTGTACTTAGAAGAACCAGCAAAAGAAATTCAGCAGGCTTTTTTTAAATTTTGTTATTATCTAAACAGTTTGACAGGAAATTATTAGAAATACAATATAAGAACTCTGAAGAGCCTGTATTGTCCAACCGACTGCGTTCCAATGTCCTATGCGTCTGTTTTCAGGTGAAAATAATCAAGCAAATGCGCGAGGAGAGCGAGAAGTTCCGCAAATGGAAGGCGGACAACGAGCGCGCCATGCTGCGGCTGCGGAACGAGGACAGGAAACGCGCCACCGCCATGGCCAAGATGGAGTCGCTGCACGCGAAGCAGCAGAACGTGCTCAAGCGCAAAATGGAGGAGGCGGTCGCGGTCAACAAACGCCTGAAGGTATATCTCCTTTATACGACATGATGGCTCTGTGGCGCACATGCCAAGGTATTGCCCTCTGCGCCAGGGGTCGTCGATTCGATTCCCATACTAGACAACTATTCGTGTCACTCACAGTTAATTGTTTTGGTCATCTGGGTGTTCGTCAACGTGAATCTGTATTTAAAAACTTTGTAAGAGCGTTTTTAAATACAGATTCTGTATAAGATAATGTTATCCTAAAAATTCGGGGGGCAATGTTTTCGAAGGGAAGACTACAATAGTTCTTTCTAGGTTGCAGTGGTCATTGAGACTTAGTATTCAACCATTTCCTGACAAAATACATAAATCTTTCTTATATCGACTGCACCA
This sequence comes from Iphiclides podalirius, assembly GCA_933534255.1. Lineage (NCBI taxonomy): Eukaryota > Metazoa > Arthropoda > Insecta > Lepidoptera > Papilionidae > Iphiclides > Iphiclides podalirius. The sequence continues at coordinate 9,224,536 of OW152828.1, forward strand.
TTATCCACCATTGTTATTACGTTACCATTGTAATAAGTAATAATAATAATAATGTCTTTATTCATCAGTAAATATGTCACGATTAAAGTATGCTATTTTGCACACAAAGGCTACCTGTGTTGTGGGAAATTGGTCTGCAAGCCGTGAATTACTTGACTCAAAAATATATATATAATATAACCAATGAATACAGAAATAAAATTAAACATGTGCACCAAACACAAACAAAATTATATTCTAAAGTAAAATGCATGTGCAAAATAATATGGATTTTTTTTTTCATTTTTGTCGTTGTTTACATATCTGCTGGTTTATATAATAAATCTATTAAGAATATACACTCTATTTATAAAACATACATTACTAGCTTTAAATTCAACCCCTGAAATCATCCATTTCCATTCAAACACTATTAGCAAGGGTACCGCCAATAAAAATTCAGCCTCTCATTGAATATTTTAAATATCGGACGCTGACAGAAAGTCTGTTCGCAAAACCAGGAAGCGCTAGAGCGTCAGAAACAGTCGCAGATGAAGCGAAACGCAAAAGGAAGTGTGAAGGCTGGTGCGGTGCAGCAGTACATTGAGCAAGAGCTGGAAGTACACCTCAGTATTGTGGAGGCTGAGAAGTCGCTGGAAGAACTCATGGAGTATAGGTGAGGTTTTTGTAATTTTGAGGCAGTTATTCAAAAATGGTGAATGTAGTTTAGACAACTATTGATCGAAAGGAAATATCATTCGTCATTCGACATATTAGCTGAAATCACAGTTTGAATAAATACTTTCATTCAACAATTAATTGAAAATTATGACTATGGTGGGTGCAACTTTCAAAATTTTTATGTGGCAATCATTAAGCTTAGTGGTTTGCACGAATCCCGAAGACGTTTCGCATCGCGTTCGATTCGCATAGCGGCGAAAGAGTTTTCGTTCTTTTCTCTACAAATTTTAATGGGTGCAACTGTTGTTGGTGATTGTATCTATTTAACTTCATATGTTAACGAGCCGTGTTCGCTCAATGTCCGAGCACTCGCTTTTAATTCAATATACTCGAGCAATCAGAGTTGAATCCTCAGTGCTGGGACTAGTGAAATTGTTAATTTTAAGTGCCGACTTAACAGGTGCTCAGCGGTCAATGAAAACATCGGCAACCTGCATGTTATAGAAATAATAACGAAAAAAATTTTTCGAAGATATGTGAAGTCCGCCGATCCGTAGCCGACTATATGACCTACCTTTTGTCCATCAGTGGGACATATTCAGTCTGTTACTATATGTTAATGTTATGTTTCTACACTTAAAAATAATCTAGCTAAAATGTGATTTAATATTCCTCAACCTTATTGTTTTTGTGTTAAAATATTTCATTTGAATATTTTCGCCTACGTAAGAGTCTACCATAAAAGTTATTTGCAATAAATATTTTTTGCTGCATTGCAAGTCAAGATAGGGTGAAAATAAATAATGAAAAACTGTGTTAATGATAATAAAATGACTGCATTTGTCCCATTACCATGAGCTATAATAGTCTTCGAAACGTCGGAAGTTTAAAAGCGGGATCGAACGGAACGAATATTTTCACGGATTTTTTGAAAAAAAAACAGTTTTATTAAACCATGTGTAGTCTACGCATAAATACAAAAATAATTAAATTGCGATTTGCCTTTGACCCATTAAGTATTGTTATAGAGCATGGATAACAGAGCAAATAGAAAATCTCAGAAATAGTACTGACGACGAAGGGAACAGAAAGAAGATTGCCGAGCTAGAGGACGATCTAGCAATGCGGAAGGCGCAGATATCAGATCTACAGCAGAAGATATTGACTGCGGATCAAGGTAAAGTATGAGTAATCTATATACAATCTGGAATCAATGGTCCCACCAAATGATGATAATACCAATATTATATTACATTCGTAATCTATCAGGCACCTGTCAGGTATTGTTCCTGCCATGAAGAGAGGAAATCGCTTAATCATATGAACTGGTTGTTTGCCAATTTTTTAAATAAAAAAAACGTCGACTATTGAAATAATTTGCAATTTATATTGCAAGAGATAAAGTGAAATATCTCGTCGCTGATGTCCGCAGAGAACAAATCGCGGACGCAATGGGACAACATCCAGTCGATGCTGGAGGCCAAGGTGGCGCTGAAGTGCCTCTTCGAATTGCTGGTGGACACGAAGCGGGAGCTGCAGAACCAGAGCGATAAGGGCTTCCAGGCCCGCTACGAGGAGATCAAGGAGGCGCACGACAGGCTGGCGGTGGAGTACGAGAGCAGCAAGACCGAGTTCGAGAGGCAGCTGGCCATGGTCAAGATGCAGAGCGAACAGAAGGTGAGGTCAAAAAGGGAGTAGCATCTCAATTTGGTCGTATGTTTTTTATTTTACGTTTGTTTGTGATTCATGTGCCGATTTTAAAAATTGTTGGTTTGTTAAACTCCCATGTAGTCCCATATTAATTTTATTGATATTGTACTCTAGGCTCCAGAGATAGATCAGGGTACTCCTCAAAATCACATAGTATCACATCTTTATATTAATACTCTTATATATAATTAAGTTTATTATAATATAATAATCTTAATTATTTATAAGATTACTATAATATAATTAAGATCCGTTATGTAGTTTTAAAGATCTAAGCGTACATAGGGACAGACAGATAGTGGGATGACTTTGTTTTATACTATGTGCAGAATGCTAATACTTTTTTGAAATTGTGAATAAAAAATACATTAAATCGATAAAAAATTACATGAACTACATGTATAATTAATTATGGTAGAATTTCGACCACCAGGAGACCACTAGTTTAGGTAATTATCTATTATCACACATCTAACCTACATATCTTCGAAATAAAAAAAATAATTCGAAGGTATACGTGATGATACGCTTATGTCCTAATACCCTCTGTACAGCGGAGTCCTTTGCCCAGCAGTGAGACTTGTTTAGGCTGTTCTTTACTTTAATCTTGTATAACATGCACATAAAATTTCCAGTTGAGCGCTTTGGTGGCCCTCCAACGCGGCGTCGTGGGCAGAGGGGACAAGAGCGAAGCGTGCAAACATTTACAGAATGTGATTCAGTACCAACAAGATCGCTTGGAACTAGTGGAACAAGAAAATGTATGTAGCGCAATTTGAGATGATGTATTGTGTACCTTATGGAATTGTATTAAAGTCAATGCTTAAGTGACACGCGTCTTTATGTGGTAGATAGACTGATTTGATACTAACTTATTCATATATCAACATTCATCCAACATCAATATACGTCGTTTTTCTACATATTTTAATGATCAATATACGTCGTTAATAATGATGATTTGTAATATTTTACTAAGAATAAGGTATGTCTATCGCGCCGGAAACATAACCGATACAATATTTGAATATATCAGCCAGAATTTTGATGAATTAATTTCTATTTAACTGAAATATGTTTAATTAAAAAATCTAAAGTCATCTCAACTGGTATTAGCAAAAGCATTTCATTATTTTTCGGCAACACTTCAATAAAAATATCATAAATTGTCCACAGAAAAAGTTGGCCGACGAACTAGAACAGTTGCGCTCGGCAGGCAAAAAGGCCAAGAAGCGAAGCAAAAACGACACAGAGACCAAGAAGGTGGAATATGTCGAGCCCACTGACGAAGAGGAAGATGAGTTTGAAGATCCGGAGAAAGATCCTGACTGGAGAGCCACACCGCTTTTCAAGCGTATTCAGGTAAAAACTATGAATTAAAGGTGACATTATGTTAACGAGCCACTTGCTCGGTGGGATGAAAGTAAGTTGAAATCTAGAAGAGTTTGGCTAAAACTTTCGGGGTGAAGGAAAACATCGTGAGGAAACCTGCATATTTTCGAAATAATAACAAGAAATATATTTCGAAGATATGTGAAGTCCGCCAATCCGCAGTTGGGCCGCGTGGTGGACCGCCCTATGGTAGATGCCCTGATACCCTCTGTATTGAGGAGGCCTTTGCCCAGCAGTGGGACATGTATAGGCTGTAACTTTACTTTTTTTAAAGCATATTATACCATTTCGGAATATCTCGACGACGTCAATGTGTGGAGTTAATACTGTTGATACTCACGTAGGCTAGAATAAGACTATTATACCTGTATATTATATTGTACCCTGATATTTTTGAAAAAGAGCAACTGTTGAGTTTCTTGCCGGTCTCTTCTCAACAGAAACTGCTTTCTGAACCGGTGGTACCTTACGAACTATATACATAATCTTAGATGTAAAATTTGACGATTCATAAGAGCGCGCAAGCGTGTATTTGAATAAATATATTTTTGATTTTGATTTTGATTCCCGAAGAAGTCGATTCGATTCCCGTGGCCCAAATTTCGTCGCATTACTCCATGATCTATCATCGGGGAAAGCTGTTTTCTTCCTTCACAGTGTACATATCCGTTTCCGATTCAGGCGCAGCGCTCTCGGCTGACGATGAACTTCTCGAGCGGCGATGCGGAGGCGCGCGCCGCGAAGCGCGGCAGCGACGGCGCGCCGCACTGCACCTGCCGCGGCTCCTGCTCCACCAAGATGTGCGGCTGCGTCAAGGCGGCGCTCGGCTGCGGCGCCGCGTGCCGCTGCCAGCCCGCGCTCTGCCGCAACCGCCGCGCCTCCTCCGACTCCGACGACAAGGAGAACAACGTGAGCGCGCTCGCCTCTCCCGCCCCTCTTGCCACTCTCAACCCTCTCGCCCCTCTCGCCTGTCTCGCCTCTATCGCCTCTCCCACCTCTAGTCTCTCCCACTTCTCGCCTCTCCCTCCCACCTCCCACCTCTCGCCAGTTTCGCCTGTCTCGCTTTCGCCTCTTTCACCTCTCTCGCCCATGTATTTTATCCTTGTAACGGAATCATCGAACGCTATTTTCACACACTTCAAAACATCAGGAAATTTTGCACACTTTCAAGGACCGTTCATAATACAATTGTTTGTTTGCCCCATTACCCTGACCAACATCATTACGATTAGCGATTTCTTTCAGATTTTTCGAATGGATCTTTTACATTTTTATTTAATTTTACTAACATTTTTAAAATTCAAAGTTTACATAAAATTGAACAGAGCTAATGTCAATAGCTAAACAATTGTGTCACCGAATCAACCAGTCACATTCTCTTTTTTTTTTTCTTTTCAGCCTTCAGTTTCCGAATACAGCGCTCTAGACACGACACCGCCTTCCTATTTCGACAAACGGTAAGTGTGAACATGTTGTTTAGTACCAGCAATGAGTGTACATAGCTCTAGCACTAAGTCTTTGAACGTGTTTAGATTTGAATCGTCACAGGAATTGAATGAGATGTCGCGAACAGAACAGAATCCGAAGACCGCCGTTGGACCAAATCGAATTTCGCGTCCGCTGCCGGCTTTATCCGATACGAGGCTAAATTGCGCGGAGCACAAGCAGAGATGGATGCTAGCGCTACTTCTGTACAATACTTGCCTTGCACCGATGTCCGAATATTGTGCCAATAACATGTTTCAGTACGGATTGGACGTTGCCAAATACAACGTTATGGCGCTCGTCTTAAAGCTCTTGATGCGGGAGGTTATTTAATTTGTTATACGACTGCCGAACTATGCTCTTACCGCCCTATTAATTTCTTAAATCTATTCTTTACTCGCTTAGCGTTAAGATGTTTTATCGAAATTAGTATAATTTTACATTTTTCTCTCTCGAAAGGCGCACCGAGAAGTATACATTCTATAAAAACCTATCTGGCATTTGGCATATATTCAAGAAGAAAGGACATTTTAAAACATCCTCCTGCTGTAAGTGCATAGTTCTGCAAAGTATTTGTAGTTTGGTTTCATTGGCCACATGTTCAATCATAAATAGCCGATATATAAGTATGTCCATTATAAGATAATGTAATACATAATTATGTAGCACATATATTTGAAATCTGCTATGCAGAACTATGACCTTGTGTGTGGAATAGTTATAATTATACTAATATAATTAAAACTTATGAAGTGAATACTCAATTTTAATTGGGGTTAAATAAGTAAATTGAAAATCCAATTATGTTTTAAAAAAATCTTTTATTTTTGAATAATCATCTTACCAAATTGATATTTTGAGATCATTTTCATTTCCATTGTAGTATTTTTGACAATGTGTCGTAGTCAGTTACATATGTGATAGAGTTAACTCTTGTAACTTGCCACTTTCCCGTTGCAGAAGTCACCTTGACGCCACCTATGTAAAGAAGAAGAAGAGTTATTTCTTCCCGGAAGACGAAAACTAAACGGCCAACAATTTAAAGGTGATATACAATTTGTAACTTTATGTATATATGTTGTGCTTTTACAATAGCTTGTGAACCTGTTTATTCATTCGCGCCGTTCTTAAATTGAGCTTTTTTCCAACTTACAAATAAATCCTAACATAGGCTGTGACAATAAATACTTGTTAACATATTTGTGACTATATCAAAACTGTTTTTCATCTTTTTCATGTATAAGTGCATATTGGGACAAAACAGACAATACTAAAAATAAGTATGTTTATAAAAATCTGAACTGAAACTAATGTGAAGTTATAATATATAAGGAAATATAGAAATGAAAACAATAAATACAAAAACATCACTGTATCAAGTATTATCAGACGAGGTTAATGGTTATATGATCATTGTTTATGGTTATATGATATTGTTTAATGCTTTATTTTTTATATTCTTCAGTGAGTTATGTTTGATATCCAATTCGTTAAATTCATCATTGTTGCATAAAATTTCCAGCAAAATCTGAAATCTTAAGGATGTGACAAGGTCCAAATAGTTAATCCAGTTCAATCCCAAATGTGATGTCAAACAGTTGCACAGATTTTAAAATGTCAGTTATTCATTAAATTTAATGAATGAATGAATAAACAGCAGTTGAATTTCGAGCAATGGGCAATTAGTATGCAATGAACAAAATGCATAGATAATTTAACATGGTTTGCGTTTATATAAATTACTATTATAGGTTACAAGTATGTCATTAATATTGGCGTCATTAAGAACACCTAGATTAAATAATTATGATTGATTATCTTTTCTTTTACAGACTGAAGAATAAGCCCCGAGGTCGAAATGGATCGTAATATATCGGGATAACCTTTTATAAATAACTTTGTTTTCAATTTGGTCCACGGAATTCAAGATATTTGTCTTCGGAGCTCTTAATGTTAATTCGTTTATTTTATGATAATTTTAATTTTAAATTAAGTGTATAGCGTATTGACATAGGATAAAATTTATTCAGTATTGACTGGCTTTTCCTAATCGCAGGTGGGATGCGAGTGATGTCCATTTTCGGAAATTTTTAACTGGAAGTTGAGATGTTACAAATGGATTTATGTTTTATAAAATTGTGGAGTAGATCTCTGAATAAAACTATATTTATTGGTGTTTGTTGTATTACTCTGTAACGTGTTATTGATATATCTACACGAACGGGCACAAACTGCAACAAAAAAAAAAAATTACCGAATACGAATAATTTTCACACAAATTTAAAGTAAAAAGTATAAACCAATTTATATAAAAATAAAAAAACGGCCAAACTCATGTAGAGTTGGTGTATGTACTGACTAATATCTCGTGGTCTACCCACGCTTAGCTTGTCTAATTGAAAACGACAATTTTACAACCAGATAATCAATTTAGTGTAATCAGTGATTAGTTACAGTTTATTTTTTTCTTTTAATAAAGTGTATTACCTTCAGGTGCTTTCATTACGGCTTTCAATCGACTTAGCATGGGCTTGGTAAGGGTATTTGAGCCGCTATTGCTGTGGGCGCAGGATTTTCTGAATGCACGGTTCTTTAAACTATCCCACATATCAATGGGATTAAGTTTGACCCACGTGCTAACCAATCAAAGTTCGTATCCCAATCGGTGGCGTGTGGGCGAGCATTAAAATAAAATGATGCATTGGAATATTTTTTAGTAGGCGAATAAAATTTTTATTATTTAGAATAAAACGTACACCAGTCTCCAAAGTTTCTCGTTATGTATTGCGATGGTTTTTTTTATGCGAAATGGTGGCAAGCGAGCCTGCGGATCACCTGATGGTGAGTGACAACCGCCGCCCATGGACATTGCACCACTTGCAAGGGTTGCAGATGGGTTGCCACCTTAGAATAAAGTGGGCCTCGGCCACCTCATCAGAAGAAACGCAGAAGAATAGCACTTCCACTTCGCGCCGGTCTTCTGTGAGGTCGTGGTACTTACCCGGACGAGCCTGCCCATTCGTGCAACAGTGAAAACTGTTGTGTGGCCCTACCACAGCTATCTCGAACCACCGCTATCGCCGTTTTGATCGTCGATGAACACAAGTTCCGTTCGTCCGTTCATCGATATGCCACCCCGAACCATACACAATTTTGATTTCGTTCTCCACGTCGACGTACTCTTTTGTGACCATCTGCAACATATAAACATGTCCTTCACTCATTGATGAAAAACAACCGATTAAGTTTTCACGTGCAAATCGTTAGCTAGTTTGTATGTCAGCTGCTGACAACTTTGGACCATTAGAGTGTAAAACGTTTGATGTCGCCTTTTAGGGTATCTAATGGTCCAAAGTTCGTTCAACGGAGGACAATATTACACCCAGAACCGAAACAAATATTTGTAGGCACTTCAAATTTATCCTCTATGCCGTTCTTTCTGTGATTGTACGCACAGGCTCAGCCGCTGCACGAAGGCTCTTCCAGGGCCAGGTTACAAGTGTAAAGTGGAAGAATTTGGTATTGGTCATTTATTCCATTGCGCGGCAGTAAACTCTTGACAGGTGTATAGAAATAAAAGTTTACATAAAAAAGTCAATTACGATATCAATAGTTAATTACAATCATACATTTAAGTGTGAATGTTCTCGTACAGATTGTGCCTAATATCAAAAAAAAACCTATTGTCTGCAGATAAAAATGTTTGTTTCCATTCGTCGTTTTGGAATGTTACTTAAAATTCGAGCGGTTCCGTCGATTGTTAGCACGAAAGAATCTCCATTGATTTTGTGAAACCCAAACAGAATACTATCTTGAAATATGTGTCATTCCATTTGGTGTTTGCAAAACAAAATTTGCCGCGAAAAATGAAAGAAACTGAAACGAGAAATATTATTTCCTCGAGTACATTTATTTAACAGTCCTAATTTCCCAAATCCCTAATTAAGTAACAACTCAGTCAGAGACTTCATCTAGCATTTAAGCGACATTAAATTTATTGAGATAGCGAATTCTGCCTGGATGGCCTATTCCAGTCTTATCCAGGCCTTATCATTTAGTGAGATATATTTAGTACTGGCAAACTTATTAAAAATTTAAATATAATAAAAAACAAAAGTTTCCTGATTAGGTTAGTTAGTCAACGTGATTGGAAATGATTAGAACTGCCTTGCAGCGCGTGTTTTATCGAAATATTAAATGACACGTCCGGTTTCTGAAAGTCTGATCATTGTAGAAGTTAACTAATCAGCTGTCAAATGGCTTTTCAAATGTTATTTGAGTTGCCAAAAGGATTTTTAAACTCTTTGAATTCATCATTCTGATCATTAAGAACATCCAACTATACCTGCAACTGCATCAGAGATGTAAAAAGACATTTTTTTTTTCTATACTTTTCCCTTAGCTGAGCGCAAAGTCTTCAGATCTTATTTATGATATAAACATTGGCGAATCGACTAAAGGCTTGGGTGAATTGCAAAAAAGTTCTTGATCAATCAGTTTCAATTAGGCCGTTAACTCACGTCTAGGGTACGTAAAGGTACATATTTCTTTAAGCACTCATAATAGTAATATTTGCCCACCATAATAATAGTGAATAGTATTGACACAAACTAAATTAATTTCACGTTCACTACCAAACCTAGCCTACGCGGCATGGTGAAAAGAACGCTAGCGGCATTTCCTCGCTGAATCCTGATAGTCCTTCACTGTTCAATATTCTTTATCTATTCACTCTTCAAGGCAAAAGTGAATAGATTTACTAAGCTAGTGAGTTAACAATCAAGTTGGTGTAGGCATGAAGGTAGTCCAGTTCTTGGGTAAAAGAAAACTACAAACCAAATAGCAATCGTGTGTTAATGTAAGCCGACAGTAACTGAAAAGTACAGACTTCCGGATTGAAATTCCATAACAAGTGTTTTGATGATGTCACGCTATCGGTCTAGCTCGAATTAAGCAGTAAAAATGTTTTGCGTTTCAAAAATTGTACAGAAGAAAGATACATTAATTTTTGGCCGATCAATATTTTCAAGAGATTAAATAAATTTATTAGAACTTTTTCTAAGTTATGAAAACCTAGCAAAGGGGATCATCGACGTCAAGGTTAGGCTAAGCTACGTCGCCGGTGATGACGATTCGGAATTTCAACGTGACATATTTGGATGAGGTGTGCGGTAACGCAACGGCGTTTGAATCATTCGGAGTCCGTTTGCGAGCACCTTGGCCGACTTCGTCCTGACCTCGCGGCGACGTCAATGCGAGTCGAAAGAAAGCCTCCGCTTAGTTGTACTAATGGTTCTCGTCCATTACTTACTACATTTTTAATCGATCGTTGAATAGGTATACATTCGTACACCGTTGAATAGGTAAAGCTAAGAAAGTTATACAAATCGAAACAAATGAGTTATGACGGGGCCTAATTATGTTGCGTATTGTAAATAATCACCAACAGAAAGAAATCACTAAGAATATAAAAATAAAATTCAGTATATTTCGCTTTCCTTTAAACTGCATTTTGTGTTGTGTAAACATACTTTTATAAACGACTCTCTTTACAAGAAACAAGAAATAAGCGTTCTCTCGTCCTCGGATTGACCTCGGATTGATGGAGTTTTAGAATTATATTTCTATTTATTTGTCAATTTGCATTTTTCGACCACTATATTTCATAGTAAAATGAAGTGTTCGCTACAAGGACTTGATAATATGCTAATACTTTTGAACACAATTTTCATCAAATTTGAAAAGATTACATGCAATATGTATTATGCATACTCTCTCCTGATTGTTTTGCAGCCAGATGGGATAGTGCAGTAGTGCGTCGATTTAATCACTGGCACTGAAACATTACGACAATACGAATTATATAATGTTATTTGGTATCTGTTTACTACTAACACTAGAATTTAAGTTTCCGTTTTAAAAAGAAATACGGATCGTCAAATATCAGAAATCAAAATATTATCAGCCTGTCCCATGACCATTAAACGGAAAAGGTTCGAAACGTCGGGAATTACAAAATCAAAATGAAAACGCGATAACTGTGGTGGGACCATGCAACAGTGTTCACTGTTGCACGAATGGCCAGGTCCGTCCGGGTAAGTACCACGACCTCACAGAAGACTGGCGTAAAGTAGATGTGTTACCCTTCTACGTTTCGTCTGGTGAGTGACGTAGCCGTGGCCCGTTTTATTTAAAGTTGGCAACGCATTTGCAACCCTACGTGTGTTGCAAATTTGTATGAACGGCGGTTATCACTTAACATCAACCGCCAGCTCGTTTGCCACTTTTCACATAAATAAAAATCCGTAAAGTAGTTTCATTTAATATTATTATTATTTAGGATACTTCGGTCTAAAGTGATGAGTGAAAATGACTTTACCTCGAGGGAATTTATATCGGGAACTCGTAGTGATGCGTTTGTATTCCGCTACGAGCGAAGAAAGGCTGTGAAGCGCGCTTTCGATGTTTACGGGGAGAAATCTCGGACCGGTCGACGCGACTCGTCAGTGTTATTTGGCGCGCCGACCGCACGCCACGCGTTCTTCATTCTTTTTTTTATCATACGTGTCCATGGTTAAAATTATCGGGCGAACGCATCGTTTTCGTGCCAGTGTCAATTTGCGTGTTTCGTTAATCTGTGCCCAAATCCGTACGGCGGGACTGTTTTATTCTTAATCTTTTAGAAAGTGAGCTCGGAGTGTTTTCCTGCCAGCCACCGGTATGTTATTAGCGATATAATATATTAACGTTGGTCCGATGCACGTTTTTAGGGTCTGACGCCTTGCGTCGTCGTCATTCGACCGCTTCTTAGAAAGGTTTTCTCTCGGCATTTCACCTAGTTTCGGACGTTGATGACTCTATTACCTATGTTATTTGGTCTTCTGCCGGCAACTCATTGCGCGAGTTTCACTTTGAAATCGTGAAGTCTCATTATTGATATGCATTTATCCTTCATATAAAATGAATATTTTAAATTGATGTAAACATTTACAGAGAGGTTAAATTTTTTTGCTCACAATGAAAATACGTATAGACTGTATCATAGAGCCACTATATTAATATAGAAATTAAAAATTTATAACAGTACTGATCGTATAAGAATATTATTTTTAAAAGCAATTCAAACGAATAAATAAGGAAATCTTAAAATTAATCAAAAAAAAGTCAAGGTTATCGGCCTTCCTTCGGTGTAAATATTGAGAGTTCAAATTGACATACATTAGAGTTCAACGAGGGTTATTTTATTGCTTATTCTTTCGAGATTCATATTTACAGTTAATAATACCGGGCCATTTGGAATTAGTATATATAATTATTCATTTACTTCATGACATGTCGGTAACGATTAATGAAAGCGTCTTCACTGTCGGGCAATTTGTAATCGCCTTCATATGATAAAGCTTAGTGTAACAGTACTAACTAGAGTTAAAACATACATTAACACTGTACAGTCAGGTAGACAACGGTAATTCTAGGTTTTATTTGTAACAACGATGCATAACACATAACGTATTTATAATAAATGTTACTTACAGTACATGTTCCGTTGCCTTTTCAAAGAAAGTAAGTTGCAATAACGGCAAATTTCAATTGACTAGCTCTGTGCTTGAATCCCAGACGAAATTAACGTTCTTACAATCTAACTATATAAGAGAGGTGTAGCATAGAATTAATTATGTATATTGCCTATATAGATGTTAGAACTGTGAATAAATATCAAATATAATCACTCGGCGGAATGTTTTTCTAACAGTACCATAACTTGGAAAGTAGAAAGTATTGACGCTAATTATGCGCTTGGATGGGATTTTTAAGTTTTAAATTTGAGTTTTAAATTTTAAATTCAATATTTAAATATATTGAAAGTTTACCATAGGCCCATAGCTAGTGGTAACTAGATATATCACTGAGTGTTTTGAAAATGTTATCGCGAGAAAAGAGCGGAGTCTGCAGCCGTGAATTTAACCATAATAAAGTAGGTAGAGATAGCAACGTCTATTTGTTCTTCATTGTATGTGCTCCTTTGCATTTGGGATTAGCACAACATGTGAATCGGATTGTGCCAACCCTACCTAGGTGGGATAAGTGAAAGAGAAAGAAAAAGAAAAATCATGATTATAATTATTAGAAACTCTACCTGCAATTGAAATGATATCTAACATTTTCTATTCATGACAAGCATTAAAATTTTCTAACAATACAACGAGCAATCTATCATATAAGTCAATCGTCAATTAATGTAATAGAATAAATTCTTATTTTAATTAAAATATTCCGAAAAACCAGCCTAGATACAGAAAAAAAAGATGTTTTAGTGCATGAAATGTGATCTGACGTAAACCGGCTTTCAAACTACATATTTATTATGCATTTTAGGAAAAATTGTTTTTTTTTTTAGATAATAAACTAGTTCGATGTATAATGAAAGTATATTCATCTACTGACGGACTGAAAAACTACATCAAATTTCAGGACGACTGAAATTAATTTGTTTTCTGATAAATTGTTTTCTGGGAAATTGAAGACTGCCTAGTAATTATTAAAATGAATTCGAAAAAGGAACTACCAGAAAACAAATGACTATTGCCGTACAATATCAGATTATGCGCATTAATATGGTATTTTTTTAAATATGGTTTTGTTATAGTTTTGTGCATAATATCACACTCAAGATACTTTTGAATAAACCTTGAAACTTGAAGTGTGGTTGTGTTATGTGCCGTGACTAGTATTAAAAACAAATATTAACCGAAAGCTTTTGAGAGCAAAATAGATCTCTCGTTACAAATTGTTAAATTTTTATATACAATTGTTAATTTTTTTCGTTAGAGGTTAGGTTAGGTTATATAGGTTAGATTTTCTAGAATAAATTGCACTCAGAGACGCGAAAAACAACTTCATTAAAAATTACATTTGTTGTGGCCTGTCGGCTAAATTCTAAAGGTAGGGTAGGTGGGTTCAAGGATTCGGTATTGTTTTTTTAAAAGTTTATTTGTCGTACTTGCGCACACGCAGCTAAGTGTGGTGGGTTCACTGGCCGGCACTGTTCAAGTAGGGTGAGACGTCCAGGAATTGTTCTACGCTGATTTCGAAGCCGTCGGTATCTGGGGGCTCGGGCTCTGTAGATCGGCCGTATTAATCCGGGCGGCAGCGCTCGGCTAATAATTAGGGTAGGGAGATCCTGGAAGCCAGATGAAGGCAAGCATTAGGGCGGCTTACAACGGCGCTGGACAAACCTTACTCGAGCTCAGTGTCCCCTTTTATGAAAGCTACACTCTTACGCTAAGCTGGTGCTGGTGCAAGAAAATAAATAGAAAGCAGAACAGTTACAATATAGTAATACACAGTTACAATATAGTAATGACAACTCACCCCAGCGGGATCAAATTGGATTTAACCGTTCTGAGTTTTTAAAAAATAGTCGGTCGTTACGTATCAGTAGCACACAGCACAGTAACCGCTCTGTCTGACGTGCGAAACGTAGTCTCGTTCGATTGGCCCAAACGGGGAAGCGTTCGCGTCACCGAATTTCGCCGAACGCTTCCGAATTTAGGGATCCGTCGGTATGGCGTGCAGGCTACGCGAACGGATATAATTTGTTTATTTACAAATATTATTAAAAAATGGAAGGGTGCATTTAGATGCAACGTTACATTGTTCATTAGTTAAGTTCGTAATGGTTTATTTTTTAATTCTTAGTTCTGATCTTTGCACTTAGAGGAAACTTAAAAATTTGAGGATAAACTGTCACTATTTAAAAAAAAACAGCTTTATTTATCCATATTTATGTTTGTAATGGTTGTTATGCTCAGCCGGCTACCTTAGGCAGCGGCATTAAGTATTCAGAGCAGGGGTCATTCTGAGTACAGTTTAGTTGACTGAAATAATAAACTTTATTGATGTTGTTTTGCGGTGGATACTTCGTCGACGTATATTGCAGACTTACACATTCTTTTGTACAAATCTCCTAATACCCTCTGTACAAAAGGGGCTTCTCCCCAGAAATGGGACATAGGTAATAATATGGGGTGTTACTTTTAGGTCCTAAGGTTGTCTGAAAGAGATCGCTTTTTAGCGATATGACCGCCTTATTCTATCTAGCTTAAGACATATTTTATACTAATTTATATTATATAAATTTTTTTGTGGTATATAATAAAGTATATACTTTACTTACTTTCATTTTTATATTACATTAAAATAGTTTATTATTAGTTTTGAGATAAACAAAATAATTTATTTTGGACAGCCCAATATTTAAGTATAAAAGCTAGAAGCTGACAGGTCTCAGAATTTTTCAATTGGAGATGTAAACCGGACTTATGATATAAGGAATTTTGATATTAAAAATCCTCTTCCAGTGTAACAAATCCAAAAACTATTAACGAATAAAATTATTTGTAAATTTTGTCTCCAAAACACTTTTTACACGTGAAATAATTCCAGTTTATCTAATTGAACCCTCCGAGTGCGATCGAAAGTCTTCATTGTGATAAATACCAAAAATCGCCACTACGTTCGCGTCGAACATAAACCAAGCGGGCTCTCAGATAAGCGCGGCATGCTTTAGTTATTCAAAGCCGAGCTCAGCCATTTACATAACACTTGGGCGTACGCTCAGAAAAACTGTTAGGTATACCCCGATCGGATTTTTCAACAAGCCGCCCGACTCGGACTGTGCGTGCGAGAAATAAATATAAGCTGAAACAAAGCGGCCACCAATAAACGTAGTGTAGCATTGTACGTTTACGTACATCTTCATTAACTTTTACAGTTAGGAAGAAACTCATTGGGAAAAGGTATATAAATTTAATACATTTGGGTACGGAAGGGACCTTTTTGCTAAGACTTCGCTATCTGTCTGTCTGTCTGTCTGTCCGTCTGTCACCAGGCTGTATCTCATGAATCGTGATAGTTAGACAGTTACAGTTTTTACAGATGATTTATTTCTGTTGCCGCTATAACAAAAAACAAATAAATACTAAAAAACAGAATAAAAAAGTAATTAAGTGGGGCCCCATACAACAGACATAATTTTTTCACCGTTTTATAGATAATGGTGCGGAACCCTTTGTGCGCAAGTCCGACTCGCACTTGGTTGGTTTATTTTTAACGCCTGCCAATGTGACATAATCATGACCATGATATACTTTAATCTGAACTTATCTAAGAAACACTAGGTATTAATTTTTTATCGACTCTATATAGCATGTAAACAAATGCGTTGCCAGTTAGGCGCTAATTTAGTCTTTTTGTGCGATACTTTTCTAAAGAAATAGATCCTTTCATTTTACATATTTTGAGTAATGGGAATAGCAGTTGGAGGACGTAAGCTTTTTTCCCTGCTCATCTAATGTTCGTCTATTATGTGGTTATGTAACGGATTAGTAATAACGGTTATTTTTAACCCTCGTAATAAAACGAGGGGTCTTATAATTTTGACGTGTCTGTCTGTGTCGCAGCTTGTAAATGAAAGAAACGGTTATAGTTTTTGAAAGCTGACGTGGTCGAGACGGTTCTTAGCTATTATTTGAGTTTTTTGCGTCCAGTGGGTAATTTAAAATTTATAATTTTAATTAATATTCAAATTTGTCGGACTGAGATGGATATAGAAAGATGGCGTCACGCGAAATGCGTGTGCGTTAAGTGGGAGTCAATGATAGTATTGCCCAAGGAACTTAACCTTTTTGATAATAGCTTCTCCCTCCAAATAGCGATTCACACGTGTCTGCTATCTTCAGAAGGCACAGATTTATTTTATGTATGGATTTAAATATTTCAGTCAAGTAAAAGTTTTCAGAAAATGGAATGTATATTTGAGCTTACGATTATTTTTGTTTATAGTGCCAGTCTCTGCACTCAATATGAAATTAAAATGTTTTTTCGGCGCAACGGAATTCGAATTTGCGTCGTTCAGGTCTTTCGTATCAGAATCCGGTGCCCCGGTATTTTTTTTACATTTTATCTACAAAAATTTATATTTATGATATTTTAATTTAAAAGGCCTTTAAAATCATTCTCAAGATTTTTTAATAGTAACGCTTATTGTAGTTTTACTTAATTATTAAACAAATAATACATATGTATTCAAATATTACGTGAAACTGATTCAGAGATTTTTTTTTATGCGAAAAGTTGTCAAACGAGCAGACGGTTCACCTGATGTTAAGTGAATACCGCCGCCCATGGACCTCTGCCATACCCGAGGGTTACAGATGCGCTGACAACCTTTTGAAAATTGGGCTCCGGCTACCTCACTCACCGGACGAAACGCGAAAGTATTTGTCATACTTCCACTTTACGCCGGTCTTCTGTGAGGTCGTGGTACTTAACCGGACGGGCCTGCCCATTCGTGCAACAGCCGAGGCTGTTGCGTGGCCCTACCACCGTAAACTTAAACTTAAATTAATAAAGAAAAGAAAAAATTGCTATAACTTTTTTATGTGAGAAGGTGGCAAGTGAAAAAATAAGTGAAATACATAATTTCTCACTTGCCACCTCCTGTGTAAATATCAACAAATATCAAACAAAATATATCTGTGAAAATGTCAACTGTCCAACTATCACAGATCATGGGAGACAGACTGGTGACAGACGGATATACAGACAGCGGAGTCTTAGTAATAGGGTCCCGTTTTACGGAACCCTAAAAAGGTTGCTGATATGCTTACAAAGCTAAGTGCATTCTTATCGTATGAATGTGACATTTTATTGGGCGATGTAATGACATACCATAGTGAAAAGCTCCACAGTTGTCAGAAAATAATTATCATTAATCCCTCTTATTCTTGTGCTACGATATAATCGTAGTAGATCCATATGATCACTTAACTGAGCTTAGTTATATATATATTTTATTTTATAACAAAACTTTATTTCGTTACTTTATGTATTCCTGTAGACTTTACCAGTAATACTAAACTGTCTACATAGACAGTTTAGTATTACAGGTCAAGTCGAAGATTCTAAATAGAATAATTTTAAATTACAAAGAAAAACGTAGACTACTTAAGTAAGTCAAAAAAGGAATTTTTTACTTGATACAACATCTGCAAACACTAATTATTTTGAATATCACTATTTAATTTTATACTATGTATGTACGTAAATTTACATTTCTGACAATAGTTTAGTTTAGTTAAAAAACACATTAAGGTCATTATATAATTAAATAGTACTGTCAACACATTTTAATAATGAACTACGAGATGTCACAGTTCCAACACATTCTGATTAAAAACGACAATTTTTGAACAACAGAATAATCCGTTTTTACTGTAGGTTACTTAGCTAATATTTAAGACTATCAGTTAATATTTAAGACAAGGATGTGTGTGTTTTGAGTTGCCACGAGCTGTTGTGCCTTCTCAACAGCTCAAGAAAATATGATACGATAACATCATTTTTGATGGCTTAGTTGGCAAGGTATTGTCTAGTAGGTTCGATCCCACACGGGACAACTAAATAGTTATGTGGGTCATACAAATGTATGACCCACAGTAGTTACACGTGAAATTTATACAATGTGTAAAATGTCCCTACAACACAGTACTATCTTATCCTATAGTAAAGGCAATGTTTTTTAAAAAGAAAAAACAAAGAAAATCCATCCTGTCCACAGATTAAAAATGTATTTATTCAATACCGGTTTGATTTTAAAGCATGGCGCAGTGGCCACCAAACCGTTCGGTTACACGGTGTGAAACACATCGATAAGTTATGTAAGTGAGAATGCCGTGTTTGTATTTTAAACGGAACTCCGCTGCGGTTGCTATATGCATGTGAAATTAGGTTCGGGCCGTCCATTTGTTAATAAATTACAAAGGCTGTCGAACATTGCGTTCCATTTCTATTCAACGAAGTTCCAATGAGGAACTGATCTGGTCGACGCTATTTCTCTCGTGTAAATTTGCTACAAAAGATCTTTGGGTAAACGCCTTCCATATTGCAAAGCAGACTATCATATGCGTATACTGTGTACTCAGTATAGCCATATGTCATACAACAAAACTAACAAATTTTGAAAAATAAAGACGTTAAGCATTCTTAATGTTAGAAAAGCAGAGACACAGAAACACAAAGGATAATAATAATATAGTACATATTATTTTTTTGAATAACTAAGCAAAGTCACAATGGCGATAATTCCGTAATTTTAATTCAGCATTAATAAGTTAAATATTGCATAAACACCACCTGGTTTACGAAAAAAAAGGAACACATTATTATTATTTTTTTGGCCATCCCTATGTGGCCGTGCAGTGTATCAATATACCGGACACGCGCATTCGACGGCTGCTTATTCGGAGCGTCGGTTGACACGAAGCAAATTTTCATGCTAATGCCACCAGTGGGCGCCTGAGAAATGAGTGATTTAAGATGGCTTAACTCTTAAATTTAAACTCATATTAAAATTGACAATGAAGTGTGGCGTCTTACATACTGAATATTTGGATACTAATCTTTTGTCTTAAGTTGAAAACCAAAGCTGGTAATGAACTTATCACATTTGTATCTGGGATGCACACGTGGGGCACATGGTTATTGTAACAGATTGTCGTTGTCTTGAATAGGTTAATGAATATTAACCTATTCAAGACTACGACATATTTATATTCGTGAAGTTAATTATAACTATTCAGTGACGCGTGGTTTTATTTCATTATACAATGAACTAATGTTTTATTCTCACTGTATGTAGTACAGTAATTGTAATTTAGTAAAATATATAATTAATTACGCGTTTGAAGTTTTAATCAAACTGAACACAAGGAAAATCTTGCAAATCTTATTGCTTACGCAACCAAACGACTTATAATAATAACTCGGATGAGGCCAAGAATAATTTAAGTTAGTTTTTTAGCAAACGGCGGCCCGAAAGTAATCAATCAATTTTTTTAAGTAATTTATTAGCATTATAATCTTTCATAAATCTATTTTTTGTCGGTTTCGATTGTACCTTGAATTATTTTAAGAGACGTTTATTACTGTAAGATAATTATTTTTCATGACGGTGTCGATTAATTTTTTTTTTAATTAAACTTTAACTTTAACTTTTCCTATAAAATATACATATGCCCTTACTTCCCAATATTTGCAAATACGTCACGTAATCATCAGTAAAAGATTAACAGTTGTGTAAAACAAAATTGTCATCGTCAGTTCGGTTTGGAAATTAAATGACTTTAAGTAAATAAGATGCAATAATAATATGTTTAATGCATTAAATTTACATCAAATTATCTAATATTACTGTGGGAAATCTAAAACTAATGAATTTTATCGAATATGTATTACCATGAAAATTTGATAATACTGACATTGGACTGACTATACTGGTGGACATTACTGACAAATGCTTTATTTTACTCTTTTGCCAAATCAATAATATACATTGACGACCGCGAATCAAAAGTTTCTGATACTCCGGTACCGTACTTATTACATTTCGCCTATATAATATAGACAAGTTAATACTATACAAAATTATTTAACTTGTATATGTTCCTTCTGATGTTGTTTTACTCACAGTTTCAGGATTAAAGATCTTCTATAAAATGGAATGCTTTAAAAAATTATTTAAGAATTATTTGTTTTAAGTAAGAAATACGTACGTAAATAATATACGTAGTATAAGGTTATGTATTGTAGAGGTGTTTAATAAACATATGTAAGTGGCACAAATAATTTTCCCTTGCCTTAGTCGAAACCGCGACCGTTGAGCAGAAAACTCGTCATTGAAATACATGTAATATAATAAAAGATAGCCATTACGTTGACAAAATACAAAGTTATTTCGAAATACATAACTGGTTAAAAGTAGAGTTTGACTCTACACAGTCACACAGAAGGTACAGCTGTTATGCGCATACAAAAACGTTATTAAACAATTGAATGTATGAACACATAAAAAGTATATACAGATCCTAAATGAGCGTAAAAATACATTACAATCCAGCACCTTTAGTCGGCGGCGTGTGAGCGAATGAGAAAATGCACGCGAGTGTAATATACCGCATTCCCGACGCGCGGGTTTCGGCCGGTGTCTTCCCCGAATTCGAAAGCCTGCGCCGTCAGATTTGTTGATGCACACGAGACTCGTTTTGCAGAAATATTGCCACGTAATGTCAGTTAGCGGTATCCGCGAACTGATGTAGAGGCAAGCGATTGCGATTTTGGCGTCTTTTAGGCTACAATTTGCGAGCGCTATAAATAAATAATTATTTAGGACACATTTCTACACAACGTTCTCTACGTACTACGGATGCTAGATAACTCATAAACATACTTTTACAGACTTTTCTTTATCTAAATAAATACATAAACACCCAGACACTGGAAAACGCTATGTTCATCACACAATATCACTTGTCACTTACACGGTGAATTTATTTGATTCAGTAATTGGACCAAAATAACGTTAATTTCATAAATAAAATCCATACCAATATTATAAATACGAAAGTAACTCTGTCTGTCTGTCTCACTTTCACGCCAAAACTACTAAACCAATTTAAATGAAATTTGGTAACAGATACTCTAGAGCCTGAGAAAGGACATTGGCTATTTTCTAATTGGATTTTTTTTTAAAGAAAGATATTTAACAGCAAGCTTTCTTTAACATTTTTACACGCAAGCGAAGCCGCGGGCGAAAAGCTAGTTAAGGATAAACGAGCTTTGCTACCTATCGAAAGGATTCCCTCATATTTCACATTCCAATATTTAAAATATAATGAGTAATATTCAACACTTGAAAACCTGTTTAACAAATGAACATTTCGAGACAAACTTGACCCTGATCTAATTAATTTTCCAAGGTTACGCAATAATTGACAGTTCGGTAAATGAATTACTACAATATTGGCGGTATTAGGTTCCAATAATTTTAGTGGGAAATCCTAAGCTAATTATGTGAGCTATAATAAATATGAAAGTAATCATGAATGGTATCGGTTCTCATACACATATACTCGTTAAAGATTTTAAGTTATTTTGACAGTCAGAAGTTAAAGCTAGTTAGGCTCTAGAGTTTCTTATAATAAAATACTGTCAATGCTTCATCAATCCATAGAAGTATCTAAATTCAAAACATGATTAATTTTATGTTGGCGCTGGCAACACTGTATACTGGATATGACGTTATCTACTCGAGCCAAGGAACACATGGTCGCATGTAGCAGCGGTCACTTGGATTTCGGCCGCGTTCCCGGACAGTTATATAACCACTAGTCCCGTGGGTTCTGGCCAGCCCACTGGTTCTGCGTCAGATGAAGCTTTAATAGTCTCTGGACTGAAAGCACAAACATCAGTTAATACAAGATAATACAAGATAACCACTAGTGCTGATTGTCGTTATAATAGTTGTTAATATTCATGTTCAGTAATAGTTGAAATATTAGGATCAAGGTATAATCGTTAGAACTCTTATATTTATTATAACTATTTAAAAAATTTCGACAAAATGATTTATAATATAATTTATTATGATTTAAATTGCTGAAATTTTATTAGTCTATTACGATAATGTTTGTATATAATACCCACATATTAACACCTTACAATTCGAGTAGCGTATAATTCTCAATAGTTTTAAAGTCTTTGAGGATCGTAATCTCCTTCGCATTTAAACCATAAATAGAGACAATCCATACTAATATTATAAATGCGAAAGTAACTCTGTCTGTCTGTCTCGCTTTCACGCCAAAACTATGTAAGCGATTTTAGTGAAATTTGGTACACACATAGTCTAGAGCCTGAGAAAGGACATAGGCAATTTTTATTGGATTTTTAGGAAATAAATTTCGCGGAATTTTAAAGGAAAATATATTTCGCAGGCGAAAAGGAAGTTAATAAATAATTGCCAAATGGCAACAAATAAGTGATTTTGGCGTGTACTTGGAAAACTCAACTGATACTCGAACCGGCATCGGCACTTAGATTGGAACAGACTTTATATCACAAGCCAACCCAGTCTCTTGCCTTAATTTGTCATTTTTTTATTACTAACGCTCTTGTGCGAGCTATCAATTCTTAAACTAAACGTGGCTGTATATTATAATTTTTCCAACAGGAATACTTCATTTTTTGAGCACCTATTGGATTGGGAGATTTGGATACCAAAAGTTATAATATAAATATGTTTAATGCAAACATATTTTTACATTAACTTATTTACGTACATACTACTAAAATCAAACACATAATGGTGTGTTATGAAACAGTTACGCTAGTTAGTTTTGTTTAAATGTTGTCGGCGAATAATTTTAAAATTAATATTTTATTTGATAGATTCCGAGTGAAATAATAAGGTAACTCTAATTTTAAACTTTAATGAATTGCGTTCGAATTTCCATCGATACGAACTGCAAGTACACATAAATAAAAACAACAGAGTATTTTCATAATAATAAATGCTGCACAGGAGACATTTGTTTTGACAAAAAGGCGGTCGTTACATATTTGTGTTTATGGAGCCGACAGATAACAAAGGGAAAATGCATTGACGTTTTTCTTCTACAGCGAACCTGTCAACGGGAAGCCAATTTTTAATATACCAAATTTGGCCTAACTGGTAACCTGCCAGTACGTCTGGAAAGGTATGATTCTTTAGGGATCTATGTACAGCCCGTCAAACAAATTATATGTGCGATAGTGTTAGTGCAATATATTCAAACTTTGTTAATTTTTACTAAAAACGATCTAATCTTCTATTTGAATGCCTATTAACTGATAGATACCCATTTTCCTCCTGTTTTACGATTTGCAAATTATTGGTTTAATTAAAAAAAAAGTGCAGCTGAACTGAAAGTAGTAATATGCATTTAGAACTATTAAAATGGTTGAATTGGGTTTGTTTTTTCACTTCACATATACTTATAACATTTTTCCGTTTCAGAATTTTAAATTGTTTATTTTTTGACATATAATAAAATATACTGTCCAGCTTACAAATTAGGATTGAAATTGCCTTGGTTTTGCTATTTCCTCAAAACAGTTCTGTCTGGTGAAGGCTAATATAAATATTTAATTTGCCACTTATCAAGCCATTTAAGTTTGCCATAATATAAAAACGATTTCTTTATCGTGTATTCTTTATAAATAGATTTAACATCATGTAACACCTTTAGTCCCAAAGGCCAAAATGTCATCGGAAAGATATGAGTATATAACGAGCTCACAAAATATGAAATTGAAATTGAAGCTAAATTACAAATTAAAATGTATGCTAACTGAGATAAGTCAGCATACATTTGAAATTGTTCTTCCTAGATTATTCGAATTTCTGTTAAGGCTCCATAGTACTTAACTTGTTAATTACTATCGAGCCTTGATACATACTGCGAGCGAATTATATAATAAGGCTCACAATATTTATTATGAACCTTAATAATATAAATTTGCGTTGTAGAGATTATCTTTTTTTTTTATTGTGTTATTTTAAAATCTTATTGATTTACGGTTGCATTAAATCAATCTTTGAGCGTCTTGAGATATAGGTATTTGATGGATTTTATATTACCGTAGAGTACAGAAGAATTATATATATAAAGACTAGCCTACTCCTATCTATGGTTTCATCCGTGGTTACTTTCGAAATAAGGTGGTAAATCTTTGTGGGATAAAAAGGTTCGCTTTTTAATATATACTCTGTGATGCGAAAAAGAAAAAAAATACATATGTAAACTTCAATATAAACAAAACTGAGATAGATCTGATTCGCATCTGTGTAAGCGATGATGCGTCCTAGGTTCTCGATTTTTTAATAATATTTATATTCTTATTTTCTATTTTCGAACGCACAAGGAAACCTTACACGCTGTACAAGTATAAAAGTTGCACTTATGTTGCTTCAGCTTATGTTGGTCACATAATATAATGACATTAGCGTAAACGTTATACAGCAAGTGTCCTTGGCCTCGGCTATTACAAAACACAGATAAAAAATATGTTAATGACGTCTATTTGCTATTTGAACATCATTAATGTGTTAAAACATTACACGTTTTGAATGTTTGTTTATAACGTAATAAAAATTCAGGTAATCGATTTTTATAAAAACGGCGTAGAAAGAGACAGCTGTACCAGTCAACTAAGTATCTGCGTTTCACCGACCTGATTTGTAGTCGATAAGCGAATGAAGTCAATAGTTAATAAAAGTGGATAACATCTATTTCGGCCTACGCACTTTGAGTGAAGAATATATTTTATCACTATTTTATAAATGAGAAATATTTGTAGGATCTCTTAGTAATCCATTAACGAAAGACCATTCAAGGTGTCATGAATTTTCGCCAAGTTTAGCAACTCGTAAAGTTATAAAACCTGCTGTCTACTATCTACTGATCTCACTTCCAACTTTTAATTACAAAGAGGGTCGGTTAGCAATTATTAAATAAGATAATTTCTTTTATTGACTTTATGTTTTTTTTTCTTTTATGGACTCTAAGAAATGAATGTTAAATTTACATTACCACATTGCCAAACTAAGCAATTTTTAAGGATTTTCGCGTTTAAAATAAATTTAGATCTATATGTTTACATTCATGGTTAAGGGACGGAATATAGATGTATTTTTTTCTTTTTTTTAAAAACCACGCACTAGGAATTCTTACCGTCACAGGATGTTTGTTATAAAATGTCAAAATTACATAGGATTAATCAAGATTTAATAACAAATACATTTACTTATATGAAAAGCCCTCATTTTTCTTTAGGTTTCTGTTGTGTCGCTTTAGTCACCGTCATTTGTATACCAGTACACGAACAATACGTGCTTTTGGTATGGAACAATAAGTTACGAAACGATGTGGTGAACGATTAGACGCGAAAAAGCGCGGGAGAGGCCTACGATTGTTAGCACGTGGGAACTAAGCGGCAATATTGTGTAGAAATCTTGAACAAATAGTTTGCAGTTACGATGGATAAGCTCTTGTTTGTGCAATCGAAATGGGCGCTTATTTAAAGATAAATTGTGGAAATAACAACAGCGGCGGGTCCACAAATAATTGTGTCTTGTTGTTACTTCTGTTTTTTTTTAAATAAAATTATATTTAAGAATTTCGGTAAAGTCGACCGGAAGCTATAATTCTTGTTGTAGACTAATGAAACAATTTAATACACAATTTGTACGTCTGAAAGTTCTGTGTGTTTTTCTATATTTCCTTGAGAGAATTGTCACACTGTACCCTAGTAGTAGCACATACCGCAAGTTTTATTACATGCTAAAACCTAAGGATATGATTGCCACACTCCTTAGGCACAATATGAGCAATGAAAAACTTTTCTGTTCGGCAAAATGTAATCCACACTTCTATTACAAAGAATTAAAGCTTTTGGTTATTAGTTAATTTAATATAATTTTAAATAACAAAATAAAAAAAAATACCATGTTTTTATAACGGTTTTAAAAAGAATTAGATAAATTATTTTATAAGTCCGTTAAAAAAATTTTACATTATTTTTTATTAAAAAATAATATATATTATTATTATTCTTCTGTTTTCAATACATTTTCATGCACTGCATCCACTTCTGAGTAATGGTCCAAATTTTAAGTAGGTATCTATCTCATCGTGAAGCAAGTTTAAAATCAGTTACAAAATTCCAGACAGACAGTCCATACAGAGAAACCGAGTTAAAATAAGTGAATACACGAAAGTAATCGTTGTTAATAATCGTTACGAACTATAGTCTAGTTTCTCGCGTCTATGGGAAGATGCAGCAGTCGTGAAGAAATCGGCCCAGTTTTGATGGAACCGCGATTTCACGTCGGGCTTGAGTTATGTATCGTAATATACGACATATTACTTTGTACGTGTACATTATTCCGCATTTCGCTAAAGATTTAATTGCTTACTATTTCTCCTAGTCGCTTTTTTAATACTCTCTAACGTTATATATTTTATTTTATTTTACAATTTTAGGGAGCTAACGGAAGAACGCCAATTAAATTTTTCCACAATAAGATAAAAATAGGAGTATATAAGCGTACGAAGAAGAATACCGGACGTAAATTTACAAAAATATATTCCCTAGCCATATAATTAAAAAAAAGGGTTGCTAAACAATTTGAACATATAACATATATATAGTTAGTGTTATTTCTTTTTAAATCGAGTTTTGTGTTTTAACAAGCTCGGTGGAAAGTAGAGTAATTTATAGCACTCCCAATCTCTGTCTAGTTTGGGTATAGGACGCGAGAGCTCATGAGCACAGAAAGATATATAATAGAAATACACTATTATAACAAAAGTGGTTTGCGAACAAACCACTAATAAAGAGCAACTTCCCACATCATAGAACGTAGTGTAATACGGTACTTTTAGGAAATTTTCCGTGGTCGTAGAAAGCCGAAGTTTTATAACGGCCTATTGTTTTTCAAACCTGCCATCGATGACCTAAATGAAAAAAGAAAGTTATGCAACTAATTTATTTCATTCATACGTTTTCTTAATGCGCTTTACCCGTTTAAATAATGGATATGATGGTTAAATATAATACATTGATACAATAAACTAAAAGGTGTTTGATTCAAAAACAAATTAAATGTGATCAAAGCTATAAAATAGTTTATTCACAAATGTAAATCATTAGTGAAAGCATTCTTGATGAGATGTTTTTCAGGACAGAGATCTGAACTAATATGAAGAAGAAGTACGAGGAGGAGACCTTGATGTTTTCATTGTTTTTTTGCATTAAAGTGGTTCCGATATACTGTTGCAGCATTCCCTAATGTGAGTGAAATGAATAAATATTTAAGGTTACTAACGTAAATTGAATAAATCATCAATTAAATCATCAACTAAGAGGTAGATGGTTGGTGTTAAATTGATTGGTATTCTTAAAGAACAGAAGACACCTATACTAGAGAACGCCTGTGTCCCAAAAAGTAATTAGACCCCAGTACACCCAAAGATGAAACAAGTAAGTGAGGATCATAGAAATTTCTTCGCCTTGTATTAAACCCGCTAAAAAGGCGGCGTATACAAAGTTGACAATACAAACCACAGCGACTCCCGTGCAGTCCAAAATGTGAAAACCAAAACAACCTGATATAGGAAAACCGTCACAGAATCTGAAACTGTTATACTACTCGACCTTAAAATGCACTTGCAACTTACCAATGACGCAAACTACGTAGTGCAACATAAATACTTCGTCGTATTACTTTGAAGGTCAACCAATGTCAGCCAAGCGCCATTGGCTGCATGCCCGCGCTTTCTTTCACCTTAATATTTTTACGACTCTTTGAAACAATGCGTGAACGTATGAAGGATTTCTTACGCTAGAAGCTTTAATGATTACTTTTATATTTTCACAGTGTGATTTCTCTTTTGTTTTACTAAATGTGGTCAAGCTGGTTGTCGGTGCTGTTGACCGACTCCAGTCGTCTGTGATACCTTGAGATTTTCCTTTAATAGGCAACTTGTTTCTGTATGTAACCGATGCTTGTTGTAATTAGTTTGCTCATATGACACAATATTTGTATTCGTATTTAAATAAACATACGCCCGGTTAAATAAACTTTTTATCAACCGGTTCTTTTTAAGTATTAAACACACATAGTGTCATGTGCTCCTATATAGTGACTGTGACAATTAGGTAATCGTACATTTTGTCATCATTAGTGCCATCTGTATCGTAAGCATATTTAAGTAATTTAGATTAATTCATATTTCAAAAAAATAACTGTAAAGATGAAGAACAAAAGCCCTATATATGAGTAGAAATAAGAATCTTACGATCCAATAGACAGGTTATCTAATCTCACCTTCGAGAGTTGTAGAGAAACCCTACAGATGTCTTAATATATGCCATTTTAAATGTTCCTGCTATTCATCGTTGCATAGTCGACCTTAAAATTGTCCTACCGCTAAGTGCAATTTCAAGTTATTTATTCCATTCATTTTTAAAAGTCTTCATTAATCTGAGAAGGTAGCAAGCTAGCTGGCGGTGGATAAACGCCATCCATTGACATTACACGCCACCTTATAATAAACTGGCCCTCGGCTACCTCACTCACCAGACGAAACGCAGGAGTATAACGCTTCCATTTCACGCTGGTACTTTCCCGGACGGAACTTACCATGTTATAGAATGAATGAGGACTTTTATAGTGTCTTATATCTTATCTAATCAATTGGTATTAATTTTTTCTTGATGCTGTGTGGCTTGTTGCGTTGTAAGATTAATTAAATAGTTGTAATAGTAAACATTCTTCACATAAAGATTATTTTTCATTAAAATATTTAATGTATTAACGTTAACTCTTTCAAAGTTCGTATCAATAAGATCACAAAAATATCAATAACATCATAAAAATAAGATCACAGTCGATACGGAATTGGATGGATGTGTTAAAACAAAGTAACGGCCTGTCACCCTTTTCATTGGTCAAAACAGGTATAAACGATACGTTTACGGCTAGTTGGAAATTAAACTGCAGTTCATTATTTAATAATATATATTTCTATACTATATAGTTAATTATAGAATATAGAGGTGATCTCCTTGTAGCCAGATAATCAATACCGACAAATTGGGTTCCGTCAATATCGAGTTACTTCTGGGCCCACGCGACTCATATCATTCGAAAGTGAATGCCTGCTTATTTTTACGTTTTGCCAACATACACGCGAACAATGACTGCATCCATTGTCTAGCTCGTTACGTAAGCTAGGCAAAGTTCGATGACCTAATCTCGCAACGGGCCTTTTTGCATCGCCGAAGATTAAACACATAACGGCACAGTAACACGAAATACTAGTGAAACCCCCTTCCTAGAAGATTGCGATCTTTGTGCTACCATGATGTGGGCCACTAATCAACCAGCGAAAGTGTTTTTATGTTAATGTTTTAGTCAAAATCTTCATTGGTCGCAAATCCCGCGAAAATATTACCATTATCCCGCTCAAACAGCGAAAGCGAGTGGAACCTCGGCATTCCTAATTGTTTCCAACAATTACATTCTTAATTTTTTCTACCGGTTTTAGAACTCGTTCCGGACAGCAACGGCTAATGATCTTTTTGTTAGGAAAAACAATGGAACGGAAGAGGTTAGGATCTTCGTAAGGAAACTTGAAAGAGACTCATACGTCCGGTTTCTGAAACACTTTTTTTTTAAGTGCGATGGTGTGATGTATGTTTAAACATTTATTATATACTACTCTATATTACTCTCTACATTATGCTACTCTATTGATTGTAATCATTTATATTGCTTGTTGTCATAAAATATAAGTCAGTATTGTTCGGGCCTTCAATAGTTTCATTTTACCTCTAACACCACACCTTACAGATCACCGTAGAAATTAACTAACCAGCTGTCAAATGGCATTTCAAATGTTCACTCAAAAAGTACACATATATACACAGTATACATATAGCCCATCGAAAGCGTTCGGTGACGATGACGCAAGTTTCACGATTTTTGTTCACCCAAAATGTGCTCAATGCGCCTAAAGAAGTTTTCACTTCAAAAAACTTTATTTATATTCTCCTCATTTGCACAACCTCTGTCTCGCCCGTCCGCTGTTAACATTGACGGCAGAGAAACCAGCCTTAAACGATTACGAAAAGCATACTTTTTGATTGTCTAACTACTACCGTTATAAAGTTTGCCCGCAAAATTTCGATAACTCGCACAGAGACCAATTTCACCGCGAATAAATGTTAAATATATTACGGCGGCCACCACAAGACCTGTTACCGCGCTGTAAATAACCTTTGTGTCCGACTCACAGTAATAGATCCAATTACGTTCTGCAGTACGACGACCTGGACGAAGTCGGACGATAACAGCGTGGTCTCGACCCGTTTTCTAATAAGGAACATGAAAAAATGCTATATGTGGGTTAAACGTGTTCCGGTGATGATTTTATTCTTTGTTGGTTGGCATTATCAAAGAAACTTGTATTATTATACAAGTGTCTTTTATTTTTGTTGAAATTAAATGAAATTGGAGGTGTTTTATTACGAAGGCGTTTATTTATGTCAATAAATTATTCTTATGACTTAAAAGATATTCAAATTCAAATTAAAATATCTTTATTCAACACAGGAGCATTACAATCACTTATTGACAGTCAAAATATTACTACTTTGATTATCAATAAGTGAGTGTAAACTCACTTAAACTTAACTTTCTCAAACAAAGTTCAGTTTTGATACAAGCGAGTCGAAATTATGTGTTTCTGCTTTTGATAATGGCAATATTCTAGAATATTTGCTAAATTGGTAGTTAATACAGCCCATTTCCTGTTCGGGAATTTTTTAGCTACTTCGGTAGTGCAATGTCCGGGTGCTCGTTTTAATAACGATGCTGGTACAAGTAAATATCATAAATGGTCATCCGTGTTTATGTATGATGTGTGAAGGAACACATAGTAATGAAACTTGTTTCATAAAGTAATATTAAAAAAAACTGTTTAAAAAGTATGCGCCCACTGTATGGGAATCCCTATTTGAATAGGATGCTTTTATTCATCAGTTGTCACACGTACGTGAACGATGGTTAATGAAATTAAGAGAAATGTACACTTGAACTTGTTCATTGCGGGGTGACGCTTACAAAGTGTAAAGTCACTGTTTTATTTTACTGATAACTTTATACTGAATATATCTTTTTTTAAGTGAGAAGACGGCAAGCAAGCCTGAAATTCACCTAATTTTAAATGACAACCGCCCATATACATCTGCAACACCCGTAGAGTAGCAAGAGCGTCATCATCTTTTGATAAGTAATGACCCATTACATCATTCACCAGACAGAACGTAAAAGGATAACACTCCCACTTCACGAGGAACGTCTTCTATGAGGACGTTCTTCCCCGGACCTGCCTGCCCAATCACGCAGACTTATTGGTATTTCGTTTTTAGATGGCGACTCCCACGGTTGACACTAATGGCAATATGTATTTCGTTTCTAGATGGCGACACCCACGGGTAACACTTATGGCAATATTACGTTTTTAGATGGCGACTCTTTGATCGCGATGGCGGTTCGCGCTGTGGCGCTGTGGTGCGCCGTCGTCGCTGTGCTGGTGACCGTCGCCACCACGTACACCGTCGACTGCAACCACGAGTACACGGACTGCGACACGGAACTCAGTGAGACGCGCACACAATCAGGTGAACGGTCGAATCGCGTTTCCCGAAACTAAAAACTAAACTAAATTCCACCTTGTCCGGTCGACGATAAGGTCCAAATTTGTTACTAATTTAATGCAAATCGTCAAACGTTAACTGTATTATTAACTTTGTAGATTATATGTACTAAATATAACAAGATTAAAGCCTTACAAGTAAGTGCTAAGGAAGTTTCTGTGCTTGTCTTAGTTTCGTGAAACCGTTTCGATGGTTCTTAACTTTAGGACATTCAATACGCACTAATCAAATTTGTTACAGAGTAACCACTCCATATGTTGTATTTTCTATGTGCTTTTATAGACATTTGTAAATATCACTCATATAACATTTTTACTAATCTATTGACCGTGTTACAAGTTTATTAAGTAACAATACTCGTAGTTTAGAATTAGATTATGTTAGTACTACAAATTCGTTAGGATTTACAAAAGCATTCTAATCACGGTATATGATTTTTAATCGAGCACTTTAAATATCGCTGTATATATCAACATAAGACAATATCGATAGCTATTGGGTTACAGACTTACTCGAACTAAAGCAGCAGATGTATTTTGGCGAGAAAAAAGGGACCCTCAAAGTTCCATTTATATCGTTGTGAAGAAGAAAAAAAGTTAAACAATGATTGCATATTATTAGTAGAGAACAAAATTTTAGACACTTATAGAAATAGCTTATTATTTAAAAAAATATTCCCTTGGTGGTCTGAACCAAATTCGCAAGGGTAGGCGAAAGTATCCATAACCCTGGATTTAGTTCTGAGTATTTAACGGATTTTGTCCTAAACATAAATTCCATTTTTATATTGAAGCGGTCATTTAATGCTGCAGTGTTCAGGAAGCGTTATATATTTAAGTTATAATTACTTGTAAAAATTACTAAAGCAGTCTCTAATGATATTGTGGCATATTTGCGTAAATACAAGGAATTATGATAGAAGATTTTTTCTATCATGATGTTTTTACATCATTATAGATTTAGAGTATTATGAAACACGATGTTACGGTAGATTATTTTGAAGAAATATTGAAATTTATATTTTTGAAAGTGAAAAATTTCGATGATTTTTATTTCAACGGCATATTGGACGAAAGCATTATTTAATTAGTTGCATTCGCATCAATGTTTCTAAACAATCGGCTGTGCGCCGCAGAGGTGAGACCACGGCGGGGGGAAGAGTGTTCTCACGTCTATTGTGCGAAATGTTTTGATAACAACATACGCGTGAAGTCAGTTTTGGCATTATACAATCATTGTAAGCAAGGGTGCGTCGGCACCGAACTGACAAACATATTTATGTGTGGCAAGCAAGCATAATACCTCGAACGGAATAATTTCATTAATGAATACGATAATAAATTCTCTCCTCGTTACAGAACATTGGATGACTCCGTGGCGCAGTTGCCAAGGTATTGGCTTCGGCGTCGGGGCTCGTGGGTTCGATTCCCACACGGGACAACTATTTGTGTGACCCACAGATAGTTGTTTCGCATCTGGGTGTTTGCCCGCTTGAAATTTATGTTTGTAAAACGTCCTTACAACACAGGATAATGTAATCCTAAGGCAATGTTTAAAGGGCAATGTTTTAAGAAAAAAAAACTTCCGTCCTCGCGTAACATGATTCAATTAACCACTTCATCGCTGATTATATAAGGACGATATTTTAACCGACCAAAAAAAGGAGGAGGTTCTCAATTCGAGTGTATTTTTTTTTTTGTTTGTTAATTCAGAACTTTCGAATGAGTGACCCGATTTCGATGATTCTTTTTTATTTGAAAGCTGGTGCTTCACATGTGGTCCCATATTAATATAATTGGTATTGGATACTTGGCTCCGGAGATACTTAGGGAACATAAAAATAAAATGAATACAGAGCAAGATATTGAAGTCGGTTTTGTTTTTCGTTAATACAAATGGAATTTTTTCTTGCTACAAACGGTACAAAATCACGTTGGTGTAAAATAGCAAGTGTTCCTAAAGAAATAATGGGATTTACAAACACTTATGGCTTCCGGAAGTTTGTGGCAGTTGAGTATTTTTTATAAAGGTGTAAAAAGACAAAAGAATCGTGCCTCGTATTCATGCCAGTGAGTTGTTAACCTTGGAAATGAAGCGTTCTAAATCTTCCTTTGATCTCAACGTATTTTTTACAACAGGATTTCTTATTTGCGCGAACTTTGTATGATTATTTAGAGATAGCTTTGGTAGTTATGTGTTGGAATTTAAAACTAAATCATTATGCTTGATGAATAAGGAAAAGATCTGTACCTTCAAAATGGGATGCACGTTTCGTCTGGTGGGTGAGATAATCGGTGGAAACGAGTGTCACTCGACGGTCGTCACCATTGACGGCGGTATAAACCATGTCGATTTAAACCGTATTCTTAGTACCCAAGCTTAGTTGGAACTAGATAACTTTATTTAAAAATATGTTCTGAAAAATATTTATTGCTGTTTTGTTAATCCACGGCGGACCTGACTTCTTCGTTTAACCCGATTAGTTATATCAACTGTAGTTGCTTACCCAGTCTCGTGCACAAAGATTTCAGACACGGTATGCACTGAAAAAAGCTTAGCAATTTCTCTAAGTTATTGATGATAACATGACAGTCACTTACATGATATCCAAAGCTGTTTTTGAAAGGGCTGTGAGATGTTTTAACTGACTCAAAAATAAATGATAACTTTACTATAACTCGTGGGTGTTTTAGGGCGTGTTTTGTATAAGATGAGAGGGTATGCAAAGCTTTTTTGTATGTATGACGTGCACGCGCATGCTTACCACAATGAGAAATATGTAACTAGTCGCAAACCAATTGCCGTATGGAAAAAAGCGTCTCAACTCTTACACGTAACGTTCCGATGCTATTAACCCGGGAGACGATGCCGTTATCGTCACTAATTCGATGCCTCATTTCAGAACGATCGGTCGCATTACCGCAGCGCCGTCGCAGGTTGTTTGGGTTATTTTTTGTACGGCCGCCGCATTTTTGGCCGGTGATTTTCTAAGGCCGTGGCTAACGCGCGGTTAACTTCTGTTTTTTTCTTGATTCGGATATTTCATACCGCTGCATTCGCCTAGCGTCGCTGAGGCCGGCTTAGTTTGATGTCACGCCGAACTTACTGTTGTTGAATCACCATTGCTTATTAAGGAAACGGCTGTATTAATAATAATAATCTATTATATAATTAAAACAATTATATATTTAAAGCAAATCGAATTTGTTGATTGCTTTAAATATATTATTATATTAAATATATTGCTTTAAATTGCAAACACATTACATTAGAGCTTGAACTGAGGTAGTTTAGTTCGACCTTATATAAAATCAAAATCATATTAATAAAAAAAAAACATTTATAAGATATAAATTCTGTAAGTGAGGTTTGTATTGATGCAACATCTTCTATTGCAAATCTACCCACAGCCTAGTTCGGAAGGCGGCATAACCAAGGGCAAGTGGCAGTCACGCATTCGTTATTTATTCGTCTATTAAATGCCACTTGTGCAATGATGTAACGACATTAAATCAACAGCTTTGGCGACCTCAACCCGGATTATTAGTCACCTGGATATTAGTTTGTTAGTAACTTATAAATTAAACGTAAAATTAGTTATATTAACAGGCGAACGTTTTTTGATTGAATGTTAGTAAGGATTTGTATCGTGGAAACGGTAGATGAGAAAAATAAAATGGAAAACACAAAAATCGCGTTCTCAATCGTTTCGAACAATTGAAGCTTTCAGATAAGTCTAAAATGTGATCTCCTACTTGATATTTGTGTTTTCCTCTCAAGTGGTACAAAGTATTACTAGATATCTATAGAAATCGATTAATTTCTCTAATGGAAAGTTATATCAAATCTGTAAACTAAACATTGTTTTGCATTTTACTGTATCAGAATGATTTTTAATGTAGCTACATTGTTTGACCGGTCGTCGTAAACGCGCCTGTGGAAATATACATATTTATCCGTTATTTTATTGCCGATGTATTAATTTCAAGACGCCAAATTCTTCGAACTGTTTTGAAACTAACTCCAGATTTGCCTTCGCAAAATTTAAAACCAGTTGTCAAATAATTTTTATTTTTGTATATAAGTTGTATATACCAAAATTCAAATATATATTTGTACAAACGTTGAAACAAATTTATTAAATTCGCATTTTATATCCATTGCACATTTTAATAGTTTAAGGCATTTGCATATTATTTCATATTTCAATTTTTTAAATTAATGTTCAGTTTCGTTTTCATTTGTCAAAATAAGTTAAAAAACAATTGTTTGCCTTATATATTATTGTTATGATGATTGTCGTGTATGTAAATGGTTTTAATGTTATATTGCTCTCTTTATGGATACAGTTGACCTAAGGTACCTTAAGTAAACGAACGATATCCTAAGCATGGAGCCAAAAGTCATATCTTTAAAAAAATTTACGACAAAAAACTTAAAATTTAACGGAACAGCGAAATAAGCCGAGTCGTGACTTCACCAACACCTTTTTCGGAGCGAGGCGTCTGACGAATTCCTCATTAAGAACCGTTTTTGCCGAATTTTATTTTTTATATTAAAATCCCATTGAATGAAATAGGCTACCTGCAAGCGTAACTTCTTGGTTACCTCAACAGATATTTTATCGTCTTGTGACACATTTTTATGGTTTGTAAAAACCTTGAGAGCTTGAGAACATTGAGAGGAAACCTACATATTTTTGAAATAAAAAAATATCTATATTTTTTTATTTCGAAGGTATTTGGTGACGCTTAGTGGACTATGGCGCGGTATATCACTGGGAATATGAACATATTCCCAGCAGTGGTATATACATTTATTATTTATAGCCATTTATTATTTACATTTTTAGCCTATTACTTCACTTTTTAATTCAGTTTCGTAAGTTCGTTTACAGCCTAATTTGCGTACGTGATAGTGACCCTGTCTCTCGCGCAAGGCGGTGTGTGTTCGATCCCTTTATTTTTCTTGCTCGGTCCCTCATGGCTGAGGAACGTGACCCCATAACGTTCTCCTCCACTGTGTGTGGTCGTAGGCTCAATCCCAACTACTGTAAAAATATTGTGTGATGAACATAGTGTATAACGTCGTGATTTCTAGTTTCTGGGTGTTTGTATATCTACAACTACTACTGTACTATGGGTACTAGATAACTGATAAACAGTTAAGCTTCGCTTAGTTAAGGATTCGATAAGTTTGTGTAAAAATATGTCTCGAAATATTTACTTCTCATTCATGTGACAATCTAAACCGCTTCGTCGCCCATTCACAGATTATTGTATTCGATTTTTTTACGTCAAAAATGTACGAATATCTAAATATTTTGTTGTGAATAATTTTAGAGAAAGAAGAAGAAGAAAGAAGAAGAATTTAAAAATACTACATGAATCGGTAGCGCAGTTGCTAAGCTAAGGGTTTCGGCATCGGGGGTCGTGGGCTCGTTCCCGCAGAGAACAAATATTTGTGACCCACAGGAAATTGTTACCGAAATGCCTTTTTGTTCCCGAGGAGGTTTGACGTCAAACAGGCGGCTGGTCAAAAAAGACCGGGCCAATTCCATTTATATGAGATGAATAAGGACAGTAGAAATAAGAATAAGTTACCAGTATGAATAGTTTAATTCCTGTTGTAATCATATATAAATAAAATGATAGAAGTCGTTGTGCGTGCATCACGGAAAAACTATTGTATGGATTTCAATCATTTTTTTTTATTTTATTTCTTCGACACTTGGTTCTTATCTAAAAAATAAAAGTTTCAAGAAACAATGATTTTATAAGCACTAACTGTTCAGTGGTTTGTGTTTTCTTGCGGCGGAGAAGTGGGGCAAGCGATAGTTGTTAACATTAGCGCGGGTATCAGCTAGGCTAAAGTAATTTCCAAAAAATATGTTTTCATAATTTTATTGCAAACTTATTCACTAGTTATGCGCGGACATTTAAAAACTGAAATTGTAATGAGTCCGGTAGGTTCTTATATTAGATTTGTCTTGTTTATCTTTTGGAGACATGTTTTCCAAAACGAGTTCCACAATGGTACTATTATCCATTGCGATGTGGCATTGGTACTTAAGTCTCACGAGCCTAACTCTCAGCATTGTATACTGACCTTGTGCCGCTTAGATGCGATCGAGTGTGGCACGAGACTAACGAAGTGAAAGTTGACGACCGTGTGTGTGAGCGATGAGACTATGAGTAAAAATAGTTTGCATGTAATACGCTTTGGGAAAGGCTAATTAAAATCTGTCTCTGTTTGAAGTTTCGCTCCACAATTAACTGGGAAATTATTGAAATCGTTTACAATAAAATACAACAAAGCTGGCACACTTAATGAGTTTCTACTGCTGCATGAATGTAATGACTCTGTGGAGTGTGGAAGTACCTCAGCCTTACAAAACGTCTGGTGAAGTTCGTGGTTTACTCTCTTAATTGTCATATATGTATGTTTATAATATGGCTTATTAACCCAAATCAGTTGACTAATGACGAAATCCATAAAGGTCTCGTTTAGATATCCAACAACAGAGTTAATAATAATTTCACATCGGAGGCAAGCTCGTAAAAAACCTGCCCCCAAAAGGAAGTTCACATGTCTAAGCCGCGTTTTGGCGGATTTCCTTATGGCACGGCGCGGATCTTGACTTCTCGTTTAAGCTTCCGTTGAGCGACTTAGCTCAGGCGTGATGCGGGCGGACACGATACGACGCGGATGTCTGTCGCTGTTATACAACAGCTGCGTAATGGCATCACTTAGTCACCGGATTTCTTCGCGATTTTGACACTATCGCGCGTTGGCGCGATAACGGATCTTTCATCGAATGATTGTTTTGCGAGGTGTCAATCGCTTTACGTCTTTTTTGCTTGTAGTTATTGTTAGTTTTGTCTCGTTTGGACAGTTTGAAACCTCTTTACTAAATTTAATTTTTAACCCAGATCGTTTAAACAACCCTGTTCGCAGTTTGTGTAGTCAAATTTTACTTTTTGTTTCTACGGTTTGTCAAACTCGAATGAATTCTTTAAAACATGTTAATAAACATCGTCCTAGAATTAATTCTTCGGTGACACTGCTATGATCATTTAAAGCAGTCTTTTAAACGTCGTCAAACATCGCCCGATCTTCAAATACGATGAATGTTTGGCAAACGCGCCGAAAATTACGCGCTATCAAATTACCTCAGAAATACATTGTATAAGAAACGTTTATTTTCCAATTTATTCGAATTATAAATAAAAATAATATTGTTTGAACGATATTCCAAAAAGAGAACTTGTTAAACTTTCAATAGAAAACGCTCATACGCTTTAAATAATTTTAAAATAGTTTCATTTTTTCGAATTTCGAATTCCACATTACACATCCTACTCTATTCTCGTAGCTACTGCTCAAGCACGAGAGATAATATTTTTCAAACGTGTTGTTTCGTAACACTAAGCAAATATAACACGTACCAAGTCAAATTGTCCTACGTAAGCTCGGCGACAATTCGGCGATAAAGGGAGAATTATTAGTGTCACCTTTTGCCAACGCGGACCGGTCAAGTTGGTCACCGTCCTTTAACATACTCGTACATTAGAGGGGAGGTCGTTCGCTTTGTGTCTGATTGAGTATACGAGGTACATTTGAATTCAATAACAAGCTGGTACGAAAAGGTTTGTCAGTATTATTCAAACTTTAGAGCCGAGTTTAATTCATTTAGATGATAATAAAACTTTTGGTTTTCATTCGTGTGTATAAAAAAGAGGTAGCTAATGGACAGGCAGGTTATCTCATGACAATTGATTGCAGCCGATGGGGCCTCAAAATGCATAAATACTTCTTCTTTATGACGACCTTCTGAGAGACCATGGGAATTCCCGGATGAACAGACTCATTCATGAACGGTGGAAGTTGTTGTGTGGCTGTAAATTTAGAACGACACTATTTAACGATGGATCAAACCACCTCATACTTCTTCTACTACCTGGCATTAATCCTAGCTATTGCTAGGGTATTAAACCGCCTCATACAATTGACATCAACTTATGGTTGGCAGTCCACTGCCGTATTCAAAAATATATTAATTCTTTCTAACACGCACCACTTTGTGAAATCAGTTGTCGTCAGCCGTATTTACAGAGCGATACGACTTAGAATCCTATAAGAGAGTCTACTCCTTCCTAACTGAAAGCCCGTCCAAACATTTTTAAAACATTTTCAAACCGTTTTTAATTTCAGTATTGCGATAACATTTACGTGAGGCGCTTAAGAAATATTTTTGGTGTGGAAAGAGGACGAAATGTCGAAAATTTGACAAAATTGAATTTTTTACGTACAAAAGTGTAGTATAGTGTAAATAATAATAACACAAATAAGAAACAACTCATAACATACCGGAGAACGTTTCCAGTTCATAACTAATAACTTCCGCCAGTTAAGGTCATTAATATTGAAATGTTGAATAAGTTTTATCACAATAATGGAACTATATTTTATAGTATGTTCGTGAACGTAATAATATAATCTAGGTTGAGATTTTATATAATGTACCTATCGACAGTAAAACGGGAAAAAGTGAAAAAAAAAAGCAAATAAAATGATTGATTAATTTCGGTATAATTGTAGAAAAATATATTATCACTTAAATAATTTTAATGCCATTTCTTTTGAATTTTTATTAACTTTGTACTTAACTATTTGCATTATTATACTTCATATACTTTTGAAGGGAAATATCAAAAAAAAAAAAGCTGTCGTATATTTACATGTTTTAGACCTATAAAATGAGAGATATGTGAAGTCCGTCAATCCGCAGTGGGGTTGCGTGATGGACTAAGCTCTAAAATTCTCTCTACAGAGGAGGCCTTTGCCCAGCAGTGGGGCATATATAGGATTTTACTTACATTTCACTTATCAATAATTACAAACTGGAACTATTAAAGATTCAAAACCCATTACATTTTAAGGATAATTCCTACACCGCCATATTTTTCTCATTGTTTGAACAACTGATACAATATGTCATATCGTTCAGTCAATTGTTTAACCCACAACATATCTCTGCACTTTTAAATAATTCATGTGGCGCGACTAAAATGGAATACCTAACAGGTTAAACTTTGTTGGGCCGAGGTATCGCCGCACCGCCGTGTAGTTAAAGAATGACCTCAACCATAAAATTTAGACGCGGCCGTATTTTCACTGTAAAATGATAGTGGCATTTTAGTAAACATATATTAGTAGTTAGTAAATATATATTAGTAAATATGTATTTGATAAAGCACTTAGTTAAGTCAAATTATGGTTTATTAATTTTTTGCCCCCTGGCAAAGTTAGATATACGAAAAAAAGCGATGCTGTTTTGCCTTTAAGAAAAATATAATACATCATTAAATAAAAAATGAACAGAAGTTGAATGAACGGAAAATGCATAAATTTATGCACGTAGGCGTTTTCAAAGGCAAGCTACATAAATAATAATTGATTGTTACCTTTGGCGAGCCTTGGATAAGTTTGGATATGTCTGCATTCGTGTGCCATTGTGATTTTCAATCTTCTTAGTTATACCATTTCCCGATTCCTGTGAATAGGAAGGAATAAGTGATTCGTGACAACAGGGAGTGTACTCATAAGTAAATGAATAAACAAGAAATATATTAAATAGAGTAAAATAAAGTAAAATAAGCATTCATTTTAATCACATAATAGACCGCC
This sequence comes from Iphiclides podalirius, assembly GCA_933534255.1. Taxonomy (NCBI): domain Eukaryota; kingdom Metazoa; phylum Arthropoda; class Insecta; order Lepidoptera; family Papilionidae; genus Iphiclides; species Iphiclides podalirius. The sequence continues at coordinate 9,266,638 of OW152828.1, forward strand.
ACATTCATTAAATAATTTTTTTTTATGCGAAAAGTTGTCAAACGAGCAGACGGTTCACCTGATGTTAAGTGAATACCGCCGCCCATGGACATCTGCCACACCCGAGGGTTACAGATGTGTTGACAACCTTTTAAAAATTGGGCTCCGGCTACCTCACTCACCAGACGAAACGCGAAAGTATTTGTCATACTTCCACTTTACGTCGGTCTGAAATTTTAAAACCGGCCAAGTGCGAGTCTGACTCGCGCACGAAGGGTTCCGAATCATATCTTTAAAAACGTCAAAAAAATCATGTCTGTTTTATGGGAGTTCCACTTAAATATTAATTTTTTTTATTCTGTTTTAAAAACGTCGTAACTTCAATAGAGAAGACGTTTGGACTTTACTATCAACTTAGGAGCCAATAACTAATAAAATTAAATCCAAGCAATACTGTATTTCAAGATGCATAATTCTAAAAAAATATTCAAGCAAAATATATTTTTAAAACATTAAAACTCAAAAACGTGTGGTGGTATTGTAGTAATCATATACAAGGTACAAAAGGGATAAGATTACTTTGTTCCATATTATATAATGTATTTTTCAAATGATTAATAAATAGTACTAGCTGCGGTAACCACAGAAAATGTATAAAAACTAATCGATGAATTATATTCATCGATTTTCATCTACATTTGTACATGTGGTAAATTTTATTTATTATTCCGTAGCTGTGTGTGATGACTAATAAATAGAATTCAATGTGAGGAACAGTTTTGCAATATATTTTGCTATGTTTTAGTTATAAGTTTTTATAAAAAATTCTAAATGAGCGTAGAGATATTGCGTAAAGTTGTGTTACAGACGAGAATCCTTGAGAATGCACGTATGGAGTTAATCTAAAGACGCAATAAAAGCTCTCATCGTTTATAAATCGAAATCATTGTACCTCTTTTAAATGTTCTAATCTTTTAATTATTCGAATTCAATTTATTTAACGTTACAGAAACCGATGTCTCGATAACAATAAACGTGAAAGATAATGATACACCCACAGGTAGGTAAATAATAGTAAACGCTAGTAGTTTGACTATAGTTTAAATTATATATTTCATTAGATTTTACTCATCCATTTTCTTTTTAGTTGATACAGAGAGTGGGCGCTTAATCTTTCCAATTTTCATTATTCAGAAATACTTCCACATAAGATCTTCGGAATAGTCATTGTCTTTTAGTCTCGCGTTTTTTCCTTAATACAAATTCTTAATTCCCGGCCAAGGAATCAGCTATAGGTTAAATAAATCTAAGCATTAAATACTATTATTTGGATTAATTATATAATTTGATGATGATAGATAATTATTAGATTATTATAGTTATTATCATTGGTATTACAGGTAGAAAATATTGACTACAGTTCCGAAAAATGATTATAAGAATGAAATATACTTATTCATGCTTTACATTTGATACCATTTTGATGACTTTTTTTAAAATTTTTTGCTAAATTTACAAGTAAATGTGAAAACTTTGGTACGATTTCCATTTGACAATGGAAATTATAAAGTTTAATCAAATTATTTAGAAAATACTTTATTTTATACTGGCAAGCCACATAATGATTACTGTTCCTGCATGAGAATGTCGCCTAAGCCAGAGAACTTTACACATTTACACGGGAATTTATGGAATGGGACAAAGTAATCATGCTTTTGAGATTCGTCTGGGTATAACCGGGTAAAACTGATTCTCGTGAAATCAGTTTTACCCGGTTGTAGATTGACTGTTCTTGTACATGTAGAGACTACAGTCAGTAGTAATCAAGTAAAGCGGTTATTGATTTGCACACTGCCTTAACAAAAAAACATAAGCTGTGGCTTGAAGCAACATTCACTAGCTTTCAGTTACACAAGCCAATTATGACTCAAATAAATTTATCGTTTATAAATATTGAGGCCAGCAATATTAAATTAAATTCTTCTATTATGATGACTTTATTTTGGTCCATTTGGATTGCGCTCGATTCATATCCACATCATAATTCGTCTTTATAGCCTACCCTGAAATTTTCACTGACGCCGTGAAGTCTCTTCCATTTATACTCATTTGGATCTTTGAAGATGTCTGCACTTAATAGATATTCTTTAAAATTTGTTTAAAGTACACGCTACTTTTATGAGTGGAAAATTTTTTTTTTTTTTACGTGAAGGTACTCTATCAGAAGAAAGTTGACCGAGCTTTCAAGAATCGCCATTATTAACAGTTTTTTTGTGAAGGCTAAAACTTCAGAACCTCTTATAAATTAAAATAAGCCGATTTTCTTTTTTCACATAATTGTATAGAGAATCAAATAAAAAGCCAATTTGTGTGTTTACTCTCTAAATTGTGGTGTAATCTCAAAGGCCTAAGTCGTATAGAAGTGTAAAAAATTAGTTTTGTAGTATTTATGATATACTCCATCAAAATAAATATTGATAATTATTTACTTATCTAGTAATAATAGTGCTAGAGGTATAACTGCCACAAGGTAAATTATAGTTATTTGCAGTTGCAGAACCCGACGACTTCGTTAAGACTACCGAATTTACTTCAACAACGGATAAAAATACGCAAACAGGTATTACGAAGCAAACCGCAAAACACCTAGTCTTTGATTATGTTTTAAATACATGGTTAATAATTTTATTTTCTATGACATGCGTATTCGATTAAGTGTAAACTTTTATGCTTAAAAATTATGTTAAATGATTTAATAACTTGGAAAGATGAAAATTAACAGCTTTTAACCGAACCAAACCAAAAGAGCAACCGAATTTACTTCAACAACGGATAAAAATACGCAAACAGGTATTACGAAGCAAACCGCGAAACACCTAGTCTTTGATTACAATCTTGTTTTAAATACATGGTTAATTATTTTATTTTCTATGACATGCGTATTCGATTAAGTGTAAATTTTTATGCTTAAAAATTATGTTAAATGATTTAATAACTTGGAAAGATGAAAATTAACAGCCTCGCAAAATATGCAATTTGAAAGTACGATATCAAATATTATTATTTAAAGTTACAGAAACTGATGTCTTCCTTATCACTACCGAGCCTACCTCGTCCATGATAGACAAAGATACAGGTATATAAAAGCTAAGTTCAAGTAGCTTTGGTGTTAACTTCACATATTCATTACTTTTGAACTTTTCTGTTCGCGCTTTATCCATCTTCATAAAGTACAAAGTTAGTTCAAACGTTTAATTTAGTTTGCTTTAATAGAGCTGTAGCTTTAACTGTAGATACGATAAAGTAGAATGAAGATTATATATATTAAAAATGACATCGGGGCTGCATCGGCGGCAGCTGAAGTAAGTAAATCGCGCAAATATGAGTCTTTATGTTCAGATTATGTATTTGTGCCATTTGCTGTTGAAACATTAGGTCCGTGGGACCCCGCACATCAATTTTTTTTAAAGTTTATGTCCTAGGCTTAACGCCGCGGCTGGTGACAAGAGAGCTGGTTCTTTTCTCGCTCAAAGGTTAAGCATAACTATTCAGCGAGGAAATGCAGCTAGCGTTCTTGGCAACATGCCGCGTGGATTAGGTTTAACTATTAGATAATATGTAATTTTAGATAGATTAAATCTTGTAAATATTATAGCTGAATTAAATTTGAATAAAAATCGTTTTTTATATTAAAACTATATTATTGTGTATTATAATGAGGTAGGACCACGTAGCAGATTCTGCCAAACATAACAGACAGAACCGCCTCTATTACTTAACTTATAGATCCCTCCAATAATTTGCCCTTGGGGCACATACTTGTGTTGTACAAGGCTTGCACACGACCGATATTGTAGTACGCTTGTTGTTATTTGCCTTATGTCCTTTGCTCACTTAAGCCCCACAAACCTGCATAAGGTTCAGGTAATTCAAAATAATTTCCGCCTCGCAACCAGTCTTAGGTGGTATCAACGCAACAGCAATATACACACTGATGTTGCGTAATTGCAGATTTTGGACGCTACTTGAGCATTTTCAAGAGTTAACCAAACGGTTCATCGAAAAAGGTTCAGCTTTTTTTGATGAACCGTTTGGTTCCATTCTAACCCTCTGGTGGTTAACGCGAATTACCCACCCGACGTAAAGGCTACCGTTCGCAAACATTACCAGTGCGATGTCCTGATCGACCCAATCTTAATACTATAATATATATTAAAGTAGGAAAAAATAAAAATAAAAATTTGCCACAATGTGAACTATGTTATGATTTCTTCTTATTGATGATCATTTAAAATGATTTAAATTTAATCATAGAATAATCAAGAATAGTAAGATATTTTATGTTTATCAGACGTCTTTTGTTTCTGCCCCATAGATTACATAAAAACGTGAAAAATTAATAAATGTTGTTGTATAATTGTAAGATTGTTCGTGTGCTGTAAAGGATTATAACAATTGATGCGATTGCAATCTTACGCTTGATAGCTTAAATTGCAGAAAAACACGTCGATATAATACGTTGAGATTGTTGTCGGCGTGGCAGTCAGCTGTTTAGCTTAGTTGTTAAAACGTCTGGGCGAAATTCCGGAAGACGCGGATAGACGGGTTCTAGTGCCGTGGCGGATAAAAATTTTACGTCTAATATTTTTGAAAATTTTTATTGTATTTACTCTTGATATTTTTTTTTATTTTCAAACGAAATAAATAAATATTCACTTTAATTGTATCTTATAATTTTTCTTTTTTCATTTAGGTAAGTTGGCCAGTGACGATGAAGAGGTGGCAGCACAGCAAATCGCTCACCTTACACTACCACCGTTCACTTTTACAACAACGGCGAAGCCAACGACAACTCATTCAGAAACTACAGTTACATCTACAACAACACCAACCACACCAACAAGATCTACATCAACAACAACGTCAATAGATTATAAAACTGAAGCGGAAACGACGTTAGAGCTGACCGACATGGGCGATTCTATGCTGAAGCCTAAGCCTAGATTGCTGGACTTAAGTGTCGATGAGCTCCAGAGTTTTGCAAACGCTTTACATAACCAAAGTAATCTGAATCTAAAAAACAAAGGGATTCCAGATTTGAGCGAAATATCTCTGGACGCTGATGAAGATGATGAACCGCCAAGACTGATTACAAACGTGCCTAAAAATAAGGATATATCTGATAAGTTTTATAGTAACCTTCAAGTGCCGTTTAATCCTTTACTCTCAATCGATAGATCGGACGAAATGGAAATGTGCAAAGATAATGAAATTATGTATAAGGTCAGTAATTTTTAATTCTAACCTTTATTAGTTCTTATACTGACGATTTGATTAGTTTTTCTGTGAGTATAAATCGTTATTGAAATTATGTAAAGTACGGGAACATATTTTAAAGGAAATTAGCTGAAAACTCTTTTTTTAGGTAGGTGAACGCATTGACCGTGGTTGTGAAGAAACATGTGAATGTACTCCGTCTGGTGTGTTCGATTGTTCACCAAGATGTAAGCATCCGTACATACGGCGTGGAAGAAGGCTTAATGATCCGTTGTGCTTTGAATCACCTGTAGACGAATGTTGCTCGATTATTGCTTGCTCTACGGGCGCTGGAGGTGAGTAGTTTTTATGACAATATAAATTTCTTAGTTACTTAATATTTCTGTGTTTTATGTGGCGTTAACTACAATATTTTAGAACACAAGCAAAAATCAAAGGAGATGTGTAGCTATGGTAATGAAACGTATCCCGTGGGTATGAGTTGGCATGTGGGCTGTGAGCACACTTGCACCTGTGAACGAAATTCTGTAGTAACCTGCAAACCCCGGTAAGCGGACCTTTCTGACATTTTTAAAAATCCCGATTTAAATCAATTTTACACTATCCATATTTTTTTTATAATTATTTTGTACATCATTGATAGGTGCAACCGACTGCAACCTTCGGACAAGTGTATAAATGTGCAAGATCCTAACGATGCATGCTGTGAAGTTCAAGTATGTGACGTGTCTTCTGATGCTCACGAAGAGCCTGAGAATATGACGATAGCTACGTCGTCAAGCACAGCTAATTCCATCCAGTCTTCAACTACTCGTCCTATTACTACAACGCTAATAACTACGCCTACCAGCACTACAACTATGATTTCGTTCTCAGAAAACACCTCTGAGGTATTAACTTAATTTCATTACTTTAATTCATAAGGCTTGTTCAAATAAGCAAATTAAACTAATTAAAGCGAATTGCTATCCCGCCTTTTGAGGAGGGACCAAAGAATCATTTAAATTCTCATTTCTTAAAAAAACTTAAAATTAAGCAGACCTGCGACATATTTTCACAGCTTTTTTTGTAATTTTTTTAGAAATTTAAGGTTTGATTATTAAGTTGATTTTTTTCCATTAGACGGGAAGATCACTAGATGACGAAGAGGAATTATTTAGGCCTACAGTTAGGCCTTTAGTTTTATCGGAGCCAATTGGGTCAGTGACAGTGCTGCAAAATAATAGCGTTCAAGTTAATTTGATGCATATGAACAATAGCGAGGATCCAATACATCTGTTGTTGAGTAGTGACGGGGGCCGTACGTTTAGAGATGTAGAATTAAAATTTGCCAATATGATACTCAACCTGGAAGGTGGAAAAGATTACATTTTGAAGACAAGGGAAACTGGAACGAAGTTCAACTTCACAATCACGGCAACGGACGCTGCGACTAACGAAGTGTCAGTGGTGGAAATGGTCACCCCGTTGAAGATAGGATGTCACCACGAAGGAAAATTCTACGCTGTTGGTTTGTAATCAACTGTTCATACGATTTTTGATTGTTATTAATCTTTTTGTTTTGTTCTAACGGTGAGTTAAAACATAGTGGTTCAGACACGTCCGGGAAAGTACCACAGCCTCATAGAATACCAACTTAAAATGAAATTATTAAACTTTCGATTTACTTCTGATGAGTAAGGTAAATGTTCACTTTTTTAAAGGTTGACAACGCAACTGCAAACCCGCTAGTGTCAACAATAAATGGAAACAATAAATCTTATAAGCTTTCAGTCTCTAAATATATCGGTGTTATAACTAGGCGAAGAATTCCACATCGGCTGCACGGAGCTCTGTGAATGCACGGGCCGCGAAACTCGTGAGTGTGCAGCGTTGGTGTGCCCCTCTCATGTCGGCTTGGAACTGGTGTCTAAGGGTTGCGTACGGTGGGCGACCAGTCCACCAGCTGAGCCACCCAACTGCTGCCCAAGGAGTGCAAGATGTTTAAGCGACGGAACATGTCATTACAAGGGTGTTGCGTAAGATCCTTATCATGTATTTTTTTTTTTAATTTTTCTTTACAAATGATGTATATTATATGGGGAAAATTGCGATTAAAGTTTGATCACTAACCTCGTCCGTTGGACTTTCAAAATTTGTAGGATTGATTCCAGCCGTCTGACTTAGGTATAATTCTCATTAAAAATACTTTTTAAAATTATTCTTCTCGATAAAAATCTATGAATATAATAAAAATATAGATTTTAATGCAGCAAAAAATAATCAATTATTATTTCACTCATTATCCCACAAAATTGGAGATACGATAAATATAGAGCTATAGAAAGATAGAGAAAAATATAGAAAAACAGCAAATTTTGTTATAAATGTTCAAGGTGTGCATGTTCTAGTTTTTTCAAATATTAAATGAGAAGGGAACATTTCAAATAAAAATATGGGCCTTCAATAACGAATCAATACGCTGATGACAAACTAATATCTGTAGACATTATTGAGTCCAATAATGTCTACAGATATTCACACGGCTTATTTTTTTATTTTTCAATAATTTCAGTGTGCCAAATTGGAGCGAAGTGCCAATTTCGCTTACTGGTTGTGAACTGCGCTGTTTCTGCGAGAACGGTGAACTAGACTGTCAGGAAGTCTGTTCGCCGTTACCCACGCTGCCGCCGCAGTCTTTGCGCTGTCCACCTAATCACCGTCCCGCCGCCGTTAATATATCCGGCGAGGACTGCTGCAAACAGTGGGGCTGTTTGCCCAATGGTGAGAACAAACCTTCCCACAAGAGTTCATTAACAGTAACATCTAATTTTATGTCTCATATTTAATACTGACTAACTTAAACTTAGTATATTATTCAATTTATCAATAAACATTAAAAATAATGAAAAATAACCCAAAAATTAGATTTCTGTATGAAACAAGGAAATAACATTTCCTTCTTTCATGAAGAAATCTAATTTTTAATTCTATAAGTAAACGTAATTTATTTAACATTAAAAATCACTGCGCTTTATATCTCCCTGCCATAATCATCGTTGTATTAAATTGTCTGAGCCGCTACTGTGTTATTTTTAATATCGCTAATAATAACTTTAATTTCACTCCTAGTGTGCAAATCAATTAAAACATCTAGAACAAACTCGACTCGAGTCCATCATCTTAAAAAAATATTTCATTGCATGATCGCTGATTACAGTTTATCTATCATCACCTTATTGCTTGCAGCAGGACACAGGAATGGATCTAGATATGCGCATGTTTCAAAACCGCATGAAGCAACGCAATTGATCAATTTTGTGACACCGGTCGCACCTATCTTACCGACATTTACTACATCAGTACTGCCGACACCACCTGTAACGACTGAGATGACAGACTTCTTTAGACACTTAAGTCCAGTTAAAACTAGACCTAAAACTAATAAGCCTGCGGCGCCACCACCTGTCCCAGGTCTTGTCATTGATAACTCATCAAATCATTACGGGCGAGGGTCAAAAGAAAAATTTATGAGTGTTAATTATACAATGTACGATCCTAATGACTTCAATCATAGGCCCTTTAAACTTCTTCAACCATACCACCTGTAACAAGTATCAATATCGATTGGAAACCCCCACAGAAAACTAACAATGTGCCCGAATCACATGCTAATGTACCTTCACAAAAACAACAAAAGAATGCCAGTATATCACCTCAGTACCCTTTTGAACCACGAACTAATAATCACGTTAACTTAGTAATACCTGAAAATAAAATAAAAGAATTCCTTCAACAATATAAGAAAAATCAAATATTAGAATCAAAATCTATAACCGAACACGATTCATTCATTAAACAAATGCATGAGTCGGTTAGTAAAGTACCTTTATTGCAAGTTCATAATTTGAATTATTTCTTGCCAGCTTACGATCAACAAATTGCCATCCCACGTACCTTTTGGTTTTGGTGAAACTAAGGGTAAGACTACAACTAAGACCACCACCCGTACTACGACCACACCAAAAAATTACTTTGAGCCCATGTTTAACCAGACCTCAGATTACTATAGGAAATATCCAAATCCTCTAACATTTAAAACTGGCCGCCATGATGTTCATGGGTTGCATGGAAAACATGTTACCATATTAAGAAATAAAGACTTGAAACCTACGAGGCCTACTGACAATGAAAAAAAAGAGAAAACTTGGTCTGAACCGAATCCACATGTGTTGTCAAAAGCACCTAATCCATATGAGACGGTTTTGTTTCGAGTTTTGCCAGAACAACTAACAGACATGAAAAAAGTTCCAAGCAATAGTGTTAAGCTTCCAAAGGTTTCAGACCAAAGTTATTCAACGTTAGACCTGGAACATATGCTATCCCAAATGGAAGTGGAATCGGAAGTTAACAGAAATCTTGGACGTTCTGCCGATAAAGATATAGGAGAATCGTTGGCAGGTCAGTGACCTTGCCTAGTTTAAGTTTATGTGTATTGTAGTTTGAATAAAACTCTTTGTTGACGACTAAAGGACTGTTAAAAAGCAAAGACTTGACTATTCTCTTTGAAATTTTCAGTAGTGCATAAAAATATAATAACATATTTGATAATATCTCTTCGCTTTACTATTTATAAAAGCTTTCCACCTCATCAATTGCACATTTAATCATTAACAATCTAAACCATTCTTTACTAACTTTACCACGTAAAAGAAAGCTGCTATTCATAATCTGTTTGTATAGAGATGTAGATATTTTGTAAATTTTTGAGGGTCTATTTTTTTGTTTTTAGTAAAGAAACTCTTTTCAGGTCAATTTCCTCCAGGATTTACACAGTCGCCTCACTCTCAAGAACCTTTCATGCCAACCGTTCCTCCAGACGTACGATACCCTCAAGAAGATGATTACGAACAGAATAATATCCACCGGCCACTTAACTTGGATCCTACTCTTACTGGACTCCCGCCGGGGTTGGCTTTGCCACCTGCCTATGCGGATGACAATAAAAAACTATCTGTTATATTGTTGCAAGCTGATTCGCCCACAAGCGTTAAGATGATTTTTGGCCTACCACCGGTACTAGTGGGATTGCGAGGCAGTGTCGATCTCAGATATACAGACACAGCGTAAGTTTTAACTCTTTAACTTAAGAGTTTCATTTTATGTGCTAATATAGTTTTTTTTAATTTTTAACCAAAAGATTATTGAACTATTAAATTTTTTGTTTGAATCAGTAGATTTATGTTTAATATGACATACTGAAAAAATGAGTTACTGATTCCTTTATTATTTATTTGGTAGTGAGCCAAAAATGAAAACAAATTTATTAGTAAACGGTTAGAAGTCATAGCAGTGTTAGATTAAAAAAAAGTATATTTGACTGATAAGTTTTTTCCACTTGCCACAGGGATGAGGACGTCGCTCATTGGTACTCCCAAATATTCGCTCCAGCAGACGAAATCCTTGGAACACCGAGGTTAGACTTCCGTTTGACCGGTTTGAAACCCTCAACCACCTACAAGATACGTGGTAAATTATACTTACACAATCTGCCAGTTGAGCCAGAAAGCGACGTGTTCACCGTACGCACTCTAGATTTACCGACAGTAAGTTTTTGAATAGTCTAATAAATTTTAAGTAGATGACAAGTCTTTGTCGGCTTCTGATTGACCTAAATCAAATAAAAATTCCGTACTTAACGGCGCTCTGTAAAGCGTTTATTTTTTACGTTTCAGATGCCACCAGAAGAGAAGAGACGAGAAATTGACAGCAGGTTGGTAGTTGTGGATGTGAATGACACCACAGCTCATCTCAGCTGGAGGCACTTTAGTGAAGACGAATTGGAGTTCATTGACGGCATCCAAGTGCGGTGTGTATTTGTCTTTTCAACTTTTACTCGTAAAAGAATAGAAAGAAACATATACAAACACTTATGCATCACCAGGGAGGCAGGAATTATTCTATACGCGTCAACTTCCACGTTCCTGGAATAACTCTTTCCCGTAAACCATGTTTTACATTACACACCATATTTTCCTCTGCTCTATTAGAAGTAAATTGGTTAAAATGAGCTTTCTCATATGAAATGGTTGTCATCTGTTTTATATATTAAGCTAAAAAATAAAAAAGCTTCAATATTTGATGTAATTTTTTAATATGTATTTTTTTTAAAATTTTATTTGTATTCTGCAGGTATTCCACCAGCATTTTTTAGGGTTCCGTACCTTAAAAGGTAAAAAAGGAACCCTTATAAGATCACTCTCTTGTCTGTCTTTCTGTCCGTGTGTCACCATAGTTTTTGTCAAGAACGGGTAGATCTAGCAAGTTGATATTTATACCATATACTGAGGTCTATAGTCCCTATTAGGTGTATGACAATCAAGATCCTATTTCAACACGATAAAAGATATGGGCCAAAATTTACGATTAGGTCAACCGGAAGTACTCTACCAACCCTTCCCGTAGACCTAGAATCACGAAATTTTAAATTCCGAAGTATTAAAAAAGTTGAAAATTAAATTGAATTTTGGTACTTACAAGTTTTCGCAAAAATCTAAATTTGCCCATATCTTTTTATGTATATATATTGATTGAAAACTATGTATGGCAAACTGCAATAGGGCCCCCATATTAATAAGCTGACTAGGCTTAGCTCAGCAGCTTTCTCGGTCAAAAAAAATAAGACAGTTGACTGATGTAGATACCGCTCGCATGGTATATTTTAGTTATTTCCACAGTATATTGTCTTATGGCATTCTGCTTTGGTGTAACGCGGCGAACATTAATACAATAATTAAATATATTTTTGAATAATTCAAAAATGGTTCAAGTTATTTTTTTTTTGTAGTTACAAACCTAAATAAAAAGTTTAGGTTTGTGCGATGTAATTTATTATTCTCTTTCTATTCTGTAATCTAGATGGTAACTAAAGTTACTAGTATAATAAAAGTTTGTTACAATTTATCTTCAGATACCGACCAGTTGGCACGCCAATCTTTAGCATGACGGAGTTACTTCATCACAGCCGTTCTGTAGCTGAGCTGAACGATCTGCGACCTGGTGTCCACTACGAGGCTTCGTTGGTATTGATTCCCCCACCGCATGCGATGACGGAACTGTTCGACCCTACAAGGGTGGAGTTTAGCACTTTGCCTTATGTTGGTATGTATCAAAATAGACATTCTAAAATTTAAAAACAGTGCCATCGGCTCCGTGTTCGTGTTGTAAAAAGCGATTCGGGTATCTCTGTTTTTAAAATGAAATTTTATTTTCTCTAGCACGATCGCTTTGAAGGCTGTCTTTCTAATCTGTTGTACGCTTCCTTTTATCTTGAATCCTATTGTGATATTTAAATTAGGCCGGGTTTAACTGGTGATGTTATGTGTTTATACAGCACAAATATCTGTATCCGATTCATCCTCCTTTCTTAACGAAATTGATTTCGGTTGACTTACATTGCACGTTTAACAGTTGCTGCAAGTTTGAATGTATTTTGTTTCCGCGATTTTAAATTCGCTTTCCCCAGTCCCTTTAAAAAAATTGACTTTGAGCCATATAAGCCATATTGAGTGGGTCTACATAATCACCGCCACATGACAAGCTACTTAGGTTCCTTATTATTAATCAAAATATAAACCATAGAAGCCGTATACTTCCAGAAACTTAGATCGGGCCAGATGGGCTAATACCAAATTGTTTTAGTCCTCATTGATATATTATTACGTTTGAGACTACATGTGTTTCATATTTTTCAGTTACAGTGTCAATTAATTTTTTTTTAAGTCAGAAGGTGGCAAGTGAGCTGGTAGTTCACCAGATGTTAAGTGATAAATGAACATTTGTGATACTCGTGGGGTTGCAGATGCATTGCCACCTGATAATAAAGTGGGCTCCGGCTACCTCACTCACCAGATGAAACGCAGAAGTATGATACTATCACATACACAGGTCACTCGTGAGGTCGTGGTACTTAGCCGTACGGACCTGCCCATTCATGGAACAGCATTCAACGAAGCTGTGACGTAGTTCTACCACAGTTGAATCATTTGCTATAATTTTTCATTTGCTTTAGTTCATTTTCTTGATAGTTAATAATTTTACAGATTGTTTCATTCGTAACACAGTCTTTGCGTACACAGTTCACTAATTAACCACTGACCATGACGAATTAGATGACATCATCGGTCATATTCTCTTCTTTATCTTACGTCTTCAGGTATTAGATGACATCATTGGTCATATTCTCATCCTTCTATCTTCTATTACGTCTTCAGCCAGAAATAAGCGTAGCCGATTAAGCAGGTAACAATGCGAATGACTCCTACAGACCCGTACAACTGGTCGGTGGTGGTGGAGACGCGCGCCGTGGGCTCGGACGCGGCGGATCTGACCTGGCACGGGGTCCCCTCGCCGGCTGAGCGCTGGGTGCGCGTGTACCGAGCGGCGCATGCGTGCGGAACCACCCGCAAGGAGCACGACGCCTTCCGGCTGGCCACTAGGGACCTGCAGCCATCCGTGACGCTCACTGGTCTGCAGCCCAACTCCAAGTATGATGTTAATGACTTCCTGATGTTAAACTTCTCCTGCCGCGTTTGGGAAAAATTGTGAGAATGACTCCAAGTATGATCTTAAAGACTTCTTGAAGTAAAACTTCTCCTTGCCGCGTTTGGGAAACATTATGAGAGTGAAATTTTTACGATGCGCGCATGCGACGTGAAGAAGTCGGTTGCAAAGCGAACAAATTCACGTTTATTACCATGGCACACAATAACAACTTTTTGACATTTATCTATAATTCCAAGTTATTTAATTAAACCGTTATCAATTGCATTAAATGCCTTTTTCACAAACAGTACTGGGCACAGGGGATAAAATTTTTAGTTATTTTTCTTTTATTACGTTAAAAAAGTATAAATACTTACGTGCCTACATGAGTACACACAATTACTTGACTTCCATATTTACCACTCAGCGATTAAAATCACACAAGCGTTACCGATTATCGCAATCAATCGAATCGAATGAACCTGCCTATTCACATAACAGTAGATAGATGTTGCTTTGTGGCCCCACCGCAGTAGATACGACTTTAAATACGAGTATCAATTGGTCCTTGATTGAACATTCACGTATAGATTTCTTAACTATAATGTTGAACGATTTAACTTAATTATGTTGTGATATACAAGTGACAATCTTAGGCTTTCTTTTTAAGATGCCGAGTGTGGCTGGAGCTGTTCTTGACGAACGGAAAAGTTAAAACAAGTAACGTTCTTGAGATTCATACGAAATCGGCAGATTCTCCGGAGCCAATAGACAGTAAGTTTATGCTTCTAAATATTATTTCATAACAATTAGCATATTACCAAAGTAAATTTCATCATCAATGGACTCAATGTCAGCCAAATTCGCTAGTTTCCTTAATCACATTAAAAACTGCGAAATTTTAATAATGTTTGAGTTGTGCTTGCTGTTTAAGTTAGTTGTAATTCACATTATGACTCACTTTAACCGCTGTACTCACCGCGGGTAGCTTTTATCATCCTATCACCTCCTGCTGAACTGATGGCATCGCTTGACCTATCACTTCATCCCAAGCAAGTGTGAGTTGGCCTCGCGCAAGTAGGGTTCTGTAAAATTATCTATAAAAATGACAAAAACATAATGTCTTTTGTACGGAAGCCCCACTTAAATATTATTTTAATTTGTTTTTGTTGTTATAGCGGCAACAGAAATACATCATTTGTGAAAATTTGTGACAGCGAAGTCTTAGTAACAGGGTCCCGTTTTTCCCTTTGGGTATGGAACCCTTAAAGGCACCGAGCGAAACATCTCATATCGTATTGCTTTCCGTTAATTACAGATGTAATAGAGGCTTCTTCGGTCGCCGGCGGGCGTGGTACGCCGCGCGGCGACTACTATGGTGCGTTGGTGGTGGTCGGCGTGATAGCGGCGCTTGGCGCACTCACTTCGCTACTGCTGCTTCTCGTTGTAGTGCGCCGGCATCGTCCGCGCTCAGTGCCGATAACACGTGAGTGCCTATAACATATGACTTTTTTTGAAGTGAAACTTCCAATGCGACCTCCAACAAGGTTGCGTTAAACGTTTAACGCTACCATGGAGGGCGTATGAACGCACTGTTGCGTTTAACGTTCAACGCTCCTGGGGAGAGGGAATAGAAAAAGACAGAGCAAGAGTGAATGCGTTGCGCTCGATGTTTCACTTCTTCCGCGCTTTAATTTTTTTAAATTAAAAACTAGCCAGCACTTGACTGCCATCCCACCTGACGGTAAGCGGCTATGCAAGCGTTGATGGTAAGCGCGCTAGCTCTGTAAAAATCTATTCACTCTCGCCTTGAAGACGCTTACGTTGTATTCGGACGGAAAGACGGACGCCGGCAGTTTTTTCCATTCCTTAGCCGTACGGATGATAAATGACGAAGCGAACTTCGTGGGTCACTTCCAGTTGACTTGTGCGGGGAGGGGGGTCGGGGGGGGTCGTGGGTTCCATTCCCACACGGGACAACTATTTGCGTGACCCACAAATAATTGTTTCCGATCTGGGTGCTTTTACAAGCGAAAGGTGCATATTTGTGTAAAACGTCCTTACGACACAGGATCGTGTTATCCTACAGTAAGGGCAATGTTTAAGTAAAAGCTAGAAAAAGAAAAAAGACTCTATTACCTGTGTCATTTAGGCTTAAAACTGGTAATTTGTTTTTGTTTAATAAAAATATTAACATAAAAAATTCACCCAACATGATGATGATGCTTGTATTTTGAGGAGTACCACGTCATATCATAAAACTGGTATGAACTTGAATTATTATCCTTTTGTGTTTCATCTGTTTTCTACTGGTTGATTTCGTGTATGATATACACTAGTATATTCAAATGATTACCTACCAATGTAATTAATTTAATTCATTATTCTTTCAAGCTGTGCCTTCAGCTCCTAGAGAGTCGTCGCTGCCACCATATGACAATCCAGCTTACAAACTGGAGTTGCAACAGGAAACGATGGGTAATTGAAATCATGTAATTTTCTTTGGACTCTCTGGTTCTCTCACATCTTGAATGATAGGCGTACAGCACGTAACCCAAAGATCATGTCTCGGAACTCCGCATCAATCATTTGATAATCAGTTTCATCATATCATCAGCTGCATGACATCCACTGTTGAATGAAGGATTTATCGTAATTAAATTACTAGGGTGTTACAACTTTTGTGACTATATTCCAATAGTGTAACACACTTCTTACTCGATAATTTATGTAACGTTGCAAGGCGTTTTAGTAGCACTAGACACTGATTTGTAATCTGATGTCTCGGGTAAAGAAGTCTAATAACGAATGAGAACAACTGACTCGCATCTTTAGCCGATGTATTGTGACTGGTCGCTCGTGTATAAAAAAGTAAAGTAAAGTATCAGCCTATACATGTCCCGCTGCTGGGCAAAGGCCTCCTCTATACAGAGGGTACCAACACGGATTGTACCACCCCACTGCGACTTGGACTTCACATACCTTCGAAATATGTTTTTTTTTATTATTATTTCGAAAATATTTTTTTTTATGAGAAGTTGCCAAGCGAGCAGACGGTTCACTTGATGTTAAGTGAACACCACCGCCCATGGACATCTGCTACACCCGAGAGTTCCAGATGCGTTGACAACCTTTCGAAAATTGGGGTCAGGCCACCTCACTCACCAGACGAAACGCGAAAGTATTATACTTCCACTTTACGCCGATCTTCTGTGAGGTCGTGTACTTACCCGGACGAGCCTGCCCATTCGTGCAACAGCCGAGGCCGCTGCGTGGCCCTACCACCGTAAAAATATGCAGGTTTCCTCACGATGTTTACCTTCACCGCTGAGCACGTGATAATTCAGCACTTGAAATTGACACGGGGATCGAACTCAGGTTGCTCGAGTATATTGAATTATAAGCGAGCGCCCAGACACTGAGCTATCACGGCTCGTGTTTGTGCTGCGGAAATTTCCTTTTTACCCATTTTTAATACGGCCTTCTCTTTCGTATTTCACCAGATCTCTGACAGTTAAGTTCCCGTGGGCACATTAGAAATGGGCTCAACGGGACCTCAGAGCGCTACGTTGACCCACAAAAAGGCCGTAGGCCCTACAACGAAATGGCCGTATGAATTTATACAAGTGATAAAAGGAACTTTAAATCAAGTGTTGATCGTTGCAACATACAAGCGTTGCGTTTTTGTGAACTATTGACGTGAATTCCTCGATGTGAAATTTCGGATACACGTGTGATGTGAATGGAGGCATTTATGTATGTTGTATAATGTTACGTGCAACAAAATGTGCTTTTGTCTATGTTTGGCAAATATAGCACATTCTTAATAGGCATAGAAGCGCCTAATACAATCTCTTTTGTAGATTCCAGTTTTTGAAAATGTTAAACTTTATACCTATCATATCGCTACAGATGTACCCGTAGATTTCTTTCTTAGGATTAAATACTGTTTGTTATATTTGCTTATTCAAATCTACTGTAATGATTGAAGGTGTAATTTGTTTATAAGCACTTTAACTTAATATTTGATGCACTTCATATTGATAACGTACTCTATATTTGAAACTCTTAATAATTAGTTTATTAAAAATATTCAATTTAATGATAAAATAATTGAGTAGTTTAATCGACACAAGCAGAGGTATTTATAGTTTTGAGTTTCTATAACGAGTAAGGTAGCCGAATAAGGTGTCTCATGCAAAGTCGGAAACGCAACTGCAGAGTAACTGAAGTCTTCATGTCCGTGGGTGGGGATCATATTTACCTTTTAAAAATGTTTAACTTACTCTATTAAAAAAAATCTTATCCATAAATTTCACAAAGTTGCGATAAATGATTTTTTATTATACCTTTACGAATTGTATATATTGTTAATAAATTATACATTTATTGTTGAATATTATAGAGATAGGTTTGCTACGGACCTTAAGAAAATAATTTAAGCACTTTAATAATGTGGAACGATTTACATTTCCTTCATATACAAAATTTGAATCCTTTAGCAGAATGTTACTGTATACTGGATATGTAATCATTAAAAAACTTCGAGGTTTGATCAAAATATTCTTAATACTCTATTTTGTATCATCCAGTGGAAATAAAGGTTTCGTAAATCTGTATATATTTGATTAATAGCTTCATATTAATTACGTAACTACTTTGAAGTCAAAAGGTGGGATTTACTACTATTTGAAAAGCAATTCAAAATATTCTTGTTTTATTAATAGACAACATACGTACTCGATACATTGTTAGACTATAATGGTAGCAAACAATCATTTGTCACGGTAAAAACGACTTTAGTCTAATGTAAGAAAGACTGCATAAATATTATTTCAATAAATATTTATCCCATGAACTCATATAATTAATTTAAAATTTGAAACATGTATGAAATAATACACATTTATTAATAGTATACCGCGATAATCAATAAAATCTGAAGTTGCTATAGTGTCTTTACATGTGCCTTAAATGTGCCTTTCTGTTGAATATTCATTGATATGACAAGTTACCTAGAGTTAATTCGTAATTTACATGTATTGTGGCAAACAATACTGTTATTTAATGTAATATTATTTGTAATATAATAAAAAACTCTATTTATGAATCTTTTATAATTTACTTTACTTCTGACGAAACACAACCGATTTGTGAATGAAGATCAGTAGAACGTGGTTTTTTATTATAAACACTTTGATGGCTCGACATTATTAAAATAAAATGAATGTAAGGTAATTTGCACTCGTGCGTGTGTGCATGCGTGCGTGCGTGCGTGCGTGCGTGCGTGTGTGCGTGTGTGCGTGTGTGTGCGCGTAATTTTTGTAAATGATTGGTAAGAGGTAATGTTTTTGGAGTTAATTGGGTAGAAAAAAATATTTGGGGTGGATATATCTAATATATAATATTCTCGTGTCACGGTGTTTGTAATTGAACTCCTCCGAAACCGCTCGACCGATTTGAATGATGAAATGACCGAAAATTTTGTGTGCATATCGGCCAGGGTAGTGAATCGGACAAAATCTATTTTTCCCCCTAAATATTATGGTTATCCCACCCCTAAATTTTATTTTTATTTTTATATAAAATTTTTTGTTTTAATTTTTTCATGATACAGCATACAAAAATACATTCAACCCTAAATTTTCACCTCTCAACATAGACGTAGTCGCGGGCAGCAGCTAGTATTAGATAAAAATTCTTTGCTCTCAAAATGAAATTTTAAAGTTAGTAGAAAAATAGATGAAACGTTCCAAATTGGTCGCCACTGCGAGGATTTGAACCTGCGTTCGCCGGGATACGTGCCCGACGCTCTAGCCACTGAGATAAACAGCATATATTCATGAATCTATCGAAATTGTGAGCTTTTTATTATCTTATTGGTACTTACCCAACAGCCGAGGCTGCTGCGTGGCCCTACCACCGTATAATCAATACATCACTTAACTTCTCTTGAACAACCTTGAGTTGATTGGTAGATAATGCATTTGTACTTTTTTTCGTGTATAGAGTTACTCCAGATCTCAAATGATGAATTTTTAAAACACCAATTTTTCTCAGACTCCAAACTTATGGTGAAAGATAAATAATAAAAAACAAACTAATATCCATATTACGCAAAAAGAACAGAATAAATAATTTTCATAAAAATTGTAGTAAAGATTATACAAATATGATTATTAGACATTTCAAATTAAAACTTATGTACAGGTGTAGTAGGTTCTGTATCGTCAAGATACAGGATGTGAAACACAATTTTCCCTGTAAAGAAGAGTTATTAAGTTTCAATTATAATATTTTTAATTTTTTCCAATATAAAAATTACATCCGAATCGTACACTTAATAATTACTAATATTATTATTAATATAATAATATTAGGCTGAATTACTTTTATCGGGGTGTAGAGCCATGCAATTATGTAATAAATCAATATAGTAAAATACATCAATAATATTTTATTCAAATCACCTTTTTCAAAATGTTGTTTTTGTTCAGTATACATTTACAATAAATATTTAATTGTGTAATGTCCTCGCTCTAAATATCTCATGTGGAATATGAATGAAGCGACAATTTCATAGCAGTACGATGAAACGATCTGTAACCGTCGTAGACGAGCTTTGTGTAAATAAGATTAGGTCATGTCTCATTAACTTAGGAATTCATTTGTGAGAATAATTTGCCAAGCCTGTCAGAAACGAGTCATGTGTAGTAAGCTGCCAAATTTAAGAATAAGAAAGCATTTTTTTTGCTGCTAATTCGTAAGAATCAAGAAATACATCTCTAGATAAATTTATGTCGAAATCACTCAGGTCAATCTGAGGGTCAGAAGGATTTACTTCTAGCGACCTCTTTCAAGTCCATTAAACAGGTATATAAATGCCAAAAGAAGTTATCCATGTTACTAAAAAAGGATATATAAAGTATTATATTAATTAAGATCCCTTTTATCGGAGGAGAGAGTAATGACAACCATCATCTATTTATGGTTTTTTCAAAATAAAAACATTTTTATGTTTTTATTTATTTATTTATGTTATGAAGGAAACGATAAAAGCATCAGCTGTTATAACACCACGTGAACGATATGTATAAAAGACAAGAGAAAAAAAAATAAACAAGAAACTATCTTTTCGTACTTTTTCTACATGTTTTAATGTTCATTCTTAAGTGCAGAGATTAGCACTATAAAAAACTTTAAAATTTAAGAAACTATCTCATAAACATTCTTTCTATACGTATTTCTCTTATTAAGTTCAACTTTCTGGTTTACCAATAACTGATAATATTTATATATTGCTGGCAATTAAAGCTTCTATTCTGATTATTATTATTGACTGTCTGAAACCTGACACACTATATTTTCTATATTATAATTCTATAAAAACCTTTCACAAAAGATTGTTAATTACAAACAGTTATTTGATAGAAAATCTTCTCTCTCCATAAATTAATATAAATACAGTCTGCTGCTCACCAAACGGTGCTGGCAAAGTAGACTTGTTGTTAAAACTGAATTTTGTACGCTTTGATAAATTCGAAATCCATTTATAATTGAAACGGAATAAATTTATTGAAATTACTTGTAACGAGGGCAAGACGTTATAAAATTACATTATGGAGACCCGATTGGCGTATTGAACATGTCTCTTATCCTAAAAAACCACACATACAGGTTCCATGCGCTCTACTGGAAAAATATTGTATTGTTTTGTCATGAGTCTCATGTCATGGTCTCTACATATTTCTAATGTGTAATTATTTACAAAAAAAAAAGTATATTAATCAGTTACTTAATATCTATATTACAACTTACTTAGTCCGAGACTATATACAGTTGTGTAAAAATGTTTCAAAATGTTGGAAACCATTAAAATGACGTTAAACGGTCTATATTCCATATGGATCCATAATAAAGATATGCGAAATCATACTGTTATTGTTCAAAGCCTTGTTTCTATTTGACCTTTAAATGTTAGGTTTTAAAGTTGAGGAGTCCCTTTTATGACGGGAAAACAACTTTACAAAATATATTCAATTGCTTTGAGTTATCTAACGTAAGCATTTATTTGTTTCCCGATAGATACTGTTGTTGATTCTGGAAAGTTTATTGCGATATTAAGGGAAGCGCAATAGATTATACATTGGTTTTAATTTTACGATACGTGTGTTACTAGAATTAACAACAACTTAAACTTCATGTTGTCTTTTCTAAACTCTTAAAAAGACCACTATTACGACGTGGTTCTTATTTTATCACTATGTGATCAACCTAGCGCTTTTCTGAAAGAAAACTGCTTTAGAAAGACTGAAGATTGATTATTATTTAAAGTAACCTGTAATTACGTTTAATTGAAAATTAATATACGTGATTAAGGTGATTATTCCGACCGATTTCAGCCATGGCGGCCTCTTCATCCTCTGATTGATTTGGCGCTAGTTCGTCCGAAAATGGCTTATTTATGGCCAATCTTGGCGGCAAACTCTTTTGAACAGTGAGGGCACGTGAGTAAGGCGCCTATGTAATTATAGCTAATGGTGGCGGCCGCATATACGCCCCGTAATAATGACTATGTAAATTAAACTTAGCCCAAATTATTTTTATGTTATTCTAGTCTACTTCAGTTATTTTATATAATAGAGTGTATTAATGACATGTTCGCGGTCTCATATGTAAATACTTGTCTGCGAAGTTTTTGTTTAAAGATATGTCTTTAAGTGCTGTCGTAAAGGCCATTTGATTGATGACTCGATGGTGCGATTGCTAAACTATTGGCTTCAGCGCCGGGGGCCGTGGGTTCGATTTCGACCGACAGATAATTGATCCGGATCTGGTTGTTTGTTCCTAAGGAGGGTTCACGTCAGGCAGACGATCGTAAAAACCTAGCCAAACAAGATGATTCACATATTTTACCAACCCTACCTTAGATGTGATATTAGGAGTAGAAAGAAGAAGAGAAGTGCTGTGTAGCATTGTAGAATTATATAATTTCAACATTTCAGTATTTCATATCACAGTATAATCACTAAAGAATGGACGGCAGTCAATAAATATAAGTAATGGTTCATAAAACCTCACAGAAAATCCGGACCGAAAATACATCAGCGAGTAAATTTCCCACGAGAACATTTTTAAGATACACAAGGAAAGGTTCTACGAAAAATTATCGACGTACTTATCTTTGAGCCAGGTCATCGCCTGCATGATACTTCCTAATAAACATTTTTTTTTAAAACCATCCAAGTGCTTGTCGGTCTCGGGCACGAAGGGTTCCGTACCATCCTTACTTAATATTATAAAGGTTTACAAAATTAAAAAGGTACGAAAGTTTGTACGTATGGTATATTTGTAGGCAAATACTACTGAATGGATTTTAATGAAACTTTACAATAATATAGCTTATTATACATCAGAATAAAACATAGGTTTTAATTTATATACATATTTTTATTTATATATGTCTTTCTGACTGAATGTTACGCATTCAGCCTATTATTCACAGACGTAGTCGCAGGCAGCAGCTAGTATAGAATAAATTTCAATTCAATGTTTCTCAAGAAATAGTAATTACGTCACTTTTTATGGAATTGTGTGACATTGGAAAATATTTCGATAATATCACTTTTAACATATCGTATAGTTAACATATCATGGTTGAATTAAAAAGCCTTAAGCCGAAATGTTACGTACATTCACATAAAGACTATAAAGTCGATTGTCTGTTATATATTTAGAGTAAAATTTACGGTCAATTCCTTTATAAAGCTTATCGAGTTCGTCTATCGGTTCAGCGAGTGAATATTTTGCTTTGTATTTATTGTATAATGCCGTACATTATTTATTTAAGCTCATATGGTTATAACAGGGTACGCGCAGCGGGGTTTCCCTTAGTAACAAACTATTACTCGCCGTATTAACATCGATTGGGACGAAGCTTATTCAAGGATCCATTATCCTTGATGGCGAACGTGCCACTGAAACAAAGTTCAAGGGACAAGGCCACGGCCGAATGAAATTCTGCGAAAAAAAAACTCAGCCATTTAGGTAAGACACACGAAGTGTAAAAATTTTTATTTAGCATTAAATATATCAATACCGGAACTTTCATATTGCTATCACCTGATAGGGAGAAAATCTTGTATTTGAACTATTACAGGTGCATCATGACAAACGGAGAGTGTTTTATGGCACATCTTTTGTTCTGATGCAGCAAAAAGCTGTCTTACATTGGTCTCCCCAAGCCAGGATAGACCAGCCATTAAAGGAAAACATACGTAAACAAGAATAATTAAATGGGGCAAAGGCTTCCGATTAACTAATAATTGAATACAGCATTAAATAAGCCACGCTGCAAAATATTAACTAAGTTATTTACAAAGTCGTGTTTTTTTTTTAATGTTAAAAGTTGCCAAGCGAGCAGACGTTTCACTTGATGTTAAGTGAATACTGCCGCCCATGGACATCTGCTACACCCGAAGGTTCCAGTTGCGTTGACAACCTTCACCTCACCAGACGAGACGCGAAAGTATTATACTGCCATTTTACACCGGTCTTCTGTGAGGTCGTGGTACTTACCCGGACGAGTCTGCCCATTCGTACAACAAACGAGGCTGCTGCGTGCCCCTACAAACACGAGGCCCGACCACCGGCAGGGGCTCGTGTTCCACAGTTTACTGCTGCTCATAAATGCATAAACTAAATTGAAACGTAACCATGTGGAAATTTGAATTGGCAAATTAGTATACAAATTTAAACACATGCGCGTATTAAGGCAACTAAATCTTTATGTAAAGCATCTTTATGGTAATGATTCACATAAAGTGATATGATGCCTTCACTCATTGCTTGTAATTATAGGCAATTGCCAAATTCATTACATCATGTCGGTTAAATGGGATATATTATAAACAAACACAGATCAAATTACATAGCCTTTATACATTTGTAATATGGTCATTTTTTTAAACAGGTGCAATGGCTACGGAAATAAGCTTCCACTTACACACAAGTACAAAGTAAGTATATAAATTCAGCCAACATTTTGCGAAATTATGGACACATTCCCTAGCCTATATATTTTATTTCATATGTGTTACATAATGAAAAGAAGAAGTTAGTTTATCGCTTTCACAGGCTATTAATTTTAAAAACCTTTAAAAATCTTTAATTTCTATTAAGTTTATACCGTTCATGGACATCTACAACACTTAGGGCCTGTAGATGTGTTAAAAACCTTCAAAAGATTAAGTCCCTACAAAAATATATTTATTCACATAGACGCTAGCGCATTCTTATGAAACGTCAACATCTTACTTAAAAATTATTACGTTCGTAAGTAACCTACCACCGGTTCGGAAAGCAGTTTCTGTTGAGAAGAAACCAGCAAGAAACTCAACAGCTGCTCTTTGATTAGTATATAATATTATATGATAGGTATAAATCTTACTTTAGCCTACGGGAGTATCAACAGTATTAACTCCACGCATTGGCGTCGTCAAGACGCAATGGTATAATACGCGTTAGACATAAGTTCACTTTTAATTTTGCGTTTAAATTGATCTAGTGGCAGACTTAATATCAACTGTGGGATTTTATTATACATGCGCACACTTTGCCCCATGAACGATCTATTTACGTTTTGTAGACGAAACAATGGCGTAATTAATTTGTCCTTATTTCTAGTATTTAATTTATGTCTATCACTATTCTTTAGGCAACAATTAAGATTATTTCTAACATATAAAATATTACAATAAATATATTGGGACGCTACAGTGAGTATATTAATATCTTTAAAAAGATCTCTGAGTGTATTCCGGGCTCCGATGTTATAGATTGCTTACGCTCAAGGACCAAATTCATAAGTATAATAGATCCACTTCACGCCGGTCTTCTTGACCGTGGTACTTCCCCCGAACAGCCTTATGAAATTAAATTAACTCGTATGCCTTACTTCAACACCTTTGACTCACTAAATGCGGATCCCTAGATTAGTTTACTTCATGTCATTATGGACTTCATTCTATCATACTTAGGAGCAGGACAATAAAATGGCAAGGAATGAAAGTCGAACGCCAGATAAAATGAATGCAGCCCGGCTCCGGTAAATATGGAGATTAAAGAAAATTTTCATCTCTTAGAAGTTGAAAAGTTTCTCTTCGAGAAATCAGTTAAAGGTTTTATCCATTAGTAACATGTTGAGGCACGACAAGCAATTTGCTTTCAAGCGCCTTTACGATGAAAATTAACTACTTTTTATAGGTCTGTTATTTTTAGCTAGGCGTAAAATTTAATAGAATTGTAAATGGCTTACCATATCATTTTAGCTTAGGTTGCAAGCTAAATGCATAATTAAATTATGCAA
Source organism: Iphiclides podalirius (assembly GCA_933534255.1). NCBI lineage: Eukaryota > Metazoa > Arthropoda > Insecta > Lepidoptera > Papilionidae > Iphiclides > Iphiclides podalirius. The sequence continues at coordinate 9,292,784 of OW152828.1, forward strand.
TCTGATGTTCGTTAGCAAGCTTAACCATTAACATCGCTATTTCTGAGGTATATAAGACGGTGAGAAAGTGGTACACGAGCCGGCGGTTCACCTGATGTTAAGTGATAACCCCCGCCCATGGACATTTGCAACACCAGTAGGGTTGCAGATGCGTTGCCATCTTTTATTAAAGTGGGCCCCAGCTAACTCACTCACCAGACGAAACGCAGAAGTATGACACTTCCACTTTACGCCGGTCTTCTGTGAGGTCGTACCACCAGGCTCGTCAGGTTAAGTACCACGACCTCACAGAAGACCGGCGTAAAGTGGAAGTATAATACTTTCACGTTACTTCTAGTGAGTGAGGTGGCCGGAGGCCAATTTTCAAAAGGTTGTCAACACATCTGGAACCCTAGGGCGTTACAGATGTTAATGGGCGGCGGTATCCACTTAACATCAGGTGAACCGTCTGCTCGTTTGGCAATTTCTCACATAAAAAAACCGTTTTCCCTAAAACATCAAGACCTAAGACATACATTAAGAATAGAACTAAAGACTAAAGAAACTGTTCAATTACTTTTCTGCTATGAAATATGAATATGCAACTATAACGAACACTAAGTAACTGACATTATATAATTAGAATTTTATATATAATAAGGTAACATCAAAGGTAGTGAAATGCATCATTAAATAATGAATAAAATAATTTGTTTACAGGGCTGTGACCAATATCACATAATTTACTCCTTTTATACTGTATTTATTTGATATTCATAAGATAGGATTTTGCTAAAAATTAGCACTGTATGCAAAAAATTTAAAATCAGTTCTCATCCCCAATTAGTACAAAATGAAATATTGTACATATAACTGAAACTCCTAAATTCGTACATCGCTTCACTCTAAATACGTAATATTTGATCTGGAATATGTTTATGTGTGTGGAATATGCTTCGGATTTATCGATCCGTAAATTTTCGGAGGTATTACTTGCTGTAAAAGAGACTTGATGTCTCAATGATTAAGGATTTCATATGCTAAAATAATTTGGCACGTCTAGCAGAAATAAGTAGTAGTATGCAACTACCGATAAATTCAAGAATAACAAATCTGTATTTTAAATTCTTAAGAGAAAGATAAGTTTCCTAGAAATATTCATTCCGAAATCGCCGGAGTGAAAAGATAAGTTTAAGACGGATTTACTTTCACTAACTTCTTTCCAGGCCATTAAATAGATAATGATACAAAGTCCGATACGAGAAAACGTTTATTTACTACGTTTATATTTTATAATTATATAAAATAATATATAATTAATAAAGAATAGAGAGTTTTTAAATTAAACTATATTTAGATTTTATCGCTTATATAATTTTTGATGTGAGTTTCAGAAGTTTCGAACTACTAATATTCACAAGAAACCAAAGTATTTGATATCAAGTAACAGTATATTTATGTCTCAATACTGGGCAAAGGCCTCGTCTGTGCAGAGAGTAGTAATTCACATAAAAAATAAAATATTAGGGCTTAGTCCACCACGAATCCACCACGGATTGGCAAACTTCACATATCTTCGAAACATATATTTTTTTCGAAACTATGCAGGTGATTTCTATAAGAAATAATTTCTATAAGAAATAATATGACTAATAAAACATGTAATAAATGTTATTCGAACCTTTTTGATGTAATCAATAACTTTCATATTTACTTCAATTAAAATGTCCTCACTTCTTTTTCTCGTTACCGAAAGCCAAGGTAACATCAAAGTAAAATTTCAAAGGAAAACGTTTTAATCATTTTAATGACGCTAAGAACTCTCATTGAAAGTTACAAAGCTCTTTAATAATTAAAGTTTTTTCTGCCTTTTTCAACGTTTCGCTATTTGATCCGTTTTTATTCGAAGTTATAGGACAGCTTTTGGTTTATAATGGGTTAAAATGAAGTGATTTTGAGTGGGGAATATATTACCACGGAAATACAACTTAGTTTAGGTTCTCCCCTCTGCTCCCCTCCGATCGGGTGCCCGCCTTGACTTGGCGGAGGGGCTTAGTAGCCGTGGCTTGGTCACCCACGGCGAAGCTAAGAGGAACCCACACTGGGCCGGCCTGTGGTGTTAGGCCGGCCCGAGAGACCGCTCCGAGTGGGCTTCTTGAGCCCACTCTGGATGCGTGCTGGAGGGTGCAGGGGACAGGTCGAGGGTGGTAGAGGTCGAGCCACTCTCCCTATCTTCTGCTACCGAGTAGGAGTCGCGGAGGATGAGGAGTGTCGGTATTGCGTTGGCCGTGCTCCCTTTCCTCCGCGACTCGGCGGGGCTGCACCGCTGATGCAGTGGTGGTGGGGCCGTGGGGGGAGAGGATTGTCGGTATTGCGATGCGCCGTTCTCGCTACCCTCCGCGGCCGAAACGTGGTGAGCGGTGGAGTCACAAACCAGGTCCGCCGCCGGTGTTAAGGCGGCCGGCGCTGGCAGGGCCGCGGAAATGTGCGAAAGAATTCCCGTGACCCTGCCGATATGCGCCTAGGTGGAACATCGTGCGGGTTTTAGTCGGTGCGACCCCGAGACAGCCCGCTCTTGCCCCCGCGAGGGTGGGTATGCGTAGGCATTTCCCCATGGTAAACAAAAAAAAGGTTCTCCCCTCTGCTCTGCTGTTCCGATTTAGTCCAGCGCGGTTTCACGAAAGAGAATATACAATATATTTCTACACCACAGTGTAGAAAGATGTGTATAAATTGTCGATAATACAAAAGTATGATTTTTAAGAAATAAAAATATATTTATATCTAACATATAAAATTCTCGTGTCATTTGTAATTGAACTCCTGAAACGGCTCGACAGATTTTCGTGAAATTTTGTGTGCATATCGGCCAGGGTGGTAAATCGGACAACATCTATTTTTCATCCCCCTATATGTTAAGGGTGGTCCACCCCAAATATTTTTTTTAATAAAAAGAAATTTTAAATATTAGTTTATAAGATAAACATTTTAGAAGCTTTACAGGAGGCTGTTTATTTGAAAAAGTTAGGTGCAGCACTTTATGAAATGTATTTTTATTCTGGTAATTTAATGTAAAATTTTGTCATTAAAGCATTACTCTGAAAACATTTAAATAAAAAAATTCTGCCCTACACATTATGTAACAGTAATTACACGAAGGGCCGTCTCCCGTGATGAAATAATTATAATTAAGAGACTCTCGGCACCGGGTAATTAGGCTTGCCTCAGTAATTGAATTTTCTATTCTGTGATAACACCGAGGGTCATTTATAATTGGGACAGATTGACCAATAACACTGACATAATAAGAAGCTACAGATGTTCCATAATTTGTATTTTATGAATATTCTTGTCTTTTGCCTCAAATTTTTTAATTTCGATAATAATAAGTAGCCGAAGGATCTAAACACTGGAATATTATGTTTTTTATGCTAAAAGTTCTCTGATATATCACTCCATAATAGTATACGAGTATAACATAAAGTCGTCCCGCTGTCTGTCCCTATGTATGTTTAGATCTTTAAAACTACGGAACGGATCTTGATGCGGTTTTTTTACTAGCTAGAGTGATTCAAGAGTAAGGTTACATATATAATACATTGCACCCGTGCGAAGCCCGGGCGAGTCGCTAGTATATTATAAAGTAACCGCTGCTTATGGACATTTACAACACCTGACGGCTGCAGATTCGTTGTCATCATTTAAATAGTCGCAGTCACCTCACACACCAGACAAAACACGAAAGTATAGGAGGATTTCATGCCTTCCACTTCATGCCGATCTTCGGTGAGGTCGTGGTACATCCCCGGTCTGCCAATTCGTGCAACAACCGAAGCTGCTGCGTGGCCCCACAGTTAAAGGTTACATCCAATCGTCTGTTCTTATCTTTAATTACTGTATTAGGCAGTACATCAGTGATGTGAATATTACTTAAATAAGTTGTTGATGTTAGAAGAAACCGCTCGTGGTATACCTGTATATTGTTCCAAGTATGTCAGGTTTCAAGTAGGTGGAACCTACTTGAAACCTGACATCAAAGGGTGCTGTGAAGTGAATTGTGAATTATGATGATCAAGCTCTCTGTCAAACAACCGTGACTTGCCCCCTGTATATTCCTTTACGATAATGGGTAGTTTTAAAAATAGAAGAATTAGGACTGAAAACTCTTTGCCACTCACCATACATCAGGCTTCGCTCCAACTTTTTAAAACAGTAATTTAATAACTTGTTACTAAGGAGAAATTTACAAATTCAAGGAGGCGGCGGAATATGCTTTTAGGTAGATAATGGTGGTCCCATCCTAAGGATTTTTATAGCAGAGACAACAATGAACTTTCATTAAAATGGCAAAAGTAGGTACAACTTATATAATAATTTTTAAAACTTGTAGAAAAAGAAAGAAAAAATTGTCGCCGCTGTGGGAATCGAACCCACGTCTTCGGCATTCGCGGCCTGACGCTTTAGCCATTAAGCTAAATGCCTGTGAACAATACCGACGAAAATCTTAACGTCTTTTATCTACATTGTTTTTTAGCATTTGAAGCAATGCTTGGCGCGTCTATTGTTATATCCTTTCCAGGATATTGTATTTAATAATTGTTGATGTATTTTGTTAGCTAATTGTAGTATTTATAAACGTTGTTTTTTCTTTGTAACACGGTAATTGAATAGGTGAAGACCTAATTATATTCGAGTGTATATATGTGATTCATATTTATATCCGAGCAATGATAAAGCATAACATATTCCCATTAATTGTACTATCCAAGTTTTTATTTCAGTTAATCCTGCGTGCATGTTTCGTGAAAATTGGTCGACTTCTGGCGAGAGGTCCTCTAATTTATGCTGTTTACTTAGAAATCCGTTGTAATGTTAAGCTATATATTAGAATATTGGAGTTTCGGTAAGTTCATACGTTTTTGGCTCAGTTATAGCATTTTATGTCGAGGTCATGAGAAATCTTGGTAAATTCTCCCTTAAATTAACAATGATAATCAGTGATTGATTTGCCTTAGCCATCAAACCTGACATTTATGTTATTGTTATGTTTATGTTATTATTTATGTTAAATTGAATAGACTGACTTTGGTTCTCGTTGGCAGCAATAAGAACACATACAAATAGATTTCTTACAAACACCTGGCTTTACTATATTGATTGTCGAAAATGATGAATCAACAGTTAGCTTTATGACGAGAAAATTTTCCAACAAAGTTGCCGCTATTGTATGTTTAGCTTTGAAACGTTTGGAGCACTTGCGAAGCTTCGTAACTTTTCATCAAAGGTGTATACTGTTCAATGTTACCACGTCACTTCAGTTAGAAGTTGCAATAAAGTTGGTTGGTTTTATTGTTAAGAATAATCGATTCCATCTTGGTAAACGCCTTGACTGTTTTAAGATACGTCTTAAAACTATCAAGGCAGAAGTGACAGATTAAAACGAAATTAAGTTAAACGCTTAATTTCGTTTTAATCTGAAACTCTAGAATAAAAGAAAGTTTTTCCCGGAACATACTTTTTAAGGAGACGAGAAAAAATAAGGCCCTTAAAATGAAGTTTTAATAAAAGGTGACGTAGTCGTATGTCCATACAGGGCTACGTTTAAAAAATTGTTCCGCTTAACATTATATTCTGATATATATAATTGAATGTGATAGACGATATAGAACGTGTAATACGGAAAGAGATAACAGTCATATGGTTGCAATACAGTTACACTAATTGGCGTTAATGAGTGCCTCCATTTTTTTTTGGTGTCATATTTTTATTTTATTTAAAAAAAAAAACGTTGTCATTACTTTAGGATAACATTATCTTGTGTTATAAGGAAGTTTTACAAACATAAATTTCACGTGGACAAACACCCAGATGCGAAACAACTATCTGTGAGTCACACAAATAGTTGTCCCGTGTGGGCATCGAACCCACGACCCCGGACACCGAAGCCATTACCTTAGCAACTGCGCCACGGAGTCATCTTATCATTGGGTCCTTATTCCAGAACATTGTATGAAAAATGGCGATCTAAATTCGGGCATTTAACGTCCCATTGTAGAACGTTTTATTCAAAAAGTGGAGCTCAAACCAGAAACAAGAAGAAATTGATGAAAAGAAAAGTGAAAATTTCAAGTTGCGTACATGGAGGACTTGTGCGACGAACAGTGGTTACCACCAGGTGAAACGCAGCTCGCATTCGATTTTCTTACATAAAAAAATACTTTATTACAATGAAAAAAGATTTGGACAACCATTGATTTATTATTTAAGTAATACCTAGAAAGTAAAAAGTATATTTTACTGCTTATTTCGGATGACCAACCTCTTTGGTGGCCAGTATTTAATAATAACTGACGGTCACTATGACTAACGGCCAATATATTATTGAATGAATAAATAACAATTACAAGACAATTTACAGTCTATCCACTGCTAGATGTATCATTAGTTTTTATCTCCATTTGTATAATTCTGGATGCGATTCTGTGGATGCGCACATTCACAAAAATTTTAAAACAACACATTTCACTTGTGTAACCAATCACCTACTTTATATACAAATTGAAAACAAAAATATAAATAAAAGGTTTAACGACTGTGTTAGGTTAGGTAATTAAAACCTTAATTTAACTACATATGTATGATTTCAGAATACATAATATCATTCTCATCAAAAGAAAAGAACATAATACAAAACGCTGAGAAATGTATGTACCAAAAATGTATGGGTAAATAAAAAATGTATCGACAGCAGTATCGAATATAATAGTGGCTAACACCTCAGAAAATATGGTCTGGAAATACATCAGCCAATATATTTCCCAAGAGAAAATATTTGATTGCTGCGTACGGAGAAAATCCACTCGAGATCATTGACGTACTAGCTTTTAAAGGCTTCTGCCGCTTTCGTTCTTTATTATTCATTTGTTACTTTCAAATCAGAGACAGATTTTTTTTTTTTTTTTTTTTTTTTATGTTAAAAGTTGTCAAACGAGCAGACGGTTCACCTGATGTTAAGTGAATACCGCCGTCCATAGACATCTGCTACACCCGAGGGTTACAGATGCGTTGACAACCTTTTGAAAACTGGGCTCCGGTCACCTCACTCACCAGACGAAACGCGAAAGTATTTGTCATACTTCCACTTACGCCGGTCTTCTGTGAGGTCGTGGTACTTACCCGGACGGGCCTGCCCATTCGTGCAACAGCCGAGGCTGCTGCGTGGCCCTACCACCGTTAACTTACATTTACCATCATCCTTGAGAGAAATCAGTGGTCTTATATTTCAGCTTGATGAAATGTATTGTAAAGGTTGACACTGTTTGAAATATGATCACATTGATCTGTTATGGTTTGACCTGTATACGTCTCGTATTTTTGACGATTGCCTATATACGTGAGAGTTCTTACTGCTTATGTTAGGCGTGTAATAAAAAATTACACGCTTAACATACATAACCTTGATCATGGAAAAATACGCTCTTAGTCAGGCATTTTTTTAAATCAAGCTAACATTACATTCTACTTAATTAGTAATACTTTCATTAATATAAAAACTTCAGTTTTAGCTTGATTTTAAATAAGTCTGCGCATATCCTGTCATCGCTCTTCGGTTAAATCTGTTCACCGGTCGAACATTAAGCAACATGAATCATAGGAGGTAACATATGCGTTGACTGTTTCAAAATAGTAGCCTGTTTTGAAATTAAGAGCGCTGCGTTTCGTTTTTGGTAATTTATGCACAGATTTATTTATATAAGGGGTGTGTGGGTTATAATAACTATAAATATATATAATTTGCTTATTCACAGAACAATAGAAATAATTCACTCTGTATGTTGATTGCAAATTGTTATAAAGTTTTTTTGCAAAACTGCAAGAATGTCGGCTTAACCCAGATTAAAAATCTTTTAGCCGAGTACTCCCGTAATTGCTTTCAATTTCACCGCTGCCTGTAGCGAACAGCTTTATAATTTTTAAATTTTGTTTAATTTTCGTTATGTGAAAGGAGAAGAATAATAAATACTTCTTTAAATGAGTTTAAATGTAACCTTGGTAGGGCCACGCAACAGATCGCACGAATGGGCAGGTCCGTCCTGGAAAGTACCACGAACTCACAAGACCGGTTTGAACTGGATGTGTTATACTTCTGCGTTTCATCTGGTGAGTGCAGTAACCGGGGCCCACTTTGTTAAAATGTGGCAACACATCTGCAACTGACAACAATCAGGTGAATCGCCAGTTCGCTTTCCACCTTCTGTAGCCAAGGATACAGTTGGGATGGTCTTTTTGAGGCCGCGGTACGAGTACTACGTACAACGAGTACTAGACGAACGTGGAACATCGGATGTTGTTTCATATCCCTATCACAGTGAAGTGTCCAATCTTTTTCCCTCTATTATACATTTTGCATACAAATGTTTGAAGCACTTTGAAGCTATGCAAACTTCGAACAATGCTGTATGCAATGTGATTTCATATAATCTTACCCCGTCAAGCGAGTTACTACTACTAGTTGCATAACAGTTTGTTGTTGTTCTTGTTGTGAATAAATGTTATGTGTAAGGAGAGAACTTAGTGAAATGTAAACATATAACGTTATTATGGAAACGATTTTCTTTAGAAATCATTTATTGGTATTCCTGCATTACACATTATTAGTGATTTTGCTTTTACTTTCAATAGCCACTCATAACTAACTTCAACTATTCGTAATCGGCATCAAGTACTGTCAAGCCAGATAAAAGTAAGTACCGAAATTGTAGTCTCTACCGAGCTTGTCCTCCTTCGCTATTCTAAATTCTATAATCTGTAAGAATTGAAAAGGTTGATTTTTATGGAAGCAATTCTACCGATTTAACACCTAAACATCGTATACCAAAAATAAGTAAGGTTATTAACGGGATCAAATCTAGCTTGAGCGGTGAAATAATTAATTAAAACAAAATAAAATTAGAACAAAAAATTTTACTGATTCATGGGCGATAAGAATTACTTTTTTACTTTTTAGTCTTGACTTTTTTCTTGAAATAAAATGACAGTTAGTTGATTTTACTTAGGAATATTAACTACACTTTTCTTTTCCGAGAATAAGCTATCCTATACCAAAAATAAGTAAGGCTATAAAAATATTCACGCAAGAGATATTTCCTCTCAGACGAATGATATTACGAAAGCATTTCTTGAGCAACGTTAATGTACGGAAAGCTTTTCTTTTTACCGTTCTTAAAGTAAAAATGTTTTTCACTTTAAAACAACTGATGTCTTTCAAATTCTAAACAGTTTTATTATCCTTACGATGTTCTGATAAAAGAATATTGCTGCTAAAGTGTCATTTTATAATTAAATAACAAACATATCTTTAGTAACAGATATAGTATACCTACATGGAGACTGGCGTGAGGAAGTAACATAATACCGCGATTAATCTGGGTAGTGAGGTAGCCGGAGCCATCTTTAAAGATAAGCACCGCTTTTGCAACCTCACAGCTTTCTTAGAATTCCATGGGCGGATCCTAATCACTTTAAGTCAGTTGAAACGCCAACTCACTTTCTCAATTGAAAATGCTTTATGTGGTTCTTTTAGTGAGATATGATTTTATTAGTAGCATTTTATAGAAACTGTTTACTGTTGTGACAAATATAATTTTGAAACTGTTGATTGGTAATCTCAGATTATACATACTCTTTGATATGAACTCTGATCTTCTTGGTTTATGTATTATTTTTGAATTACTTTAAATTAAATTTAGAATGTTAGTTTTATTTGTTCAAACTGAATTGTGTCATATTTGATTGATTTCGTAAAAATCGTTTGAAGATGTAACATGTATAGCTATCTGACATAACTCCTGTATTTTATATAAATTCAATAATGATTACGTTTGGTCCAAAAATAAGTTCAAAATGTTTGTTGAAATAAACAGTTTTCCTATCAGTCCTTAAGTGTCTTTTCGGTTTGAAAATGATCCCATGAGCCACATCCACCATTCAAGAGGTTATGGGCCCAGCAACATATTTTTTGGAGAATTTCCATTTTTGAGTAAAAGTGACAGCTGAGAAGAAATTTTCAAAGATGGACAAGCCCTTATTAAATTTTCTTTATCAAACCATTATTAGAAAAATATGAACTACCATAGTTGGAAACAAAAGATTATAAGAGAGCTTTGAAAACTGCGACTGCGACCACGAGGACAAGTGAGAAATTATTATCCATAAATAAAATGGAGGCATGGGTGATGAAGAAGAAACATTTAAAAAAGGAACAATTCAAGAAGTAACAATTCGTGTTGAAAATGAAGAGAGAAACAAATGAAGTACTTTGAGAAGAAACAGTTGAAGATGTGAGGAGTGTGAATTTTGTTGATAATCTGGATGAGGAAGTTGTAGAGAATAAAGAACATGTTTGATGGTTTTTTGGATGCGAGAAGGGAGAATGACGGAGGTTGTTGATGTTTTTGATGATGTTGATGAAACAAATGAAGAGGAGATATCAAAAATTCTGTAAAAAGTTTCTCTGAAAAATTCCGTTTTTGAATTCCCTTTTTCAATATATATTTGACTTTGTACTAACAGTCAGATGACAAGTCCAAAACTGAGCAAGAGAAAACTGCAGAATAATAAAAATCTCCTCCCCTAACAAAATTAATTGATTAACACAAAACTTTAAATCCTTTCCCCCTTACGACACACACGCTTCCACTGCGCGAATCTCTATTATTAACACCCCCTTACACTAATACTACTTACACTAAAAAAAGGTTTAGAATTAAAATACCTAAAAGTCTTTATAACGTCACCATTCAAGAGAAACTTGACTATTTTCTAAGGGTAACAAATAAGAAAATTGTTATAGCGATGGCCCATACAAATAGTACAAACCGCGAGGAGTAGAAATAAACCTAGGATACTACTTACAGATGGTAATAAGTTTGACAAGTTAAAAAGTATTAATCGTACTTAGTACAATTTTTTTATACTTAGATGGGTGGCAGTTTTAAGTTTTTTAATCTCCGTGTTATTTAAACTTTAATTATGATTAAGAACTCGGTTACAGACACGTCACCCCTACTATGATTATCGGTTCCTTTCTTATTTCGCAGCTATCTATGAGTAGACAAAACGCATGCATGGTCTTCCGATATTTTATAAATTTTTATTCTAGTAATATTTATTGTAACGGCTTACCATAGACGTTCGTAACGAAGCAGCTATACATCAGGCCATACCTTTTTATTCTGGCGTTGACATAACGCTAAAACATATCATATGGGTCTACGTATTTAAAGTGTTAACAGAAGTCTGCACCGTTATCATTCCATTAACATATAACTGTGTATATGTGTACAAGTCTAAGGTACATAATTATGTGTATCATATAAAATTGTAAGACTTTATTTTAAATATTCAAATGATTTCATGGCGGCTTTTAGTTTAAATCGAATGAGTGTTTGTCGTTGTAATACTTGATCTAAAAGTGAGGTAACCGTGAAAGGTGATAAAGTGCTTGAAAGAAAAACTCGTTGTGAAGTCACATCCAGATGTCTTTTCACTATTTATTTCTCAATAAATTGTATCTACATTTGCTTCTGTTTTATAAGCCACTATTTTAATTTAATCGGATTTGAGATATCTAGACAAACGGCAAATCTTTATCCTAATCGAACAGGCTGAAATGATGATGATAATGATAACTTTATCCCTTTCGTATGAACTGTGTTAAGTTTTACTGCATAAGGATTTTGTAATCAATAACAACGTAATATCTCTGTATCAAAAAGCCATAAAGCTGCTTTCAATGACAGCTTAAAGCTTAATGAGGCTTTGTTTCCCAGATAACGCTGCGATGGCAAAGTAGAATTCGGAACACAAAAGGTAAGCTCAATTACTTTTTTTTTAATTTCAGATATTTAAAGTCTACCTTACCTTAATTGGAATTGTTAGCTGTTGCAAACTTTTTTCGAGTAATTTACTTTAGATATTATAAAATATTAGTTATTCATTAAATTTTAAGTTTCATTAATCACAAAATTCTTCCATATGTAATACCCAGGTCCGCGAAAATTATCTGCGGATCAAATACACACTTATCCCTTTTTTTTATATTTTTAGAGCTAGCCTCTGCATATGAAAACAAAAATGTGTAGAAACAAAACAAACGATTTGAGAAATTTTGATAAAGTGTAACTAAATAAGCCATACGGTATTAGGTGTTAACACAGATACAGACATGTCCAATGAACATTCAGGAGAGAATTATATTCCAAATTATTGTATAGCCTATGCTAAGTGAATGAGACGGATTAAAACTTCCAGTTTTTGAATATTCTTGGGTAGAATGAAATTATTTTGCAACATATATGAAATAACCGACCTGATATGAGCGCAGACCGCTCCGCCGGCTAAAAGATACATTATTACACCCAGAACTAAAACTCAGGTTCAACATTATCTGCAATATATCGCTGCTATCTCCTACTTATGTACATATGTTATATGAAAACCATTTCAATTAATCTAATGGTAATCAAGATAATGGTATCCGCCCTATTGCTATAGGTTCTACCTTTCGACGATTATCTTCAAAATTAGCATGTAGGCTTACATTATCTCCGGCCTTAAAACAAAATTTCAGCCTGTTCAACTAGGTTTTGGAAGCAAAGGCGGCTGTGAAGCGGCTGTACATTCCGTTCGAACTTCTTTAAATACTAGTGATTTGGATGTACTGTTGAAGCTTGACCTAAGGAATGCTTTTAACTCCATTGATAGAACGACTCTGCTGAACGAAGTGGCTAACTATACACCAGAAATATATCATTATGTTAGGCAATGTTACAGTGAAAAGAGTAATTTATTTTATGAAGACAATAATATCGATTCTGCTGTCGGCGTTCAGCAGGGAGATCTGCTAGGACCAGCATTATTTAGTTTGGGAATTCATCCAATTATTTCAAAATTGAAATCTAAACTTAATGTCTGGTACCTATACGATGGTACGCTGGGAGGTAAAGTTGACGATGTACAAAGTAATCTTATCGAAATTATTAGACAATTTAAAAATATCGGTCTCGATTTAAATAATTCCAAATGTGAACTTTTCTTTTCCGAAAAGATTTCTTTTTCCGACAAAATTATTTTGACCCAAAATTTTAGCTCTATCATACCGGGAATTAACGTAGTTCGTTCAGATTCACTTTACCTCTTAGGTGCTCCTTTGTTGATACCAAGTTTGGAACCTCATTTAAAATTAAAGCTAAATCAATAGATCATGTTACTAAATTGTTTTTACTAAATTCGCATATTGCGCTTACTATTTTGCGACATTGTATTCTTGTACCTAAATTTACGTACCTCCTTCGCTCGAGTCCAGTTTGGAAATGCGGTGACTTTTTGAACGAAATTGATTTCCATCTTAAATCAGCTCAAGAAAAAATTCTAAATTTATCTCTTAATGAATTAAGCTGGACTTAAGCTACGCTGCCAATTCGTTTTGGTGGTATCGGTGTAAGGAAAATTTCTAGTGTCGCTCTACCTGCCTTCCTTGCTTCCGTGCATAGCGTAAATAATTTATGTAATAACATCCTTAATCACGATTCAGAACTTTCCTATGCAGAGGAGCCAAGGATGTCTTGGCTGTCTATCTGCCCCAACGAAAATATCCCACTGGAAGTAAACCTACAAAAACAGTGGGACGTTCCTTTGGTGCGGAGAGTACAGAGAGATACATTTCAATCTTTACAGAGTAATTTAGAGCGTGCCCGTTTCCTAGGCGTCTCATCTAAAGTTATTGGCTTCACGCTTTACCATCAAGTAACTTGGGCACTTTACTTGACGATAAAAGCTTACGCATTGCTGTAGGAATCCGTCTGGGGGCACCGATTTGTCAACCACACCAATGGCCTTGTGGTGTCAGTGTAGACAAATTTGGTCTCCACGGGCTCTTGTCAAAAAAGTGCTGGCCGTTTTTCCCGCCACGGTTCCCTGAACGACATCATCCGTAGGGCACTTGTTTCTTCCATCTATTTTAGAGCCCTGTGGCATTTTTCGCGACGATGGTAAGAAACCCGACGGTTTAACATTGATCCCTTGGGGGAGAGGCAAAGTCCTTATTTGGGACGCCACTTGTGTAGACAATTTGGCTGCCTCTCATCTAAGGAGTACTTCGGTCAGGGCCGGGGCGGCATCGGAGGCTGCTGAAATAAGTCATCATCATCATCATCATATCAGCCGTAGGACGTCCACTGCTGAACATAGGCCTCCCCCATTGACTTCACCATCATATGGGGGGTACGGACCATAACCCGCCGCGCTGGTCCAGTGCGTGTTGGCGGGTTGCCAGAGCCTCTTTCGTTGATCAGCAGAGTGCACCGCGGGCAGGCGAGGTTGGCTTGGGTCCCGAGAGATGTTGGTTGGGACCCCTTACACTCCAAAAGTAAATGAAGTAAAAGCTGAAATAAGTAAATGGCGCAAATATGAGTCTCTTTGTTTAGATTATGTATTTGTGCCATTTGCTGTTGAAACATTAGGTCCGTGGGGTCCCCGCACATTAAATTTTTTTTAAAAGTTTATGTCCTAGGCTTAACGCCGCGGCTGACGACAAGAGAGCTGGTTCTTTTCTGGCTCAAAGGTTAAGCATAACTATTCAGCGAGGAAATGCAGCTAGCTTTCTTGGCACCATGCCGTGTGGATTAGGTTTATTAGATAATATGTAATTTTAGATAGATTTAATCTTGTAAATATTAGATCAATAAAGATTGTAATAATTCATTAAAAAAAATAATCTAACGGAAAAATAAACCGGCAACAAATATTTTTAACTTAATATCAATCAGTCAATAACCATAAACTTACGTGAGACGAACAACAGTTGAAAACAATCTATAGAGACAAGTATACTTGTCCACTAGTTAACATTTAACATTTAAATGTCTCATTGTAACAAAAGCTTTTACCTTACTTTTGCCAACAATAGTGTTTGAGAAGCGACATTTTGTCATTTCTGTCATATTAGCAAAACCTAGAAAATCTATAAAAGTATTTTTACACAATACCGTCGAAGGAATCTTGACGGAATACAGACATGAAATCACTATGCGCTTATCTTGTTTTTTTGCCACACATGGCGAATTAGTAATATCCGTTTCAAACACTCAATAACAAACAACAGCCAAATTAATAACGAACAAATACAATCTTCAAAAGGTAGTGAAGTTTATTCTAAAAAGATCTAATCGAATCTTATGTACTGGCTTGTACAGTCTGAAATTTAACCTCAAGCTTCGTTGAAGAACCTAAGTTGAAGAAATCACTTCGCGGCACGAAGTGATTTCTTCAACCATTGGTGCTTCGCGACAGCTGCGTCTTTTATTATTTCATTTATTATTGATCGTCTCGTTTATACCTCCGTAGCCTCTAATATATGTGCAGAGTAGCCAACCCTGTGTGTTCCATTTGTGGTATTTCGGAGAACGTTCACGGGTATTATATGATTATTTCCCGAACACTACCCATCCAGTTGGTGTAACAAAAAACAAATATTGTTCGCCCTCGCCTCCGAACAGGGCGAGACCAACACAAGGCATACACATAACACTAGGTACACCCGCATTTCAGAGCGGTGCTCATCGCCCACAGCCACCGACTAGCTAAAAACACAGTCAACAGCCATTGGGGTCCCGGTCCACACTGGACCTCGATGACCCTTAGATGACATACCATAATTAAACGCACGCATGAGCACATGCGCGGCTTTACCCACAGTGGAGGGCCCAAACCCATGGGTTCTGGCTAGCCCACCGGTTCTGCGTTAGATGAAGCTTTAATAGTCTCAGGACTGAAAGCGCAAACATCAGTCAATACAGGAGTACAAGAGTATATATTTGATTATTAATTTTCCTCTTTTATATTTTTTGATAAGTTACGTATTTTTATTTATCAATCATCAAAGCTTCAACAAATATTCGAACGAAGGACTTTTCATCTCCAGTTTCTCTCGTGTTTTGCCAGCGTAGACTTTTGCGTCCGTGTATAAATTACGTATCTACATGGCAAGAGCAAATTAGCTTTTTTATGTGAAAGAGTGGCAAACGAGCTGGTGGTTCAACTTAAATAAAGTGGGCCCCGACTACCTCACTGACCAGATGAAACGCAGAAGTGTAACACTTCTACTTTACGCCGGTCTTCTGTGAGGTCGTCGTACTTACCCAGACGGACCCGCCCATTCGTGCAACAGTGAAAATTATTGCGTGGCCCTACCATAGTGATCGCTCATCAATTCCATCACTGCTTATCATCAGGTGGGGGGGTAGTTTTTGATTAATATAAAGCCTACCTTCACTAAATTTATATAGCAATTTTCGTTTAAATACCTAAGTTCTGATCGTTTGAATTTTAAGAATTCTTACACCAAGTTATAAAAAATCGAGTGAGTAATTATTTAAGCAGCACTACCCACTCCACCACCACTGCTATGTTAGTCTCTTTGACGCCACACTCAATGTGGCGTCAAAGAGACTAACATAGCAGTGTATAGAAAGTCGAAAAGAATAAATCATTACAAACGTCGTTAGTTCGACACAGATTACGGGGCATTTCTGTATCAGATGTCTAATTAAGCTTTAGTTAGAGAAAGAAAATCGCCTTGACGATTAATGGCGCGTGATTGTTTTTCTTGACTCTAATGACTACGTGTAATTATCTTCATTTGATTGCTTTATCTAGCGTTAGGGTTTTACCTTATAGCAAAAAATACAAATTTATTTTATCTGATGATACCCGTTGCAAAGAGTAGAGGGTTTTTTTACATTTTACAAGAGAAAAAAATCACTAAGACAACAAACTTGGAGAATAATCCTGCACGCTTGCGTAAATATACATATTAGGTATGTATGTTTACGCAAGCGTGTATGTATAACTTTTTGTTGTGTAATTAATGTCGGTTATGTTACTTACTAAAGTAAAGGATTCTGTTATAAATAAAATAATTCAAGGAAATAATGTTAAGAAATTATTATTTTCAGGTAACAATTGTAGGAGCATTCACAATAAAGACTGCAATATTTCCATCAATGACTACGAAATTGCTTTTTATTTATTTATTTAAAGAACGCCAACATAATGTACACTATTTAAGACCAAGGAAAATAAATATACATCAACTGTTCGTTAGTGTCATTACAATTAAAGGCGCTGACAGCATGCAATATAATGGGCGAGAAAAATACAGTTAAAGATATATTTTTTTTGTTACAAAATCCAAAATTAAAACAAGAATTAATAAATTAAAAACAAATAATTGATAAAGAAAATAACAGTAAAAAACATTAAAAACAGTGATAAACAGTGAATAAGCAGTGCAATAAATTTAGGTATGATTTATACATGGACTAATAATACTATTTAAGTATGTACAAGTAAATGGGGAGAACAGGAAATCTGTTTGACAATAAACCAGGCGAAAACAGTTAAAATGAGTAACAACAATCTGTGATTATTAAAGTAATTTAGTATTTTCGGAAAATAATTTTAGCAATTCTTTCTTTAGCTTGGCGGCACTACAACTCTGAAAACAAGTCCGATGTAGAAGTTCTCGAGATGTTATTGTAATTCCTAACCATTCTGTTTAAAGGCGCTTGCTGTCCAAGGTTGGATTTACATGTAAAAATTAAAGAAGCACGTGGGGTTTTGGAAACTTGCATCGCATGCTCTATTTCTATAACAATTATGTTTTTATAAAATTAATAACAACTGTCAAATAATGTCAGACTTTTTTTTTTTCGGAGACAAATTATCGAATTCTGTTGCTACAGTGAAACAACATTTTGAAGCGGAGGGCGTTATCAAGCTGGGATCTGTTTATCCCACGAGCCAAAACTCCATAAAGCTTTAATAGTCTACTGCAAGCAAAAAACAACATCAGTGAAAGTAAAATTAGGTAAGACATTTTGAGTCTGAGTCTGTCTGTAAGAACACAATTTCGCTGAAACAATTTGTAAACGTCTCGTCGTGAAGTACGGTCACTCAATTTTACATTACGACATTGCAAACTAAAAACAACAACCGACGAACGAAGACGAATATATTTTCGTTTACACTATGTTTTATACGTATTAAAGAAGTATTTATGAAAACTACGAATTTTCTAAAAGTATAATATATACTATTTAAATTACTCTTATTTTTTTAAATAAACCATAAATGAATAACACCGATAAAAAAGCAACTACCGAATGCGAATTGCGAGACAACCGTGACATTTTTCTATTTCGAGAAGCCGACGGTCTCAACATCCGGCAGGCTTCGGACTTTTACTTTTTCTTAAAACTGTTCCATCGCAGTTGGAAATAGAAAAAGGATATGACGGCCGTGCTCCGGCGGAAATGAACGCTGCTGGGTATTCGTAGATGCCCGAGATTAAAGGAAATCTCAGAGAAGATGAAAATTTTCTCGTCGGCAAAATACCCATAGGAAGTACAGTTTTATCCAAGCGTTAAATGTTATAGTAAGGAACAGTTCGTTCTGCAACAACTTGCGCGAGATATTGAGTTATCCTTCCGATTTCTCTCTGGTGATTTTAGTAAAACTAAAAAGTTCAGAAAAAAATTTTGTAATATTGCAAATTAATTTGGTACGTGGAGATTTGGCTATAATAACACAGCACAATAGACATCCTTTTAAATTTATACTTTACATTTAGTTGAGGTTTTTGTTATTATTATTTTACATTACTTAAATTATTCTTTTAATTATTTTCTTCTTCGTTCATAACTTTTCATTAAAAATTTGTGTAATATTATGTCTCTTTTATCTTTATTTAAACTTAATAGCGCTTTGTTTCACTTCCATTCTAAACAAAGTTTTTGTTTGGTCTATTTGTAAAAAAATTAATGAAGTTCAGCAGATAACTTCATCTTTTTACTCTCAATAAATACGGTTCCTTTCCTGATCATTAACATTGTTATTGGATGAGACGCCTAAATCGCCTGTATCGAGGCCGAACTAAATTGCAAATTTGTTCAATTAGTCCTATTAAGCAAGTAATTTCTAAGTTCGTTAGCAAGCTTAACACCATAATGTTAATTAATCAAATAAGTCTGTTGTCCGTACATTACATTATAATCTACTTTAAACTTAGTGAAAATACAAGACTTAGTATATACAGATAAACAGATATTCCCAGAAGTAAACAAAAGTTTTTACTCAAATAATTATTTAGGAGTGATTTTACTGGCAGTTTTGTGCGTAATAACGGGAATTATAATTCTTGGTAAAAATTTTAATTGAATTTCAAACTTTATTAATTAAGTTAAGCCTTAGATATTACATATTTTAGTTTTGTCTTAATATTACGTCCGGTTCAATAATGAGAGTGCCATCAAATTGAATAATTTTTAAATAAAAATCATTTTACCCCAAATTATATTTAACGTACTGTTTCAAAATAAAAATGACCTTTATTTCTAAAATGATGTTCTTCGTCGCTTTTGACCGTCACAAACTTCAATGTATATGTGTGTATATGTATTAGCAAAGACAAAAAAGATATTTCTTATTTTTATATTGAAGTTTTTGTTGAGTTTTTCTGTAACTCACCAATGAAAGAGAAAAAATATTTTCGATTAGTCCTCTCTACGAAGTTCTTTAAGACATTAAATAATAAATTAATCTAAGACCTTCGTTGAGAGTCAGTAGTGTATTCATGAAATATAGAAAATTACGAAGCATAAACTTAAATAACTCTTTCTTTATTCCATGTCTACCCTTGAAAATACAGACGACGTAACACTGTGTCTTTTATCGCAAATACATTCGTAATTCCTGGACCAAAGTCTCCGACAGCCCAATAACAACTTTATTTTGCTTTATAGTGATACGTCCAATAAAGTGCTAAGAGGAATGAACAATAAATTTATTCTACAATAGGAATGAATCGCCTTTTGCAGAACTTACTGTGCTCGTATACTTATACACTATTCGCTAAAGACAGTTGTTAGTTAAAATACGGAAAAGGAATATTATTAAGCAAATGTATAGATAGTCATAATAAAAAGTAAAATAATACGTAAATAAAATTAATTACAAGTTGATGGCTTTGATACTGGAATGGATATTTAATTAAGATGCATTTAAGACTCACTAGCACATTTTTTTGGGCATGCTGGGTCAGGCTACCCAGCCGGATCGAAGTTGTTGCCCTACTCTCTATACAGAGGAGGTCCATCGGTGGGACATAAATTTGTATGATGTTACTTCACTTCACTACTTTACCGCGGTGGGCCACTTCGGCTCTTGCATGAATGGGCAGGTCTAAAACCTCACAGAAGACCAGCGTAAAGTGGAAATGTCATACTTCTGAGTTTCGTCTGGTGAGTGAGGTAGCCGGGGCCCACTTTATTATAAGGTGGCAAATGGTGTTGCAAATGTCCATGGGCGGAGGTTATCCCTTAACATCATGTGAACCGCCAGATCGCTTGCCACCTTCTCACAAAAAGAACATGATAAGATTCATTCTACATGATAAGATTCATTCTATATAAACAACAATGAATGATAGATATATTAAGGATTTTCGACGAGTTTAATTAAATTGACAGCAAAAGATATACAAAATTATGTAGAATATTGAATATTAAGAATAGAGAACAAGTGGGCCGTTACAGGTTACTTAACCATGTATGTGGCATCAAGTCAGCTAAACAGTCCCGAAAATTGTTTGTTCATTTGCCATAATACACGACTCAAACGAGTAACACCTTTCCTTTGGGTGCATATTTTAAATTCCTGATATATTTTTCCAACGTTTATTCTACAAAGGGAATATTTCATACAACCCCCAGCGCTCGTTTGTGGTCGAAATGCGTGTTTATTATTCTGTGATATCGCTTTACAAAGAGCGAAATTCACACTTTGTGGCGAAAATAAGCGAATACGATTTGCTTGAATATGTTGCAGATATACAAAAAATACTAACAGTCTTAGTAGATAAATTCCACCTGTACGTATAAGAATATAATTATGTGTAACTTTAAAGTAAGACTTTAAAGATATTGGCGTAATAGTAAAAAGTTGTAATTAGATTGATAATTAACTGTTGGATAAAAATTAGATTGGCAGCTCAATAGGCGTTGTAGCTTTAAAAATGAAACTAAAATAAATAATTACTACACTTACGGGTTCAACATGATTAACAAAATTGTTTATGTTAAAATGTATGGTTACAGACTGATAAAATGTGCTTTATATGGTTTCATTTTAGCTATAAAGTTTGTTTTCTCCGGTAACGCCACCAAATGACATTAAACGACATAGAAATTTTGAGTAATTAGAATACTTGGGTTTACATTTACAATTCAAGCAGATATTTTAATGAAAAATGATAACTCGTACCCCTAAATAAATAAATAAATTAAATAATTTATTTAGGGTCCTCCAAATTGCAAGTTTCTTGATTTCAAACTATTTTTGTCGCATCATTTATTCATAACGCGTTCAAATAGATGATGAAAAATTGTCATAACTTTGAACGTGTTATGATTAAAGCCAAAATTACCAAAAATCAAAATGCCCGCACAACCGCTCTGTGGAACCAGCTGCCGCCGGCGATTTTCCCGAGCCGTTACGCCCTGGGAGCCTTCAACAAGAGTTCCGAGTATTCCTTCCTAGAAGGCTGTCAACGCATTTGTAAGCCCTCCGGTTTAGCTGATGTCAATGTCGGCGGTGATCACTTTCCTGTTGCCCCTTTGCCCCCTTATTCCATAAAAATAGGCTTAAAAGGCGCTCTTAATCTAGTCTTAAATAAAGATTAAAGCTCTTTGTCCGTCCGGTCTCTTAATTCAATATACTCGAGTAACCTGAGTTCGATACCCGGAGTCGGCCCCAATAAAAGCGCTAATTTAAAGTGCTGAATCACGTGATCAGCAGTGAAGGAATAACTTCGTGAGGAAACCTGCATACTTTCGAAATACGAAATAAAATGGAATGGTGGAATATGCCCTATTACCCTGTGTACAGAGGGGGCCTTTTCCCAGCAGTGGGACATATATAGGCTGTCACTTTACTTCACTTTGTATAGACCACGGACTTGAAGCGTCACTTTGAATACTAGGCACAATATCGACGGAGAGTTCTGACAATATTGAAATTCATCTGTTCAATGAAGTAGTTACATCCCTCAAGTCCGCACAAAGGTTGGCAAAACGGTTGTAATGTCTCGGACATTGTGGATATCCATGAGCGTTGGTAGGTTGATGTTAATTGATTTCCTTAAGTAAGTTTCCGAGAATAGGCACATAAAACGGATAATTAAAATATATGCAGTAATATACTACAGTGATACAATTTGTTGAGTCAAAAGCAATTACTAGAGTACTCAGCTAAAGTACTTTTAATCTGGGTTAAGCCGACACGCTTGCAATGTAAAACAGTTTGTAACAATTTGTATCCAAGGGACGCGAAAGGGATTTAATTTATGGTTTAAGTTTTTACAGGTCATATTATAATAAACATATAGAGTATCCGGGCGAAACTAAGTCAGGCTAAAATCTCCTAATTTTCGATTTACGATTTGAAATCTATTGTAAACTATAATGAAACAGTCTGTCCCGTGACAATAAACACTATAAGGCGTTCGAAAAGTCGATGGTAAAAAACAATATAAAAAGCGAAAAATCCGCAAACCCTTTACAAAAACTAGAATTGTTTTTTCTCTTCTGATATTAACATATTTATTAGAGTTCCTACGTCACCACTTGTCAGGTGAAAAAATAGTCAAGCATCAACTAGTTCGCGAATCACCTCATTTGAGGTACACAATTTAAGAAGAGTATATATGTACGCATTTTATATTAATTAATAAATTTCGATTAATTGAATGGTAACAGTAAATTTCTGATCGCTGCAGATTTCGACGATCGAACGTATTACAGGTAACACAATATATTATATTAAGATTAAAACTGTGGTAGGGCCATGTAACAATCGTCGCTGTTGCACGAATCAAATCAAAAAATCACTTCACATCAGATGAACCGCCAACTTGTACCTTCTGACAAAAAAACACTGTAGTCAAAACGTTCCGTTATATAGACTCATTCCGACCAATTCTCTATTTCATGTTTGCCCCCGGTCAACGGTGACAAGTTCATATCCTGCCGCTTGTCTTGGAGACTTCGTATTAAATGCCATTGGCAGCCTTTCCTAGCTCTGTTAAGTTTGCATTTGTTATTCATTTGTTACCTAACGTCATATCTTCACGAGAGATAAGAAACGGGGTATCGGTTAGCAACACGCCGAATCTTACGATCGATGGCGAAGTTCGTTCAATGACCCATTATCCTAGACGGCTAACGTGCGAACTAAACCAAGTTCAAAGGGTAAGGCTAAATATTGCGGGAAACACGCTATTTTTTATTTAGCGCAATTAGGTATAAGAAATGAAATATCTTTGATTTTTTTATGTGTATTGATTTGTTATAAATAATTTTGATATTCGAAGGCAAGCTTTGTAAAAATATTTTTTGATTAATAATAAACAATTTAAAAGTGATAAAATTCCAAAAAGAATCATGTTCATAAACCTAAAGGTCCATCACTGCATGGCCCTACCATTCTAAAAAAGAATAGAAGAAGAGATGGCAGGAAATTTTGCTAAATAGATGTCGCTTTTGCTATTGAAATTAAATTTTTAATTCATAGTGCTAGTATGTGCACTACAAAGTTAAGAAACATATAAAAACGTTAAAAAAACTTTGTAAACATTACAAGTTTTGCGTTTACTTTCAGCGTGCACATGTCGAATCCACAATGCAAAAATATTATTAAAAACTTCTTATTTTCCATTTTATTGATTCTCATTAGACCAACTTCTTAGCATGCCTCATAACTTCTTGCCTGAAAACAATTTGTTCGAGGCATTCTTTAAAATGTTAAAAATAATAACTTTTCACTGAAAGTATCAAGTGCAGAATGTTTGCGAGAGACCATGTGCTTAGTTCAGTTAACTACATTTATTCGAAAACCATAAACCTACACAAACCATTGGGACTCAAACTCACGATTAACATTCCAACTAACATAGTGCAAGTATTACTCAATTACAATCTTATTGATAGCCACGCCTAAATACTGCTGTTTCGAGGCCGAACTAAATTGCAAACTTGTTCAATTAGTTTTCTTAAGCTCATCGAAGTAATTTCTAAGTTCGTTAGAAGTTCGTTAGCAAAGTTAACAGCATCATGTTAATTAATCAAAGAACGCTGTAGTCTTTTATGTATGTATGTACATGAAATTTGATGAGTACCTACCGTAAAAAAAAAAGTAACAGCCTATACATGTCCCACTGCTGGGCAAAGGCCTCCTCTATAGAGAGGGTATCAGGGCATAGTCCACCACGCGGCCCCACTGCGGGTTGGCCGACTTCACATATCTTTTTTTTTTTGTTATTATTTCGAAAATATACAGGTTTCCTCACGACGTTTTCCTTCACCGCGGAGCACGTGATAAGTCAGCACTTAAAGTTAAAAACTTCATTGGTGCCGGCACCTGGGATCGAACTCAGGTTGCTCGAGTATATTGAATTAAAGGCGAGCGCCCTGACACTGAGCTATCACGGCTCTGTACCTACCGTGCCAAACTTAAAATACATTGTGATGATTTCTGGAATGATGTGTATAACATCATTCCAGAAATCATCCAGTCACCGAATAACTTTTTAATAAGTTTATAACTTAGGACATCTCCTTTCCAACGAAAAAAGAAACGTGCAAATCGTTTCATAAACTATGAAGTTATCCGCAAACACACATAAAAAATAAAAATATATAATACGGTCGAATTGAGAAACCTCCTCCTTTTTTGTAGTCGGTTAAAAATGTGTGATATTCGGGCAAATAAAGTACCATACCAATCTCATGGGATCTGGCTCTCCCTCGTGTTATGCGTTCGATGAAGCTTTAACATGACTGATCATTTAAAGTAAAATTAAACTCAATAATATCCTTTAAAACAGATTCTTTTATTTTCAACTTTGGTAGAAGCTTTATTAGTTTTGGAAATTAATTGAACACCGAAAAACATTCACTCAGAGGCTCTCTGACATGAATAATTTTAGAACAAACTCCATGTTTATTTTCCCGAAACTTCAGTTTAACGGACCGAACGTAATTAAATAACTCAAGTATAATAAAAACGAATTCCTCTCTTAAGTACGATGAAATTAATTTTATCGTTCCTATTAAAATTCATTGCGTTGTAATAATCGTAGGTATTCATTTTGATTCTTATTTGCTTAATAAAAAGAGACTTTTTACCACTTGCAACTACACTCGTGTATTGTATGGTACTCGTATGCGGCATATCGGCCTTGGCGGTTAGTTTAGATGTAGCGAAAGCCTTCGATTGGGTTTGGCACAGATTACGTCTTACGGGCTTCCTGAGAAATTGTGCGACTGGATCACCAGTTTTCTTACTCGTCGGAGCATCAAGGTCGTTGTTGACGGTGCTTGCTCCGACGCTAAATTCGTGAACGCTGGTGTCCCACAAGGCTGCGTCTTGTCCCCTACGTGTTGTTCCTCCTGCATATCAATGATCTGTTGCATATTTGCAACATTCATTGCTATGCGGATGACACTACGGGTGACGCATTATATACCGGCCAGGCAAATATTTCTCTGGAATACGTCGAAGAGTGCCGGAATAAACTTGTGTCTGAAGTCGAGGTTTTGTTATGCAAAATCTCGGATTGGGGCCGACTAAATTTAGTCCAATTTAACCCCATGAAGACACAGGTTTGCGCATTTACCGCGAAGAGGAAACTTCGATCTATCTCCCTCCTTTGAAGGCACTCCCCTTGTTGCCACCGATTCGATCGGAATTCTTGGAGTCGATATATCGAGCAGCGTTCAATATCGCGGTCATTTGGAAGGAAAAGCCAAGCTGGCTTCTAAAAAACTCGGTATCCTAAACCGAGCGAGACAGTTTTTCCTACCGGCACATCGTTTGCAGCTTTATAAAGCACAGACTCGGCCGCACATGGAATACTGTTCTCACCACTGGGCTGGGGCACCGACATACCAGCTCCTTGTATTTGACAGCATCCAACGAAGAGCTGCTCGAATCATCGACGACCAAATCCTGTCCGATCGTCTCGATTCTTTGGCCCTGCGAATGGATGTTGCATCCCTTTGCACTTACCATCAGGTGATCCGTATGCTCGTTTGCCTCCTTTTTCCATAAAAAACAGCTACTTATAACATTCCGTGGTCCCTTTTATTAGTATAATATTAAGGAATTTCTAAAAGAACTTGAGAATCTAAAGCGAGAATACAAAACATTACTTCGAAGATATGCGAACGTTTTAATACCCTCAATACAAAGAAGGCTTTTGCGAGTAAGAGAAACACTTTACTTCTACCTACATAGTACCTACATTCAAACACAACTCCCACAATAAATAGTATTGTCATTTTTACTTTCCTCAAATACGTATGTGTTAATGTAAGACCGGAACAACTTGGCTTTTTAAATCATTTTAGGGTTCCGTATCCAGAGGGTAAAACTGTGTCTGTCTGTCTATCCGTCTGTCACTAGGCTATATCTCGTAAACCGTGATAGTTAGGCATTTAAAATTTTGATGTATTTCTGTCGCTATAATAACGAATAGTAAAAAACAGAACAAAAAATATTTAAGTTAGGCGCCCATAAAATAGACATAATTTTTTTGCCGTTTTTATAGGTACGGAACTCATTGTGCGTGTGTCCACGAGTCGGACTTGGCCGGTTTTTTATTCAAATATCAAATATTACCTTTACTCAACTATACTCTCGTAACCCGACTCTGTTAAAAATTGGTTCGTATTATTTATTCTCACATGCTACCTATAAATTTTGAATACGTTAAACAACTTTGTTCTTAAATTTCCCAACATATTACCCCAGCTTGAGCTTAATAAGGGAAATATTTCATACATCCCCCGGCGCTTGTTTACAGGCAAAGCGAGCGAAATGCGTGTTTATTATTCAGTAGAAGAAGCAAAATTAACACAACTACAGGCTAAGGGCAATTTCGTGAAACGTGCAAACGAAGACTAACAATTATAATATTATTAAATAAACATTATGAAGAAAAATGTAATAGTCTCAAGACCTTTGTATTTATATTGCATTCATTATTCATTCGACGACCTGAATGGCGTATTGGGTAGTGTACCTGCCTCCTGCGTCGGAGGGTGTGAGTTCGATCCCCATTACTGGTAAAATATCGTTTGATGACAGTGCTTTTGTAGTGTCTGGGTGTTTACATATGTATAATATGTATTTACTTACAAAATAAAAGTATCTATAAGTATGTTTATCAGTTATCTGGTACCCATAGTACAAGGGTTGCTTAGTACGTAGTGGAGAACGCTGTGTAAAAATTTGTCCAAAAATATTTATATGTTATTATTAATTACTTGTTAGTCGACGTAACCAGGTGGCTAAGGATCGTACTTCATGGAAGTCTGTAGGGCCTTTATTCAGCAGTGGACTAGAACAGGCTGAAATTATAATGTCGATTATTATGATTGATAACTTGTAAAATAAATGAATAATTTAACATTAATAAATGAACGCACCGGATATTTGGAAATTATATTTTTTCTAAATTTCAATTAAAACGCATTAAAGTCCTTTGAAAGCAAATCCTCCAGTAAAAAAATAAAATTCTGAACTTACTTGCAAAAATATGAAGGGAACCCGCTTTATGCTTTCACAAAGCAGCATAACTACATTACGTTTCATATGCTAGTTCATAGCATCGCATGCTATAAACTTAGAAACAACCCAGAAGCAAGGAAAACTTACATGTTTATCTCTCTGATTGAAATAGTGGTTTTCATTTATGTTCATTCATTCTCATCGCTTTATTTACGCGCAGATATGAGCTTTTGTTATCTGTAGATAACGTACAAATACGTCACACGCTATCAGTTTTGTTAAGTCCCGACTTAAAGTATTGAACTGGTCGGTTTTTATCAATCGTGTGGGACTGACGGCTCGGATATCCCTACGGTTTAGTTAGTTCATTTGGTAACTGCTGTTTCATGGCAATTAGTAGATTCAATCCCAAAAAAGAAGAAAAAATTGTGTAATCCATAAATAGTTCTTGCGAGCCTGTTTATTCCTTTTGCACGTGACTTGTATTCTTGTATGTCTGGTTAAAAAAAAGTTTTCCTGATTTCCTTCCATTATCTTCATTTTCTTTGTTTTCCAGCGAAAGGAAGATGGAAAAAAGTGAATAAATAAGAGAGTGAAACTAAAATATAATTTGTTTGTCAATGGCTTCCTAGCTATCAGCTTCTCTCTCCTAAGTTTATAAAGGCGTAAGTTTATAAGAGTGCATTATCCTATATTGGTGAAAAATCTGTTTATAGCGGTTTTGTTTTTTCAGTTGATGAGTAGATTAAAATCCGTCTTACACGGTACAATGGGGAGCCAATAAGTGTTGGAAATTCGTCTGCGAGGCATTAAAAATATAGTAAAAACATTTAATTAAATAATTGTAATAGGCAAAACAATCTCTACTTACAAAACTAGCGGTAAACTTATCACAAACTGTAACTGTAAGAACATCGAAAGTCTAGAAATTTCGTTAACGCTACTAAATTGACGCTGTCTACTAACTTCAATAAATAAACTAATTTTAAATTAACTTAAGTAAGCAAGAGTGGAACAATTTAGGAGGTGAATTAACTATTATTAGTATCGGACAGTCTTTGAAAGACATAACATTTCTGACTTAAGAAAATAATGTAAAACAAGGCTAAATATAATGAAACCTTAAAGTTTTAAAAGATAACGGACTCTCAACGATGTTATTTGCATTAAATAAATCTTTTATCTTTACGACTCCTCTTTCAAAGCTGAATGGTATTAAGGTCGAAGGTGCTTGAATAAAACATTTTGCTGGTAGTAAATAGTTCTATAAAAATACAGTCCTTTCGGGACAAGGATTTCTCGAATGCCTTTACAGGATCTTGCAACTTTATTTTTCATTTCGGTAAGTCGGAATCTATTTTCATGCTACAGATTTTGAACTGCATCATTAATGTAAAGGCGAAACAGTCAATAGCATATGCCCATTACTCATTAAAATGAATAATTATTTATTTTAATAAATATATGATAGCTTAAAAATAAAAATAATGATAGCTTAGCGTGGAATGGGAGTGAGAGTTAATACCGATCAGTGAGGCATTAATGAAGGGCAAAACATTTCTAACCTTTTCAGAAATGAAGGACGTTCCATTGTAAAACGAATAAAAATGTCAACATTTTATTTTCAAATTCATTTGCGAATAACGGAATTGCGAATGTACGTCAAAATAAAGTCGGAACATTTTTAAGATGAGTGAATCATATAGATAACTTCGTGCTCAGGAAGCAAACTTAACACTAACTACGTAGCCATTGTGCAAGCCCGAAGAAAAAGTTGTATATTACGTCTAAAAGTTTATAATTATGATTGATGCAAAGTGGTTTTAAAAAATCATATTTGTGCATTAACAGTATTATAAGCTGTGATAGGTCAGTGTCCTGGAGCTCGCTTTTAATTAAATATACTCAAAATCTAATCAAAATCAAATATCTTTATTCAATATAGGAGTATTACACTCGCTTGACTATCAAGTCACAATACTGAGAAGAACCGGCGAAAGAAAGTCAGCGGGCTTTCTTTTTTCTTTTTTTTAAATAATCAGTTTGACATGAATATATTACAAATACAATATAAGAACTTTGATTGAAAGAGCCTGGATCGATCAATTCATTACCAGAGTGTGTTATCATTTAAAGTAAAAAAGTAAAGTAACAGCCTATACATGTCCCACTGCTGGGCAAAGGCCTCCTCTATAGAGAGGGTATCAGGGCATAGTCCACCACGCGGCCCAACTGCGGGTTGGCGGACTTCACATATCTTCGAAATATATATTTTTTGTTATTATTTCGAAAATATGCAGGTTTCCTCACGATGTTTTCCTTCACCGCGGAGCACGTGATAAGTCAGCACTTAAAGTTAAAAACTTCATTGGTGCCGGCACCGGGGATCGAACTCAGGTTGCTCGAGTATATTGAATTAAAGGCGAGCGCCCGGACACTGAGCTATCACGGCTCGTCATAGCTCATGTTATGTCTCTCGGCTAGTCATGTTATCATTTAAATAATCATTATTATTATAATAGCCTTTAATTTGAAGTCAGGTTGCGCCTCGTGCAACCTGACTTCAAATCCCGTTGCTAGCACCAAAGAAAATGCAACTTTACTTGCTGATTTATCATATTCTCAGCGACGAAGTAAAACGTCATGAGAAAACCTGCATATTTTCGAAATAAAAATATAAAAAATATTTCTTAGATATGTGAAGTGCGCTCCGCAGTGGGCTCAAGTAGTTAATAACCTCTATACAGGGGTGGCTTTTCCCCAGCATTGGGACACATATTTAATTACTTTACAATGGTAACAGTCATGTTACATAAGCGACAATGGTCGATAAATAGAGTAATGATTTAGACATATACGGGCTGATATTTCATTACGCTATAATTATAGACAGACAACTGTTTTTACATGTATTATTGGACTATGTAAACTCGGCGAACCTTATAATAGTAACTCTAGGCCCTTAGAAATAGATTATTGTATTCTACTCAGAACATTAAACATATGTAGTATATATTAATAACAAGTTTTGCAGAATATTAACCAAATAACAGTTTGTTATGCTGCTCTTCATCCATTCTGAAAATTCATCGCCAATAGCGTTAGAATCTGTTTATATTACCATTTACATAAGAAATTTATGTCTGCCAAGTCTGTATTATAAATTCAAATCAGTAAACATGACTCACTAACCCGTAAACAGCCATCTGTTACCTAAATATAGTTCACAGGAATAATCAGGCTCTTATGCAAGCTATGGACGACGTGTTAAAACGCATTTGCATTGTATGAGCAATATCGCGTAAAAGTGTGGCCATACCACATTAACTGTGGTAGGGCCACAGAGCAGTCAATGTTGCACGAATAGCCAGGTCCGTCCGGGTAAAAACTACGACTACACAGAAGACCGTCGTGAAGTGGAAGTATCATACTTCGGCGTTTCGTTTGGTGAGTGAGGTACCCGGGGTCAACTTTACTTAAAGACGGCAACGCGTCTGAAACCCTACGGGTGTTGCAAATGTCAATGGATGGTGTTTATCACTCAACATCAGGTGAATCGCCAGCTCGCTTGCCACATACTAAAATAAATAACAATATAATATTAAATAACATAAATGCAGCTTTCTCCGAAAGTATCAAACGGATAATAAGAAAAACCAAACAACGTTTCCTTTGTTAGACTTGTTAGACAAAGGAAATTTCTTTCTAGAAAGAATCATAAATGACAGCTTAAGAATAAACTTACTCTATTATTAACGCTGACGAGAAAGCCGTCTAGTCTCAACGAATGAATGAGTTTGCCATTGAATACCTATTGGAAGTCATGAATGTGTATGAACGTAGGCGGCACCTTTATTGGAAATTAAGAGTGGGCATCACGCGACGCGTGGAATCATAATAAATTTGACGTGACAGTTTTATCTACAAGAGTTTTAAAGAGGCGTATAATGTCAACCCACTCATTGGATAATATATTTATGTATACATAAAATCGTTGGCGCATCTGTCAGTGAACATGTCACTTCTAAACGACCGACTGTAATTGCATGATATATATCATTATAATGTTTGTTTTTGCGATAGGATAGTTAGTAGCTGTAGAACCATCTTTTCGAAAGGGGATTAAAATTTATAACACTCCATTTTTCGTCCAAGATCTCTTTTAAATATCTTGCATTATCATTACTTCAAAAACTATATATTATCCTGCAATGTCAGCCATATAACCATCCATCAACATTGTTTCATAGCAGTGGTCAAATGGCTGAACGCAATATCTTATTATCTACTTATTTGCTTATTATGTTACTTAAAAAAACTGTATATTATCCTGCAATGTCAGCCAACCATCAATAAACATTGTTTCATAGCAGTGGTCAAATGTCTGAATGCAATGTCTTATTAACTTCTTATTTGCTTATCATCTTACTTACGCCTTGGTCAGCAAACATATATATAAATGCACATGATTTAGGGACTAATTATAATCTATAAAATTATTATACCGGATTCGCTCAATTGTATCATCTTGACGTTTAAAAGAAGCCATGAAACCAATACTATAAAAAATATTTTTTTAAAAGAAAATATTTTTTTTTGGACTACTTATGTGAGATTACACTTTATCACAGTTTCTGTAAGAAATGTAGTATGTTGAGAAAAAAAGAGACGACAGAATTTAATTCTTTCCAGATAAGTGGAACATAAAAGCTCTTTTCTTCACCTGCTTGCTCTCTAGTAAAAATGCTTAATGAGAATATTGTTTAAATATAGTTTCAACTCTGCAAGCGAGAATGGACTTTAAAAATTAATAAGCAATTTAATATTGTGCATAATTTATAAGCAACTTTTTTTCTACAACAAATCCCGTGTAATATTAATTCCAATTAATCTTTTTGAGCTTTTTTACGAACTTTCAATCATTAATTAAACTTCGCGTGTTTCACAATAATTAAGCCTTAGCACTTAACAGTCTTGAAATTTGTTTTCATTTTATTATATAAAATTCTGTTGGAATAATTATTTTATGAACCGAAGCATTTTATAGCACACCTATGCCCGTTTTCCCCATCGATCCCTAGCTTTAAGAGAAACCAAAAAATACTTAATGGGCTTCATTCGTATTCAACACCGCTTAACCAAGTGTTAAAGTCTTAAGCGTGTTTGTAGCTCTAAGCTTGTTTTTCCGAAAATAAAAATTACACCTATACATAAAAAGAGAAGAATTATTTCGAACACTAATAATGAATATTCAAAATAGTTTCTATTTCAGGTATAATTAAAATGCACAAATACAAGGAATATTCTTCCGCAGTTCAAACATTTTCCATTCACCGAAAACTTGCTCGAAATTGCTCGGCAACAATCCATCGACCAGAGAATGAAGCCACAAATTCTAAATTGTACTCAGATACAGTTCGAATAAACGTTTGATGGTAAATTTGAAATTTTTGGTAAATGCTAAATACCTTTCAAGTTCACTGTGGAAGGGTCCCGTAGCGGCCTCTAGTTCTACTATATCATGAATGGGCAGATTCATGCAGGGAAGCCCCATGGCCTCACAGAAGTCCAGCATGAAGAAGAGAATAATATACGAGGGCCGTTCAAGGTATTCCCGGTGTATTAATTATGAGGGTAATAAAATTTTCTCATTATTTTGTTCTTTTTTTAAAAAAAACATTTCCCTCACTTTAGAATAACATTAACCTGTGTTGTAAGGACGCTTTATAACCATAATTTGCACGAGGACAAACACCCAGATGCGAAACAACTATCTGTGGGTCGCACAAATAGTTGTTCCGTGTGGGAATTAAACCCACGACCCCCGACGCCGAAGCCGATACCATGGCAATTGCGCCACGGAGTCATCAAGATATTAAAAACACTTTTTGAG
The DNA here is from genome assembly GCA_933534255.1 of Iphiclides podalirius. Classification (NCBI taxonomy): domain Eukaryota; kingdom Metazoa; phylum Arthropoda; class Insecta; order Lepidoptera; family Papilionidae; genus Iphiclides; species Iphiclides podalirius. Next base: position 9,326,343 of record OW152828.1, read on the forward strand.
GTTATAAATATAAACATTTAGTTTTCACCATTAGTATTCAAGATATTGTTACGAAATAAAAAAGTTATTCACGAAGAAATGGTGGCTATCTCTGCTACTTCATCATCTACTATTCAGAAGTGGTCTCGTGAATTCGGGATAAAGAGAGTATCGAAGTTGACCCCCTTGCCGGTGTTCCGGTTAGTGCCACTATTGAAGAAAACGTCAAAATCGTTAAGAAACTTGTCTCGAAGTCTCTCTTAACTCAAAGATGCTGTGGCTACCATTCACAGTATCCTTCATGAATCTGTCAATTAGAAGCAAGTGAGTGTTGCAAAGAGTTTTTGGAGCTCTGTGGAGAAAATCCACACGTGAATTCATCACTATGATCCCGAAAGCAAGCATCTGCAAGCTGTTGTATTTGTCTATGGGTGGCGGTAATCACTTAATAGATGATCCTTCGACCCGACTGGCAAATTTTCACATATAAAAAAACTCGTATGTAGCTTAATTTCAAGTAACTAATAGTTGTGTTCCCATTCATGTTTTAACTTTATGGAACTACACAATAGCTGCTTGTGCTAAATGAACTAGCCAATTCTAATAGAGAAACTATCAAAGGAAGAATAGAAGACTGACGTGAAATAGGAGTGTTCACTCGAATGGGGTTCGAGAGCCGAATCTGCAACTCCACTCGTGTTGCAATACCGATAACGTATCAAGCATTTTCCATCAAACCTTTGACTCGAGCAAACCGCCACCTACATTAAAATAATTTATGACAATTGTTACTTTTATCAACTCCAACACTCTTGATGAACATGTTTTAAATATGATGACCCTGTGGCGCAGTTGCCAAGGTATTGGCTGCGGCGTCGGGGGTCGTGAGTTCGATTCCCACAGGGGACAACTATTTGTGCGACCCACAGATAGTTGTTTCGTATCTGGGTGTTTGTCCACGTGGAATTTATGTTTGTAAAAACGTCCTTACAACACAGGATAATGTTATCCTAAAGTGAGGGCAATGTTTAAAAAAAAAATTACGGCAATTTAGAACAAAAAAAAAGAAACATCACAACATAGTGTTAAACGACAGCACATATCTGTACAAACATTTGCACCTTCATCTTCAAAATTTGCGCAACAGATGAAATTACTGCGGAGGATTGATGTCGGGCGATTACAAAAATGTGCCAATCACGCGATCCAGTGGAGCACAAGTAACGACCTCTGAGGGCTGAATACACCCCGCCGGTGTCAGATTAGTGACCTTCGCACGGGTTTTGAATGTCGTGTGTATTACGCAAAAATATTGGGGACATGCATATTTATAAAGCTTGGAGACGAAGTGCGTCACGGGCACTGGTTCATACATGTTCACATGTTTGATAATCCAATTTTGTACTGGTGCGTTATACTTACCTCTCTGTCTAGATTAATTATTGAATATAATACGTAACTGTTTGATGCTAAAAATAAGTGAAACTGTTTTATAGATCTTATCACGTTTTAGTGGAACAGTTGAATAACCGAATGAAGCAGTGAAAATTAAAAGTGCAATTTAAGTCAGTAGTAGTTTCATTAAATAACTAGCTGCTGCCCGCGACTACGTCTGCGTAGAATAGGCTGAAGGCGTAACACTCATACAGAAAGACTGAAATACATAAAATATGTATTTTATATATATGTATAGCCTATGTCTGATTCTGATGTATAAGCTATCTTATTGTAAAGTTTCATTAAAATCCATTCAGTAGTTTTTGCGTGAAAGAGTAACAAACAGCCATCCAGACATACAAACTTTCGCATTTATAATATTAGTAAGGAAGGAAGTAAGGATATGTTGTATTCGCGTAAATACATGAAGTTACTGTAAGCTTATAAAATGCTACGTGAAAATGTCATAAACACACTGATTCGCTTAAAAAAATATCCTCCTTGGGCGGTCGGGTAACAAGAATTGTTTGACCTGGTAGGTCATTACCACCAATATATTCGTCAATATAAAGTTAGTTGTAAAAAAAAATATTATTCATATTCAATTTTAATTACTCGACTAGGCTGTGAATTTTTCAACTCTAATTTCCTTAAATGGAATATGACAATCGAGTAATTTTAACAAATTAACAATGAAAATCTATGCCTTTACATGAGAATTTTGTAAGTGCTAACCTTAAAATATGCACAAATAATTTGAAATGTAGAAAAACAGAAAAGTTACATTTTCCAAGGAACTATTTTAAAATCCTCATCCTTCCTACAAGGTGATTCAGTTTTAATGTGTTGTTAATTAATACAAAAGAATGATAAAAATTATTTTTACTAAAATTTCATTGATGCGATAACTCTCTAAACGAAAATTTATCGCACAATCTACATTAATTTCCAACATTCCGCGTTCCGCAAAGTTTGGCTCGGAGCTGAAGCCAGCCGAATACAAATTATACGAAATTATGAAAAAAGAACGGAGGTTGTATAAATCGAGTAAAGATAACTTTGATCGCCGTAAAAATCCCGAAATTATCCAATCACACTAAGACTTTTGGCAGGAATTTCGGATGAAAATAAGATTAAACAAATTTTCTGAGTCCTTATCCCTCGTAAGGGCCCAGAAAATTTATTCTCTTAACCGTTTTATCTGTTATTCAAACAAGTCTATCGCTAGAACACCGACAATTTTTATTTCAACACGACAAGTAAGTTTCTATATGCAAAAATAGGAAAACATCAAGTAAATTGATGTTGTCCTATTTTTTAATTCCTTACTCCATGTAATATAAATTTTAAGCAAAACGGCAATAAGGAAAAAAAACTAAAAACACGTTTTACATGACTATAATTATATATTTTCTATATATTATTAATCAATAATTTTAAATAATATTTTTTTGGAAAGTAGCTAATTCTGAAGGTCCTGATCAGGATAAATGGAAAACTATTTAAATTATTGCATTGTCATGGGTCTTTAACGAGTGTGTAAAGTTTGATTTAAATGTAATCTCTCAAATTGGGGCGAAATCACGTTTAAAGATTCCGTTACATTATAATACATTTTGATTTTAAAGTTGAATCTAATGTAAGCGTTTAAAAAAATACAGAAAGCTTTTCTAGTTTCAGTACATACCTAGAAAAATGAATTGACAAAGAGAGACTGTCAAAAGGTTGTATCTTCGTCCTTGTAATTTTTGTTTTAAGATTTTTGTGACAACGATGAAATAAATAATGAATCAAACATAATAATATAACAACGTTACATTGCATGCAGTCTTTTAATAGGGCGATGCGAAGTTTTAATAGCATTTACGAGATTTAGTAGCAACCAAACTCTTATCGTAAAGAGCAGCCCTGGCTGGAACTTTCTATGGTTTAACTGTTCTAAGTGTTTAATGGTCTAAGGCCATAACATCTGTAAGGAAGTTAGATATACTTACTAGAATAAGGTAAAAAAAATAAAAACTACAGGAAGGCAGCACTTAACACCGGAACAGTTTCTATACCTTATACAGAACAACTAGGTCATGTATGAAATACTGCTGACATATTTAGACGGGTGCCGTAAATGCTATCTTCATTGCCTTGGATTGAGTACAGTGCTGTGAAGAGGCTCATTGCCTCCTTGGAAACAGACGAACGGTAACCAGCCTCTCGGTTTTTACTGGTTAAATTTGGGTGTGTGCATCGAAATTAGACGAATTGAATCCTCCTTGTAGGATGAGCTCCCACAGATGGAGTGACGATCTGTGCAAGTGTGCGGGAAGTGGATGGATGCAGGTGACTCAGGATCGTGCTGGGCGTTCTGCATCCCACAGAACAAATAACACAGACGGATAATGGGAGCCATCACTCAGCAGAGGACTCAAACAGACTGAAATGATTCCTCCTTCCCATCTTCATAGACACTCGGCCCAAGTAATTCTTTACCACGAGATATTCCACGCACTCGACAATCACTTTATAAATACAGCAAAGTGGGTGATGCAGGTTTTGTTTTATGTGTAACAATTATATCCCCACGATTTGCAAAAAATACAAACAGTCATTTCATCCTACTTGCTACGAATAAAATATCAACTCTGTTCCGTTAAAATAGATGCAAAACCTGAAAGCTTTTACTTCACTGAAAAATTTTCTATTACAGCGAATTGTTATGGAAAATTGTATTTATAATATAAAATGTATGTTTCTTTTTTTATGTGAGAAGGTGTCAAGTGAGCACATGATCTTAAGTGGTAACTGCCGCTCATCGACATTTGGAACACTTCAGAAAGTCCCTTCTAAATAGCTTTTAGGAATCTTATCGCAGAATGTTATAAAAATAATTATTCGAACGTTATACAGATTGTGATTATAGCACTCGAGAGCAAAAAAGAGCAGGAAATTTATAATATTACGCCAACACTATAATTTTCATCATTCCGTTAAGTTTAGGTGGAAGAGTAAGTTCACCCTTACGTGTACATTACTTATAACATTTATGTCTGTGTCGACTTACTTTATAGCATAATTTGCTAGAAACATAAGTCGCTAGTTTCAAAACTACGTCTCACCAGCCAGCGACATTTTTTTTTAATATTTCAAGCAAGCTAAGTGATTCTGAAAGGCAGCACTTAACAAAGGCATAGTGGCAGATTGTCGAGTGTCGAGTTTGATATTTATTTTGTTATTGTCAGATTCACTTCGTACGAAATCGCCGAAAGGTTTTCAATGTATTATTATTTAAGATTGCGATTATGTTGAGTTGATTATATTATTTTATCCATCAATTTTATCGTTCACTTCATTTTAATAATAGTCACTTGGATCATTTATGCTACTCAAATAGTGATGAACCTCAAAAGTCGAGTGAAAATTGTTAATAAACGAGTAAGCTAGTGGATAGGTTTAACTTGTAAAAATAAAAGTCATTCGAGATGACTTTTTTTATTTAAAAGGAAATTAAATTGAAGGATAATGGGAAAAATATTATCTGACGATCTGCATAAGCTGAAGTATCTAAAACAGAGAAATGGAATAAACCTTATATAATTTATATATAATTTTAAATATATAATATTATATATATATATATATATATATATAATTTTTATTTAAATAGAAAATTATTAATGTATTTAGTTCTAATTTTCAAATCGTAGAATGTGACACACAGACAAAACCTAGTCAAGCTAATAAACGAAAACCAAATCGCGTTGAGAACAAACAACCCCTAAAGCTTGGCGGTGCTTAAACGCCGCAGTACAATATCGCAGCGAGGACAGATGATGAGGAGGCGATAGCTACGGGCCCGTTGTATAGCGTTTCGGTTCAAAACAACGGTCGCGACAGGCCTGTCGCTGTGAGCGGCCACGAGCATGCGCGGCCGTCCGCTCGATACCCGGTGACGTCAGCGGCTGTCGGGCCTCAGTCAGGCGCCGCCAGCCCCAGCGCTAACATGTGGCTGCAATGCGTAGCCGTTGCGGCGCTGGTCGCGGCAGCTGCTTCCCGCGAGGTCTTCACCAACACGTTCCTGGTGCGGTTCAAGCGCTCCCTTCGCCACGAGGAAGCCCACGCGGTGGCGCGCGACCACGGCTTCGACAACCTGGGACCGGTGAGCGACCACGTGATGATTAGTAAACATAGCCCGCAAGAACCACGCGGAGGCTTTAAATAGACGCTTCAACGTCCAGCCCGCGAAAACTTTAATATAGCCCGACGCCGAAGGACTGAAAGTTATTAATTGGATTATAGACAGCCAGTAGAGCACGATGACTGAAGTTCACCTCTCGACCAATTAATTCCTTGCTTGAGTCAAACTCTGACGGAATCGTGATTGAGTGTCGTTCGTTTAGAAAGGGTCGCGCGTAGCTTTCCATGGAAATGTTTCCATGACGAAATGTTTGGTATGGTCGTTTAGGGTACGCGGCGCGTACTTTTAAACGCTGAAAATATTGAAGATTCAGTTTTGCGTCAAAAATATTAATCCCTTGTTGTTGTTGTTTTTTCCGATCCCGATTTTTCCCGTCAATAAAATCACACCATGTTATCTATTTCTGGTAAACTAATCCAAGTTATTTGGCACAATTTGATGAATTAAAATTTCGTATACTTAATAGAAAAATTCCTGATTTCAAAATCAGCCAGCCTTTTACTTAAAATTATTTAACAATTATTACAGAGATGCAAATAATTACACACATAATATAAATATTATATAGAAGTTGCCAACAACTATAAATAGGATAGATAACCTATTTACTTCATAGATCATGCGTATACAATATCAGCTTTTGTTTGTTGTCCCGTCATTAATCCTCTCTCACATCTGAAAATAGTACCGCAACTGGACAAATAAAATAGAAGAATATTGTAAATACCAGACTTTTATGTAATACTTACTGCTTACATATTTTCTCTAAAAAGGAAAGCTATAAAAATATGCTATAAAAGCAAAAATTTTAATCAGTTTAATAAATCAAATTTATAAGCAGAATAAAATGAACCGAACAGATATGGATTGTATATCCGTCGAACAGATATTTCTTATAATGACCATTTATGGAAAATGTGATGGTAATACTCAATAAATTATAACATAAATACTATAGAAACGAAAAATACATCTTAGATCAGACTAATACTAACTCTGAAAATATCTCTTGACTTTAAAAGAACCTAACTACGAAGCATCTAACATAGAAATAAAATAAATATCTTTTACATAATGGTTGCATTGTCATAAAAATTCATACTATCACAATATGCTTTACGGTTTTTTTTGTGAAATTAAAGTTATTATTTTATGTTATATATTCATATCATAAATAAATAAAAAGAGAATAAAGTCACTATAATGAAAATTATGTTTCCAGTTTTCAATCATTAATAATATAGAGACATGTTTTATGTTTTCTTTATTTTTCATAAGTATGGAATTAGGTACTTATAGCTTTGACTCGATATTAATTTAACTCTCTATTTTAGAAATCTTAGAAAACATGAAAGTTTTACATTAGAAAGAAAGGAACTCAAGGAAATTAAAAGAATTCTATTGAATTTCTATGAGTTCTAAAACTGTTATTTTAGAACTCTATGGAATAAGTAGGAAGTGGAAGTGTTATATTTCGTTCGTCTGGTGAGTGAGGTAGCCGTGGCCCACCATATTAAAAGGTGTTGCAAATGTCAATGGATGGCGATTATCGCTTAATAATCAAGTGAACTGCCAACCAGCTTACCACCTTCTCACATAATGTTATGTATGTATTATGTATTATTATTATTATATATTCTTTATTGAACACCAAAAAAACATGAAAGGAAATGTTACAGAACTATAAACTTAAGAGGTATAAACAATAAGGCGGTCTTATCGCTAAGGAGCGATCTCTTCCAGACAACCTGGTGGTTAAAAATATTTAATTTGGACAATGGTAGGTGGTGTAAATGATAAACTTACATACTAATATTTAAATAAACTAAACGAATATGTTGTATTTTTGTATAATAATAATATACTAATATATACGAAATAAGATCCAATAGACATACATAAATCTAAACATATACTGTACAATAACTTACAAAAATATATACAGGAAGAAAAGAATAAAAAATAAATATACAAATGTCGTCGGTGATAATCAGATAATAATTTTTAACGTCAGTTTTAAACTTGCGTAACGTTTTTGAGCGCTGTTTGATGTATATTATTACATTATACATCAAACTATTTTCGTAATCTTACACTATTCGCACTACTTTTACACTTGTTAATTTAGTCTTTTACCACATCTAGTTACGTTTAATTTGTGTTCGTTACTCCTTTTTAAATACACACTACGCCATGTTATGTATGTATGAATGTAGCACGGGGAACGTGAGTCAAAGACAAGCGCTGCATTAAGACTGTTTTATTCATTCTTTTCCCAACCACCCTCAACATGCTACTACATAATTATGACACATAAGAAAAATATAAAAAAAACAAAGTTAATTGAACAAAGTTTTCGTTGATATAAAGATAGTCAAGTTATAGGGAGCCGTGAAGAGCTTTTTAAAAACTAAAAATAAAACTAAGAGATGTCTGTACAGAAGCTCATGTACTTTCAGAATGAATGACTTATTCTAATTCGTCCTGTTGCAGACTTACATTATCTATTGCTTATGGCAGTGTCTAGACATGGGCCACACATAGAGTGCAAAGTCAGCAAGCGTTACTATGCGCGTACTTCTATGACTCTGTGGGGTCGAATTCATAACTCCTCCCTCCCCAAGAGCGAAATTATCGGCATTTTCAGGAATTCGATTATTTCGCCCAAAAACACATTTATTTTTAAAATACTTAACTACGACAAAAATACAGAAAATAGTTAACATAATAGCATACAATAATATAGTTCCTAAACTAACACTTTTAACGTTAATAGCACCGGCACTTTCACTGAAATTGACTTTTTTGAGTTTCACTAATTGGTTCAACTGTTTTGTTTCATCTAAACTTATACCTTTTAGGCTCGCTCCATTGACACTGATAGGCTTTATAACTTTCAATTCTGGTAAGTTGGTTATTGGATAAAGCCGATAATTTAGATTTTCCGCCGAAGATTGGTGGTACTTGAAATGGATTTTTCCGATCTCGGTTTCACAAGCATCATTCATGGTGATAATGTAAGTACCATGTAAAGACTCGTGAGTGGCGTCATTGCCGCATTTTCTATTAAGTAGAGTGTGATTTTTCACATAAAGTATCCAGCTTCCAAGGCTTATACGTTGGGTTTTGATGTTTTCGATTTCAATAGCATGTTGTTCACATGCATCAGGATTTTGTTGAAACTCCATGAGTTGTTCGACGCAGCTTTGTTCCGTATGGGGTAGCACGTCGTCGTTATAACAAAGGTAACGGTCATCTTCTGCAATCTGCTTACAGGCTCTTAGGACTGGTAAGTACTCCTTATCTTTCACCAGGAGGAATGGGTATTTTGGGATAACGATTACAGTTTGGTTTCTAACGTGAACAGGCAAGGAATAAATTTTGAAATAATTATAAATCTTATTATCCACTAAAGGGACCTCGAGTATAAACGTGATCTGGTTTACTTTGACAAAAGCTTTAACTTTGATACAATTTTCCAACTTAACTAAGTTCTTTTCATTTACAGTGTATAACAAATTTTCAGTTTCCGCAATTTCGTATAATAATTTTAACAGTTCTGTAGAGTTGACAATTGATTGATGCAGGACAGAGACCTTACTAAATGCTAGTGCAGTTTCAATTTCTCCGAGTATTAAATTGATAGTTCTAAAGTTATGGGAAAACATATTGAACATTCCTAATATATAAGTTGAATAAATTGAATTTTCCTCTTTAGTGACCATATTTTTAACAATTCTTTCAATTCTCTTTAACCGTTCATCTAATATTAATGTATTGTTATGTAAGGTTTCTGTACCATTTATTACATTATTCACAACTTTTGAGACTAATGTAAATTTCGTTTCTGTCACTAACTGATTATCTTGCAATTTAGAAATCAAAGAGTCATATCGGATTGCATCATCATGGTCTAAATTTCCGGTAATAATTTTTATCATAGAACCGAGAGGGTTAATAATGCCTCTTTTGAATCTTTTTGAAGGTACTATTTGCCGAAATTTTTCAATAGTTGCATCCTTTAGATACCCTACTTGTGTACGGATACCGAGAAATTCGTAAATATAAGGTTTATTAATATCAATCAATGACGTAAACTCTTTGTATTTCGTTACACAAAATTCTAAGTCTGTTTCTAAATGTTTTAAATCAAATGTTTTAATTATAAGCCACTTGTCTGTTTGCATGGAAGCATGACCTTGCTTGACGGGCAGGATCCCAGGGTTCCTTTCAAGTTTTTGAAGTTGAAGGGCCCGTGTTTGTCGGTCTATCATCAGAATCATCATCGGACACCACCTGTGGAGGGCGTTTAATATTTTTAATCGGTACTGTGGTATTCCTACTACCAATTCTAACTGGGACTATGTTTCGTTCTATTTTACCAATGACAACGGCTTTTCTATATCGCGGCTTATCCTTACTTTTTCTAGTATTACATTCTTTCGCGTATATGATATCACCTATTTTAAAACTTTTATCTGACTCTCCGCCCTTTTGTTCTCTAATTTTTTTCTTATGTTGTAACATTTTATCTGATATGTAGTCATATAAATATCTAATGCGTTTGGCGTGATCTTTAATTAACTGTTGTGTATAATTCTTTTCAAAATTCGCTGTAAATGTTGAATTTGAATCGGTATGACCAAAAACTACTTCGAAAGGAGTCAGACCGGTTGCAGTGTGTATAGTGTGATTATAAGCCATGATGGAGTAAGACATTACAGTTGCTGCATCTGTACACTTCCGTTCGTATTTTGCCAACCTATATATCTCTATAATTGTAGAGTGGAACCTTTCAATTATTCCTGTGGAATTGGGGTTATTAGGAGTGCTAATGTGTAATTGTATGTTGTACATAGCTAAAAGTTCTTTTAGAAGGTCATTATTAAATTCACTACCCGGGTCGGATGTGATTCTCTTAGGTGTTCCATATATAGAGAAATATTTAATTAACGCTCTTACGATTTCCGGGGCTGATCTATTTGTAATTTCTATGGCTTGACCTAATTTGCTAAATGCGTCAACTAAGGTGAGGTAATAAATAGATTCAATTGAAAATACATCCATAAAAATTTCCTGAAAAGGGGCATTTTGGGTTTGCGTTAGTTGGAGTAGCGGTTTTATAGGTTTCCTGCCATACTTCATCTTTCTACAACAATCACAAATATTAATCACTGCGGCGATAGTTTCTTGCATGTTCTGCCAATAATAATTACGTCTAATTCTGCTCATTGTTTCTTTTATTCCTCTATGACATGTCTTTCCTTCATGATGTTGTAATATAATTTCCTTCTGTTCTTTATCGTCTTCCACATATATGACACGCTCTGTACATTCAAAAAACTCTACCATTCCCTTTTTAAATAACTGAATAATTATTCTAGAAAATTCGGCTCTATGTTGGACGTTCTCGAAATAAATGAAATATTTACATTTGGGTTTAATATATTCTTTTAAAAAGTTTTTAATTAAAATTTCGTTGTTTAAAGGGGCGAAAACTTCAAGTACTTTTTGTTTATCTCTGGATAAATTTCTTACTTGTAGTTCATTTTTATTCCATGTAAATACTAATATTTGGTTAGGCTTTGTGTCAATGGCTTCTTTTAATATGGGAATACCGTTAGATTCTAAGTCTTGTCCAGAATGTACTGTCACGGTGCTACTGTCAGAGGATAAAGGTGGGATTGGGTATCTAGGTTCATTTTCGAATTCGTCAACGGACATAGTAGCGGATGTGTCAGTTATCGTTATAGTCCTAGAGTCGTCATTGTCTTGTGACTTTAAGTCTACAATTTTGTTGGTTAGTTCAGTCAAATACTTTTGTAATTTTTGTTCTTTAGGATCTACATTTACTTTCATAGATTGGCCGGCCGTCATCTGAGTCTATAGCGTTTAACCTAATACGTGAGAGGGCATCAGCATTACTATTTTGTTTACCATTTTTGTAAATTATATCGAAGTCGAATTCTTGGAGACGTAAACGCCAACGGGTTAACTTACTATTTGGTTCCTTAAGGGAGTAAAGCCAAACTAAGGGTCGATGATCGGTAAATATGGTGAACTTACGTCCATACAGATATGGTCTAAAATGTTTTACGGCCCATATTATTGCGAGTAATTCACGCTCTATGGTGCTATATCTAGCTTCGGTATCACTGAGAGTTCTACTAGCGTAAGCGACGGGTTTATCCGAACCTATGGGTCCTTGTGATAAGACTGCACCTAAGGCAACAGTGGATGCATCTGTGGTTAATACATAAGGTTTTTCTGGGTCTGGGTATTGGAGTAGAGGCGCGTTAGTTAAAAGTTCTTTACATTTTTGAAATGCGTCGATGTATTTTTGGTCTATAACAATTTTGTTTCTTTTCTTTAGGCACGCCGTAAGAGGTTGAGTTATACGTGCAAAGTCTTTAACGAATCGCCTATAATAACCGATAAGTCCTAGGAAACTTTTTATTTCCGTAGTTGTCTTCGGTAGTGGGTAATTTAGAACAGCTTTAATTTTGTCGTCGTTAGGTTTTAGTCCATCTTTAGTAATTACGTGTCCTAAATACAGAACTTCTTTTCTCAAGAATTCAGACTTGTCAAGTTGCACCTTTAAATTAGTCGCTCTGAGTCTGTCAAATACGGTCCTTAACTTTTGTAAATGTTCTTGGAGACTACTAGAAAAAATAATTATGTCATCCAAATAGACCAAACAATGAATTCCCTGTAAACCTCTGAGGATGTTATCCATGGCTCTCTGGAAGGTAGCTGGAGCTGTCTTTAGGCCGAAAGGCATTCTAAGGAACTCATAGTGTCCATTTTCAGTACTAAACGCGGTCTTTTGTCTATCGGCTTCATTAATTTCAATTTGGTGATAACCACTCGCTAAGTCCAAAGTCGAGAAATATGTGCTCTTACCTAATTTGTCGAAAATGTCAGTAATATTAGGGAGTGGATATTTGTCATCAACAGTTATTTCGTTTAGTCGTCGGTAATCAATAACCATTCTATATTTGATTTCTCCGGATGCGTCTTTCTTTTTAGGAACTAAATGAACGGGGGCTGACCAAGGTGAATACGATTCCTGAATAACATTGTCATTTAACAGTTTTTCCACCTGATTTCTAATTTCCTGCGTTTGAGCGGGAGGTTGTCTATAGGGCTTAACATAAATTGGATCCTCGTGTTTAGTTTTTATAAAGTGTTTGACTTCATTCGCAAATGTTAAGGGCAATTGTTCAGTGTAAAAGATGTCTTTGTATTCCGTACATAGTCTATGGATAGCGCTACGTTCTTCTTCGGACATGTGATCTAAACGTAATTTCTGTAAATTTTGTTGTAATATTTCATCTATTTCAACATCAGGTAAATTCCTTATATTATTAACTATACATTCATCTACTTTCATTCCTTCATACATTTCCACATTCAATGCTCTTTTTATCGTTAATTTTATCGGAATGTCTAAAGTGTTTTGGATTACTGTTGTTGTATAACCATCCTTACATTTCACTAACGCACTAGGCATTCGCACACCTTTACAAAATTCCTTGTAACCGATGATAGCATCACCAGAATATAAATTTGTTGGGAGTTTGACTCTCTGTTCCGAGCGCGGGGATAATTCTAAGATGTAATGTGACTTATTATGTACTATAGGTATAGTGCCTGTTTTAGTTTTAAGGATTTCATTTTTCAAATCTATTACAGCTTCAAGACTGTTGAGAATGTCATTACCTATTAAACCATCATACTTCGGGTCCACGTTGTAAATGTATAATTTGTGAACGTCGTTACAATTGAAAACTGGCAAAGACGGAATTTTAATAACTTGATTATGTCTACTGGACGCGTGTGTGCTAATAACTTCAAATGGTTCATGAACTATGTAATCTGGAAAGTAATCATAAGCTTTTGATGGACTAATGAATGATCGTGTGCTACCGGTATCTATCATAAATTTTGAGTCGATTTCGGGAATATAAATATATGGTAACTTTAAATTAATTTCGCAATTTAATTCTATTTTTTCGCGGACTCTTCCGAGGCCTCTACCCGAAAATCCTCGTTTTCTACGTTAATTTTCGCGTCATATGGTATTTCGGGGTTGGTGAAAGAATTTTCATTTTCATAATAAGTGAAATCTGGGCTGTTGAAATTATTTTGATATTCCTCATAATAAAAATCGTCATAGGCTATCGGATACGCGTTTTCGTAGTCTGCAGGTTCGAGTTCCAGTTCGTTCAATTGTAAACCTTGTTGATTCGTCCTAACTGGGGGTGCTGTGCGCATAGTGACGTCACTGGGCATAGTATCCTGATTTTTATTTAATTGGGGCTTGTAACCAAATTGCGGGGGCTTATAAAAATTATGCTGTTGGTTTCCAAAATTTTGTGGGCGCATTCCAAATTGCTGAGGTCTATTAAGTACTTGCGGTTGCATACCAAATTGTTGAGGACGCATACTAAATTGTTGTGGGCGCATACCGAATTGATGCGGGCGCATATATTGTGGGGGGTGGTAACCAAAATTTTGTAAATTATTAAATTGAGGTAATTTTGGCTGTAACCCTTGCGGAACTCCGAAATTAAATTTGCTAGGCATTAATGCGGGTTTAAAACCTATCGGTATGTGTGGGTTAAAGTTATTCGTACCGAATTTAAATGTTGGATTATTATTTTGTGAATTTATTATGGGTTGTTTAATACTACAATTCCCATACATTTTGTTGCGCAATGTATACTGCTCATGGAAATTAACCTCCTCCATGACCACACTTAAGGCTGCTTCTAAGGTACTGGGGGCTTTCAAACGAACAATACGCACCATGTTTTCCGGCAAATTGTATAAAAAGACATTTAAAGAGGTGTTATTATATATTGTGATTTTTACTAGACTTAATATTTGGGTCAGTTATTCTGTTAACTTTTGATATTAATACACTACGGACTGACTGTATTCTATTACAAAATTCTAAGTATGACTCGTTGTTTCTAATACGCAACCCTTCTAATTCTATCGCTACACATTCCTCACTTCTGGGATCTCCGAAATGTTGTACTAATAACTCTTTAAATTCATCCCATGAATTAATGTCTTCACGCTCGCTAAAGAGCGCTGCCGCATTACCAGTTAGCCTACTCGTTATTGCGTACATAACATATAGATTTTGTTCATCGCTTCCTCTGTATTTTGACAATATGTACTCACATTTACGGATAAATAAATTTAGTTGGTGCTTATCACCGTCAAAAACTGGTATAATTTTGAGCATTTCACTAGGAATCATTTGAATCTGAACGCGGTTTTCCATTGTTAATATTTATAAAATGACGTTATAAAAGAGAAAGTGATAAACGTAACACAAAAATACAAGTAAACTGTAAAAACACAATTAAAATAAATGCTAACAAAATATTAAAAGTAAAGTTACACAATTATTTAATTAATATAAAGAGTTCTTAATGACAAGTATTCGTTAAACAAAATGAATTAAAATATTCGTCAACACCTGTGAGTGATAACAGGCTCGACCAAAGCTTATCGCTCCGCTATGCACGGACGCCTTATCTACCGAGTTATTCCGACTCTACTTCTTAGAACATTTAACGTACTTATAAAGTTTATGACAAATTAATTTCTTAACTATAAGTTCTACAGATTTTTATGTAAAACCAGATAACGTTATCGCAAGAGGTCTGATTGCAAAATAACAAAACTATAAAATAGGATGAGGATAGGAAGGTGAAGATTTGGACTCACCAGCCGGCCTTCAGCATCTTCCGTTGCTCTTCACTTGACGAATTTGTATTGGTTCGCAGGATCGCCTCGCTGCGCGAACGCGGTAAACGATTTTTCGTATATATTCGCGGACGGCACAAGCAACCGACGATCCTACCGGCTGCGCCAGTCAAGTTATAGGGAGCCGTGAAGAGCTTTTTAAAAACTAAAAATAAAACTAAGAGATGTCTGTACAGAAGCTCATGTACTTTCAGAATGAATGACTTATTCTAATTCGTCCTGTTGCAGACTTACATTATCTATTGCTTATGGCAGTGTCTAGACATGGGCCACACATAGAGTGCAAAGTCAGCAAGCGTTACTATGCGCGTACTTCTATGACTCTGTGTGGGGTCGAATTCATAACTCCTCCCTCCCCAAGAGCGAAATTATCGGCATTTTCAGGAATTCGATTATTTCGCCCAAAAACACACAATTTATTTTTTAAATACTTAACTACGACAAAAATACAGAAAATAGTTAACATAATAGCATACAATAATATAGTTCCTAAACTAACACTTTTAACGTTAATAGCACCGGCACTTTCACTGAAATTGACTTTTTTGAGTTTCACTAATTGGTTCAACTGTTTTGTTTCATCTAAACTTATACCTTTTAGGCTCGCTCCATTGACACTGATAGGCTTTATAACTTTCAATTCTGGTAAGTTGGTTATTGGATAAAGCCGATAATTTAGATTTTCCGCCGAAGATTGGTGGTACTTGAAATGGATTTTTCCGATCTCGGTTTCACAAGCATCATTCATGGTGATAATGTAAGTACCATGTAAAGACTCGTGAGTGGCGTCATTGCCGCATTTTCTATTAAGTAGAGTGTGATTTTTCACATAAAGTATCCAGCTTCCAAGGCTTATACGTTGGGTTTTGATGTTTTCGATTTCAATAGCATGTTGTTCACATGCATCAGGATTTTGTTGAAACTCCATGAGTTGTTCGACGCAGCTTTGTTCCGTATGGGGTAGCACGTCGTCGTTATAACAAAGGTAACGGTCATCTTCTGCAATCTGCTTACAGGCTCTTAGGACTGGTAAGTACTCCTTATCTTTCACCAGGAGGAATGGGTATTTTGGGATAACGATTACAGTTTGGTTTCTAACGTGAACAGGCAAGGAATAAATTTTGAAATAATTATAAATCTTATTATCCACTAAAGGGACCTCGAGTATAAACGTGATCTGGTTTACTTTGACAAAAGCTTTAACTTTGATACAATTTTCCAACTTAACTAAGTTCTTTTCATTTACAGTGTATAACAAATTTTCAGTTTCCGCAATTTCGTATAATAATTTTAACAGTTCTGTAGAGTTGACAATTGATTGATGCAGGACAGAGACCTTACTAAATGCTAGTGCAGTTTCAATTTCTCCGAGTATTAAATTGATAGTTCTAAAGTTATGGGAAAACATATTGAACATTCCTAATATATAAGTTGAATAAATTGAATTTTCCTCTTTAGTGACCATATTTTTAACAATTCTTTCAATTCTCTTTAACCGTTCATCTAATATTAATGTATTGTTATGTAAGGTTTCTGTACCATTTATTACATTATTCACAACTTTTGAGACTAATGTAAATTTCGTTTCTGTCACTAACTGATTATCTTGCAATTTAGAAATCAAAGAGTCATATCGGATTGCATCATCATGGTCTAAATTTCCGGTAATAATTTTTATCATAGAACCGAGAGGGTTAATAATGCCTCTTTTGAATCTTTTTGAAGGTACTATTTGCCGAAATTTTTCAATAGTTGCATCCTTTAGATACCCTACTTGTGTACGGATACCGAGAAATTCGTAAATATAAGGTTTATTAATATCAATCAATGACGTAAACTCTTTGTATTTCGTTACACAAAATTCTAAGTCTGTTTCTAAATGTTTTAAAATCAAATGTTTTAATTATAAGCCACTTGTCTGTTTGCATGGAAGCATGACCTTGCTTGACGGGCAGGATCCCAGGGTTCCTTTCAAGTTTTTGAAGTTGAAGGGCCCGTGTTTTGTCGGTCTATCATCAGAATCATCATCGGACACCACCTGTGGAGGGCGTTTAATATTTTTAATCGGTACTGTGGTATTCGTACTAGTAATTCTAACTGGGACTATGTTTCGTTCTATTATTTTACCAATGACAACGGCTTTTCTATATCGCGGCTTATCCTTACTTTTTCTAGTATTACATTCTTTCGCGTATATGATATCACCTATTTTAAAACTTTTATCTGACTCTCCGCCCTTTTGTTCTCTAATTTTTTTTCTTATGTTGTAACATTTTATCTGATATGTAGTCATATAAATATCTAATGCGTTTGGCGTGATCTTTAATTAACTGTTGTGTATAATTCTTTTCAAAATTCGCTGTAAATGTTGAATTTGAATCGGTATGACCAAAAACTACTTCGAAAGGAGTCAGACCGGTTGCAGTGTGTATAGTGTGATTATAAGCCATGATGGAGTAAGACATTACAGTTGCTGCATCTGTACACTTCCGTTCGTATTTTGCCAACCTATATATCTCTATAATTGTAGAGTGGAACCTTTCAATTATTCCTGTGGAATTGGGGTTATTAGGAGTGCTAATGTGTAATTGTATGTTGTACATAGCTAAAAGTTCTTTTAGAAGGTCATTATTAAATTCACTACCCGGGTCGGATGTGATTCTCTTAGGTGTTCCATATATAGAGAAATATTTAATTAACGCTCTTACGATTTCCGGGGCTGATCTATTTGTAATTTCTATGGCTTGACCTAATTTGCTAAATGCGTCAACTAAGGTGAGGTAATAAATAGATTCAATTGAAAATACATCCATAAAAATTTCCTGAAAAGGGGCATTTTGGGTTTGCGTTAGTTGGAGTAGCGGTTTTATAGGTTTCCTGTCATACTTCATCTTTCTACAACAATCACAAATATTAATCACTGCGGCGATAGTTTCTTGCATGTTCTGCCAATAATAATTACGTCTAATTCTGCTCATTGTTTCTTTTATTCCTCTATGACATGTCTTTCCTTCATGATGTTGTAATATAATTTCCTTCTGTTCTTTATCGTCTTCCACATATATGACACGCTCTGTACATTCAAAAAACTCTACCATTCCCTTTTTAAATAACTGAATAATTATTCTAGAAAATTCGGCTCTATGTTGGACGTTCTCGAAATAAATGAAATATTTACATTTGGGTTTAATATATTCTTTTAAAAAGTTTTTAATTAAAATTTCGTTGTTTAAAGGGGCGAAAACTTCAAGTACTTTTTGTTTATCTCTGGATAAATTTCTTACTTGTAGTTCATTTTTATTCCATGTAAATACTAATATTTGGTTAGGCTTTGTGTCAATGGCTTCTTTTAATATGGGAATACCGTTAGATTCTAAATCTTGTCCAGAATGTACTGTCACAGTGCTACTGTCAGAGGATAAAGGTGGGATTGGGTATCTAGGTTCATTTTCGAATTCGTCAACGGACATAGTAGCGGATGTGTCAGTTATCGTTATAGTCCTAGAGTCGTCATTGTCTTGTGACTTTAAGTCTACAATTTTGTTGGTTAGTTCAGTCAAATACTTTTGTAATTTTTGTTCTTTAGGATCTACATTTACTTTCATAGATTGGCCGTCATCTGAGTCTATAGCGTTTAACCTAATACGTGAGAGGGCATCAGCATTACTATTTTGTTTACCATTTTTGTAAATTATATCGAAGTCGAATTCTTGGAGACGTAAACGCCCAACGGGTTAACTTACTATTTGGTTCCTTAAGGGAGTAAAGCCAAACTAAGGGTCGATGATCGGTAAATATGGTGAACTTACGTCCATACAGATATGGTCTAAAATGTTTTACGGCCCATATTATTGCGAGTAATTCACGCTCTATGGTGCTATATCTAGCTTCGGTATCACTGAGAGTTCTACTAGCGTAAGCGACGGGTTTATCCGAACCTATGGGTCCTTGTGATAAGACTGCACCTAAGGCAACAGTGGATGCATCTGTGGTTAATACATAAGGTTTTTCTGGGTCTGGGTATTGGAGTAGAGGCGCGTTAGTTAAAAGTTCTTTACATTTTTGAAATGCGTCGATGTATTTTTGGTCTATAACAATTTTGTTTCTTTTCTTTAGGCACGCCGTAAGAGGTTGAGTTATACGTGCAAAGTCTTTAACGAATCGCCTATAATAACCGATAAGTCCTAGGAAACTTTTTATTTCCGTAGTTGTCTTCGGTAGTGGGTAATTTAGAACAGCTTTAATTTTGTCGTCGTTAGGTTTTAGTCCATCTTTAGTAATTACGTGTCCTAAGTACAGAACTTCTTTTCTCAAGAATTCAGACTTGTCAAGTTGCACCTTTAAATTAGTCGCTCTGAGTCTGTCAAATACGGTCCTTAACTTTTGTAAATGTTCTTGGAGACTACTAGAAAAAATAATTATGTCATCCAAATAGACCAAACAATGAATTCCCTGTAAACCTCTGAGGATGTTATCCATGGCTCTCTGGAAGGTAGCTGGAGCTGTCTTTAGGCCGAAAGGCATTCTAAGGAACTCATAGTGTCCATTTTCAGTACTAAACGCGGTCTTTTGTCTATCGGCTTCATTTAATTTCAATTTGGTGATAACCACTCGCTAAGTCCAAAGTCGAGAAATATGTGCTCTTACCTAATTTGTCGAAAATGTCAGTAATATTAGGGAGTGGATATTTGTCATCAACAGTTATTTCGTTTAGTCGTCGGTAATCAATAACCATTCTATATTTGATTTCTCCGGATGCGTCTTTCTTTTTAGGAACTAAATGAACGGGGGCTGACCAAGGTGAATACGATTCCTGAATAACATTGTCATTTAACAGTTTTTCCACCTGATTTCTAATTTCCTGCGTTTGAGCGGGAGGTTGTCTATAGGGCTTAACATAAATTGGATCCTCGTGTTTAGTTTTTATAAAGTGTTTGACTTCATTCGCAAATGTTAAGGGCAATTGTTCAGTGTAAAAGATGTCTTTGTATTCCGTACATAGTCTATGGATAGCGCTACGTTCTTCTTCGGACATGTGATCTAAACGTAATTTCTGTAAATTTTGTTGTAATATTTCATCTATTTCAACATCAGGTAAATTCCTTATATTATTAACTATACATTCATCTACTTTCATTCCTTCATACATTTCCACATTCAATGCTCTTTTTATCGTTAATTTTATCGGAATGTCTAAAGTGTTTTGGATTACTGTTGTTGTATAACCATCCTTACATTTCACTAACGCACTAGGCATTCGCACACCTTTACAAAATTCCTTGTAACCGATGATAGCGTCACGACAATTGAAAACTGGCAAAGACGGAATTTTAATAACTTGATTATGTCTACTGGACGCGTGTGTGCTAATAACTTCAAATGGTTCATGAACTATGTAATCTGGAAAGTAATCATAAGCTTTTGATGGACTAATGAATGATCGTGTGCTACCGGTATCTATCATAAATTTTGAGTCGATTTCGGGAATATAAATATATGGTAACTTTAAATTAATTTCGCAATTTAATTCTATTTTTTCGCGGACTCTTCCGAGGCCTCTACCCGAAAATCCTCGTTTTCTACGTTAGTTTTCGCGTCATATGGTATTTCGGGGTTGGTGAAAGAATTTTCATTTTCATAATAAGTGAAATCTGGGCTGTTGAAATTATTTTGATATTCCTCATAATAAAAATCGTCATAGGCTATCGGATACGCGTTTTCGTAGTCTGCAGGTTCGAGTTCCAGTTCGTTCAATTGTAAACCTTGTTGATTCGTCCTAACTGGGGGTGCTGTGCGCATAGTGACGTCACTGGGCATAGTATCCTGATTTTTATTTAATTGGGGCTTGTAACCAAATTGCGGGGGCTTATAAAAATTATGCTGTTGGTTTCCAAAATTTTGTGGGCGCATTCCAAATTGCTGAGGTCTATTAAATACTTGCTGTTGCATACCAAATTGTTGAGGACGCATACTAAATTGTTGTGGGCGCATACCGAATTGCTGCGGGCGCATATATTGTGGGGGGTGGTAACCAAAATTTTGTAAATTATTAAATTGAGGTAATTTTGGCTGTAACCCTTGCGGAACTCCGAAATTAAATTTGCTAGGCATTAATGCGGGTTTAAAACCTATCGGTATGTGTGGGTTAAAGTTATTCGTACCGAATTTAAATGTTGGATTATTATTTTGTGAATTTATTATGGGTTGTTTAATACTACAATTCCCATACATTTTGTTGCGCAATGTATACTGCTCATGGAAATTAACCTCCTCCATGACCACACTTAAGGCTGCTTCTAAGGTACTGGGGGCTTTCAAACGAACAATACGCACCATGTTTTCCGGCAAATTGTATAAAAAGACATTTAAAGAGGTGTTATTATATATTGTGATTTTACTAGACTTAATATTTGGGTCAGTTATTCTGTTAACTTTTGATATTAATACACTACGGACTGACTGTATTCTATTACAAAATTCTAAGTATGACTCGTTGTTTCTAATACGCAACCCTTCTAATTCTATCGCTACACATTCCTCACTTCTGGGATCTCCGAAATGTTGTACTAATAACTCTTTAAATTCATCACGAATTAATATCTTCATGCTCGCTAAAGAGCGCTGTTGCATTACCCGTTAGCCTACTAGTGATTCCGTACATAACATATAGATTTTGTTCATCGCTTCCTCTGTATTTTGACAATATGTACTCACATTTACGGATAAATAAATTTAGTTGGTGCTTATCACCGTCAAAAACTGGTATAATTTTGAGCATTTCACTAGGAATCATTTGAATCTGAACGCGGTTTTCCATTGTTAATATTTATAAAATGACGTTATAAAAGAGAAAGTGATAAACGTAACACAAAATAAAAGTAAACTGTAAAAAAACAATTAAAATAAATGGTAAACAAATATTAAAAGTAAAGTTACACAATTATTTAATTAATATAAAGAGTTCTTAATGACAAGTATTCGTTAAACAAAATGAATTAAAATATTCGTCAACACCTGTGAGTGATAACAGGCTCGACCAAAGCTTATCGCTCCGCTATGCACGGACGCCTTATCTACCGAGTTATTCCGACTCTACTTCTAAGAACATTTAACGTACTTATAAAGTTTATGACAAATTAATTTCTTAACTATAAGTTCTACAGATTTTTATGTAAAACCAGATAACGTTATCGCAAGAGGTCTGATTGCAAAATAACAAAACTATAAAATAGGATGAGGATAGGAAGGTGAAGATTTGGACTCACCAGCCGGCCTTCATCTGCATCTTCCGTTGCTCTTCACTTGACGAATTTGTATTGGTTCGCAGGATCGCCTCGCTGCGCGAACGCGGTAAACGATTTTTCGTATATATTCGCGGACGGCACAAGCAACCGATTTTCACATAAAGTATCCAGCTTCCAAGGCTTATACGTTGGGTTTTGATGTATTCGATTTCAATAGCATGTTTTTCACATGCATCAGGATTTTGTTGAAACTCCATGAGTTGTTCGACGCAGCTTTGTTCCGTATGGGGTAGCACGTCGTCGTTATAACAAAGGTAACGGTCATCTTCTGCAATCTGCTTACAGGCTCTTAGGACTGGTAAGTACTCCTTATCTTTCACCAGGAGGAATGGGTATTTTGGGATAACGATTACAGTTTGGTTTCTAACGTGAACAGGCAAGGAATAAATTTTGAAATAATTATAAATCTTATTATCCACTAAAGGGACCTCGAGTATAAACGTGATCTGGTTTACTTTGACAAAAGTTTAAAGCTTTGATACAATTTTCCAACTTAACTAAGTTCTTTTCATTTACAGTGTATAACAAATTTTCAGTTTCCGCAATTTCGTATAATAATTTTAACAGTTCTGTAGAGTTGACAATTGATTGATGCAGGACAGAGACCTTACTAAATGCTAGTGCAGTTTCAATTTCTCCGAGTATTAAATTGATAGTTCTAAAGTTATGGGAAAACATATTGAACATTCCTAATATATACGTTGAATAAATTGAATTTTCCTCTTTAGTGACCATATTTTTAACAATTCTTTCAATTCTCTTTAACCGTTCATCTAATATTAATGTATTGTTATGTAAGGTTTCTGTACCATTTATTACATTATTCACAACTTTTGAGACTAATGTAAATTTCGTTTCTGTCACTAACTGATTATCTTGCAATTTAGAAATCAAAGAGTCATATCGGATTGCATCATCATGGTCTAAATTTCCGGTAATAATTTTTATCATAGAACCGAGAGGGTTAATAATGCCTCTTTTGAATCTTTTTGAAGGTACTATTTGCCGAAATTTTTCAATAGTTGCATCCTTTAGATACCCTACTTGTGTACGGATACCGAGAAATTCGTAAATATAAGGTTTATTAATATCAATCAATGACGTAAACTCTTTGTATTTCGTTACACAAAATTCTAAGTCTGTTTCTAAATGTTTTAAATCAAATGTTTTAATTATAAGCCACTTGTCTGTTTGCATGGAAGCATGACCTTGCTTGACGGGCAGGATCCCAGGGTTCCTTTCAAGTTTTTGAAGTTGAAGGGCCCGTGTTTGTCGGTCTATCATCAGAATCATCATCGGACACCACCTGTGGAGGGCGTTTAATATTTTTAATCGGTACTGTGGTATTCCTACTACCAATTCTAACTGGGACTATGTTTCGTTCTATTTTACCAATGACAACGGCTTTTCTATATCGCGGCTTATCCTTACTTTTTCTAGTATTACATTCTTTTTCGCGTATATGATATCACCTATTTTAAAACTTTTATCTGACTCTCCGCCCTTTTGTTCTCTAATTTTTTTCTTATGTTGTAACATTTTATCTGATATGTAGTCATATAAATATCTAATGCGTTTGGCGTGATCTTTAATTAACTGTTGTGTATAATTCTTTTCAAAATTCGCTGTAAATGTTGAATTTGAATCGGTATGACCAAAAACTACTTCGAAAGGAGTCAGACCGGTTGCAGTGTGTATAGTGTGATTATAAGCCATGATGGAGTAAGACATTACAGTTGCTGCATCTGTACACTTCCGTTCGTATTTTGCCAACCTATATATCTCTATAATTGTAGAGTGGAACCTTTCAATTATTCCTGTGGAATTGGGGTTATTAGGAGTGCTAATGTGTAATTGTATGTTGTACATAGCTAAAAGTTCTTTTAGAAGGTCATTATTAAATTCACTACCCGGGTCGGATGTGATTCTCTTAGGTGTTCCATATATAGAGAAATATTTAATTAACGCTCTTACGATTTCCGGGGCTGATCTATTTGTAATTTCTATGGCTTGACCTAATTTGCTAAATGCGTCAACTAAGGTGAGGTAATAAATAGATTCAATTGAAAATACATCCATAAAAATTTCCTGAAAAGGGGCATTTTGGGTTTGCGTTAGTTGGAGTAGCGGTTTTATAGGTTTCCTGCCATACTTCATCTTTCTACAACAATCACAAATATTAATCACTGCGGCGATAGTTTCTTGCATGTTCTGCCAATAATAATTACGTCTAATTCTGCTCATTGTTTCTTTTATTCCTCTATGACATGTCTTTCCTTCATGATGTTGTAATATAATTTCCTTCTGTTCTTTATCGTCTTCCACATATATGACACGCTCTGTACATTCAAAAAACTCTACCATTCCCTTTTTAAATAACTGAATAATTATTCTAGAAAATTCGGCTCTATGTTGGACGTTCTCGAAATAAATGAAATATTTACATTTGGGTTTAATATATTCTTTTAAAAAGTTTTTAATTAAAATTTCGTTGTTTAAAGGGGCGAAAACTTCAAGTACTTTTTGTTTATCTCTGGATAAATTTCTTACTTGTAGTTCATTTTTATTCCATGTAAATACTAATATTTGGTTAGGCTTTGTGTCAATGGCTTCTTTTAATATGGGAATACCGTTAGATTCTAAGTCTTGTCCAGAATGTACTGTCACGGTGCTACTGTCAGAGGATAAAGGTGGGATTGGGTATCTAGGTTCATTTTCGAATTCGTCAACGGACATAGTAGCGGATGTGTCAGTTATCGTTATAGTCCTAGAGTCGTCATTGTCTTGTGACTTTAAGTCTACAATTTTGTTGGTTAGTTCAGTCAAATACTTTTGTAATTTTTGTTCTTTAGGATCTACATTTACTTTCATAGATTGGCCGTCATCTGAGTCTATAGCGTTTAACCTAATACGTGAGAGGGCATCAGCATTACTATTTTGTTTACCATTTTTGTAAATTATATCGAAGTCGAATTCTTGGAGACGTAAACGCCAACGGGTTAACTTACTATTTGGTTCCTTAAGGGAGTAAAGCCAAACTAAGGGTCGATGATCGGTAAATATGGTGAACTTACGTCCATACAGATATGGTCTAAAATGTTTTACGGCCCATATTATTGCGAGTAATTCACGCTCTATGGTGCTATATCTAGCTTCGGTATCACTGAGAGTTCTACTAGCGTAAGCGACGGGTTTATCCGAACCTATGGGTCCTTGTGATAAGACTGCACCTAAGGCAACAGTGGATGCATCTGTGGTTAATACATAAGGTTTTTCTGGGTCTGGGTATTGGAGTAGAGGCGCGTTAGTTAAAAGTTCTTTACATTTTTGAAATGCGTCGATGTATTTTTGGTCTATAACAATTTTGTTTCTTTTCTTTAGGCACGCCGTAAGAGGTTGAGTTATACGTGCAAAGTCTTTAACGAATCGCCTATAATAACCGATAAGTCCTAGGAAACTTTTTATTTCCGTAGTTGTCTTCGGTAGTGGGTAATTTAGAACAGCTTTAATTTTGTCGTCGTTAGGTTTTAGTCCATCTTTAGTAATTACGTGTCCTAAATACAGAACTTCTTTTCTCAAGAATTCAGACTTGTCAAGTTGCACCTTTAAATTAGTCGCTCTGAGTCTGTCAAATACGGTCCTTAACTTTTGTAAATGTTCTTGGAGACTACTAGAAAAAATAATTATGTCATCCAAATAGACCAAACAATGAATTCCCTGTAAACCTCTGAGGATGTTATCCATGGCTCTCTGGAAGGTAGCTGGAGCTGTCTTTAGGCCGAAAGGCATTCTAAGGAACTCATAGTGTCCATTTTCAGTACTAAACGCGGTCTTTTGTCTATCGGCTTCATTAATTTCAATTTGGTGATAACCACTCGCTAAGTCCAAAGTCGAGAAATATGTGCTCTTACCTAATTTGTCGAAAATGTCAGTAATATTAGGGAGTGGATATTTGTCATCAACAGTTATTTCGTTTAGTCGTCGGTAATCAATAACCATTCTATATTTGATTTCTCCGGATGCGTCTTTCTTTTTAGGAACTAAATGAACGGGGGCTGACCAAGGTGAATACGATTCCTGAATAACATTGTCATTTAACAGTTTTTCCACCTGATTTCTAATTTCCTGCGTTTGAGCGGGAGGTTGTCTATAGGGCTTAACATAAATTGGATCCTCGTGTTTAGTTTTTATAAAGTGTTTGACTTCATTCGCAAATGTTAAGGGCAATTGTTCAGTGTAAAAGATGTCTTTGTATTCCGTACATAGTCTATGGATAGCGCTACGTTCTTCTTCGGACATGTGATCTAAACGTAATTTCTGTAAATTTTGTTGTAATATTTCATCTATTTCAACATCAGGTAAATTCCTTATATTATTAACTATACATTCATCTACTTTCATTCCTTCATACATTTCCACATTCAATGCTCTTTTTATCGTTAATTTTATCGGAATGTCTAAAGTGTTTTGGATTACTGTTGTTGTATAACCATCCTTACATTTCACTAACGCACTAGGCATTCGCACACCTTTACAAAATTCCTTGTAACCGATGATAGCATCACCAGAATATAAATTGTTGGGAGTTTGACTCTCTGTTCCGAGCGCGGGGATAATTCTAAGATGTAATGTGACTTATTATGTACTATAGGTATAGTGCCTGTTTTAGTTTTAAGGATTTCATTTTTCAAATCTATTACAGCTTCAAGACTGTTGAGAATGTCATTACCTATTAAACCATCATACTTCGGGTCCACGTTGTAAATGTATAATTTGTGAACGTCGTTACAATTGAAAACTGGCAAAGACGGAATTTTAATAACTTGATTATGTCTACTGGACGCGTGTGTGCTAATAACTTCAAATGGTTCATGAACTATGTAATCTGGAAAGTAATCATAAGCTTTTGATGGACTAATGAATGATCGTGTGCTACCGGTATCTATCATAAATTTTGAGTCGATTTCGGGAATATAAATATATGGTAACTTTAAATTAATTTCGCAATTTAATTCTATTTTTTCGCGGACTCTTCCGAGGCCTCTACCCGAAAATCCTCGTTTTCTACGTTAATTTTCGCGTCATATGGTATTTCGGGGTTGGTGAAAGAATTTTCATTTTCATAATAAGTGAAATCTGGGCTGTTGAAATTATTTTGATATTCCTCATAATAAAAATCGTCATAGGCTATCGGATACGCGTTTTCGTAGTCTGCAGGTTCGAGTTCCAGTTCGTTCAATTGTAAACCTTGTTGATTCGTCCTAACTGGGGGTGCTGTGCGCATAGTGACGTCACTGGGCATAGTATCCTGATTTTTATTTAATTGGGGCTTGTAACCAAATTGCGGGGGCTTATAAAAATTATGCTGTTGGTTTCCAAAATTTTGTGGGCGCATTCCAAATTGCTGAGGTCTATTAAGTACTTGCGGTTGCATACCAAATTGTTGAGGACGCATACTAAATTGTTGTGGGCGCATACCGAATTGATGCGGGCGCATATATTGTGGGGGGTGGTAACCAAAATTTTGTAAATTATTAAATTGAGGTAATTTTGGCTGTAACCCTTGCGGAACTCCGAAATTAAATTTGCTAGGCATTAATGCGGGTTTAAAACCTATCGGTATGTGTGGGTTAAAGTTATTCGTACCGAATTTAAATGTTGGATTATTATTTTGTGAATTTATTATGGGTTGTTTAATACTACAATTCCCATACATTTTGTTGCGCAATGTATACTGCTCATGGAAATTAACCTCCTCCATGACCACACTTAAGGCTGCTTCTAAGGTACTGGGGGCTTTCAAACGAACAATACGCACCATGTTTTCCGGCAAATTGTATAAAAAGACATTTAAAGAGGTGTTATTATATATTGTGATTTTACTAGACTTAATATTTGGGTCAGTTATTCTGTTAACTTTTGATATTAATACACTACGGACTGACTGTATTCTATTACAAAATTCTAAGTATGACTCGTTGTTTCTAATACGCAACCCTTCTAATTCTATCGCTACACATTCCTCACTTCTGGGATCTCCGAAATGTTGTACTAATAACTCTTTAAATTCATCCCATGAATTAATGTCTTCACGCTCGCTAAAGAGCGCTGCCGCATTACCAGTTAGCCTACTCGTTATTGCGTACATAACATATAGATTTTGTTCATCGCTTCCTCTGTATTTTGACAATATGTACTCACATTTACGGATAAATAAATTTAGTTGGTGCTTATCACCGTCAAAAACTGGTATAATTTTGAGCATTTCACTAGGAATCATTTGAATCTGAACGCGGTTTTCCATTGTTAATATTTATAAAATGACGTTATAAAAGAGAAAGTGATAAACGTAACACAAAAATACAAGTAAACTGTAAAAACACAATTAAAATAAATGCTAACAAAATATTAAAAGTAAAGTTACACAATTATTTAATTAATATAAAGAGTTCTTAATGACAAGTATTCGTTAAACAAAATGAATTAAAATATTCGTCAACACCTGTGAGTGATAACAGGCTCGACCAAAGCTTATCGCTCCGCTATGCACGGACGCCTTATCTACCGAGTTATTCCGACTCTACTTCTTAGAACATTTAACGTACTTATAAAGTTTATGACAAATTAATTTCTTAACTATAAGTTCTACAGATTTTTATGTAAAACCAGATAACGTTATCGCAAGAGGTCTGATTGCAAAATAACAAAACTATAAAATAGGATGAGGATAGGAAGGTGAAGATTTGGACTCACCAGCCGGCCTTCAGCATCTTCCGTTGCTCTTCACTTGACGAATTTGTATTGGTTCGCAGGATCGCCTCGCTGCGCGAACGCGGTAAACGATTTTTCGTATATATTCGCGGACGGCACAAGCAACCGACGATCCTACCGGCTGCGCCAGTCAAGTTATAGGGAGCCGTGAAGAGCTTTTTAAAAACTAAAAATAAAACTAAGAGATGTCTGTACAGAAGCTCATGTACTTTCAGAATGAATGACTTATTCTAATTCGTCCTGTTGCAGACTTACATTATCTATTGCTTATGGCAGTGTCTAGACATGGGCCACACATAGAGTGCAAAGTCAGCAAGCGTTACTATGCGCGTACTTCTATGACTCTGTGTGGGGTCGAATTCATAACTAGATAGTATATTGTAAACAACAGAAGCATTACTAGTAATAATAATATTTTTGTCTACTAAGTCTTAAGCCTTTGTTTAGTCGGCGGAACAAGCTTTAAGTTAATCATACACACTCCGATCTTAGGGATTAAGTGTCGATGAAATGATGAATACAAGTTGAATTTCTGTATGGGATAAGGAACTTTATCCGAGCTTTAATGATGCCTAAAGATGAAGGCGTGGCAAACAACACAAGCTTAGATGTTTATTTAATTTAAATTTAGTGCGTCTCTTCGCTTAAGGTAAAACTTAAAAATATTTAAATAAAACTGTTGCAAATTGTTTCACCTTTTCGTTGCAAAATTTTGTTTTGCTGTTGGAAAGGAGACATTTCTTGGAAATCCCATTTTAATTTTATTGGCATTGAACCGGATAGAATAGGATTTCGACGATAAATTCTAAATCGAATAGGAAATGTCAAGTGTGTTTCAAGTCGATTTTGTTTTTCGTTGATGAAAATGTTACTTTAGGGAATTTTTTTTTTCATAGGTTCATTTAATTCATTCAATCTTTAATTAACTTTAAGTGGCTCACCACGCGCTCAACGGCGAAGGAAAACATCGTGAAGAAATATTTTAGAAATAGTAACAAAATCAAATAAATATTTCGAAGATATGTGAAATCTGCCAACCCGTTGTGGGGTCGCGTGGTGGATAAGCTCTTATTTCCTCTGTACTGAGTAGGCCTTTGCCCAGCGCTGGGACATTTACAGACTGATACTTTACTTTAATTTAATTTTAAGTCCTTATTGTTGGATGACGAATGGTTTGATAAACGAACTACTATAATAACGCGTCCGCATTGAAAATGCTACTACCATTTCTCATCATCATCAGGTGAACACCAGCTCGTTTGACACCTTCTCACAAAAAAATAAATAAACCGTAAACACTGTTAAGAAATTAGTTGTGATGACCATAACTTTATATTCAAAGTTACGATTACTTTTATTCAGATGATAACACGACACTCCTTTTATATCGCCGTACAGCGCGTGTTTGTTTCGAAATAATCGTTAGCATCAGTGCAAGATAAGTCGACTTTGCTCGTATCCCTGACATTGATAACGCAAGTGAACGATTGGGTAGTTACGACGTGGAATGCGGGATAGTTCACTGTACTCACGAATTCGGCTGTAAATACTAGAGATGCTCTATGCTTTTTGTGATTTTGGTGCGTAAATAACTTTGGTGATTTTCAGAATATACGCGTGTGGAAAAAGCCCTTGTAATTTGGCGTGTTAATCCGTAAGTGAGGTAGGCAGAGGCACATCCATTTAATGTAAAGACAGTTAGATCTCGCTTCTACCTGGGTACACATACATTTTGAACCATTTTTTTTTTATTAAAAAACTGGCTAACACTCGACTGCCATCCCACCTGATGGTAAGTGGCGATGCAGCCGTTGATGGTAAGCGCGCTAGCTCAGTAGAAACCTATTCTCTTCTTCACCATTTTCTAAAGTAACTCAAGAATGTTGTATATTTAACTTCGGACACAAAGCGAGCAAAGCGCAACTTTTATTTAAGACTGAAGCCCGGTTTCTGAAACACTGATCATCGTTGGAGTCAACTAATCAGCTGTCAAATGACTTTGTAAACGTTATTAAAGTTGCCAAGTGATTGTTAAACTCTTTGAGACTGAAAAAATGCCAAGTAAAAACCAAGCTTCGGGGCTCTCACTAACTACGGTAAAGACGAATAATTAAGGCCAAAACAACACACGAGTATGAAAGCTTAGTTTCTGTTAAAAACTTCAGAAGATCTGTTATAAGAAATAACAAGCGAGTTGAATTAAAAATAAAACATTTACATTGAAACAAAGGAATGAGAAATAATAAAAAATGCCGCCTAAACTACATTTATTCACGCTGGAATATATTATAATATAACAATAAATTTTGTAATAATGCTGAAAACCTTAGCACATCATTTTATCTTATGTTACTTTGAACGAGCGATTCTCGTAAATCAAAAAAATATAAATCATCAATTAAAATAAATATTGTGTATGTATCTCCGAAACGTCTCTATCGATTTGGATGATCGAAAAAACGAAATATTAAGAGAAAACACGCCGAGTGAATCTTGACTTCCCAGGTCCCAAGATATCTAAAACAACGTTACGAAATCGTTGACAAAACTTTTATCGCATAGAATTTTCTTTAATTATGAAACACAATGGCGGGCATAATAATGTAATGCTGTAATGATAGGACATGACATGCACCGTTGGCTCGACAGAAAGCTGTATAAAGTGCCGCTCACACGTTAGAAGGTATATCGTACAAATATGTTCTGACCTGAATTCACAACCCTTTAAACGTCAGTAGCATAAAACATAAATGTATTTAGGTGTTTTTGACAGGCCATGTATGTGCGTGTTAATTACCTCGGAAGCATTCGATTTGTTTTGGTAAACCAATTTGAACCATTTACGCATTTTAATACGATTTTTCTAAAGGTGATCTCTACTTTTCCTCGATATATCTGCGACATTAGTTTATGCTAATATCTATGAACAGCACAGTTTTACATTTACTGTTCTATAGGTTTCCCAAAAGTATTTAAATACATTGTGTTCAAATACAATTTTATTGTGTTAGAACCTTATCTACATTATTGGATAAAAAATAATAAAGTGGAAGGGTTATCGCTGCGTTTCATCTGGCGAGTGAGGTAAACGGAGCCTACTTTATTAAAAGGTGGCAATGCATCTGCCACCCTACATGGGCGGGTGTTGCAAATGTCCATGGGCGGCGGTTATAACTTAACATCAGGTGAATGGCCAGTTCGCATGCCATCTTATTACATTATTGATCGCACTTTTCTACAATAATTTTTTTGTTAATCACACTATTGTTAATAACAAATTATCTTCTACTTTTTAGTTACGTTATGTACCAAAGCGTGTTTATTTTTTTACACTATCTTTCGCACGTCTCATGATGAAGCTTCCGAGAGTGTTTTACGGTCTTACCAACCTGCTCCAGTACTTTAAATTTTCTTTAAACGAGTACTTAGCACGAAGACAGTACTGGGTTTCGGATTTGAAAAATCGCTAATCCTTCGTATCCTGTCAGAGTCATGGGGCAAACCATTAAAATAATTGCATTGTCATCGGTCTTTGATAACTGTGCAAATTTTTTAATTTATTTCGGCGTTTTGAAGTGGGTCAAAATCGCGTTCGAATATTGTTATCTATTACGTACATATAAAGATGTATATGTACGTAACAGAATCTTAAATACACACACACAACAAGCTAATAAAACCGTGTTAAAATTACTACTCATTTGTAGAGCCACAGTGAAAGTTTGAAATATGGAGTACCGTGAAATGTTTATCCAAATATTCAATTTATACTTTTAAAATTTCAAATGATTAATTTCGTATTTTTTTATATCTATACCATATCAATATTATAAAGAGACACTTTACTCTTTTAATTTTGTAACGAATAAACTCAAGAACTGCGGGACCGATTTCAAAAATTGTTTCAATAATGAAAAGCTATGTTATCAGCGAATAACATATAACCTATATTCTATCCCATTATTCTCACGGTAATGGACACTATGCGGGTCAATAATTATATTAATATCATGCAAATTAGCCGAGCTATCACAATTTTCACGGACGAAGTCGAGGTCAAAGTGCCAGTACCTTATATAATGATGTTTAAAATATGTTCGTATATTAGTTTCTTTAATAACTTCCTTAGGTAAACCGCGAAATATAAAAAGAAAAATAAAAACCCTTTTCTGAGGCTAAAGCTCTAAGCTTGCATAATATCATGATATCTAGATTTTTTGTGCAAAATATACATAAAAAAATATTTTCTGCATATTTATCATGAGAATTAGGGTTCGAAATTGTGGAAAACCCTTTGGTACAGACAAACATTTAATGGAATCTTGGAATAGTTGAAGAACTAGAACAAATAGTTTTCATCCATTAGGTAAATATCCATGTTTCGGGTGACAAACAAGTGAAATTATATAAAAGCAAAGTAGTAGTTATATTGTCACAATACTTATAAGTAGCTACGAATGATTAATATTAATAACAATCTAGAAATAAATGGAATGTACATATTTACATATTTTGAAAAGGGAAACAAGCAATTGTTAAATTTTTTATTCTTAGCAACGTAGATGAACTGAGCAGATAAGTAATGAACGTATAATGATTTTGTTTCATTTGTCAACTAATTACATTAATTTATTTATATTTAATCCAGAATTAGAAAAGTTTATTTCAATATAAACAAAGATTTCGATTCAGAGGATATTCTGTGATCTTGCAGGGTGAGAATAATGGACAATAATCCAAATCAAATAATTTATTCGAAATAAAATTTTATACTATTCTGTTCAATAATATTATATACAAATACGAGGTAGATATGACGGTAGCGCACCAAAACTGAGGCACTCAAATTACGCCAATTGTTATAATTAGATTGCAATTCTATAGACTAGTATCTCTTTCCGTATCATACGTTCTATATCACATATCACATTCACTTATATATGTAATATATGTAAAGTGAAACAATTTTGAAATGCCGCGCAGTCTGGACATTCGTCATCTATGTTACCAAACATCATCGATTCTGTTAGCCTAAAAAAAACTCTCACAATGAGTTTTAAAGATTCTTACTGCTCTCTAATTTATATGCCGACCACGGTTTAGATATCTACACCCTTTTTTTTTTTTTTTTTTGGTATCGGGGGGGAAATCTTCCAAAGATACCCTGTCACATTACATGACAGGGTTATGTGAGGTTCTTACCCACTAAAACCTCCTCGGTGGCCACCCTCTGTACGTTGAGAGGGACTCCGGGATCTCCCACGGAACGCACCGGTGTCCCTCAGTACTGCGCGTGAGCACTCCCCGGAGAAGGATAGCTTCCCCAGTTCCTCGCCATCTTGCAGCAGCTCGAGACCACTTCGAGCTGCTGCCAATCCGTGTCCCCTTTTAGTCGCCTTTTACGACAGGCAGGGAATACCTTAGCCCTATTCTATAAGCCCGTGACTACAGGGCTGACGGGGCGGCACGTCCGTTTCTGCCGCCCTGGCGCCTTCGTCTTCGAGCGGGATCAGCCCTCTCCCGTTCTCGTTCAGCGATCTCCTTCTGGAGCATAACAGCTTCGCAGAAGGAGACTAGTGCCGTCCAAGTAGATTTCTCCACCAGTGCAGCTGACACTGCCACTTGTGGAGAAAGGTCTTGCCCGATCTTTTGGACCAGGATCCTACGCTCTGACTCCCACGCGGGGCACTCATCAAGTGTGTGCTGCGCGGAGTCCCGGTCCCCACCACAATGGTGGCATTGCGTTGTCGGTCGCGTCCGATTCTATTTAAGTACTCACCAAAGCATCCGTGCCCGGTGAGAGTACCTGTGTCAACCGAAAGGTGACGTGCGCAAATCCCCTCGCGCTAAGCCAGGCTTCGAAGCTCGGCAAGAACGTGGTGACGATTCGCTGGCGCGAGCTTCGTGGTTCGCCCAAGCGCTCGCGCCAAACCTCTAGCGCCCTTATACGCTCCTGCTCACGCACTTCACCCGCATCCAGGGGCTCGGCATCATCCTGGGGTAGTCGGAGCCGAGTATAAACTCGCGCATCCATATCCGCCAGGATGTCCAATGGTGGAAACCGAGCGAGGATAGTGGCCGCCTCAAAGGATATCGTTCGGTACCCTCGTGCGATCCTGATAGCTATTTTTCGCTGCAGGCTATAAAGTTTAGCTCTGCAGCGTCGGACGCCCGTTAGTCGGTGAGACCATACGGGCGCCCCGTAGAGAGCCATCGATCGCACGATCCCCGCATAGAGGCGGCGAACTCCTTCCCTGGGGCCCCCGAGATTAGGCAGCAATTTGTGCATAGCACCTACTGCCTTTTCAATTCGGGGAGCCAAGCGACTGAAGTGCTCTTCGAAGCCCCAGCGACTATCCAGAGTGAGTCCAAGATATTTCATCACTGGACCCACCTGGATCAGCACGTCACCCACGCGAACCGACCAGCTGGGTGGATTCCTGCCCCTTGGTAGATATCTACACCCTGTTAGTTTTTATTTTCGGTTACATGTTAATGTCTACAGCACGAACTGAATACGTTTATATTAATAATAATTACGATAGAGAAAACTGTCAATAAAATTAGTCGAGTTTTCGGAGTTATTTCGTCCAAAAATTAAAAAAATAAAATTGAGTATTGGTTATGATAACGTTATTTAATTTTCCCCGGCGAGCATATCACTTAACTAATGTTTATCTACGATGAAGTAGACATGAGTAACTAAGTTTGTTCAAGAATTGCACTCGATTATTTTACCGACTACTACGGTTATTTTACTTAGACTATTGTCTACGGTAAGTCTCGGTAAGTACGTGTACTTAGGTACGAGTTTCATCATCGAGTAGTTTCTAAATTGTAGTTTACGAAGTAAGTCACTTTATGGTCGCTCAGTTCGAAAACTAAAACATTTGCATATTACGAATCGGAGGCAACTTTATATTAATGTGATCATAATTCTTATTTGCTTATTGATTTTTCTAAGAAAAGTTGACAAGTATCGATGTTCTATCTTTATTACAGTCTATGGATATTTAAAAAGAAGACGATAGTATGCGTTATTATATTTTTAACAGTTGTTTGTTTGTTTTCTGATTCGGTTAGGAAACCGCAAACGTAAACGTAATCGTTCAACACGATGTAGGTTCTAGTTAGAGCAGACATAATTAAAGAAGTGAAGTAGTTTCACCTTTTGCGAATAATATATTGTCTTTTGATTATTTATACTTAAAAGTAATTTTCTAGCTATGTAATATGGTAAGTATTTAACAATTCAGATACCATCATCTCTGTGAAAGGCGCAATTAATAGGGGCTACTATTTCCTACGGTATCTTCGGCACACAACGACAGGCTTATTACATTAGTTTTTGGATCGCGGATAGCGCCAGTTACATCTTTACCTTTTTTTTAAATTAAAGATGCCAGACGGTCATAACTTACTGAATAGCATTAATCGACAACGAGCCTACTCGTATACACGAAGCTACATGTCACAAGCTACATACATGAAGCTCCGAACAGAACGCAGAGTCGTACTCGGAAACATATTTTTAGGTTGTACAACTTATTGAACCGAATCGCAATTGAACCCGCAACACAGCAAGGCTACCACTAAAAACATGAACACAGTGAAACTTTGTTGAAAAAAAATGTTCCAAATAATATATATTCAATAATATAAAAAATACTAATTTACCTGACACCATCCCTTCGCTTGAGAAGATACCTAAATAAACATGCGCGAAAACAGTTATAACCACAAGATAACGCACGCGCTCGTAATACAAAAGCACCTACCTAGATTCTCATACATACGAGAACATAACAACATATTGAATAATG